>JAIZZI010000003.1:6000000-6600000 GCA_022606435.1 Calonectria montana
TCACTTGGATGATTGGGTATCTTAGTGCATCTTGATGCACTTCAAGTGTAGCTGAGTGGTTAAATTATAGGGTCATTGGCATAAAAATATCTCAAGTATAGAAATTTAGGGATAAATATGATGGATTGATTCATAGGCGCGTCGTTTATGCGAGATATTGTTCATTGCAAACGGCATTGTTGATAGAGGATTGAATCTCTTGGGCATACAGGCTTGGCTTCGGATTGCATGTAGGAAAGCTCCCTGTTCTGCTTCACTGTCTATTAAGACTCGCAATCATGTTTTTTTTTACATAATTTAATGTCCAAGTCAATAACTAGAATTCTCAGAAGCAAATAAAAGACCATGACGACCTGTTTGTGAATGGCGTCTTTCTTTTAGTAATGGTGATGCACTCATAAGCCCGAAAGCTCAACGAAACAAATGATCATTTTGCTACTAAAATTTTTTTTTTCATTGAATGACTGACTCTCTGTTACTAGTTCAACAACTTTTTTTTAAAGCTGAGACATTATGACAATAGCGTCAACATGACAAAATGCCAAAATCCTCCTTTCAGTTGCCTTTTCCGGTTCTCCCCCACCCTTCCCGCTCAATCGAGCATCAAGGTTATAACCAATCCCGAACCCCGCACCCGCTTCTCGAACGTTCCAACCCAACCAACTGTGCAGCGGCTGCGCTTAGAAATCCAATCACTGGGCGGCGCTGGGAGCTCGGCGCCGTTGGTTCGGGGAGGGGCCAAAGCTCACGGGGGACCCCTGGCTACATCCCCTCGCATCATTCCCCGATCCGTCCAGCGAGCTGCTGTTATCTCGCCTCTCGCCTGCAGAGGCTCTGCTGCCGAACCGCCATCTTCTCTTGAACTGCGTGCATCGACGAGCTCACTGTGGCGCTTTGCTTTTTTTTTGTTTCCTTTTTTTCTTTTCTGGCTTAATAGACTGCAGAACTGCTTTGCATCATTGCTTCTCATCCGATCCCCTGCTGGCTTGGCACCAGTCGCGTGCCTATCCGTGCCCGAGCTCTCCGGGAATCCCCATTTCTTGGCCACACTACCCCTCGCCTCTGACATATTCTCTCTCGTCTCCTTTCTGGCAATAGTATCCTTCAAGAGGTTCGCCACCATGTCAAAATCACTACAATTGAAGGAGGAGGGCAACCGGTGCTTTCAGGCTGGCGACTATGTCGGCGCCGACAGCCTCTATTCCAAGGCGTAAGTAGCTTGCTCGATTGGTCATGACTTCATGGCATGACGACCTGCTGACGATCCGACCACCAGCATCATTGCCGACTCCAAGAATCCCGCCCTCTACACCAACCGCGCCATGGCTCGCCTCAAGCTGGGCTACTGGGACTCGGTCATCGCTGACTGCAACGAATGCCTGGCTCTGGCCTCTGATAACATGAAGGCGCACTACTACCTTGCCCAAGCGCAGCTGGCCATGCGCGACTATGAGGCTGCCGTCGAGAGCGCCTTGCGCGCCCACAAACTCTGCGCCGCAACAAATGACAAGTCGCTCGCCGCCGTTACCGCCCTGGTGCTCAAGGCTAAGAAGGACCGCTGGGATGAGCGCGAGCGCCGCCGTGTTCGCGAGACCAAGGACGTGGAGCGCGAGGTGCTCGAGCTGCTCGAGTCGCAGCGGGATGTCTCTATCGCCGACGCCATGGACGAGACGGAGCAGCAGGAGATTGCTCAAGAGTGTGCCGCCAAGGCTAAGCGTATGGAGGAGATATTTGAGCGTGCGCGGGCCGATGCTGAGAAGCGCAGAGAAGTCCCCGAGTGGGCCATTGACGACATTAGCTTTGGCATCATGGTCGATCCCGTCATGGTATGTCTCACACCCCCCCTCCTCCTCCTCCTCCTTTTCCCGGTTATCTCTCTCAGGCTAAATATAAAACACCTATTTAGACGAAGACTGGAAAATCATACGAGCGGGCCTCAATAATGGAACACCTGCGACGCCACCAAATCGACCCTCTTACACGCGAGCCCCTCCTGCCTTCGGAGTTGCGTCCAAACCTGTGCTTAAAACAGGCGTGCGAGGACTTTTTGGAGGAGAACGGATGGGCTGTGGATTGGTAAAGTAACGGAACCAAAAGCAACAAGAGAACCCCTCCTCCCCCCCAAAGCGATACAAGACGGCCATCAACGAAAAAAAGAAAAGTAAGAAAAAAAAAGTAGGATAATATCAGGCCTTGATGCACTACTTGGAGTTTCTAATGTTTTAATACTGGGGCGTTCGAGCGGCATGGCATTGCGGGGGGTTGTTCCCCCCCCCTTCCTTTCTTCTCTTCTTTGTTTTGGGTTTAAAAAAAACCCTTTATCTGTCCTGCTGCATGCATTCGCCGGTGCTTGGATACTGATTACTTTTTTCGTTTTTAAACTTGCTTTGTTAAATAAGAAAAGCGAAGATGACCAACGATGACACAGTTGGACTTCGGATTGTCCAGTAAAGTGGGAGCGGGGAGCTTTGGAACATTATGTCAAGAGGGAATGAATGTCCAATCAATAAAAAACAGGAGGAGCACTAACGAGACACATCAAAAACTGAACCACTGCGACGTATTCCAAAAAAACTATTCTCGATTCGTGTCGCGTTGCTATCGATATCCAACCACCATACATCTTCTTATTTTCCAAAGTGCACTTCGTTATTTTACCTAGCCACCACTGTTCCCGTCTTGTGCGCGTGTGCTCCATCCAACAAAGTCTATGTCATAGGTCAGAGAGGGCGTGATAGTATACAGTCGTCATAAAACCAGTCACCCATTTTCAATCAGGACCACTTCATAAAAACAAAAAAGGAACTCCTGAAAACGCCTCCCAGATGCATCCATTCCGGGTATACACCGATTTCGAATTCGTTCAGAGGAATGCACCACCTGCGCCTCTACCTCCACGTCTACTATTACTACCACCGCTCAAATTGCGGCCGTGGTTGCGGTCGTGACTGCGGTCGTAATCGTGATCTCGGCGATAGTCGTGGCCATCGTCGTGGCCATCATCGTGGTCATGTTCATAGCCATGGCTACGGTTACGATCATGGTGGTAATCACGATCGTCATGGTGGGGATCATATCGCTGGCCATCCTGGTGATCGTAGTGTCGATCGTCCCGGCGATCATAACGCTGGTCATCCCGGTCATCTTCCGATGAGGTGTATGACTTATCATCATAATGGGTGTGTCCGCGGACATCGTCTGGGCTGTCGACTCGGTCATGGCGAGTGTCATCTTCCTTCACCAGACCCGCGCTTTCCTCCTCCGTAACGTCGGCAATCCGTGACGAGTGCGGCCTCCTGAAAACGTTGTGGAACGAGAATTGGCGACTGGTTCCATGCGGGGGTGGTGTCGGAGCAAGACTTGCTCCACTGCCGGCGGAAGCGCCTCGATACTCGGTGTCTCTTTCATAAACATGCTCTCGCGTTTGGCCATAGTAGGCGCCAGCCTCATCATCAGGCTTCTGCTGAGGCATGGTGATTTCGGTTAGCGGTACGGGGTGCATAGGACTGCGTGCCTTCCCCTGTGGTTGTTCGTCGTACGGTAAAAGGGAGGATCCTTTGCTGAAACCTCTGTTGCGGCCTCGTATCGTGCCTGCGATACTCGAGAAAATGGTGCTACGGTCAGTGTCGTCATATTCGTCATCGGGTGGGAACTGTGACATGCCCAACGGGGGATGAGGACTGCGCGGTGTGCGTGGCGGGTTGAATCCTGGCATTGGCGGCGGAGGTGATGACGGGGCTCCAGAACGGATGCTCTGCGATCGCATTGTCATAGTTCTTCTCCTCCTTAGTCCATCCCATTCCCATTGGGGCTGTCCATCCTCGCTGATGGGGTCCATATTTTCCATCATCATCTTCTCCTCATGCATTCGCTTCAACTCCTCGGCTTCCATCCTCATTCGCTTCCTGGAAAATTGGCGCACAATAGCAGAAGTTCCGCGGATGGCATCTGCCTTGGGCTCTGATTCTGGCTGCTCCTGTTCGGCAATTGTCTGGATTTGGTCGAGATCTCCGCTAAAGACAGCAGAGTCTGGAACATCTTTGGCCGATTTCGAAAGCTGAAGCAATACGACACCGGAACAAATTGTTAGGAAACCGAGAACAACAGTGACAATGGATGAGGCAGTGCCCTTGAAACCCCGGAACAGAATGGCTGATGTGATGATTGTAGTGCTAGTAAAGTAGACATAGTAGGTTGGGGTAACAAGAGCGGCATTGAAGATATTAAGAGCTTTCTGCAAAGAGAGTTAGCAATTGTGGCTTAAACTCGAATGGTTGGCATTACATTGAGGTAGATGATTTCTGTCAGGAGAGTGGCGACCACAAAGACCAACAGAACCCAGAAGAACCACTCTTTGTACTGAGGCTCGCCACTGATCCAGGCAATGATGGCGGCACCCAAACCCTGGGTCGACACGACACTCAGACCGCCGACCCAACTACAGATGGAGATGTACACCAGCATGTTCTTGTTGCCCCATTTGGGTCCAGCCCATAGGGCGGTGATGATCGAACCGACAATGATGACACCAGCGTATGAGAGGAATCCTGGCGCAATGACGTATGTCTGCATTTCCTGGATATCGGAGACGGACGACGAGTGAGGCGCATTCATGACAATGACTACGGATCCGACAATACAGAGGAAGCAAGCGACCTTGCCAACCATGCTTAGCCGTTCCTTGAGAAAGATTGCTGACAGGACGGCGGTAATGACGACGGCGAGGGCTCCGAGGGGAGTAACCAGAATAGCGTCAGTAAATGCGTAGGCGACAAAGTTGCAAATCTCGCCGATAATCATGAGCGTCATGCCACCCCACCAGTAGGCATTCTTGAGATAGCCGTAACCCTCGCCCGCGACTTCATTGTACTTTTCGTTTGCGCGCAGGAGTCCGACTTTTTTCAGCACAAAGGAGATGCCAATGAAGATACCCGAGCCGGCGGCCAGACATATGCCCACGACCTTGTACCAGCTGGGACGCTCTCCGGACCCTCCAACGGAGACTCCGCTCCTCGCATATAGATCAAAATCGGTATCCATGGTGGAAGTCGCAGGGGGAGGAAGGTGAGGAGGAGAGGAGGGCGGAGAGGAGGGGATTCGAAGTCGGGACGCTGATTCACGACGGCATGTGGGAGGGCGAGCGACGGGCGGTTTGCGATGACGACGATGGCTACGGAGATCGGGGAGGGTTTGTTTTGTTTAGAGCTCGAAGGTGCAGTCTTTTGTTCTTCGGCCGACGGAGGTACTGCAATACCGCAAAAGCAAAAACCGGAAGAAAGTAAAAATTGAACCCAGAGCAGAAAAAGGAAAATCGTCAAGATATTGGCTTGGTTTAGCTTAGGACGGGAAGAATAAAACGTGCGAGAGAGCGGGAGAGGAGAAACGTTGAGGAGAGAAAGACCTAAATCGGACGGGATAAGATGATGGACCAAGCGCTTGCGCCAAGACGCGCGATGGGGAACCTACTGTACTCTTCTCCCACTGCTTCTTCCCTGTCTGGTCTGTCTGCCTTGGGGTCCATGGATGGCTGGTCCTCCGGGCTGCTAATGAGTGCGTTGCGGAGACGACGTCAAGCGTCGCGGGGGGTGGAGGGCAGCGCCTATCCTCGGTGGCTCAGTGGGCATAGCTCCCCGCCTGCCCTCTGTCACGGCCCAGCGTCTGCACCACCCTCCACCCCCCCGGTGGCACACCATGTTCCCCACCACCAGCCACTGAAGCTCCCAGCGAGACGGGGTGAGACGGGGTGAGACCCAGGTGGGACCACGGGGAGAAACAAGGCCACAGGCCGTGGATTGGCCCTCTCGGTAATCATCCACGGCCACGCTGGGCGTTCGTTCTGACCTTGGGTTCCCTGGCGGATGGTGGGCTTTGTTTTGCCTAGCCCAAGGGGCATGCACACGCGCTCGCAAGCTCTCTCTGAGAGGGTGCTCTGCCCGGTCAGAGTTTCTTCGCTCAACCCAGTTCCCAGTCGGAATCAATGGAAGCCATGGGGTTGACAGGGGCAATCGACACGAACCTGGTCGACTGGGTATCGACCTCGACCTCGACCTCTCTGCTCATGTTTTGGCATGGAAACCACGTAAGTGTCGCCCCCCCCCCTCCTATTTTCCTCTGTTGTTCGGACTTTTACTTGACTGCACTGCGTCGAAACTGACGACCACACATTGTTGGTCCCCACCTGCCAGTCTCGGTAAGTCATTAGCGAATTCGTAGTCGAGATCCATGTGTGCGTCGTCGTCGTCGTGTTCGGAACGCCGCCTGCTTTCAGCCATAGATTCCGTCCCGTCCGCAGCAGAGGCACTTGGGCCCTTTGGGCCTTGGACGTCCTATAAACATGCAGCGTGGTGCGCACGCTGGCAGCTGGCAGCTGGCAGCACAGGGGCCCTGCGTCCCTCAACCTCATGCTGCCACTCCAAGACGCCATCCGGGCCAAGCCACATGCGCTAACGTACATCGATACGTTGCCATTGCCCCTCATCGACAGTTACAAGGTCCAGCCAAAGGCCCAGAGCCTGTGAGATGGTTTGCAGCTGCACCGGTCCACGTTGCAAGTTTTCATGTGATGGCATCAGAAAATAGCGGCCTGTTTCACATTGTCGTGCTCTTAATGTTTCACATCTTCAGACATCATCCATCTCAGCGCGGTTGCAGCCACCCGCAAAGCCCGATACCTCGCTCTCAACCCCAGATACAATGGAACCTTGAAAGGGCCTTGATACATGACCAGCTGAAATCCATCCCGGCGGATTGGTGTGGTGTGGTGGCTTGTTCTGGCCAAGCCGGGCCTAAACCAAACTGTGTGGGGGCACTTTTTTTTTTTTTCTTTTCTCTTTTTCTTCTTTGGCACATCGATCTGGACCCTTCCTAGTTTCGACTTCCCAGCTCGCTCGTAGACTTCTCAGCCCACAGCACTAGTTCCTCGATGCTCGTCATGCACCAACAAAGCATCCGCTCTTCTCGTATCCTCCGATTATGTGAGATGGAAGGATGCCGTGACGACAACAATTCTGATCCATTAGAGCTCGTAAATTTCGGACCTAAGCAGTCCCTTTGAACAAAATATGTCATGGAAAAAAAAAAAAAAAAAAAAACTCGCCAAAAATGCCTTGAGCCACGGTCCAAAACCAAGATCAAAGTCAACTGAACCAAGGTTTGTGACGCCGCTGCGCCGCCCAGAAAGCCTGCTATTCTTGTCCACACTTCGCCTGCATTCGGCCCCAAGCGGGGTGTTCCTCGCCACCTCACTCGCGCACCCACACTCGAAACGTTTCAAGCTCAGTGTCAAATCAACCATGATATCTCCCGCCGAGGTTGTCTGGTGGAGAGGTAGGCCGAGCATTCTGGGTGGCTGTCTTTTGCCGCACCTTGTTTCCGTTTCCTGCTCTGACGGCTGAGGACTGGCCTGTGACAACCCTGATGCATGCTCCATCCCAGCATTGTCGTCATCCTGGGGCCAAGCCCAATCAAGAGACACGGCTGCGTCCTTGCACAGTAAGGAAAAAAAAAAAAGTCAAATTCTCGCGGTTTTATAATTATCCAAGATAGGTTCATAAAGTCCGTGTGCCATGTCCCATTACGCTCCGAGGGTATCTCAGTGTTTGCCTCATATCCCATTATCGCCAAAGTGATTGCATGCCCCCTTGTTCCCACCTCTTGACCATGCGTGTTCCTAACTTGGAATGACATTATCCAGCCACAGCCGCACCCTGTCCTCTAGCTTCCCTTGCGATCTAGCATCGACTTGTTTGAGGATATCCGACCTCAACTTTGTCGTTTGAATCTGATCCCGCTTAGGAGCGGGTGCGGCGGGCTTTGCCTGCTCTTGCCCTTGCCTGGTTTGCGTTTGTGGAGGATTAGCACCGCCGTCTTTGGGCGCTGCAGACACCCATGCCTTGTTGAGTCCCTCGCGAAGTAGTTGGTTGAAGTAGCTTTCCTTGGCGCTCTCCTTGAGTGCGATATATTTTTGCGCAGCTTGGGCGTCATTCAAGAAGCGGGTCGACACAATAGCCTGCGCCTTTTCCATGGCCATGCCTCCATACCGCACTTTGATCTCGGCAATTGCCGTGTCGCACACATTGGCGAAAGCTTCCGGCTTAGGGTTAATTTTGCAGATGGCCTCGTCGGGAGAATAGAGAATCTGTGCCTGCTGCGGTGTGTCTTTGGTTTCAGTGACTGTGGGTTGAGGATTGCTGGGCTGAGGTTGAGGTGCAAGTGGCATGCCCTCGATCCGGGCTCGTTTGTTGGCCGGGGGTGGTGGTGCTTTGGCCGGGGGCACCCTCGGGTTCAGCTCACTGTGAGTCCTCTTTCTTACGACGGGCCGGTCCAAAGCCCGTTCGGGGATAACTGATTCCTCCTCGTCCTCCTCACGAGTTTTGCTCCCTGTGGCGGACTCATAGTCGTACTCTGAATCGTACTGCTTCATGATTAGCTCACATGACATGGCGGATGAAGGACGTGGTTGGGCTGGCCTACATCGTCCTCAGATGATTCCTGCTGGTTTTTGACCAGGGTTAGCAGTGCGGCAAAAGCCGCAAACTCCCTCCTTTCCTCCTCCTCGATGATATCATCGATGATGACGTTTTGGACGATGAAGTTGTGAAAATCTGGGTGACTTGGATCCATTAGTGAGGCCTTGTGGGAGATGAGTGTCGTTGCAAGAGGAAGTAACGGTGTCAGCAGTGGTTGATGGCGGCCTTATTTGGGTGCCAGCGGCTGGGGGTCGTTTTCCTCGCGTTTTGTGCCCCAAATGTTGTGAGAGTCCAGGCCTCGCCAGGACTCGCCGAGGGCCTGGGAAAAGTGGGGGGTGGCCTGGGTGCCCGAAGACCCCGACTCAACCAAGCTTCGGTAGCGGCTGGGCAACCTGTCTCTGCTGGGGTTGTCGGTTATCGTCATCTGATCTACCACCGGCTATTACTTGATAGAAAGAAATGGCATGTCTTGGACGCTTCTGTTGAATATCTATCTCTACATAATATCCGGACATTGCACGCCGGAGCCGAATTCATCATGATCTGTGTACAATTGTTATGCTCTCATGAGAAAGCACAGAAATATCCGAACCAATCATCAATGTCGAAACCCGCCGAAAGCCTGCATTGGAATGTGAATTATGAGAGCGGTAAGAAAACCTGCTTCATTGAGAAGTTTAAGCAACTGCCCTGCCAAACCCGGGAGACTGGTCGTGTGCCTACAGCCGCAATCCTGGCTCATGCGATATGACAGATAGATAGATAGTTGCACATACATAATGGATTATGTCCAAAATGGCCGGTTCCCGCTGACACGATAAACCTGAACCTAAAAACTTATCCGACTCGAGCATCCGATGATCTGTACCGATGATAATTCGGTCGGAGCTTATCCGAGATGCCCCGAGCACGGTCATGTTCGGGTTGAATCTAGGCGACTCTAGCGGTTATCCGTGAGGCCTCGCATATACTTACAACGAGGTGCTTGATAGTCCATGCCAGATATCGCCTTCCATCGTTGGGGAAGTATCCCTGTTGTATTGAACAGCGCTCCATAATGGCCAGAAAATATCCTCTGTCTAAATGTTAGCATAAAACTCTCGCTCAATCCACTTCGTATCCCCAGCATTTCGATGCTTGGGCCTTATCGCAATCTGCCGAGGTCATGCATGCTCCGAAAACCCACCAAGAGTGTCTTGAAAGTACTTGATCCAACATGACTCGCTCCAAGCCCTTCCCAAAAAGGATATCCCGCATTAAAATTCTCTTGAGACAACATTAATGAGCACAAAAGCCTCAGAAATACATCGTCATTTTATTTCCACATTCAATTAACATGATTTAATTTTTTATTCAACAAGTGTAGTTGCATTGCAGTACGAGTTGTGCTTTTTGCCCTAAAAAATTCTGATGCCACGGGTACCAAGGGAACAACAGCACACCGCCACTCACCAATTCCAAATTCCATTTTACTTGTGGAGCTGCCTCTCAACAGCGCTAAGCACCTCCCAATGGTGGCTTTTTAACTCAATCTAGAAGTAATGGCATCTAAACATTTGCCGCATATGGGTGCGTGTGCACGCATCCGAACATTCGGTTCGGGAGACCTGGAACCCATCCCACTCCAATTCATACTGTGCGTGATCCGGGAATACGGTGCTCAAGTTGAATTGAGTTGACGAAAACCATCTCCGCCTTTGTCAATGTACTTGATTTGAGCAACAGTTAAAAGCGAAGTCATTAAGACGAGAGTCAGCAATGTTTTTATGTTCAGGGATGTGCCCATGGCCGAAATTAGGTTGCAGAAAGCATGTTTCATAATAGCCGAAACATTCCATCCGCAAGTTTGAAGTAAAAGGTTATGCCAAATAGATGCAGCAAAAAAGACTGGATCGAAATAACCACAACCGGTTCTTGGTAATGTTGGCGAGGAACACCAACCCATTTGAACCCTACAATGCCAAGGCATATCTAAGTCCTAGGGACTCTTTTGCTGTATTCATTATATCATGCCATCTTACGGTCGACAATACCCATGTCCTTAGAGATTTGAGACGTACCTATCTTAGTCATCATACCTGACCAGTTAGGGCATTGCTCACTCCTCATTATTCTTAAATGGTCAAAAGAATCCCGGGGTGGATAAGGCTCTGATATTCTCAATGCCCTGGCTTCACAGATTCTTGGCGCTATTGCATGTGCCACTGGTAGAGCCAAGTTTGGCATTTTCCAATATTTGTTGCACGACGTGGGCTAGTTATACATAAGGCTGAGAGAGGGGGTTCGCGCTAAGCGCGATTACAAAGTTAGTTGTGAAATATGGTGTATGTTCGTCGGAAGTTTCGGGTTTTCCACGTGGATTCTTGGTGTAATTTGAGTGCGCTTACCGCGTTGCCAAGCGTTCCTCGGCCCGTCGGACTGAGCCGGAAATAAGGGTCAGGTGCCCTTGTTTCGCAGGTAGATTCCAGATTCTGTCGTGGCATCCCTGCTCAGTTTATACATAGGTTGTTGCTGGGAAACGTCTGACTGAACGGCTGTGCACTCAAGAATAGTCGCTGGCATTGGAACCGATTCGTCAGAATTGCGGGAACGTCAATCGCATCCCTGCCACGACCAGATATCGATGATCTCAAATTATGCATGATTGACTACTCTGCGTCTTCACTTAACCGATGCCGAAGCCGAATTCACTGGATCCACAAGTAAGGTTACTCTGATGGTAATCATACGAATTGATGTTTTGAGATGAAGCGAAGGATTCACGCGAGCGCCTAGCCCCTTCGGACGAAGTGGCCCAAAATCGACGATTGGAATCTCATTCCAACCCACGGTTTGCCGAAAGACGAGAAGCGCCTGACGGTCAGAAGTAGCGAGCCCAATTTTGCCACTTGAGAGACATACTCTCATTGATCGAATTCACAATTGCCTTGATGAGATTAGGATAGCAGCCACCAAGAGGAACCTTTTTTTTTTTGTATTGTCCCACTTGGGCCTATGGCCGTGGTGCGGATCTCAGCGCTAGCGCAACCACAATGACAGCCTTGCCAGGCCACCAGTGCGAAGGCTGCAATAAGCGCTGCGGTAAAAACATGCATAACAAGGTCGCAAAAAAGGTCGACACGAGAACTCAGTTTAGCACTGCCACGACAGGCGGAGACCGCTTTTCGAGACCAAGCTGAAAGGTGAGGACAGATGCCGCTGAAAGAGACTGCTGTGATCAAGATTTGTTCTCAAATTTGATGAAAAATAATATGACTATGTCTTCAATTGCCGCAAAGCAGTGAAGTTATGTATGTTCGTTGACGGATCCAGAGGGGGAATTTGGTAAAAAGGCCTGGGATTTGAAATCCACGCTGTCGTGACCTAGGATCGACCCGAAGCCCTATTATCCTTACCCACCCGCGCTTAAGCAAAGGAGGAAGCTAAGCAAGGAGCTGAACATGCAGCACAGACGTTAGTCTGCTTCGCTACCACGCCCGTTGGTTCATGATGAGATAAACGTGCGTTTAGACCGCTATGAATGGGTGGCTTGGCGACCCCGGCCCTAGTCGCAATAAGATTGAAGGGCGCGCTTGGGGGCCAGGGCTACCATCCTGCGATGGAATTCAACCGGCTTGGCCACCTCGCTACGGAATAGTATACCCAATCTTTGAGCACTTGGCCATTCTTGCTGACTGTTTTTGGTCAAGCTGCAGGGGGTAAAAGCACTGTTTTGAGTCCTCGTGCAGGTGGCCTAGTTTTCGGCTCGAGCGTCACCTTGATTTAAAAGCCAGGATGGTTTCAGTAACCCCATATCATCCGACGACGTCTCGGGTCTAAATACGCTCGAGGACTCATCCACTTCTCTCCACTGGATTCTTCTTGCTGAGCCTCCATTCCACTCCTTAACGGCACGCTCGTTGCCTCAGCCATTCCTTTGCGATAATATTCTTGGATAGCTTTACTCTTGGATTCGACAATAGCGCCAGCCTAGTTTCTCATTTGCAACACTTGACGCTATGGCGAATAAAAATGCAAAGGAACTTATCAACGGCATCCCCTCATGCGTGAGTGGATGCTTCCAAAATGGCGTCGAGGCCACGGGATGCAACCAGACCAACTACGACTGTTACTGCTACAAGGACAACCACCAGACAATTGTCGACACAATGTACACATGTCTGGATAACAGAGAAAGGAAATTGGGCACAAACTGCACAGAGGATGAAATGTTTCGTTAGTAAACCATCCAACCTATGACCTTTTCCACAACTTACACGACATGTAGAAATGGAAAACAGATATTGGATGGTTTGTGAGCAATATTGGGAACCTACCGGCACTGCGTCTGACCCGACAACTGCGACAACAACAAAAAAGTCCAAATCAATCTCGACCTCGGTACCCTTATTCACAACCACACATGCCTCGTCGCCTACGATCAACTCAGAATCATCAAGTACCGAAACAGTATCACCATCAGAATTAACGGACAGTCACACGCATATGTCACCGGGAGCACAAGCTGGGATTGGGATTGGCGTCGCCCTAGCCGTCATTATCATTGGCGCCGCCGTGTTTTTATGGGTACGAGAACGAAAGAAGCGACGGCAACTGGAAGAACAGCTGGTTCAATTCAATGAAGCCGCAGCCAATGGCACCTACCCTTATGAAAAGAAGGAAATTCACGAGATGGAAGGAGACAGACCATATGTCGCAGAACTGCGAGGGAACATGAGAACACCAGAGTTGAACGGAGCACCGAGAGTCACGAGCCAGGTGCAGCAACCCAAGCTTACACGAAGTCCTTCAATGGTTTCATCCGATTCGTCAACACTCTCCTCTACAATGCAACCTTCGCTGCGTCGTGTGAGTGATGGGTCTAGGTAATGATGATACATGTGGGGTTTGGCTTGTTTATGGATGTGGAGTCTAGGAATGGTCTGGGACTACTTTCACATTGACACGATTTTTGCTTCTACCGAATACGAGCTGCATAAAAATGCAGATTTTGAATGAATTATTATTATAGTATCAAAGAATACCAATATGATACCAGCTTTAGATATCATAAGAGACCAATAGATACCATCAACCTTGTTGGCAAGGTTGGGATTGGGCGTTTCAAGATGTTCGTCATCAAAGCCATTAAATCAGAGGATAAACACCAGGCAATATTAAGATATAGCAATCCCATTAAGTATACAGGAAGAAAGGGTGTCATCAAGACTTGAATACTGATCGATCGGTGCATCCTGCTTATTGAGCAGCCTACTGCACAGCTGCATGAGCTCCAGTGTTACAGTGCATCAATACCACTATCAACACTGTCCACCCACTTGCAGCCGGGAAATTCCCAGAGGTGTCAAGCTTCATCCAACCCAAACCTCGACCTCTCTTTGATCCATTGGGAGGGAGCTGGCCAGGCCCAGCACCTCTTCCCAGTCATGTCCGCCTCTCTCCTCCGATCGCGAATCGCCGCTTCCGGCACCCAAGCATCTGTCGCCGTGCGCCCGGCCCTACCCCGATCGCACCTCGTACAACGCCGTTATGCCTCGTCAGAATCCTCGTCCAGCGGATCCTCCGCGCTCCAGGCTGTCCTCTACGGCACCGCCGCCGCTGCCGGTATCTACGTGACATATCGCTACGCCACCGACACCCGCGCCTTCTACCAACGATGGGTTGTGCCCCCGCTCCTCCGATATGTCTTCCCTGACGCCGAGGATGCCCACCACTTCGGCACATGCGCGCTAAAGACCATGTACGAATTCAATCTTCACCCCCGCGAGCGCGACACCACCCTCGAAAGCCCTGAGCTTTCGGTCTCGGTTTTCGGAACCGACCTGAAGAACCCAATTGGTATCTCTGCTGGCCTGGACAAGGATGCTGAGATCCCCGATGCGCTGTTTGAATTGGGAGCTGGCGTGGTTGAGGTTGGTGGATGCACACCCCTCCCCCAGGGCGGCAACCCCAAGCCTCGTGTGTTCCGAGTGCCCAGCCTTGACGGCATGGTCAACCGATATGGCCTCAACTCTCGCGGTGCTGATGATATGGCCATCCGTCTACGAGACCGACTACGACGATTCGGTCGATCCCTGGGCTTGAGCGAATCCGACGTTCTCAATGGAAAAGCCAACGTTCCCCCCGGCAGCTTGCGCGAGGGCCGACTGTTAGCAGTCCAAATTGCTAAGAACAAGGAGACGAATGAAAGGGATGAGAAGGCTGTCGCTCAGGACTATGTCTACTGTGTTAATCGACTAGCGCGCTACGCCGATGTCATTGTCGTCAACGTCAGCAGCCCAAACACCCCCGGTCTTCGTGATCTGCAGGCTACCGAGCCCCTCACTCGACTCCTAAGCGCCGTTGTTCAGGAAGCCGCCAAGACTGATCGCAAGGAGCGTCCCAAGGTCATGGTCAAGGTCTCTCCAGATGAGGACGAGGACACTCAAATGGAAGGTATTGTGCAGGCCGTCCACGCAAGTGGTGTCGATGGTGTCATCGTGGGAAACACCACTAAGCGTAGAACTGGCGTTGTTCCCAACGGTATCAAGTTGAATGCACACGAGCTCTCCAACTTCAACGAGACCGGTGGTTACTCTGGACCTCTCATGTACAGCAGGACCCTCGATCTCGTGGGACGGTACCGCAAGATGATGGACAACTACACCTTTGAGTCTAACAAGAACGCTCCTCCCAGCGCTCAGAAGGTCATCTTCGCCACCGGTGGTATCACCAACGGTGAGCAGGCACAGAAGATTCTCAACGCTGGCGCTAGTGTGGCCATGATCTACACTGGCATGACGTACGGTGGTGCAGGAACCGTGACGAGAATCAAGCAGGAGATGAAGAACAAGGCATAGATGGACGATTGGCCTGAATAGAACGCATTCTATGTTTGGGTTTTAGAGCGCTATTGGAGGAAGAAAAGTTACTCATAGAGCAAAAGATGAAATTGCATGGATTGGAAAATAAACCTTGCACTCGTGATGCCGCATAAACCGCCGTGTAATGATTGTGTGAGGTGTCTTGCCCAACCCAAGAGTCATTTTGGCTTGCTGATACCCATTTACTCATCTAGTAGTACAGTTGTCAGCCACGTCGAATCAGGACTTTCATCCCGTATCTCAGCGTGTTCACCGGTGCAGATCGATCCCTGCCTATCTCGAACCCCTCTGCTAATTCCAAGGACAGTTGCACGCTACATTCTCGCAACTATGTTAAAATATACAGGGTGCGCTTGGAGAAAAGCTAGTCATGATTTCTCACTAAGAATATGACAAGACTGATAAGTGAATTTCTCAAGGAAAGCCGGATCCCTAGAAACCTCTTTATGGCCCTCTGTATTCTCTTCGGCCAGCTCATCGAGGCTTGGGTTTTCAAGTTGTGAGTAAACCCCTTGTGAGATGACCAAAGAGTTGGCACATCCGCGTTCGTTAACGTTGTCCCCAAATGCCATGAGTGCGTGGCAATGATGGTTGAAAGTTATTGTTCCCTTGGACATTAATATTCATTAAATATTATAGAAAAGAAAGGAAAAGAAGCCGCGCCGTGGAATCCTTTTCTTCACAATGCCTCCATCCCCCAATTACTTTTCCAATAAGTATGCATCTGTAACACCTTAAAATCCAAATTCCAAGCCAAGGCTAGATCCATCGCCGACCTTACAGTAGAGAACAAAAGGAAATATCATGCAATCGTGCCAAGTAAGACAAAGACAGAAAAAGAAAAGAATTTTAGTCAGAAATCAGACCATCTCAGCCAGCCACACCCAACCGAAAAGTATGGGCACCATGGCAAGCAAAACCCACCACAGCTCAACAGTCAACTTTACCTGCATCCAACGCGGTAGCCGTTTGCTCATGGCTGATCGGTGAGAGCAGGTTCTTGTGCCGTATACTAGACAACCCAGGCCAGGTCGCGATTCACACTCCATGTGTTCTCGACGACGCTGCATCAGTAGTCTGCAGAAACATGGTTCAATAAATACGATTCATGTGAATGGTTGGAAGTTGAGAGACTTACGGAACACTGCCTCGGCAGAAACGAAGGTCGCTCCCCAGGTCACATCTCCGATCGTTGGGGCATTCGAGGTGGAGGCTTCGACGCTCCATGAGCCACTCGACTTTGAGGTTCACGCCGGTGTCGACGAGAGAGTAAAAGTGGGCATTGGTGTGCTTCAGCGACAGCGCGTCGGGGTAGATGAGCATTTTTGATATGGCGAGGTGAATCTCAGTTGGCAGGGACATGAGAGCGAGGCGCGGATGCTCTTCCTCGATCGTACTGAGGGTTGAGCGAGAGCCGGCCTTTCTCTCGGCACCGGAGCCGGTGGTGGGGCGGCGAAAGGGTGACATGGACGTGGAGGCGACGGGCCGGGCAGCACGGAGGTCAGAGAGACGGAGCGGAGGCGAAAACAGTAACGTCGAGTTGATTGGTGTTGGATCAGACTCTGCATGGCATCGAGGCTTTCGGTAAGCTTTGTATTCGGCTGCTGCCTTGTAGGACCCGCGATGACAACCACGATGGACTGGGATACGAACCGGCCAGCGTGGTCGCAGGTCAGGCAGCCAAGCCACCTCTGGCTGTGCAGTCCTAGCGAGTTTCAGACCAGCTCAGCGCTGGAGGAGAAGGGGGCGGCACGAAGGGCGAAAGCCTGGGTTGACAGCTGCGAGGCGGACAGAGAGGCCGGAACCAGGCCTTTTGAGTGGTTCATGTTTGTTTTGT
Organism: Calonectria montana; assembly: GCA_022606435.1. Classification (NCBI taxonomy): domain Eukaryota; kingdom Fungi; phylum Ascomycota; class Sordariomycetes; order Hypocreales; family Nectriaceae; genus Calonectria; species Calonectria montana. The sequence continues at coordinate 6,017,169 of JAIZZI010000003.1, forward strand.
TTTCACCACGGCCGCATTCGTCCATGCCCTTGCATGCGCACATGGTCCATGTTTCCGTCTTCAGCATCGCTCAGTTAGCCCATCGACCCGGTATTCTAAATTTGACCCCGTCGAGCTCTATGCGCGGGTCGTCGCTCCTCGCCATTTAGCCTTGCCGGCTGACCATTAGCTTGCGTCCTATTTTAGGATTTGTTTTGGTGCCTGCGGGAGGCAGCCATTCAGAGCTGCTACGGCTGGTGCCTGAAAAACAGGCTACACGTGACCCCGCGAGTTGGGCGCGGCGCGTCATGCATCAACCAGGTCGGGCAAGACACGATCAACTGGGATTCGAGCTTGCCACCCGTCAAGAATTCTTGGTTCCGTAGCCTCTCCTACCATGAAATCAGATAGCGACAGCGAATTCGGGTACGACTTTTCGGTCGAAGAAGAAGAGTTGCTCCTTCAATTAGCAGCTGGAGAGCCCGCAACCTCGCTCCCAGGCAAGGCACAACCAGCTGGGATAGTCTTAGACACCAGGAAGGCGGACGCCTTGGTGAACCAAGATGAGGCATGCATTCTCACAGGCGCCCCAGCTCCTGATCGCCTCGAACAGGATCAGGCCTCCCCGTTCAATCTCCCTAGATCTGACCAAGAAATTTGCTACCCTGATTGTATGTGACGATATTGCCATACCATTTCGGTTACTCACTGACCAAAGCCATTAGTGAGCGTTCATCTGTCAAAGCTTGACCCTGAGCCCCGGGGGGTCGCTGAAGACGAGCCAGAACAGAGCACAACAGACAGCTGTGGTGATCCCTTTGAAGATGGCCGTTCCCCTCTCAAGAGGTTTCGCCCGTACCCCAAGGTGTTGACTGTCACCGACCTCAATGCAGGGGCTTGGTGTGAGTTGCAGTATTGGTATACATTGGTTCTGCTGAATGGTCGGAGAACAAAGACCCAGGCGATGCGTCAAGGTTCCAAGATCCACCAAAAGCTCGAGGACGAGGTTCATACCACAAGACGTATCGACATCATCACAAAGGAGGATGGATTCGCGCTGAGGCTCTGGAACTTGGTCCAAGGACTAAGGACACTCCGAGAGACCGGTCTCACCCGTGAGCTGGAAGTCTGGGGGATGGTTGACAACAATCTAGTCAACGGTGTTATTGACTGCCTGAGCTATGAGAATCCAGATTCTGAGTTTGAGGATCATCTCAGCCAGAAATCCAATGGAAAACATGGGCAAAGATCGCTAACTGAGTATTTTCCATCATCTCAGTCAGGACCCGCGTTTCAACCAGGACCCAAAATCTATATCACTGATGTCAAGACTCGTGGGTCATTAGCACCTGTATCGAATGCTCTGCTGCGTCCAGCAAAAATCCAGCTTCTCCTCTACCACAGGTTCTTATCAGACATGGCTGCGGGGAAGTTGGATTTCCTAAAAGTTTTTCGGTTCTATGGCTTAGACTCCGATGATACGTTCTCTGACACCCTCATCGCTCAGATTGGAGACCTGCACGATGAAATATTTGTCGACGCACCCTCTAGCTCGGAAGCGGAGCCCCTCCCGGCTGATTCTATGCAGGACTCCGCACTTTCAGCTTCCCAAACCAGTACCGATACAATAGAACCCGACTTGCTCAGGTATCGTACATTACGTGAATTACTGCCATTAGTTGAGGACGAGTTGGCGGCCACGTTTCCTAATGGGGAACAGTCCTTGGGCGATATGCTCAGAGTCCAGTACAGGCATCGCGATGACGGACGAGAAATCGCTACATGCGATTTCCCCGTCTCTCAGCAAGCACTAGAAAACTATTTATCAAAGTACATGGCATGGTGGCGTGGAGAACGAAAGGCAACAGGTGTTGAAATAGAGGAGGCTTTCAAATGTGGAACATGTGAATTCGCTTCGGATTGCACCTGGCGCCAGAGCATGGATGAAGCACGTCTGCGCAGAGCGCAGCAAAAGGTGCGGGCAGGACGAGTTAGGTCTGATTGATTAGGGACGAGCAACGAACGAATTATGAAGCTGCATGGAGACGCCATGGTAACCCGGCACACCAATACCAAAGTGATTGGCCATGACGTGGCTACACTGCCATTGGAAGTGCCATATCAGTTCCATCAGATGCATGTCTGCAACAGCATATTCGCCCACAGTGTGCAGTGGGCGTACACCAACGAATTGCATACCTCCTCTGACGGTGGCCCCCAAGCCATGGTGACTTCGCATATCTGCACAGGAACATGATGTTTCCTCGTGTAGGCCTAGGGCTGCCCTAGCATGGATGCCCACGTTTGGTGTCCAGCCTGTCGGGCACCTAGGAAGAAAGGCTAATCCACCGACGTTGGCCGTTGATTTCAGCGTATTTTTTTCCCACCCAAACCCGGAAAACTACTAGATAAGGTCGAGTGGCATGTACTCGGGATAAATGCAGGGACCTTTGCGGGCCCCCAGGACCGTTGATGGACCCCTTCAGTCACAAGCGTGGATATCTCGCTGCGGACCGAGCAGCTTGGAAACGGGGCCCAGATCCCAGCCGAACACGCGCCAAAGCTGGGTGCGCTATGCTCAATTTGCACAATGGCATCTCGGTAACATCGGCTTGTTGGCCCTACCATCCCTCCACCGGACCGAATGTGCTGCTGGTGCTACATGGACCCCTCCAAGCGTCTGGCGTTGCGCCAAGGGCCTGCATGGGCAGTGTGGGGATAGTGATCGGCACAGCGAACTTCCCATTCGTAGCAGCTTCTTGTTCCACCAGTCAAATCGCTTCCCCCATCCTCAGCTGGCGGCCGCTCGAGTCTCAAGTCATCATGACATTCTCCACGGTTATCATTAGAGCGCATCGCCTTCTCCGCCCAACCCCAGGATGTAGCATGCCTGCGAATAAGGGACCGACAATGAATACATTTTATGGTATCATCCTTGCCAGAGCTTGCTGCATCCTGATCAAGCCCCATGCATCGGCTGAATTATCGGAACACGGAATGTTGGTGGCATTTGGATGACTTCACATGAAATACCACCAAGCCCCCTGGTCTAGAACGCGAGCTCTACCACCTCCCCAGCCCTGGACCATTGAAAACCTACCTGCATCTGAGCAGTTTGCAACGCGGACCTTTTTCGGGCTGTTGGGTTTCAGTCGCACATGCTCGAGAACGGAAGAGTGCATGAGTCGGGACGCGGGAGTGCCAGTTCAACGGTCAGGTCTCCCTCCGCCCACGAGCATGCTCTGACAGCTTTGACCATTTGAGTGGAGGCCCGGCTTACACAAGAAGCCAAATTCTGCCGCTGCTGCTTAGGGAGCAGGGATCAACCGTTGCCTAGGCCCCTTGACCTAGTCGGCCTGGGCGACTAGGCGGATGCAAACTGCTGATGTAATAGCGGCGTCTGCAAGCTAGGTCTATCTCCGAACCAGAGAAATGCAATCAACACCTGGACACCCTCTATTACCAACGATCCACACATCCTAGTGCCGTCTTCGTGATAATTAAGTAATCTGCGTCTTTGACACAATCTGAGGTACATAAGATCGTGCCGGCTTCCAGCTCCGCACGCCTCAGGCCATGTTGGCAAATAATGACAAAACCTAATCGCAAGGCACCGTGAAGCGGAAAAAATGTCGAGCGATGTGATCAACTTTAACAAGCCGTGCAGCGCCTGTCGACGCCGTAAGGTTCGGTGTGACAAGGCCCAACCTTGCAACAACTGTATCCGCCACAGGGTTACATGTGTCTATGAGGCTCCTCGGGAGTCTGTCATGAGCCAGCAATTACTCCAAGATCGAGTGGACAGGCTAGAGCGCATGGTGGAGGACCTGGCTGCATATTCATTGACAAACCCAGGATCCCAGTATCGAAGAAGCTCCTCGTCGGCCACCAGCCCCTTCAGCAGCTTTGAGGACTACAGTGATATTTCCACCGACACTGGAAGCCAGGTTTTCAATGGCGGCAACTCATATTACATGGGTCCGGATTCTTGGATGAATGTTGACCAGCTCAGCCCCGCACAGCAGCACCTACTCAATGTGTGTCCTCAAGGTGTCGGAGAGGAGCAGCCATCTTGGTCAATGTCGCTGGCACGGCCAAGACCCAAGGATCTTGGCCATCTTCACCTTCCCACCCAAAAGGAGGATACCATGCTCATGCTGTTTTTCGATCATGTCGAGCCGCTAATTCGAATAACCCACCAACCTTACTTCTGGCAGTTGGTGAGCGACTTTCGCCAGGGAACATGTCTTGCAAATGCGGAAGTGGAAGCACTCATGTTTTCCGCGCAATATATCACCGCTTGTGTGCTTCCTGCAGCCATGATAGAGGAAAAACTGGGCCTTGCGAAGTCGGAGCTCACTGTGCACCTGCAACAAGCAACGCAGCTTGCATTCGACCAGGCAAACATGATGCGAACTCGCAATGTGCTTCTCTTCAGCGGCCTGTTGTACTACATTGTCAGTTTAGCCAGCCGGTCACCGACGGCACTTCGCTAACATGGCCCTTAGACTTGTCAGTTCCATACGGGTAATTGTGAGGCCGGATCGACGCTTCTGGGTCTCGCAACCAGCATTGCTAGACGAATTGGCATGCACAGAGATCCTGCTTACTATGGCTACGCACCCTGGTGCGTCGAGATCAGACGCCGGATGTGGGGCCACCTCGCAACCCTTGATGCCCAGTCGTGTAGCACGGATGGATCCGAGTCGCTCTTGGCGTCCATGGGCGATGTTCAACGTGCATTCAATCTCAACGACGCAGATTTCAAGCTTCCCAGATTCGTCCCAGGCGAGACGGGACCTCGGGATCGCGAGGGCTTCAGCGAAGTCACTGCGGCCCTGATTAGGAGAGAGATTTGCAGGACAACCCACACAATATCAGAGGCCCGCAAGACGGCGTCGCATTGCTTTGATCTCATGGGTATAGTTGACGAGACGTCTAAATATGTCCGTCTCAAATTTATTCACCATTTTGACGGTTCCGACCCTATGCAGCATGTAATTGCCAAATGGTCCAGCGCCATGATTAAATCCTTGACCGTTTCTGTGCTACACCTTCACGGATCGTCGTCAAGACCAAAGCTTCCATGTCACATGTTTGAACAACTTGAAGAACGGTAAGAATTGTTGCTGAGAACACTTGGGCCAGAATTCTAATCTACGTTAGACTCTACGACGACTGTCTAGGATGCCTCGAAGAATTCTCCCAGGGAGAAGAGGCGGCAGCGCCGTTCAATTGGCAATGGGCTTTTCGGTGGCCAATGCCCTTCCATGTTATCGCTGGCTTGCTCTCTGGCCTTGCCCGGATTCCAGATCACCGTGATACGGATCGGGCGTGGGAACAAATCGATATTGCCTTTCAGCGTTATAATAATGACGAAATATCAATGGCAAAGGTGCCGGCGTGGTACACGATTGAAGTTCTGTGCGATCAAGCCATGCTCCTCCACCCAGACGAGAAGCATGAAGGGCGAGCGTACACAAAGCGAGTTCACGCCGCGCAGCCAGTTACGGGCCCCGAAATGCAAAATGCACATGTGCACAAGGCAGCGGGCATGCCTGGCACAGGGATTTACGGAATTGATACATACGACAGCCTCAGGAAGCAAACCCTGGCGGGAATGGCTCCAGCTGAGGGCATGAACATTGGATTCTCGGACAGCGAGATTGACGCCGTGTTCTTTAATGTTAACGCCGATGATGAGTTTCTTGCCTGTTAATGGGTTTATTTTATTTTTATTTTTCAAGGTCCCAGGAAGGAAATACAAAAACTTGGGAGGTTTAGCGATCGAATTAGACGTCTTGTATTGCCCCAGCTCGTCGTGTCTTTCTTATTTATTCTCTTCTACGAGCTGAATTTATAAACGATTTAACAAGGAGATTTTTATTTTATTTTATTTTATTTTATTTCTCCCCCTCTTCCATCAATCAATGCTTTCTCCTCCTATGCGTGCGGGTCATACCAAAGCCCCATCCGTCTAAGATGACGACAGTTAGCAAGGGATCCTCAACTCCCGCGACACGCCCCCTCGGCGAGTTTTGTGGGCAATCCACCGCACGGCGGTTTCTGGGGTTGCAGACTTACATTGGGCGGGCACGTGGATGTCAATGTCGAGCTCGTCGGCCCAGTGCCAGACCAGGTTCGGGTCCCGAAGGAACTCCCGCGCCACAAAGACGACGTCGCAGGATCCGTCGCTCAGATAGGCCTGGGCCTGCTTGGCCGAGGTGATGTTGCCAACGGCGCCAACGAGGGCGGGCGTGCCAGCCACGGCCTGCTTGACCGCCGCGGCGTACTGGACCTGGTATCCCGGGCCGGGGGCAATCTTCTGGCGGCTGTCGAGGCCGCCGCCCGAGATGTCAAGCAGGTCGATGCCCCTGTCGACCAGCTCCTTGCCCAGGCGGGCGGCGTCGGTGACGGTCCACTGCGGGATCGCGGGGTCGAACTCGAGGTAGTCTGTGCCGGGCAGGCGGCACAGGAGGGGGTAATCTGCAGGGACCTGCTGGCGGGTGATGTCCACAATCTCCAGCAGCAGGCGGATGCGGTTTTCGAATGAGCCGCCGTACTCGTCGGTGCGCTGGTTGGACGAGGGCGAGAGGAACGAGTTGAGCAGGTAGCCGTGGGCGGCGTGGACCTCTATGGCCTAGTTTGCGCGTGTGTAAGCAAGTGTGTGTTGTGTGTAAGTGGTCATGTTGGATATAACCAAGTAACGAATTAGTGAATGGGTGGCGGGGGCCTTTGTGGCTTACATCGAAACCAACTCTCAACGCTCGTTTGACAGCGGCGATCCAGTCTTGCTTAAACTTGTCAATGTCATCCTTGGTCATTTCCCGCGGGACGACCGTTTCGTCGCTAAACGCAATGGCGCTGGGCCCAATGATGTCGTCGGGCCATCCCTCGGCCTGCAGCCCGCTATCAGTCAGCTTTTGTTTTATCGCCATTTGGCTGTCAACCTTGTTCCACCTCGCCTACGTCCTCCCTACCTCTTTGACAGCCAGAGCTTTGCGGTCAATCCACGGCGCCACGGTGCTCGCCTTGCGCCCAGCGTGGCCAATCTGGATGCAAATCTTGCTGTTCTGGCTGTGGGCAAAGTCGACGACCTCGCTCAGCGGGCCCAGCTGGCTGTCGTCCCAGATGCCGCAGTCCTGGGGGCTGATGCGGCCCTCTGGGGTAATGGCGTGGACCTCTGTAAGCACAATGGACGCGCCGCGAGCTGTAAAGCTCCCGTAGTGCTGCTTGTGCCACGGCGTCATGTGGCCGTTCTGGGCCGAGTACCTGTGCAAAACCACGTCATCAGCATGAAATGGTGCAGTCGACGGCTGAGAGCGGGGTAGCGGACTGGCACATGGGGGAGACGACGATGCGGTTGCGCAGCGTCAGGCCCCTCAGCTTGAGGGGAGAAAAGACGCCGTGGGCGGGCTGAGGGTCCCATGCAGTGCCGGCCGGGGGATCTTGAAGGGGAGTGTAGAAGGGAACCTGCAAAGAAGCGCTAGTGAGTCGTCATCCTGGTGCCAGTTGTCAATGCTGAAGGGAGGGGACTTACATCTGGTGCGGCCGTGTTGATGATGACATTGTGGTGGTGTGCTTCCGTCATGATGGGCAGCGGGCGAGGAGTTGCTACGGTTAGTTTCTGTCTGTCTGTTTGTCTGTTTGGTTGGTTGGTTGGTTGGTTGGTTGATTCCTTGAATGGTTTCCATCCAATTCATCTCCCATCATGTGTGAAAGATGGCTCTCTATTATAATCAACAGCTTCCCAGAAATCATTCGATTCTCAAACTCGGCATTGACCTGATGCGACCATGATGCCTACTGCAACCAACCGGTGGTTGCATGGCATGCGTTTCGCCAACTCTCGTACGCTGACCAGCGTTGCGCTCGCCGAACCTCGGCCGGATTCCGTTTACCCAGGACTGGCAACAGCCGCGACACACGTTGCGAATCAATGCGAATATGCAAAGACAAGGATACACGACGCCACACATGAGAGAAAGAGAGAGGGGAAAGAAAAAAGTACCATGCAACGGCCGAAGCCACCCGCGAGTTAGCTCCATGGCCTCATAAGTAAGCTCGCGTCCCAGGCGAGGCCGAAAACAAAAAAGAAAAAAGGGCTGAATCATGCATGATTGATCAATGGGAATAAGACGCATTGTGGCTTGCTGCGAGCGCCAGGATGGCGTGACAATAGCGTCAAAACGCCTGCTCGTTGTGAGGCTCAACCGCAACTGCATATACACTAACACTAGCTACTCCATAGAGGCGCGCAAATAACGGCATTCACACCCTTGATTCTAGTGCACTTTTTTCTTTCTTTCTGTTCTTACGAAGGCTGCATAGGGCTATTGGCGCAAGACGTCATCATGGCTTTTTTTTTCCTCCTTACTGCAGGGTCTCCAAAGAGCTGCCGGCTCTTCCCTCTTGGTCAGGACATGCAAGGCACATGGGGGGTGAATCCATTTGCCCGTTCCAGCCCCAGCCAGATGAAAAAAAAAAAAAAAAGCATATTTCTCAGCTGCAAGGGTCCAAACTAGCTGTTTGCAAGGGTTTGTTCATCCGATTTGGCAATGATCTCATCTGCTCCTTCGGCCAAGTTCCCGGAACTCTTCTGGAAACAAGCCGGACTTTTTTTTTCTTGCTGACCCTGAGATTTATCATCACTAGGTGGGCTCCGCTCGCGGCTTACTCATGATCCGCTGCCGGCCAACGCTCCTTTCGGCGTTCGGATTTGCCTTGCAACCAAGCGGGTTACAAAATAAATGACACAAGATACCAGCTGGCTAAATAAGGCATGCAACCTAAGCTCACTTTCCAAGGGCAGAATAGGACATGTGAAGAGAAAAGATAAAAAGATTCCCTAAATAAAATATATAAAAAACACGTTATCTATTTGTTGGTTCATTGGCACAGTTGAAGGAATAACGCCCTGTGAGGCATGTACGTGAGGAAGCATGTGACTGCGGGGTAAAATTGCTATACTATAACCCCGCCGAATGTAGCTAGTTAAAGAGATTAGATATTAATGAATTTATTATCTAAAACCCCTTAGTAGCTATTATTGATCTTATTATAATCTTAGCTAGTTTATTTTAAACCTTTAGGACTTATTTATATTAATTAGTTTAAAAAGTATATAAATATTATCCTATAAATTAATAAGGTATTAAATAAAAAGATATATTATTAAGTATTTAATTTATTAGTAAGAAGACTTTATATATTATTTAGGAAATAATATTATATTTTATTTAATTATAATAAAAGATTAATTACTTAAAAGAATATAATATTTTTTTTTTATATTTATTATATAAAAGAATCTCTTTATTAAATTCTATTAAAGTAAATTAATAAATTACTTAAGTATTAAAAAGAGCTTAATAATTTAAAGAAATTTAATTTTATATATTATTAATTATAATTTTCCTTATAATTATTATAATAAACCTTTAAAAAGATAATACTTATATTAAAGACTTTAAATTTATAGATTTAATTAGATTAATATTTTCTTTATTTAATAAATATATAGAATATTAAAAAAAAGTAAAATAACTTATAGAAATTATTTTAATTTTAAAGAAATATTAAATATAAATAATCTCTTAAGTATAAGAATTTTATTATATAATCTTTAATTATTAAATATATAATATATAAAAAGTAAATATAAAGATTATATATTTTATAATAATATATATTAAGAAAGATATTAAAGGCTTTTAATTATTTAATATATTTTAATAAAAATTTAATAAGATAAATATTAAATATTAAAAAAAGCTAATAAAGTTAAATATTCTTTATAACTTTTTATTAAATTAAGATATTAAAGTTATTAAATAAAAAGACTTAATTATAAAGATTATATATAATATTCTTAAATAAAATAAACTTAAATATTAAATTAAAAAAAGATTATTAATTTTTAATAAAAAGAAAAAGAATTTAATTTTTACTATTAAGATCTTAAATTTATATTTAAGATTATAGAAAATAAATATAACTTAAATATTATAATATAAAATAATAATTAATAAGAAATAAGAACTTAATTAATTATATTCTTACCCTCTTAAAGTATTTTACTCTCTTAAAGTATTATATCCTCTTATATAAAAAATATCCTTTAATATAAAATAACTCTATTTATAATATCTATAATACTTTATCTTTACTATTTAATAATCTCTTCTTACTTAAGGATCTCTTTATAATAAAGGTAAACTTAATATTAAGGTATTATTATAAGTAAATATTTAATAAGTAAATAAATTAATAATTTAAATAAAATATATATTAAAAAGATAAAATATAGTAATAAGAAGTATAAGATTCTTAATTTAAAGCTTTAGATCTTTTATAATAATTATTAAATTATAAAGATTAATAAGTTCCTATATATATATATATTTATAAATATACTTTTAAAAGATATATTAAATCTTTATTTAAGAATTATATATTGTAGGTAAGTCCTAGGGTTAGGGATGACGCATTTAAGGTTATAAATATAGTAGCTGCTATTATAAGATCTATTGCTTTAAATGATAATTGATTACTCTATTTACTAAGCTAAAGAAAGCCCCTTTTAGTATTATTGTAAGTAGGTCACATAGTGCCCTTAATCTCACTTCCTACTACCTTTACATTAAACATCTAGCTAATACCTTAAGCCTCAATAACTATAATCCCTTTATAATAAATTTAATATTTTAATACTAAAACTTCTTCTCTTTTATATAAAGGGATTATAGTTATTTAAAATAAAAATTAATATTCCTTTCTCTATTAATTATTTTAATTCCTTTCCTTTCTTTTTTCTTAATCTTTTATAACTTATTCTTCTATTTAAATAATTATCTTATTATTATTAATAAATTATTTAAGTGCTTAGTTTAGTAATGCCTTTATAAGTATATTAGTAATATTATCCTTTTTATTAATCTATTTAATTTTATATAGCTTATACTATTTATATAATTACTATAGGGCTATAATATTAATTATTAGCCTTTTCTTCTTTATTATTCTTAGCTTAATAAAGCACTTATAGAGAGAATATAAATTAGTATATATAATAATTAGAATATAAAGAAGTTTTAATTAATTAATTACTTAATTAAGGGTGGTTATAATTATATAGGTAATATTAGTTTTAGTAATTATATTATATATTTCTAATACTAGGATACTATAAGTGACTTTTTAGTATTTTATTAAGTTAAAGTAAATAATATTTCCCTTTATTATAAAGGTCCTATTAATAAATTATTTATTTACAAGAATAATAATAAATTTTAATTATAATAATAGATTAATATTATTTATAAATAAACTATTAATAAATATAAATAACTTTAATATAGATAGAGTAATTAAAGTAAATATAAGTCCTTAATTAAGGTTCTCCTTTTACTATTTAAATTAATAATTTAGTATTTTAATATAATTTATATTAAGCTCCTAGTATTATATAACAATTAATAAGTTAAAATATACCTTTAATTAATAGATTAATATAATATATATACCTTTTACTTATTACTTAATATATTATTACTTTATTATATTTAGATCTTTAATATTAACTATTACTATCTTTTTATCTTATTTCTTTTATTAGATAGTAATATTATTTATTTCCTTTAATATTATAATTACTTTATTAAAGGTAAGTAAATTATTCTTTATTAGTCTCTTTTTTAGCTTAGCTTTAAAAGAAGCTTTAAAAAGTTTTTTTCTTTCTTTTATAAGAATACTTTATTAAACGCTCTAATTATATTATTAGTTTATATTCTAACTATATTAAATACTAGGTTTCTATCTAAAGATATTAATAAATATAGGTTAAAGGTTAATAATATTATTTAGAGCTTTTCTCTATAATATTTATTATATATTACCTATTAGTATATTCTAGCTTCTAGAATTCTATAGAGCAATATAATAACCTTTATAATTATATTAAAGGGATAGTAATATTTAATACTTTTAGGTATATATACTAAAATAATTTAATTTAACTTTGTCTATAATTATATATATACCTATATAATATTATATAGCTATAGGAAGATACCTTAGTTATTTAGTAATAGTATTAGGGCTAGGATAAGTTATTAATTGTATTTCTAAATAATTAATAATTATATAAGGATTACTTCTTTTTCTTTATTAGTATATCCTTATATTATAAGATATGATTTTTTATATAGTGTATCTTGTTATAACCCATACAGGTATAGGGCGGAGAAGGATAAGGGACCCACTTTAACATATAATAAATCACTAATAGAGATAGACCTACCCTAAAGGGATTATAATAGAAGGGATCACAATAATCTAGATTACAGTAATCTAGATTATAACAATCTAAGGTAAAGTAATCCTAAATAAGTATATAGATAGATTAGTTCTAGACTATAAGGGATAATACTAATTAACTTTTAATATAACTTAATTACCTTAATTTACAATTAACTATTACTAAATATAATACTATATAAACTCTTATATTACTCTAAAGTATTTAATATATTTAATTTCTTTACTAATATAAACTATATTAACTTTAATTAATTTACTATAGTTAAGAATTAATTAAATTATTATATATTGAAAGCTTTTGTTTAGAAAGTTACTTATATTACTTTTAAGTAATAATCTTTATTATTAATAATATATTTACCCCTTATTAAAATTAAGTAATTCCTTAGGGAGGTAATAATAATAATAAACTTACCTATAGTACTTTACTAAGTATTGCTAAAATAGCAACTAAAATCTAATAGATATATGCTATTATTATAGCTCTTAGAGCTTAGATATAAGAATAAGACATTTAAATTGCTATAGCTATACTTGTACTTATTATAAATAATTAAGACCTTAAAGAAACCCTTAAACCCTTAATATTAATATTATTTATAGGAAAAGTAGATAATATAATATCTTTTTTTATATAAATAAAAGGATACTTTTAATATTATTTTATTTATTTAAGTATTAAAGAAGTAAAGGTATATTATATTAAAGTACTCTTATAAGGAAATATAGGAATTTAATTTAAATTAATTATAAGAGATTATTTTAAGAATAAGAAGAATAAATATAATTAATAAACCTAAGATATCTTTAAGGATTAGAATAACTTTAAATAAGTATTAAAAGATAATTTTAGAATTATTAATAAAGAAAAAGAAGTTATAATAAAACTTAAGTAACTTTAATAGATAAAATTATATATAAAATATTTAATAAAGTTTAAATGCCTTATATTTAAACTTAAATAGGAAAATAAAGCCCTTATAAAAGCTTTTTATTAGGAATTAAAGGATAAAGTTAAGGACAAGATTTATAAGATAAATAGACCTAAAGAACTCTATAAATACTAAGCTATAGCTATTAAAATTAATTAATAATAGTTTAAAAGATATAAGAAGAAATAAAGGGAGAAGAGAAAAGTAATTAAATATAACTCTTATAACCCCTATAAGTTTAAAACCAATAAGAAACCATTTAAAAAATTATAGAACTATAGTACTTTTTATAGGATATACTTAGAATCTATGAAATTAGAAGCTATTTAAAGAGACTTTATAAGCCTTATATATTATAATTACAAAGAACTAGAATATATTATAAGATATTATAATAAACCTAAGAAAAATTAATATATACTTAAAGGTAAGAAGTATATACAAATAACTAACTAATCTAAGATTATAATTATAATTTAATTAAAATATAACCTTATTAGAGAAGGTATTATCTTACTTAGCAATTAACTCTATTAAATATTAAAAGATATTAAAGAAGTATACTAAATCTAAGAAACTCTTAATAATTAAAAATAGAAATTAGCTAAATATAATATAAAAAAAAAGGTTAATTATAATTATATTATTAAATAAATAATATAGAAACTAATATTTAAATCTAAGGTAATTTAAATAATTGGATAAATTCTTGTAATAGTATATAAGGGAAAATAATATACTTAAGAAATTATACTAAATAAACCTTTAACCTTTAGAAATTGTAATAATAACTATATAGTATACTTAATCTATAAGTATATATAGTAGAATAAAATAAGCTAAGAAGGAGGAATATTATATCTTAATATAAAAGATATATAATAAGCTATTAAACTAGGACTTAAGTTTAAAGAAAGAAATATAATCCTATATTTTTATAAGAATTACCTTGATTACTTGGAATACCAGTGAAAATAAGAAGTAATAGTTATTAGAGTAGAAGATTATAATAAACTTTATATATATATTATAGAGAAAGAAAAAGAAGTAATTAACTCTAAAAACAAGCTCTTAGAATAAGTTAAGTAAGAATAAAGAATTATATATATTTAAGTTAATATATACTTTATTTAATAAGTTAAAGTAAAGTAAAATAAATTAAATAACTTTATAAGTAAATTTAAAGAAGAAAATAGAGCTTATATCTTTATTTTAGCCTTAATTATAAGAAAAGCCCTAAAGGTAAATATAAAGTACTTAATCTAAGATTAACTAATAATCTAAGAATACTTATAGGATATTAATATTATTATAAAATATCTTAGATTAATTACTATAAATATTAATACAAGTACTATAAAGAAACTAAGGTAATTAATAATTATTTCCCTATAAGGCCTATTAAACTAGCTATAAAAAACCTAATAGTATAATAATAATATAAAAATTACTAATATATTGTATAGAATGGATATAGATTAGAATTTATACTTTTAGAAGAATATAAAAAAATAATACTTAAAGAATATATTTAAAACTTTAAGTATAGATATAATTATAAATATAAAGAATGTTTAGTGTATTTATAATATAAAGTTAAGATATAGTATAAAGAATAATAGTTAAAAAACTAGGACTATTAATTAGCTTAGAATATTAGAATAATAAAGTAAAGCTATTAAAAGAATAATTAAATAAAGCTTTATATATAATAGAAAGCTATAAAGAAAAGAATAAGCTAGTAATTAAAATATAAGTTAAGGGACAATAACTTAATATATTAGTGGACTATAGAGTAAAAGTAAATTATATTTATTTAAGGATAGTAAATAAGCTAAAGCTATTATAGAAAGAGAAAAGGGACCCCTATATAGTAATAAACTTGGAAAATACCTTATTTAAATATAATAATAAATAAGTTATATAAGAAATTAATTACCTTAAAGTATTTATTAAAGGAAAAAACTAAGGAATTAATCTTAATATTTTACTAATAAAAAAATATAATATTACTTTAAGGTATTTATAATTATAAGTACTAAACCCTTAAATTAATTAAAGGATTAGCTAGATAATATTTCTTAATAAGGATAATATTCTAAAGGAAAATAAAAATAACTTATATAATAAAGAAATTGTTATATATCTTTTGAGGTTATATAGGAAACCTAGATCATATAATAGAGATACTTATTTATAGGTAGATTTCTCCTTAAGTTAAGTAAAACTTAAGCATATTTAACCTTATACCTTTAAATAGATTAGATCCTAAAGACATAAGACAAAAGCTAATACTAACTTCCTGCTAGCTAATATCAATATACTAGTATTAAAAACTTATCTTTTAGGTACTCTCTATTAATACGCTAGATCCAATATTACTTCAGTCAAATATACCTAGAAGTATAATAAGTAGTAGCAATTGCTTGTTCTTGAAAAGTGTAGCTAAGGGCCTTAAAAAATATACTTAGAGAAAGTTAATTTTATACTATAAATTAAATAATTTTGATCTAACTTATAGGTAAAACCGACCAGATTAGGAGAAGGCTAAACCTACCTACCGATAACCTTATACCTTTAAGTATATAACCAATTAACCTTATAATAATATGGAAATTTAGAGGTTTTTTACTCTAGAACCTTAAATTTATTATTAAAGGAAAATGCCTTAGTAATTTAATTGCAATTAATAATCTTATAGCCTTATTTAGTTAGATATATAACGAAAACAACTAGTTTATTATAATAGGAACTCTACAATAAGAAGAACTATTAGAGAATTAAAATGTAATTAATATATATACTATTAAAACTACCTAGAACTCTATTAAAAAGATCCTCTTAAAGGCTAAAGACGAGGGTATACTATTAAGCAAAAAGGCATACTTAATCTATACATCCTCCAAGAAATCTGAATACAAGAATATATTAATAGAATTATTAGAATTTATGATGATAATAATATAAATATCTTGAATTTCTATATTAGGAAAGCAAATTAACTTGATACTAGGAGGATGATTGAGCCCTTTGAACCTGCCTAAAAATTGGGGGAGTCCTATTGACCCTGATAAGTTGGCATTATCCTTGAGCAGAGGTATCCTAATCCTAGCCATATTGATTTTAGCCTAGGGCTTACTTAGAATAAGTATAAGTGCTATTAACCTAAGGACTTAGGGGTCTAAAGGGTTTAGATAGATAGCTAGACCGCTACTTTTAAGGGATAAAATAGGCTAAATGCTCAAAAACCTATAAAGATAGCTAGATATTATAGAGCTAGCTAAAAAAACCCGAGCAATAATATAATTAATTAATCTTATAAATAAATTAAACTTAAAAGTTAATATAGCATAAGATAAAGGGAAGGGATAAGATAATATAACCCTTTCCTATCTAAGCATACTAAGAGGCATTAGTAGTTTTAAGTTAACTTTTGCTTAGCTAAGGCTATCATTAACTAGGATAAAGGAGGAACTATCTTTTGCCCTAAAAAAGCTAAGTGGAGATATAATATATAGGAAAAAGAAATTTTACTTTTAACCTAGATATAGAAATTAGGAAAATGAATTTATTGGGTCTAATAGAAGCAGCTAATAGAAAGTTAGAAATACTTAAAGCCTAAACTAAATTAATATATTTAGGTAATTAATAATTTAAATTAAGAATATTAGGTTTTTTTAGCTAAATAGTGGGACTAATAAGGTAAAGGATAAAGGACTATAGTATAAAGGTAAATAAGTTATCTTTTGTAATATTAAAATATAGATTTAAGCAATTTAATCTACTTAGGAAGATAACTTTAAGGTAAACCAAGATTATATTTAATAAAATATATAAAGTCTACTTAAAAGATTAGCATTAAATTGGTATTATTATTAGCTGAACCTAGCGAAATAAAGGAGGCTTATAACTATAATAAAAATATTCTTTAAAGTAGTTTAAAAAGAGTTTAGAATAAAGAAAAGAAAAGTGATAAGATGGATAGAGATTGCTAAATATAACTATAAGAATATCCTAAATAGTATACCTATTTATAATTTTGTTGCTAAAGTCTTTAGTTAAGTAAGATTAATAGGATAAATAGAAGAACATTAACTCTTAATAGCAGTTTATAACCAATTAGCAACCAATTTATATATCTTATACCTAAAGCTAATAGAAAGTAATATTTATATAATTTATATTGAGAAAATAGATGAAATTTACGAAGAATTATAGAAGAAGATAGAGGAAGATTAGTGGTTAAAGGTTTATACTATAAAATAAAACAATAAAATTAATATAAAAAGAGTTTATATTATAAACAAAAAAGAAGAGAATAAGAATTAAATAAACTAGAATTAGTAAGGTAGGAGAAATTGCTTCTCCTATAAATAATATAAATACAAGGAAAGATTATATTAAAGTAATATTAAAGGTAATAGATACTCAAAAAGGAAACCTATTAAGAAATAGTAAAATAATAATTTTAAGGACAAAGAGTAATATATATTTAACTATAGAAATAAACAAAATAACAAGCAATAAAAAGATTTCAATTAATACCAATAAAACCAAAAAGACTTTAAACTATAATTTAGAAATTAAAGTCTATGATATTTTAATTATTATTAGAGATAATATTATGGAAGAGGGAACTAAAAGTATATTACTAAAACTTACCTTTACTAAAATAAAAGGGAGTTTTATAATTGGGAGAACTAATTTCTTACTAGTGGTTATATACTTACTAAGGAGAATATTAAGGATAACTTATCTAAAGGTATAATTAGTAGTAGTAATAAGGAAGATATAATAACCTATACGGAAGTCTATTATAATAAGGTCCTACTGGAAAAGGAGGAAAATAATTAGATAAAGGGATAAGTTATTGAAGTAATAGGAAGATTAGACTTTATGGAGAAACTTAAAAAGAAAATAAATATATATCTATAGATAAAACTTTAATTTAATAATAAAGGAGAAAGCTATATAGTCTACATAGATACTAGATGTTTTATAATCCTAGTCAATTGAGAATAGCTCTGCAAGTATATAAGAAAGGTAAAATGAAAGGAGTAAAGCTTAAAGAAAATAAATAGAGTTAGATTATAATTAGCTATAATGAAAACTATTACTTTTGACTTTTATTTGGCTGGATTGGTATAAGGAAAGGTAGCTTATATATATTTTACTATTATTGTAGATATAGTGGACTTGCTAAGCTTTTGCCTTTTATTAGGAATAAATTTCCTTTTTAAGTATAGAGTAAAGGTAGATTTTATTAATCTAAGGATTATATTTTGCTTAGCTTATAATATTAAATATAAAGGGAATATTTTCTAAACTAGATTTAAGGATACTAAGAGAAAGGTAATTAATACTTATATTGTTAGTATTGGCCTAAAAGAGACTACTTTTATTTAAGTAAATTGGGGAGATCTACTTGACTTTTGTAATGAGGAAGGAGAACTTGAATTATATTATCTGAGTGTAAGTTATCTAGGTGTAATTGATGTTATAGTGGATAAAAGCTTACCTAGGCTTGTTTAAATCTATAATGTATTGGATAAGAAGATAGTTATTTGAAAAAGAGAGAACCTAGGTATAATTTTAAATAGATAAGTCGAAGAAGAGGTTTATTTTATCTTTAGAGAAGAAATAATTGATTATATATAAGATTAAATCTTTAAAATTAAGAAAGTATTTTTAGTAGTAATGGAAGTAGTAGAGAATAAATTAGAATAAGAAGAAGTAGACCTTGACCTAATTAAAGTTAATGTTGGTATATTAAGCTATAGAATTATTAAGGTAGTTGATATATTATTTATTCGGAACCGATTTGGTGTAGTAGTGGTAAATCTAGACCTAGATATAGTAGTATGAATTATTAAATTGACAGATAAATATGATATTTATAAGGATTGAGGTATTATTTTAATGGAGGAAGAAGATAAGATGTGTGTGGATCTTATAGAAGGATAGTAAAATTAGAAGAAAATTATAAAGAAGTATACTTTAGGTGTTAAAGATTGTACTATATTAGATAAAACCTATAAAAAGCTGTACTAGGTAGGAAAGATAAGATACACTAAAGGACTAGCTCCTATTATATGCTTAGCCTTTATTATTTAGCGAGTTGTAAATAGCAAATAAAAGGGAAGAATTATTATTAATCTAAAATTACTTAATAGGCTAATTATCCCTAATATATACCTACTGCCAAATCAAGATAATATTATAGCAAAAATAAAGGGTATAAAGTGGTTTTCAATGTTTAATAAAATAGGATTTTTTTACTAGCTACCAGTTCTAAGAGAATACAAAAATTATATAGTAATAATATCCAATCAAGGACTAAAAGAATCCAATGTCATATTAATAGATTTTAAGAATACTCTAGCCTTTGCCCAGAGATTTCAAGACTAACTATTTAGTAGCTATAAAGGCTTTATATATATTTATATTAACAATATAATTATATTTTCTATAATATTTAAAGAATACTTATAATACCTAAAGGAAGTCCTAAAAATAATCTTTAAGAATTAGATAAAAATAGTGATTAATAAGTTATTTTTAGTATATTCTTAGGTATAATTACTTGGTTTTATTATAGATAGAGAAGAAGTCTAGAAAACTAGAGATAGGCTAGTAGTATTTGTAAAGATAATAATACTATTTAACCTAGGAGAGCTTAAAACCTACCTAAGAATAGTTAGTTTCCTGTAGTAAGGGATCCTATAATTTAAAGTAAGAGCAAAGCCACTATAAAAGTATAAAATAAGCCTATTATAAGAAGTATATGAGAATAATAAAATCTCAATAAAATTATCAAGACCTATAAAAAGGAAGAAAACTTCCTAAAAAAAGTTCACATTAATTAAGAAAGAGATAAAAGTATTTATAGACCTATAAGGGTTTCTAATAAACCAATTTCTATTATACCACCATAACCTAATAAAACTACTATTTTTTAAGTTAAATGCTTACAAGAACAGATTTAACTTATATGTCTTTTAATTACACAGGAAATGGGATCAAAAGTCAATCCCTAGCAAAGATATACCTATTAAAAACCTTAAGTCAATTTTATTCCTTTTAAGGCTTACTTTATCTACTAAATGAAAATATAGATTAATAGAAGTAAAGATTGCTACAGTAGGATGGGTAGTACAGAAGCTAAGGAAAATAGTATAATTAAACCAAAACCCAGTTAATATTATTATAGATTACACTGCAACTCAAGGTATTATTATATATACTTTACTTAATACCCTTAATCTTAATAAAGCTAATTTAAAGCTAACTAATATTATAAACTACCTCTTAGCATTTTAATTCAATATCTTTTATATACCTAGAATATTTAATACTATTCTAAATGCTTTATTACAACTTCTAGTAAAAGAACTATTATATTAAGAAGCTAGTAAGAGTAAATTTAATGAATTAGAAGCTATAGTTAATCTTGTAGCAATTGAAGTAGCTTTAGCCCTAAAATTTAGAAAAGAGATATTAAAGGGATATATAAAGAACCTGAAATTAAATCAAATCCGGGAGCATTTATATTAAAATCTTATAAATAAAAGCAAAGATTAATAAGTAATTATAAAACTTAGCAAATTATAGGAATTAGTAGAGGATGGATTTTTATATTATATTGACTATCATAGAGGATAATGCCTATATATTCCTTAATTAGTAATTAAAAGTATCCTTATTATAGTTTATAATAACCAAGAATACTTAGGATTTTACTAAATAACTATAGAGTTAAAGTTAATATATTTCTATTAAATAACTAAGATAATAGAAAGGTTTATAGTATATTATTTTATATATAGAAAGAATACAATTAATAGATAGCTAAAAATGGGCAAATTACAATCAATCCCAACAATCCCTAGAGTATTTTATATAGTAATGCTAGACTTTATAATTAATCTATTAGAGGTGGAATTTAATGGAACTATATGGGTAATCCCTAGTTACTCTAAGCTGGATACTATTTGCCTAATTAGCTGCCTTTTTTCAAAGAAAATGATTATAGTAGCAGGACATTTATTATATACTACCAAAGAATAGGCAATTATATTCCTAAGGCTATGGATAATGTGCAATTGAAGCTTACCTAGTAGGATTCTTATCGATTAAGATCTAAAGTTCATAAGCGCCCTTTAAAGAGCTATATTAGCCCTTTTTAAGGCTACAAAACTTATTTTAATAATATATTACTTTTAAATAAATAGAAGTGTAAAATAAAAGAATTAATTGATTGAAATTGTAATTTAATATTATATAGCTATTAACCTAGATATAATATAAATAGAGGTGCTTTTAGCTATTTAATATTACCTTAATAATATAGTATTAAGTAATATTAGAAGATTATCTAATGAACTAGTTTATAGATTTAAGCTAAGAATAATAATTAACCTTACTATCCTAATAGGAGTTTTAGATGTAAAGATAGATGAAATTGCCTTGGAAGCATTATGGAAGCTATATGCATAAGAAGTATAACTATTAATTAATACTACTATAAGACTTTTAAAAATCCAATATAATTTTAGCTATAAGCCAATTAATATTAATTAAGGAGATATTATTTATCTCTGGCTATATAATAGCTATTATTTACTTAGTAAGCTAAAGAAGAAGTGGTCCCTAATGTATGCCAGACCTTACTATATAGTGCGTAAAATCCATAAGTAGACAGTCGAACTCAATTTCCCTTTGCATTAAAGAGTATATTTAATAGTTTTTATAGTATATATATAGAAATTATAATAAGGAAAGGACCCTTTTAAGAGGATATAACCCTTATTACTACCGGTTACAATTAATAGAATTAAGATAGTAAACTACTAGAAAGTTAATTAAATTATTAAATTAAAAATAAGATAGTATTAAAAAAGTTCAATTAGATATTTTCTAATTAGATGGAAAGGATTTATTACTAAAGAAGACTCTTAGTTAAAAGAATTTGACGTAAGAATAAATACTTTCGAGACTATAAATGAATTTTTAGAAAAAAACCTAACTAATTAAAAGAATAAATATAATAAAAAGGGTTTCTAAATGCCTCCTAACCTAGAATAAATAGCTTAAAGGAAGGATTAAACTAAATATACAAAGAAACTAACCCTATCTCCTATATTATATTTTACCTAGACTTATAAAGTAATAAAAGGGTATAAATTACTTTAAAGTAATAAATTACTACTATATAAATATTTAATTTTATTAAAATCAAAAAAAAAAGAAAAAATTAATAAATAAATAATTAAATACCTTTAATAAGATAGCCTTATTTCCTATTATTTATTAAATATTTTTAATTAACTCTTATTATATAATAATTTTCCTTTTATATCCTTTAATATTTTAGCTAAGAAGCTTAAAATTCAAATTTAACCTTATGCTATTACTTTCAACTTTATACTATTATTTTTAGCTCTTTTTATACTATAAAGAGGATTTTTCTTTAATATACTTCTCTTAATAGGAAATAATAAAGAAGTTAATCTAAAGAGCACTACTATTAATCCCTTACCAGTTAAAAGATACCAAAGCATACTTAATAGTTTTGTTTAGTAAGAATAAAATATAGATTCTAATAGTAAGTTCTCCTAGAGCCACTATATTTCCAATCAATATTAGGATAAAATAAGTAAGTGACAACTGCCTAGTAAGGATTTAGAAGTAATTTACAAAGATATTAAGAGTTTAAATGATTTTAACTTTAAAGTTAATAAATATACCCTTATTAAGGAAGAACTTAAATAAAGAGCCTAAGACCTTTATACTAAGTATAAGTATAACACAAAAAGAAGAAGTAAGAGGAGTTAGCTATAATAAGTAGAAAAAGATAAAATCAACCTACTTAAAGATATTATTACCCTTAAGATAATCGAAAATAATAACAAAATATTAGCCCTATCACCAAACCACTAAAAAACAAGCAAAAAGCACCTACCTAAGAGTATTAAACCTAATGGAGATAATATATATAGTAATAAAAACAAGGAATAGGAGGAAGGAATCAAAGACTAACCCTAGGAGGACAAAGACATTAACAAGGACCTTAAGGATTTTAAGATAGATTATAAGGATAATATTAATAATAATAATGATAGTATTAAAGGCAATAATAATAATATTAAAGTTACCTTTAAACTTACTAATAACTTTATTATTAAGTCTAAATCTTTAGGTAGACTATTATACCGATGATATAACCAGTATATACAAAAAACAATAAACCAAACTACTTAGAGCAATAATAAAATAGATAATAATAATATTAAAACCTATAGATAATACTAATTTGCCGATTGAAGTAGGGATACTAAGAAGAATTAGAGTTAGATGGATTATTAGCTTGCCATTTAATATAAGTTTAAACTTGCTAGCTTAAAGGGAGTAATTAATAGAAAAGGAAATAAATGCTATTTGCTCTACTTACTTTATATAGATATCTACTATTACTATTATAAAGCCTTCTATAAGAAGTGCAAAACTACTAGCAAATAGGTTTTATAGGAATCAAGTACTTAAGTAGCTATTAGAATTATTTATTAGATTAAATAGTACCTAAAGGAGGCCACAATTACCTATTATAATAGAGGATATATTATTTATAGAGGCAAAAATTATAGCTATTAAGAGCTAATTCCCCTACATATAAAGATTCTTGCTACTAGATTTATTAAGCTATATAAAGGATTTAATGCCTTTACAACAGGAACTTTAAGCATAATTAGATATGAGCACTACCTCAGCATCCAAGGTAATTCCTTTATTGTAGCTAAAGGCATAATTAATATAATAGGTATTAAAAGTAATAATATTAAAGCAAAAAATATTACTTTATATACCTCTTTAGCTACTATCAACATAAAAACAATAGCCATAACTATCAAGAAAGAACTCGATAAGTTACAGGGAGCTTTTAATACTAAAGTTATTAATAATAGTATTTTTCTAAAGATTTTAAAAAAGATTAAATTAAATATTGCAGGCCTGGTAGATAAGAATAAAAAGTTAGAAGTGTGTATTATAAAGCTAGAAGGGCGTAAGAATTAAGTATCTAATAGGGAGTTTAAAAGGATTGTTAAACTTGCTATTAGTAAGGCTTAAATAGCCCTTGCTAAAGAAGAATTTAGTAGATAGATTATAAACTAAGGAAATAATTCCAATATTAAGGTAATTAATATTAACTTAAAGAATAAAAAGTAAGGAGTGACCTCCCCAGCAAAGGAATTAAGTATAAAGAAGTTAAAATTATAGAAAAAGTCTAATAAGCGGGGACCTAAGGACTTATCTAATTTAAGTTTATTTGATTAGAAGAAATGGTAGAATCAACCTAGGCTTTAGTTAAAAATAATTAAAGTAAGAATGAAAATAGTAGAGGAAATAAAAAAGGGAGTTAAGGAAAAGAAAGGTAGAAATATATATATGTAAGATAAAAAGCACTATAGGCAGGTAGATTTCACCTACAATTAGGAGCACTAGATACTATTAAGGATAATAGATTATTTTTATTTATAAGAGGGGCACTTATTATATATCTTCTGAGGTTATATAGGAAACCTAGATTATATAATAAAGATACCTATTTATAGGTAGATTTCTCCCTAAGTTAAGTAGAACTTAAGTATATTTAACCTTATACCTTTAAATAAATTAGATCCTAAAGATATAAGATGAAAGCTAATACTAACCTCTCACTGGCTAATACCGATATACTGGTATTAGGAACTTATCTTTTAGGTACTCTTTACTAATATACTAGATCCGATATCACTTCGGTCGAATATACCTAAAAGTATAATAGAAATAAAATCTTAAACTTTTATTAATAAGGATAGTAGAATAAAAGTTAGGGGAGGTAAACTTATAGCAAGCACTTTATTAAAAGGAATAAAATATAAATATTAAAGTAATATATAATATATTAAGAAAATAATAATATACTTAAAGTAATAATTTAAATAGCTTAATAAATACCTTAAAAATAAAAAGAAATAATAGGAAAAGAAAGAATAACTTAGAAATATACTATTATAATATTAAATATATAAAAAATTATTTATAGAAGAACTAGAAATAGGATTACTAATATATAAAATATAAGATTATAGAATTAATTTAAAGGATAAAGTAAGTACTTACTTCTTTCTTATTTACTAATTTAATAAAAATAAACTTAGTATAATAAAGGGATATATTAAAGACATACTAAAGAAAGAATATATTAAAATATTAATATTTAAAGTAAAATACCTAATTATATTTGTCTTGAAAAAGAATAGGAAACTGCAATTAGTTGTAGATTATTAATAGCTTAATAAGATAATTATAAAAGATAGGATATCACTACCCTTTATTAGTAAAATAAAAAATAGATTCTTTAGTAAGAAAATCTTTATAATACTTAACCTTAAAAGAGCCTATAATCTAATCTATATTAAGAAAGAATATAAATAGAAAATTATATTTAAAATAAAGTTTAAATTATTTAAATATTTAGTTATACCTTTTAGATTAATAAATATACTTATATTATTTTAATAAATAATAAATTATATTTTATAAGAATACCTTAATATATTTATTATTTATTATTTAAATAATATTCTTATCTTCTTAAATAATAAAAAAGAATATATAGAATATATCTATAAGGTCCTTAAAGTACTTAAAGAAGTAAATCTACTAATTAAACTAAAGAAAAGCAAGTTTCATACTATAAAAGTTGAATTTTTAGAATATATTATCTCCTATAATAAGATATATATAGACCCTAAGAAAATTATAGTAATTAAAGACTAGCTTAGACTAGAAAACCTAAAAGATATATAATCTTTTCTAGGATTTATAAACTATTATTAAAAATTTATTAAAGATTTTAGTAAAATAATAATACTTTTAATTAAACTAAATAAAAAAGAAAAAATCTTTAAATAAGAAATAAAAAAAAAAATATAATAAGCCTTTAATAAAATCTAAGATATTATATTATTAGAACTAATATTAGCTATATTTAATCTATAAAACCTATTAAATTAAAAACCAATTTTTTAAACTTTATACTAGGAGTATAAATTAAATAAAAAGATAATTAAGGAAGACTATACCTAGTAGTATTTTACTTATATAAGTTATATAGAGTAAAATTAAACTACC
Source organism: Calonectria montana (assembly GCA_022606435.1). Lineage (NCBI taxonomy): Eukaryota > Fungi > Ascomycota > Sordariomycetes > Hypocreales > Nectriaceae > Calonectria > Calonectria montana. The sequence continues at coordinate 6,043,574 of JAIZZI010000003.1, forward strand.
TAATCTATGATAAAGAATTCCTTATTATAGTTAATACCTTTAAAAAATTTTAATATTACCTTTTAAAAAGCCTATATAAGGTTATAGTTTATATTAATTATAAGAATATCTCTTACTTTATAACTATATAATAATTAAGTAAAAGATAATTTAGATATATAGAATATCTATTGAAGTTTAATTATAAAATAGTATATAAGAAAGGAATAGAAAATAATAAAGCTAATATAATAAGCTAAAGAAGCGATTTTAATATAGGAAAAACCGAAATTAATAAATAATTATTTAAAAAAATAAAAGAAGGATATCTTAAATAAGTACTATTAAAGCTACTTAAATAAACTATAAGGAAGGTTATTATAAGAATATAAAGAGAGAATATACCTTGCAATTAAGAATTATAAGAACTATTAAACTTAAAAGAATCCACTTTTAATAAATAGATATATAATATAAAACCAAAGAAAATTCAAAAGAAATAGATTAATAGGAAATAAGTAATACTTAAAGAAAAAGAAATCTATATAATATAGTATTTTAAAAGAACTATAGGCACAAGATATAATAATATAGAAGCACTTATAGCATATATTAGCTAATACTTAATAGGAAAAGACCTTTTATAATATATAAAAAGGGAATTTCTTATAAACCCCCCTAATAAGAAATTAGCAAATACTATAAGCTATTAAATAAAATAAGGGAATAATTTATTACTTGAGATTTAGTAATATTAAGAATAAATACTCTTAAAAAAGAGAATAAAATGCCTATAAATATTAAAATACTTATAAAATAACCTAATCCAAGATATATATAAATATCTACTATATAGATATTAAGAAATTAATAAAATACTTAAAAGAATTAAGTAAGATTACTCCTTTAATTATATAAAGAAGAAAATTATAAAATATATCAGGAAATATATTATATGTAAATAAATGAAGTTACTATAATATAAACTATATAAATTATTATAGCCTCTATTAATAGTACAATAACTATAGGAATTAATTATTATAGATTTTATTATAAAACTACTACTATTAACTAACCTAGTAATAGGAAAAGATTATAATAATATTTTAGTAATAGTAGATAGATTTATAAAATTTATATATTATATATTATATTATAAAATAATAAGTAAAGAATAATTTGTATTTTTTATATTTAGATATATAATTAATATATATAGACTACCTATAGAAATTATTTTAGATAGAGAATAACTATTTATATTAAGTTTTTAGTAAAATTTAATAAATTTAATAAGCTTAAACTATAAATTAATAATTGCTTTTAGATTATAAGTAGATGGATAAATAAAGTAAATTAATTAAATCCTTAAATAGTATTTATAATACTATATTAATTATAAATAAATTAATTAGGTTAAAAAGCTATTAATTGCTTAATTAGTATATAATATATTATTCTATAATAGTATATAAACTATACCTGTCTATATAAACTTTAAATTTACCCCTAATATATATTAAATTAAAATTAATAGATAATTAAATACTAATATAATTCTTAAAGTAAATAAATTTAAGTAATTATATATAGAAATAAAAATAAAATTGGAATGGGTATAAAATAAAATGAAATAATACTATGATAAGAAAAAGATAAAGAGATTATCTTTCTCGGAGGGAGATATAGTTCTACTTAATATAAAAAACATTAATATAATATAATAAAATAAGAAAATAAATTATAAATTTATTAGATTATATAAAGTAAAAATAAAAATTTTAGAAAATAATTATAAACTTAACTTACTATTATATATAAAAATATATCTTATATTTTATATCTTATTATTAGAATTAATAGAAGATATAATTATAGTAAAAATAAGACTTTAATATAAACTATAAGTTAAATTAATAAAAGACAAATTTATAATAGAAAAAATTATAAATATATAAGAAAACCTAGAAATATAAAAAATAGAATTTAAAGTTAAATAGAAAGAATATAATAAAATATAGGACTTATAGGAATTGCAAGACAATCTTATATACTACTTAAAGAAGCTAGAGAAATTCCTTAAAAAGCAATACTAAACTAGGCAGTAAAATTAAGATTAAAAGAAAGAATCTTACCCTTAAAATCACCTAATAAACTAATACTAAATGCCTTAATACCTAAACCCAATAACTCTAAATTAATATTCTCTATAGCACCTAAATACTATATATTGCTAATTACCTAACCCTTATATATATCTAAAATAGGAAGAACAAACTCATCCATACTATCCTCCTTATTAATCTTAATTAAATTATAATAAAAAGTCTTAAACTATTTATATTTAATATTTTTATAGATTTTATAAATTTATAATAGATAAGAAACTATAGCTAATATTGCCTATTATATCTTATCTATCTTTTCTTAAAGATACTTAATCTTATTACTAGCTTATTTTTTATTTACTTTTAACTTTTTAGATAATTTTACCAATATATACACTATATAAATAAGGGTTAATAGGATTAATAAAAACATTATAAGAAAATAATTATATATATATAAAAGCTATTAATACCCTATTATAAGAACAATTAATCTTTATATACTTACTATAATACTTCTTATCCTTAAGAAACTTATACTTTAAATCCTTCTTAAAATAATAAGTATATAGTATCTTAGCCTTAAAACTATTTAATATAATAGCTTTAGTTAAAGTAGTTCTTTTATAAGCCTTTTTGCTAGATATTATATTAGCTAAGAAATAGATTGAAATAATTATAAGTTTAAGTTATAATATACTAGGAGAAGCTATACTAAGGCTAATAAATATAATCTTAGGATAAGTACTAATAGAGAAGGAGTATTATATTATAATTTATATAGGTATAAGGCAGAGAAGGATAAGAGACCTACTTTAATATATAATAAATTATTAATAGAGATAGACCTACCCTAAAGGGATTATAATAAAAAGGATTATAGTAATCTAGATTATAATAATTTAGATTATAATAATTTAAGATAAAGTAATTCTAGATAAGTATATAAATAAATTGATTCTAGATTATAAGGGATAGTGCTAATTAGCTTTTAATATAACTTGATTATCTTAATTTATAATTAATTATTATTAAATATAATACTATATAAACTTTTATATTACTCTAAAGTACCTAATATACCTAACTTCTCTACCAATATAAACTATATTAACTCTAATTAGTTTACTACAATTAGGAATTAACTAGACTATTATATATCTATTGTTTTTCCTTTAATCTTATTAATAATTTATAATTTAAAGATATAGATATTATTATAGGTATTCTTATCAAAAAGAACAAATTTAAATATACCTTACTAGATTAAGCCTTTAATCTCTTTTATTATTAACTTTTTAAATAATTAGCCTAAAATAATAATAATCCTCTCTTTACAGAGCTTAATTGTAAGTTCTAGGTTAGCTTTCTCTTTTATTAAAATAAATACTTTATTATATTTAATCTTATATTTAAACTATTATATAAAGTTTATAGCTTTAGGTATTATTAGATTCTTATAGGATTAACCTCTTCTTCTTTTCTAAGTCATAAAAGCAAGATTGGATTTAATAGGGTTTTTCCTTAATTAACCCCTTTTATACTTCTATATTAACTCTAAGGCAAGAGTATATTTAATAGGTTCTTTTTAGGATTGCTTTTTTCTTTGTTTTTATATTAGTAAAGGTAATATAAATATATTATTAGATTCTTTTAAGCTTATTACTTCTTATAATAATTCCTCTTTTCTCTTATTTTAAAAGATCTTTTCTTTATTAAGGTCTTTATAAAATAGTTTAATAATAATTAATTAAAAATTAATAGGTTCTTATTCTCCCTTAATTATATATATTTTACTATTAATAATAATAAATATATATAATCTAGTTTATTCTTTTTTCTCTTACTATACTTAAACTTATAATTATAGTAAGAGGTTTAAAATAGTTAATATATTAAGATTATTCTTAAATACTAATACTTCTTTAATTTAATACTTATTATAAATTTAGTAGACTTTCTTAATTACTTTATAAATAACCTTAATTTATTAAATTATTCCTAGTAATAAGGCTAACTTTTTAATTATCTATAGATATAACTTAAAGATAAGTAGTATAAGTATAAGCTTGTTAAGGCTAATAGTATTATTTATAGCTTTAACTATTACTTATAATACCTTATTATACTTTATTAATAGTTCTTTAATATAAATAATCTTATAAATATATTAAAGCAATTTATAATACTATTTAATCTTACTAATTAAGTTATATACCTTTATAAATACCTTATTAATTAAAATACCTATAATTTAAGCCTCTTAATAAAACTCTCTTAATATAAAGTTCTTTCTAATATTTATAATAATCTAGTTAGGTAGTTCTTAATAAATATTAATTTAATATAATTTAAGGGCTCTTTATATTACCTTTATTAAGATATTAAGAAGAAATTAAGTAATATTAAATATAATTATTAAATTAATTATATAAAGTATTAATTTACTTTCTAAATATATAATATCTATAATAATTCTATAATTAAAGTTATAATTATTATAAAGAGTAAATTTAAATCTTATTAATTACCCTATATAAAGTTAATAATATTTATAAATTTTAATAAGCTTTTTAATTATCTTTCTTTTAATAAAATAATCTAATTAAATTAATAGTTTATAAAGTCAATTAATTAATAAATAATCAAATTAATAATATAATTATTATAATTTACTATTAATTAAATTACTTTAAGCTAATAATTTCTTAATCTTAAGTAATATTTAAAAATACCTTTATCTTTAAATAATAAGCATTTTAATATTTTCTTATTTAAAGTAATTCCTAATATTATTAAAGATAATACTAAGATTATTTATATCTTAAAGAGATAATAGAAAAAGTATATTAATAAGGAGAATATAAAATAATATAATATTAAAGGGTATTAGTACCTTTATTATTTTTATTAACTTAATTAATATTTTATCTTTAAAAATAATTAAAGCTTCTTTAGTAGTTTTAGTATTTAATTTAATAAAGGAATTTATTATATATTGCAATATAATAAACTAATTATAGCCTCTTATAAAGAAGTTTATTGCTTTAATATTTAGAAGGATATTATAGAAAGTAATTAAAAAATAATGCCCTTTTAAGGAGAACTATAATATTAGCTCCTTTAGGATTACTAATACTTTCTTATAAAAGGGATTATATTTTATTATTTAATAGAGTATAGCTTAATTAGTAAGTTTAATTATAATAAGTAAGATATTATTTTTCTTAATTTTACTTATAAAGAATATTTAGTAAATATTATTATTATTTTCTTAATATTACTTATTATCTCTTTAATTATTATTTTACCTTTTTAGTAAGTATTTACTATAAATATTCTTATCCCTATTATTATAAAGATTTATATCTTTAAATTAAGCTAAAAAGGTATAATATACTTTATTACTAAGATAATTTACTTTATACTTTATATATACCTTCTACCTCTCTTTATTAGTATATTTATTTAATTAATATTCTAGCTTTTAGTATATATAATATTTCTTCCTAGAAAATATTAACTATTAGTTTTACTTATAATAGCTATCCTTAAGCTAGTAGTGATTTTATTGGAATTAGTCTTTTTTTTATTTTTAATATTCTTAATTAATCTAGTATTATTTTCTTTTACCTTTAATTTAGATTTTACTTAGTAATTCCTTTTTAATAAATATTACTTTTATTATTATCCTAAGTTATTAGTATACTCCTTTATAAGTTAAAGCAAGATTAAAGATATATAGCTTATATTCTTTAATACTTTTATATACTTAAATAATCTAATTCTTAAGCCTTATATTAAAGTCTTCTACTTTAAATAATATTCCTTAGATTTTTTTAATATTTTTATTAAAATTTTTAAGATCTTATCTCTTAACTTACTAGGGTTTTACTTAATTATATTATAAAGGGTAATTATTTACTATTTAATTAGAATCTTCTACTATATTTCTTTTAACTTAAATTACTCTCTTATTTTTATATATATTTTATTAAAAGAAAGTATAAAATAATATTTATATATATTTATAAAATAATAATTATATATTTAGTTTTTAAGTATAAATAAGAATATATTAATAAAGTAAAGTTTTAAGATTTTTACTTTAAAATAAAGATTATAAAATACTTATAATTTAATATTTAATATATTATATTTACTATTACTATACTTTATATTCTCTATATATATTTTAATAAGATCTATAAGGTATTTTATAACTAAGACTATACTTAGAATAATTAATATACTATATAATAGTATACTTATTTATTATTTTTATTAAGGAGTATTTCTTTAAGATAATATTTTAAATTAAAGTAGTTTTTTATCCTTAAGTTCTAATTTTTTCTTTATAAATAATAAATCTTTATCCTTTTATATTTTATCTCTTATAATCTCTTTAAGGAATTTCTTATTCTTATAAAATTTATTTAATATTGGGTAGTTCTTATAATATTTAGTGATCTCTTTAAGGCTTTAATAATAGAATTTATTTTCCTTTATTATAATAATAATATTATTAATTATATTCTTTTAATCCTTTTTAATATATATTCTATTATTAATAAGGTAATTATAAAGTTATTTTAATCTTATTAAGATTATTTTCTTTAGGAATTTCTTTAGGTTCTTTTTAAAGTATATTATTAAGTAATTATAGAGTTTTTATCCTTAGATTTTCTTTATTTTATATAATATTATAAAATATATAATTATTATATTAATATTACTTATTTAATATTCTTTATAATTTATTATATAATATAATCCCTATACTTTATAATTAATAAATACTTATAAGTATAATAAGATTAATAATATCTTAAGGTATTATTAGTTAATCTCTTTATATATTTTATATATAGACTTCTTATATTTCTTCTATTTATTAGTTAGTATTTCTTTTTAGCCTTTATTTATTATTATAGGGATTATTTTTAAAGTAGTAGTGCTTGGAAAGAGGTATCTTAATCCTAGGCTTCTCTTTAAGTTATTAGCTTTCTTTTAGTTTTAATAAATACCCTTGTGGATGTTAGAAGGGCTAGTTAAAAGGATCTTTTGTATAGTGGATATAGGGAAGTTATTATTACTTTAGTAGAGTTTCTTTTAGTAAAGTATCTTAGTATTTAGATTATAATATTATTTTGATTAGTATAGAGAGCTTTTTATTTATTAAGGTGATTTTTAATAGGAACTTAGCTTAATACCTTATTAATTAATATCTTATTAATTTATAGTATTTTATAATTTAGGTAATTAATTAATTATTAATTAGTATAGGTAAGTCTTGGGGTTAAGGATAATATATTTAAGATTATAAATATAATAGTTATTATTATAGGATTTATTACTTTAAATGATAATTGATTACTTTATTTACTAAGCTAAAGAAAGTCCCTTTTGGTATTATTGTAAGTAGGTTATATAGTGCCCTTGATCTTGCTTCTTGCTGTCTTTACATTAGGCACCTAGCTGGTGCTTTAGGCCTTGATAACTGTAATCCCTTTGTGATGAATTCAATGTTCTAATATATATATTAAAGGTAAATTAATTTCTTTTAATTAAATAGTTATAAAGATATAATAGTAATTTAAAAGTAAAAGAATTTTTAATAAGTATTATAAAGAGTAATAAAGCTTAAAGATCTTTAAATAATTATAAAACTACCTTAAGAAAGATTAATAAATAGTCCTTAATAAGTTTTTTAAGTAACTTAAAATTCTTTAATAAATATTATTAAAGATTATAAAGAATAATTTTATAATTTATATATAACTTTTAATAATATATTAAGATCTTAAGGAATTTATAAGTATTTATTTAAATCTATTAATAATATATAGGAATATATATTTATAGATTTACTATATTTTTATTATATTTAATAAGCTAAAGAAATTTATTAAAAGTATCTTTATACTTATAAATTAATAATTAATAATTAAATAAATTTATAAAGGATATATAAGTAATTAATCTAGGCTATTATAGTTACTCTTTTAAAATAAAAAATAAAAAAGTAATCCTAATTTATAGAAAATATAATAAAGGGATAAAAGATACTATATATACTTTAAAAATAAATACTATTTAATTAAATATATTATAAAAGAGAGAAAGAAGGTATATAATAAGTATAAAAAAAGAGAAAATATTTCTACTTAAGTAATATTATTTATATTATTTACTTAATTAAACTTAAAGACTTTAAAAGTAAAATTAAAATTAAGGAAATTAATAATAATAAAGATTAAGAAATAGTAATTATAATATATACTTATTTTATAAATATTATTAATAATATTAATAAATTACTTATTTTAATTATACTTACTAATTAAATTATTATTTATTACTTTATATATAATAATCTTTTTCTTAATCTTTATAAGAAATTAAAGGAAAAAGTAATATAATTTATATTTAATAATTATTATAATATAAATATTTTTTAAGGGATTATTTTTAATATTAGTATAATAAAGGTATTAATAGATAATTATAAATAGTTTATTATACTATAATAAATAATAAATATAATAATTAAATTAAATATAATTAAAGTAAAAGAGGTAATTATTATATTTAAAGGAGGAATCCCTTATTAATTACTTAATATAATAAATATAATTACTTTATTTAAAATTATTTTATTTTATATTATACTTATTAATATTCTCTTTCTCTTATTATTATATAATATAGATTATATAAAAATTTACTTTTATAATCTTAATAATTACTTTAAAAAAGGAATTATTAGAGTATTAATTATATAAAAATAAGGATACTTTTAATAGCTTTTTAATAATAAGAAAATACTTATATAGTATAATCTTATTAATAGTAAACTTTATTAACTTTATTAATAATTTAATTATCTATTTATAAATTAACTATATAAGCTATTAATAAAAGCTAGCTATTTTATTAAAAGGTAAGCTATTAAAAAATTAATTAAGATCTATAAGAAGTATTAATTTAATATAGGAATACCTTAAAGGTTTAAATTTATAATTTAGAATAATTATAAGTTTAATTACTATATTATTATAGATATTATATATATTAATAATAAACTAATACTTTATATTATTAATAAGGCTATTATATTTAATATTACTTAATTTCTTATTAATATTTCTATATTAATTATATAAAAGGCCTTAAAGCTCTATTAGATTAATATATATATTAAACTACTTAATTAAATAATTACTAACCCTAATAAGAGCTTTATTAATAAAGAATTTTATTAGAAAGTAAAAATAAGAGGTATTATTGTATTAATAATATTAATAAAAGTATATAACTTTATTAAAAAAGTTAAATAATACTATATATTACTTTAATATACCTATAATATTATATACTAAGAAGACCTATCTATAAAGCTAGAAGAAGCCCTTTAAGTAATAGTAAAAGCTATAAATAATACTATTAGCCCTAATAGCCTAATGCCTATACTTCTTATATTTAAAGTATACTCTTATATAATAAAAGATTTTAAACTATTATTTAATATAATAAAATATATAAAAGCTATTTATAAAGTAATAATAAAAGTAAAAAAGATTAATACTAAAAGATAAGTAAAAGATACCCTTATTACTTATAATAGCCCTAATACTTCTACTATTCTAAACTTATTACTATAATCTTAAGTTTATATATATTAAGAGAAAAAAGGATAGATTAGCCTTTATATCCTTATTATAATTAAAGAAAAAACCTATATTATTAATAATATTTAAGGACCTTTAAAATTCTATTTAATTATTATTAAATTATTTCTTAAAGACCCTAATAATAATATATCTCCTTTAAAATTAATAATTATATTATTAAAGAAAAATAAAATAAAGAATAAAAAGAACTTTATTTATAAGCCCCTAATACTTAAGCTAATAGAAAAGAAAAAAGAGAATAATCTTATAAGAACCCTATTAATATATCTTAACTTTTATTACTTAAAAAAAAAAGGTAAAGGGTAATCTTATAAGAATTTTATTATAATAATTAATATATATATAATTAATTAATTTAAAGATAAAATTAAATATAATAAAGTATTTATTTTAATTAAAGAGAAGGCTAATTTAGAATTTATATTAAAACTTTAGAATAAAAGAATTATTAAGACTTTTAATAAACCTTTTAAAGTATTAATTATAAAGGAGATTAAAGGGTTAATTTAATATAATATATTTAAATTTATTTTATTTAATATAAATATATATAGTAAGATTAGAATCTTTAAATTATATATTATTAATAAAGTTAAAAGTAAAATTATTAACTTATTATATAAGAAATTATAATTAGTAATTTAAGGCTATATTAATAAAGGTAAGGAAATAATACTTACTTAATTACTAATAATTTAAAAATATAATTAAAGGCTAATTTTAATATTAATCTTATCTCTTTTTAAATAAGATATCTCCCTTTAGCTATAAGATATTATATAAATATATATATAATTAAAGATAAAGTTAAATTAAATTATCTTAATATACCTTTTAATAAATATTTAATATTAATACTTTAAGAATATAATTATAAAAGTAATTATATTATTCTATAGAATATTAAAGGTAGAAAATTATTAATAAGCTATATATAATAAGTACTATTTAAAGAAGTTTTAAATAATTATATTTATATTTAACTTATATTTATTAATATTATTAAAAGAGAATCTTAGCTTTATAATTATTAGAATATAAACTAATAATATAATTAGAATATTAAATAAGATATTTTTATAATTAAAAGAAAAGAAACTTATAAAAATAGCCTTTAAAATTAAACTTTAAGAAAGATTAATAGTTAATTAATTCTTTATATTTAATAGGGCAATTATTACTTTATTTAATAATAATAGTATAATTATATATTAAAAAGAATAAGGTAATAAAATTATATTAATTAAAATAAAAGATCTAATTGCTATTAAATAATAATATATAAATAATAATAAGTATAAGAGATATATATAGCCTTTATTTATTAACTTAAGGTATATTATAACCTTTTAGCTATAATATAATTCTAAGAACTAAAAGAAGCTTAAATTAAAGCCTTAAATAAGTGCCTTAAATAGTAAATAAATAATTTTAAATATAATCTTATATTTATCTTACTTAACCTACTAATTATAAAACTATTTATATTTATTAATAATACCTTTATTAATAATATTAATTTATTTTTATAATTAAAATTTATTATAATTATTACTAATAAATAACTAAATAATAGAATATTTATAATAAATAGGAATATTATTTATTATAGCTTAATTAAGTATTAAAGAATTATATAGAGTATCTTAATATTAGAGATTTATAATATAATTATAGGTATAAATATTACTTATATAATCTTTATAACCCTTAATTAAATTACTAACTAATTTAAAATCTCTTATATCCCTATAATTATATATATTAATTTATATTCTCTTTATAAATATCTTATAAAGCTAAAAATAATAAAAAAAAAATATTTAATAATTAATATTATAATATTATAATAATTATATAAATAATAAAAATTATATAAAATTAAATAAATTAATAAAGAAAATAATTTAACTAATACCTTTATAAAAGAAAGTTTAAATTAAATATTAAAATAATTTATTAATAATAATAATATAATAATTTAAATAAAAGATTAAATTATATAAAATTAAATATAAAAATAAAATTAATAATAAGCTTAATTATTAAAACTAAAAGTAAGCCTATTAAAATAACTTAAGCCTAATTTATAAAATTAAAAAAAGAAATAAAAAAAGAAAAAAAGAAATAATATTATAATCTAATTATTAGAGCTAATTAAAGGCACTTATATTATTCCTATAAAAAGAAAAAAGGTTTAATATTAGTTTATTAATATAATTAAAGGAATAATACCCTATAAAGCATACATATAAGGAAGCATATAACTACAAGGTAAAATTACTATACCATAACCTCGCCAAATGTAGCTAGCTGAAGAGATTAGACATCAATGAATTTATCACCTAAAACCCTCTAGTAGCTGCTATTGACCTTGTTGTGACCTTAGCTGGTTCATTTCAAACCCCCGGGACTTACCCATACTATTTGTAGATAAATAAATATTATAATATTCAAATAAATAATTTTAGCCTTATATTTTATTATAGTAATACAATAGGAAAGCTTGGTCATCTGTGGTGTGTGAAAATTAATATCAAGTTTTGTCGGTATGTTATTTATTTTGCGACCCGCTTGGCAACTCATCTAGAAATCTGCTTATTTCTATCTCTAATTCTCCACTCCTCATTCCCCATTGTTGTGCCATCTAGATCGAACAAGATTGCGAAACTTGCGCTCGATGCCCGGCTTATAAAGCCGCATTTGTGGCCCGCTCGCATGCCGGCAAATGGTCCGGGGTGACATGGTGGTAAGTTGCTACCCTCCCCATGATCAATCTAATAGCACGCCCCTCCTCGATCAATTGTTCCAGGAACTCGGCACCAATGCCGTGCCACCAGATCCATTCGTAAGCTTTTATTTCGGCCTCGAAATGCCAGACTTCGAAGTTGAAGGAAGCAAATTTGGCCACATTGGGAAATGGACACCGAACACTCATAACCTCGTATACGTTTGGCTTCAGCCTTTCCCCAATAGGAAGCTAAAAATTCAATTTAATCTGAAGGCTATTCCCTGCTGGCTTAGAGCCGATCCTTCCTTAGCACCCTGCAAAGTGAGTTTCGTCTATCAAAGAATTGCAGGAAACACACCAGTGTTACGCTTCTACTTTAGGGAATTTTATACTAGAGGAGGTAGTGCAGGATTGAGGTATATGCCAATGGCCTTGCAAATGCCCGGTTTGATTACCAGGTACTTGACGTATTCTCTGTTGGCGAGGATTCGAAATAGCTATCATCCCCTCGCCCGCAAGAAACTTCAACATCTTTACCACTAGCTACCACGGTGAAACTCATTCAAGGGCAGAATCTAACAATTTCAAGCTGATATAATTTCGGGTTTCAATCACGACATGGATGTGTTTGTTGTAAGCGCCATGATTAGCAATCAACCGGTGTCACAGCTATGTGATGTGCCCATATAAGACCTACCTTCTTATGATGCTCCTGGCATCACAACGCATTCCCTTTTGTGGATATTAGGCAGTGGCAAATAAATCGCAGCATAATGAACATCAACCAAGGTAAAGCTAAATGAGACCAAAATTAAACGATACTGTGTCTAGTTTGTTTTGTTTTATCGATTCAAGGCCGATGCCAAGACGGAGGTTGCACGGAGTTGTGCCAGCCGTGGGTCGCTCGATTGAGCTTTCACTACAACTTTAGTAGTACCAAAGCATCCTTGCGGAATGTAATAAATTTACCATCGAGGCCAAGTGAAAAGTTGAGACAAATTTTCTCGTCCAGGCGACATCATTTTTAAATTTTTGCCAGGGGCGGATTTACTTATTCTCAGCTTAGCGCCTTCAGACCAGTCAACATTGAAACGAAGTGTAAATCTTCCCTATTCATGATTAAGATGACTTGATTTGTTCAACCCCAACGGAAAGGGCGCCCCCAACTGAAGCAGTTGTACGCCTGTGTAAAAACACGCCAAGGAAGAAGATCATTCTTATATAAATGTGTCTTATTTCACTTTAAATTTATCTTAAAGTATGACTTTCTCAAGGTGAAATCAAAGAGTTCGATTCAATCATCTCATAACATTGCTACCCTATACTACAACTCATCTCAAAAGCATTGAGCTCAAGTCATGATGGATTTAGACAGATAATTTAGGGCATATGTTTGCCTTATTTATTTTCCATATACCTTTTGTTTTTATGCATTTTGAACTTGGTTGTTTTTACGTAAACATTGGCCATGAACCACATGTATGCTTGTTCATTCAGTGTTGAAAGGAGATAGATGGCAGCCTGGGTTAGCCGCAGTGGGTCCGAATTCTTGCCACTTGGGCCGAACTTGAATATAAAGGTAGTATACAACTTTAACTCATTCATTCTGTCGTTAGCGAAGCTGGTCCAGGCTTCCACTTGGAAATGAGAAGATTTCGCGATGACGCTGAGGATGACGGCTACCAAGATGAAGAGGATGTACCTCTTCACCACAAACGAGCCTTTGGCTCAGGGCTGAAGCGCAAACGAGTCGAGTTTGTTCCCGCCAAGGACCCAGACGCTGGCATCTCTGCCACGACAATCGCGAAACCTCCAGCGACAGCTATCGGAGACTTGTACGCTAGCATTGTTCTCAAAGACGATTCATCTTCATCAAAATCCAAAGACGACTCAGAATCGCAGGATGAAGTAGAACTGTGCCCCGTGTGTTCACTTCCGGCCGCTCCCACCTCCGGGCCTCACGAAGCATCTCTGGCGCATCAAGTCTGCATTACCCACTCTCACCCCCCCTCGGCGCTGGACCGATCACGCATGGGACTGCGCGCCCTGGAGTCGCAGGGCTGGGACCCTGATGCGCGAAAGGGCCTGGGTCGCGAAGGAGAAGGAATGAGATATCCCATCAAACTAGCGGCAAAGGAAGACACGTTGGGTATTGGGGCCGTAATACCAGAGAGTGTGATCAAAAAGGAGAAGGAGGAGAAACCCAAGAAGCTGAACCGCAAGGAGATGCGGAAGCTGGCAGAGAAGGAGAAACTACGGAACGAGAGGCTTCAAGGGGAGATTTTTGGTAGCGTGGATGTGGAGCGATATCTGAGAGGAGGTGGATGATGGGGGAGATGGGATTGTGATGGAACATCTAGTAATGCGACAAAGACGAACCAAGAAAGGACTGCGTCGGCACCTGTAACGATCCTTTTTTGATGGGCCATATCCGTGTTGAACAAATGGCAAACTCTTGGGCTCAAGTCTAGGACTTGTGGTCCTTGGACAGGAGGATGCTAGTAGGTGTAGGTAGGCCTGGCCCTTAATCCCGGGCTGTAACGATTGGTAGGCTGATACAATATATTATGAGACTTGATGGCTGCAAGGTACACGCAATGCAACTCACAGACGACGTTTTGAAACGAGGGAGCGGGGGATCGCATAGAAGAGCTGCCACATGGATGGTTTCAATACAAAACAAACCTTTCCCACGCACTATACGTGAATTACGCGGGTTGTCTAATTATGCTTTTTTTCCCCTTTCCTCCCTGGAAATGACCTCATACCTTGCACTTGCAGCCTATCGCTCACCGCTGTCGAGTTCGGAATGGACCACTTCTCGGGACCTTGGGCGGAAGCGCAGGCTACAGGGGCCTAGAGGCTGCAGTGGGGTCACGGGCAAGGTGAGTTGAGGTTATAGGGCGTTGGTAGCGGTGGCCATGGGCCAACCAGGGGGCCAACCAAAGGCCAACCAGGTGGCAATGCGGCGCCAAAGAGTCCTCAGAGAGGTCCTGGAGATCCTGGAGGGGCTGGCCGAGGGCTGGCCAAGGGCTGCTAGAGCTCTCTGCCTTGGGCATGGAGGTGGAGGGGGCTCCACACCGAGCCGGGCTGCGGCTGCTTTGACTGAAACCCCGCCAAACTCCTGAGCCCCAAGGACAACCAAAGCCACGACATCATCCTAGACTCGTCCGCCCTGGACCTGCACTTGGACTCTGAATAACTTCAAATCTCCCGGCAATCGCCTCGCACTCTCCAGCTTGCCCACGCCCCCCGCCCCACGCTCCAGCCTCGACAGGCCTCTGACATTCTCTCTCCACCGCCGTCCGCCGTATCGCCCCTCGTGCCGCCGCCTCTCGCCATCCCTTCTCTCCCATCTCGTGACGGGGCAGCCCTCTGCAAACGTCCATCATGGGGCTGTCCGTCGTTCAGGAACAGCATGATGGTAACACTCGCGCCTTTCCCCCCGCCGTATCCAACACCCTCGCTCATGCGCTCCCACAGTGATTCTCGGCCATATCAAGAACATCACCCAAGGTGACGTAGGTTTTAGCTTCCCAGTCTCGCTGCGCAGCTCAGCATAACCCGCAACATCTGACACCCGCGCAGTGGAAATGCCTAATTGTCGACTCCAAGTCTAAGAAGATCATCGACAATTCCGTCAAGGAAGATGATATTCTCAACAACAACATCGCCAGTTTGTCCTCCCCAACGCCCACCGCTCCTCCCGCCACCAGGCTGAGCTGACCCCTCCCCTTCCCCTCCAATAGCTATCGAGAAGATCGAGGACCGTCGCGACCCTAACCCTGAGATGGATGCAATTTACATCCTCACCGCCGAAGCCTTTGCAGTAGAATGCTTGCTCGCCGATTTCGAGATGCGCCGCTATCGCAGTTTCTATCTGATCTGGACAGGCTTGCTCGATCCTACGCTCCGACGCAAGATTGACGAGTTTCCTGGAGCCCGACAGCTCCGCGCCGGCTTCCAGACCCTGTTCATCGACTTCGTGCCACGCGAATCGCATCTCGTCACCTTCCAGGACCCATGGAGCTTCCCCATGCTCTACCACCCATCATGCAATGCCCTCGTTCCCAAGCACATGAAGGGCTTGGCACAGAAGGTCTGCTGACACCCCAATCGCAAGTCCAACACGCTGAGCTAATCCTGGACAGATTGCCGGACTCTGCATCACCCTTGGCGAATACCCGAAAGTGAGATACTACAAACCATCCAACGCCATTCACGAGGCCAGTGTTCTGTGTGCCCACCTGGCCCGCTTTGTGCAAGAAGAGCTGGACGCCTACGCTCAATGGGACTCCAACTTCCCCCCGCCCTCGCAACGGCCCCAATCGACCCTGGTCATCACTGATCGATCAATGGACTTGATGGCGCCACTGGTTCACGAATTCACCTACCAGGCCATGGCGCACGATCTCCTAACGATTAAGGATGCTGACAAGGTTACCTTTCACACCACGGTTAATGCCGGAACCCCTCAGGCCGAAGATAAGGACATGGAACTTTCAGAAAAGGACAAGATTTGGGTCGAGAACCGCCATAGACACATGAAGGACACCATTGACAAGCTCATGGGTGATTTCCAAAAGTTTTTGGCCGAGAATGGCCACTTCACAGACGAAAACGCCGACGCCACAAACCTCAACACGATTCGTGACATGTTGGCTGGTCTACCTCAGTTCCAGGAAATGAAGGAGGCTTACTCACTGCATTTGACCATGGCACAAGAGTGTATGAATATCTTCCAAAAGCACAAGTTGCCCGACATTGCAGCAATCGAACAGACCATGGCAACCGGGTTGGATGAAGACTTCCGGAAGCCCAAGGGAGTCCTTGACGCTGTGGTGCGACTGCTTGATGACGATGAGATTTCTCCTTCAGACCGACTTCGTCTGATTATTATGTTCATTCTATACCGCGACGGGGTCATCTCGGAAGATATTAAGCGTTTACTTGCACATGCCTCGCTCCCGCAGCAAGATGGCGAGATTGTGAAGAACATTTCGCATCTCGGTGGTCGAATGACGCATGAAATCAAGGATACGCGACAAGCGCCGCCGCCCTTGTTTCCTCTCGACGCCAAGTCGATGCAAGTTAGCGAAGAGTATGGCCTATCCCGATTCGAACCTGTTTTGAAGCATATGCTTGATGCCCTAGCACGAGGCATCCTGGAGCAGACACACTTCCCCTACGTGAAGCCCCCAATGGACCCTAATGAGGACTTGTTGATTGCTCAGGGAGGATCGCTCCGGGCTGGGCGACCAAATTGGGCGGCTGCAGGCCGTCGACCACCAGAGAACCGACAGCGATTTATTGTCTTTATGGCAGGCGGCGCCACTTATAGCGAGAGCCGAGCGTGCTACGATGTGGGTGCTGAGCGCGGTCGTGATATTATCTTGGCTACGTCGCACATGCTTACTCCTCAACTCTTTGTTCGCCAAGTCGGCGATCTCAGTCGTGACAAGCGTCAGCTCGATCTCCCAATGGACCGTCCCAAGACTCGCGCCCCAGCTCACCTCTTTGAGCGCCCTGCGCCTGCCCGTCCTCCGCCAGGCCAAGCTCCGCCTATGGGCGCACCGCCCGGTGCGCCGCTCCGAAGACCAGTTGCTCCTGGAGGCATGCCTGCCCACCCAAGCCCCGGAGGTCCCCCCGGAGGTCATGGAGGCCCCGCCCCTCCCACGGCGGCCATGAACAACATGTCACTCAACCAGTCTCGGCCCTCGCCAAAGCCATCTCCGCCAACAAACGGACCGTCTCCTGTTCCCCGCTACGAAGACCCCAGGGCTTACAAGGAGAAGAAGCGAAGGAATTTCTTGGGTATGAAGAAGTAGTGCTCCCACAACAAAGGGAGTTCCTCTGCTTGAGAGCACAACGGCGAGGCCAAATGGTGGCATCCTTTAGCCAACTGCCAGCCGTAGAGGCAGAGACATGATACCAGCACAGAGACCTGGGTCTGGCAACTGGCAATCGGATGTTCTCACTCGCCGCTCTTCCCCTGTCGTCGTAGTTGGGTACATTACAAGGTCGGGTTGGGCACACTTTGGGTTACGTTTTCCGGAGCGCGGCGTTATTCTTTTCTTCCCCCCTCGTTCCTATGCTTTTTTGCGCGTGTCTGTCGTTGGGAGTTTACCCCCCGACGAGAATACAATCCAGCGTGTGTTTTTAGCAAGTTTCCTCCCTTTACCTCCCCTCGCTCTTGTATCGCGTGAAGGCTGGATTGAGGGGGTTGGGCACAGAGAAGTTGGGGAATAAAAGGACTATTGGTATATAGAGCCCCCGCTGCGACGTTGCATGTACATACATTTGTCGAATGAGGTGACGATAATCTATTCCCTTATCCTTTCTTTTTTTTTCAACACTAGGAACAAGAAGAAATTACACGTCTTGTTTTCTTTTTTTCTCCTCTGCGTGCATGTCGTGCAATGTTTCGGGGCGCCGTTTTATTGCCCTTGCATGAACAAAAGAAAACCTGATTTGGGGGGGGGAGCTTACAATACAATGCATCTATGTGGCCGAGGGTTACATTGAACTGTGCCATCACGTCACACACATGCGGGATTCACTTGGCGACAAAGAAGAAACAAAAAGCAAACACTACAGGGGGGGAAAGAAAGATAGGGACGAGACACGGAGACGAAGAAGAGAAAAAAGCAACAAAGACGCCGTCAATCAAATCCCATTTTGAACCCTTGTGACTACCATAAACCGTACGTGGCCGACGTTTGCCCCCTTGCCCATCGCCGATAAAAAAAGAGGTCAGAATTCCAGATAGAGTAAAAAAAAAAAAAAAGACAACAAGACAACATCATCAGATACGGTGAGAAAAAAAAACGAAAAATGAGAAAGAAAAGAGATCAAACAACGACGGGGGACCCCGGTGTCCCACAATATGCAGAGCAGAGATACGTTAGGTGATGGTGGGATTTTGCACTACTCCTCAGATTTGCTCCCAGGCACTGAAATTTTCATTGGGAGAGTAGACTAAAAAAAAAGAAAGAAACGTAATCGTAACGCGGTAGTGGTAGTAGGGTCGTAAGGGTTTTGATTTTTTCGACAGGCAATATTATTTCGTACATGCGTCATGTATATGGCTGTGATGCCGGTTACTATCCGTAATAAAATGCATCACGTATAGAGCTGTGTTGGGCTCATGGCCTGCCGTAGGCAGCGCCGCGGCCGGCGTTTCCTGGTGGGGGCATGCCCCGGCCCTCAAAGGGGCCACCGACGAAGTCGGGACCGGGAGGACCGTTGAAGCCGCCAAGGCCAGGGGGCAGGAATCCGTGAGGGGGGCCACCAAAGAAACCTGGGGGAGGTGGGGGCATGTTGCGAGGGGGCATGCCGCCCATGGCCTCGGGGGGAGGCATGGCGCCGGGAGGGAAGTTCGGGGGGAACATGTGAGGCATGGGCATGTTACGGTTGGGGCCGGGACCTCCTGGGCCACCAGCAAGGCCAGGAGGAGGAATCATGGGGCCGCGCTGGCTGGGAGGAGGCATCTGGCCGCCGGGCATCCAGTTGGGGGGGATCTGGTCCAGGCCTGGAGGAGGAGGTGGGCGTTGCAAGATTTGCGTAGGCTGGTTGGGTCGGACATCTGGGTCAGGATTGCGGAAGGGCTCGTCCATGGGGAAGCCGGGAGGTGGCTGAGGGCGCATCTGTCGTTGGGCATCTCTAGAGAAGTCGGGTTCCCGATCGTTGAGCGGGGGAGGCATCGGGCCCTGCTTTTGTGGCTGAGGTTGAGACTGGGCCATGCGCATCATCATGTCACTGCGCTGGGGATCGTGTGGTCCTCTCATAAGGTTCATCAGGAACTCGGCGTTGCTGTTGTTGCGGGCGAGCTCGGGGCGTCCAGATGCCTGACTGGGCGCACGCTGGCGGAGCCCAACAAGATCCTGGAGCTGATCAGGACGGGCTTGGATTTGCGGTCGGGGAGCAAGAATCTCTTGAACGTGCTGTGGTGGTGGTCGACCCATTGGTGGTCCTTCTATACGGCGGTCACCATACTGCTGGAACGGCTCAGGCGAGGCCATGGGTGGTGGCTTTCCACTGTCCGAGGGAGTACCCTGTGGGGGGGCTGCGAATGGTCCGGGTCCGGGAGGAGTGGCACTCATAGTCTGCTTCTGGAGCTTCATCAGAAGCTGCTGGAAAGCCTGCCTCTCTTCCTCGGGGGCAGCCGGAGCTTGATTGTGCATCATGGGTGGGAGATGAATACCACCATTCATGGGCGGCCCGGTCATGGGCGTAGCGGGCTCAGTCTTTCCGCGTGGTTCCTCCTGAGCATGGGAGAAGAATGACGTGAATCTCGATGACTTGCTGGCGGGCTTGGCTTTGTTCACAACCTCAGGAGCCTCGCCAGGGGTCGAGGCCGCCTCGAGTCCTGACTTGGATCCACCAAAGGCCATAAAGAACTTATCTGGACCGGCTTCGACTGCGGGAGCGGACTGTACGGGAGGCTTCTCAGCCTCGATCGCAGCCTCGACCTCGTTGGCAGTCTTGCCAGCCGAAGGAGTGCCGTTCTTGGCTTTCTTCATCTCTTCCATCCATTTCTGGAAATCCTGCTGAGTATGCGCTTCTTGTTGCTCCTCGAGGGGCTCGTCTAACCACTCAGGCTCTCGCTCGACTCGCTGGTCACGATCACGACCCCATCGCCTATCATTATTTCGGTTATTGTTTCTGTCATCAATGGCTTCGGCATCCCTGTCACGTTCTCTCCAGTTCTTGGCCCGCTCGATACGTTCACGCTTCTCGGGCACGTGTGTCGTCTCGGGAGTTTCATTCTTGAACCATGGCTCAGTCCTGTTTCTGTTGGTGCCGTTTCGGTTTCTGCCCTCACCCTCATCTGTATTTTCCCGGGCAAAGCTTTCAAAGTTGCGTGCAGGTCGCTCTCGGGTGGCTTCGCGGTCGTCTCGCTCTTTGGGCTGTCGTCGATCGTCTCGGAAGTTGCCGCCCATGCGTCCGTGGAAGCGTTCAGCTCCTTCGTGACCAAAGCTCTTGCGCGGCTTGACCGTGCTCCATCCCTCAGATTCTCCCTCGCCTTCACGGCGGCGAAGTCCGTTTGCATTACGACCGTCGCGGAAGCGATCGCCCTCGGCGTCGCCATTGCGACTTCGGAAGTTGCCAAAGCGTCCTGATCCATCAGGATCCTTCAAGGTCTTGTCATCAATCGACTTGTTGCCTCGAGCCGAGGCAAAAGCCATTCGTGGGGGGCCGAAGACAATGTCATCGGGGTCTGGAGCCGGGGGGGGCGCACGTGTTAGCACACAACTGACTAGTTTAATTATGAGGGGTTGGAAGTGAGGCGACTGACTTGCACTGTTTCGTGGTACATGTCGGTCTAGGCCGGTTCTTCTGTTGTTCTGGTCGAGGAGAGGATTGTCGTTTGACCGTGGTCGGTCACCGGTTGTTTTGTTCTGGGTGCGGATTTGCTCAGGTGGAGGGCTGGAGCGAATTGTTAGAAGACTAGCGGTGGCGGATCGTGACAGCTGTGACAACTCACCCCATCCACTCATCGACTGGAGGGAGGTTTGGAGGTTTTATACATAATGGCGAGTCCCGCAGGAGCAGGAGAAACTCTGCTGTGTATCTGACGGCCATTGTTATGAGGGCTGCGATGCGATGCGCATCCGATGGGAGGCGATCGTCGCACGGGGAAACGAGGACAAAAGATGTTGGCAGTGGGTTCGTGCGCGCAGTTGGGGGAGACGGTGAGGAGGAAGGGGGGGAAGTTGAGTCGAGTCTGGACAGAAGAGGGTGTGATTGAGGCTGCAGAGAGCCTATTATCGGAGTTGAATGGCGGATTGAAGAGTCGTTCGTGAAGTGGATGTGGGTTGTGGATGCGGTCTTGGTTGGTCAGGTAGGTCAGGCACCTATGCGATGCGATGGATGGGATCCAGAGGGGGGCGATGGAGCACGGAGAGGAATGGCGGAGAGAGGCGACTGCGAGGGTGGTAACGAGGCGGACGAGTGGGTTGGGTGTTTTGTAGAGTCACCAGCCAAGGCTGCGAGGGATGGTGGAGAGAGGAGATTGAGGCAGAGAAACGTGTGAGGGTGAGAGGGAGGGAGGGCAGTATGGATGATTCGCTGGCTCAGGTCGTAGGGTCGCAGGGGAGGGCGGGCTTTAGTGGGAGGGGCCCTATGTGTGCTGGTGCGTGTGCGTTGTGTGTCGCGTAGGCGAGGAAAGAAGAGGAGAGATGAAAAATTGAAGTAAGAAAGAAAAGAAAAAAAAAAAAGGGCCAGGACCTGCGGTGCGAGTGTAACTGAGGTTGGCGAGAAGATGGCTGAGACTGGCGCGAGATGATGAGGGAGAGAGGACGGGTGTGCGAGTGTTTTGTTTGGGTGGCGAAGGAGGAGGAGAGTGTAGGAGAAAAGAAGTGGATTCTGTGTGTGCGTCTTGTTTTTTGTTGCTGCTGCTGCGGCGGCGGCGAGCGGTGGTGGTGTCGGTGGTGGTGATGGTCTTTTTTTTTTTTCTTTCTCCTTCCTGGGTTCCAGATTGATGACTGGTAGCTAGCTCTGCCTTGTTCTACTCTGCTTGCCTTTGGCACGGGACACACTCAGACACAATCAGAACCTACCTATATAGACTGTGGCAGACGTCTCCCACCCATTTTGGTGACAGCATGCCGTGGTCAGCGCCACATCCTCCCCCAATTTGACTTCAGGTACCACCTTGGGTACCCTGCGTGCCCCAAAAAGTCATGCACCTGGCAGCCATCTCCACTGTGTTCCAGGCTCCTACACCCCCTATGCCCCCCCTTCCAGTCTTGCCCAGAACCCACGGCCCCCCAAGGCCAGGGCCTGACCGTTACCGGAGACTTGCTTCAACCGCAAGGGTAAATGACTGAGGAATACCTCTATAGGTGCGAACACGTCACTCTGGCCAATGTACTGGCGGGATGCCATTCAGTAAAAAAAAAAAAATAAGAGTGTCACCTGGTCTCGCGAGGTGGAATTCTGGCACCACCAAGCCACCTTTTTAAGCCCACATCCTGTCCCGATACATGTCTAATTCTCACATGTTTCCGCCTGCGTCACTCATCAAGAGAAGTCTCCCCCTTCTCCTCTCTGCCTTGTCCTTGTCGTGGCCCACAATCCCAGATCCACTGGAGCTCTTGCTCCCGTCTTTGCTCTCCCCGATCCGCCTCTTTTTTTTTCTTCTTTGGTGAGCTCCACGTTTTGCTACGCCACGACCAACTGGATGGTAGGTAAACTAAACCCCCATCCCACTCACTCCTAATAAAGGCGGAGAACTCCAGAGTTGGGCGAGCAGTAATCTGCCGACAGACGATTGGCTCGATTTTGCCGTGTCCCCGTCGACATTTTTGTCACGAAAAAAAAAAAAAACATGGAACAAGTTGGAAATAAGGAATAAATAAGCTTTCACCTTGCTCAGCCTCCCGAGTTCAAATAATGGTCCCGGCCTTTCTTTGATTACATAGTCACTGGGATATAATGCATACATATGTATATGTGTACGGTGACGTAACCTTTCATGAATCTAGTTGCATTTGCGTATTTGCTTCTGTGCGTTGTCACCCATCAGGCCTCGCTTAATAGGACCTCTTCTTAGCTTGAAGCATACGACTAAAAACCGATGAATTAATTTACGGTTTCACACACAAATACTCGGACATATGTACTAAACTTTGAGTACTTGTTAGTTCATTTGGTATTGCATATTGAATCATTTTCAGTCCATAAATTCGTGGACCTTGTTCTTTCCTTCTTTATTCATTATTGATTTCCTCGCTTATCCTCTACTTCTTAGCAGCGGGAACCTCCTCATCCAGCGGCAGCACATGCGGCAAGGGTCCTACGGGAGTGATACTAAACGGGTTGATCTGCGTGTGGCTGCGGGTGTAGTGCCACTTGATGTGATCAAACTGTGTCGTCTCCCCAAAGGCCGGCTCGTTCCAGTACAGGTTGCGCATCCACCGGTGCAGAGCTGGGTATCCTGAGCGGATATCACGGATGTTGCACTTGAAGTGCTGCACGTAGACGGGGTCGAATCGGATTAGTGTCACGTACCTAAGTGCGCATGCGTTGTTAGTTTCATGCTGGATGGCATATATCGGATGGATGGAGATAAGGAGAGAGGTAGAGAATAGGGAAGGAGAAAGAAAAAAAAAAAGACTCACAATCGCACGTCAACTTCAGTAAGCTTGGCACCAAAGTAAAAGGGACCGTCCTTTTGCTCTGCGAGGTGCTTCTCAGCACGGTCGAGAGCCTCAAACAGAGCAACCACGTTGCGCTCGTAGGCGTCGCTGGTTGTGGCGAATCCAGCCTTGTACACGCCGTTGTTGATCAAGTCATAGGTCCATTCGTGAGCCTCATCAATCTTGGCACGCAGCGCCTCGGGATATAACTGGACGGCCTTGTACTTTTCCTCAATGATGTCGTCAAACTGTATATGCGTTAGCCGGTCTCAAATCCAGGCGTGGCTGACATCTCAAACGGCACTCACCTCGGTACCAAACATGCGCAGAATCTCGCTGCTCTCGTTGCTGACAATGCGCTTGGTCTTCTTGTCGTACAAAACGGGCACTGTGTAGCGTCCGTTGAAATCCTTCTCGGACTCAAAGTACACATCGCTCAGCCTCTTGAAGGCCCCATGGCCCTCGATGGGGTCTGGGATGACGTTCTCGCCGGGGATCTCAGTGTCCTCGGGTGTGGCGAAGCGCCAGCCGCCCTGGCCGAGGTGCCAGTGGACGACGGAGAAGGAAACAATGTCCTCGAGGCCCTTGAGCTTGCGCGCAATCAGGGTGCGGTGCGCCCAGGGGCAGGCGTAGCTGACGTAGAGGTGGTAGCGGCCCTTCTCGGGCGGGTACTTGGCGCCGGCCTCGCGCGAGATGCTGTCGCGGAACGAGCTAACTTGGCGCTTGAACTCGCCCGACTTGTCGCCGGGGTTGACCCAGTCAGTGACTTTGGCGATGGTGCTGGCCTGCGAATGCGCCCATTGTCAGCAGAGTTCTCACCTCAGACGGCTGTGTGTGTCGAATTCGGCAATTGATTCCAGATACGTTGCTTGAATGCAGACATGGTCCACACAGACTGCATGCTCCCATCGGATAAAATCAATAACAACTCACCATTCTGTTCTGAATTGGAAATTTGGTGTTGGTGAGATTTATTAGGGATGATGTCAAGCGTGACGTAGGCGAAAACGAAGACAACGATCTGGCGATCAATTGCTGCTGTTGCTGTAGACTCTTGTTGCAGGCTGTTCTCAACGCTCGAGTGCTGACTCTCTGCATTGATATCGGAGAAGAAGAGGAGACGGAACCCCTCAACACCCAGTGACGCAAGTCTATATATACTCGGCCTGCGGAGTTGGAAATGCAAATAGAGTGAAATACGGTATGGTAGCACCTCAGCTCTCACACGCAGGGCGGGCCATTCAGCGTCGAATCGCTTCCGTCGCCGCTGTTGCTCACTAAGACTTTCTCAGCAGAGGGGTCCTTCTCATGACAAAAAGGACACCATCTTGCACTTGACATGTGCCAGCTAACCCTCGTTAGGACCGTCCCGGGAACTCCAGAGTAACCCATAGCCTTCCATTCAAGCAAGCCCCCTCGCCGAAGACTCCGCAACTGCTCAAGGAGTGGCCATGCTGCATTGATAATGGTGGCGTAATCCAACCAGAGCCCGCAACCCCGCTTTTCGCTAGCGGCGCTTGCTGCATCAGTCATCAAACCAACCTTTCTTGATAACATGACGAAGCGCTTTGTCACAAGGCCAACTAAAGCAGCACTCGAATCGTCTATCAGTGTTATATGCAGCCAATACGTGGGTTAAAGTACAATCCTTGAAAGTTTGTTTCGGTCTGCTTTTCCTAAAACCCTTAAAATATATATTTTTAGGGTAGTAAATTCTATGGTGTCCAGAATGAGAAAGCCACAGGGATACATTATTTCAAGGGGCGTATTGTATTTTTACTCTTACCTTTTCGAATAGAATCAATCCGGTTAGGTCGTATTCACACGAACATGCGTACAACACGCCACGGTCCAGAAGATACCATTCCTCTTACAATCTCCAGACCCCTACAAAATGTGATACTCGTAAATTATTATGTCCACCGAAGCTTACTTCGTAACCAGAGCTAATCAGTAGTATTCATCTATCTTAATTGTATCATCCACTGCATCCAGCCAGTTGTTTCTGGGCCGTAATCATTGCGTTATCTATAGTACTTCAAACTGTCCAAATCATGCAATCTTGACCTTGATGTAAGGAACCTCAACATCCTCCTCATCAAGATCCTCAGCAACGATCTCAAAGATGACCTCCTTTTGGTGCGAAGGAATGGGCTTTTTCGAGATGGTTTCGACCAGCTTGCTGAGCTTCAGACCATATCGCTCCTTAAGCTTACTTGGAGGGAAGAAAGAAGCATACAAGAGGCTCACACCTGAGCTCAGCATGCTAATGGTCAAACCACGCCCCTTGAAGTTGTCTAGAAGCTCCTGAAGGGTTACATCCTCAAGCTCAAATCGGTCCCAGATCTTGTCAAGCGTAACCTTGCCGTTAGGTCCCTTGTACTCGACCTTGGGACTGGCAATGGGTTCACTGAAGCCGAAGAAAGGCAGTGCCAAGTTGATAAATCCGTTCTTGTACTGCTCAATATCGTCTTTGCCGTCGATAACCTTGTACAGCTCAAGTACCACCAATCCAGTAACCAAGGCTGTGGTGGTGGCAATGGCAGGGATGATCTTGCCGGCAATGAACTTGGTCTTGTGTCGGTCGGCAGGCTCAATCTTGTAGTTCTCTGCTCTCAAGTTGCTGCAAGCAGTGATGAAGTCAATGTGGTGGTTGGAGTCATCGTCCTTCTCAAAGTCAACTGGTACTAGCTGAAAACCAGAAAGCGTGTTAGGAGAGGGTAGGCTGGACATCAACTTGTCCAGTTCATCAGCATCATCATCGCCACCACCAGCGTTCGGGTCCTATTTTTGTTAGTATGATTGTAAAATATGCAAGCCGGGTGCAGCACTTACAGGTTCCTTGTCATCTGCCTGAATCTTGACACTTGAGTCAGGAGAAAAGTCAGGCACAATGACGTTCTCCAACTCTCGCAGGTAGATGGCCTTGTCAGTCCCAGGAGACTTAATGTTGTAGTTGAATGCGTGCAGGTTTGCGGCAGCCACAACGAATCCAAAATGAGTCGGATTGTTGGGATCGAACTTGAGCGCATCGGGGGCACGCTTAGGTCCAGACCAGAACGGTGTACCAGTTGACGTCTCAGAGTCCTTGGGGAAGTTGTAGAGCAACTGTTGGATCTTGTTGGAAAACTCCGTCTCAAAAAGCATACGAGCCCAGGCAATGCAGTCCTCAAAGGTTCGGGGTCGCTCTGTGGTTAAGTAGTTGCGAATGGTCTCTAGAGTGTCCTTCTGGTTGCCGCCCTGCTTTAGTGTAGTTTCGAGGAAGTTGGGTTGAGTGAGATACAGGTTGACGGTCTGAGGAGCCTTGACAAAGCATCGCTCAAACATGTATTCCTTGGACCAAGCAATAGTGTGCTCAATACGGTTAGGGAAACTTCGGATTGTGCACATCGGGAACTCCTTCTCGGGGGGGTCTTGAGAGGAAGAGTACGACTCTGTGATGTGAGGGAGAACAACTTGCGTGTTACCCTTGGTTCCAAGGGTACCACTCTCGAGGAGGGGCTTGCGGAAGAAGACGCATCGTCTATCAACGTATGTTCGGGCTTCGACATTGTCCAGAGCATTGGTAACACCATCAAGGTTCTGCCAGAACTCCTCGTTGAAAACGTTTTCAGTCTCGGGGCTGACCCGCTCCTTGAGAGTTACAATGTGACCCTCAAGCTCAGGGTTCATTCGCTGAACGGCCTTGGCTGCGCAGTCACTCTTCATGCCACCGACATCATTCGCACGGAAGAGGAATTGTCGGTTCAAGTTGCTTCGCTCGATGGAATCCATATCTGTAACCCAAATCTTGCCCTCAGGGCCTGTACCCAGGCCAATCATGGCCCAGTTCTTGAGCATCTCACAGCCAATGGCACCAGCACCAACAAGGAATTGCTTCAGATTAGCGATCTTGTTCTGATATTCTGTACCAAAGACAGCAATCTGTCCATCATAGCGACTTCCGATGGGCTTGCAAAGTTCCACAGAACGCTTGGTAGATGTGGGAAGTGACTCGAGAGAATCAAAGTACATCCACTGGTTAACCGGCTGAAACTTTCCTGAAACGGCCTTCAAAATCTCCTGAGCTGTGATACCGCCAAAGAAGGCAGCCATAGGATTGAGGTCACCTGTTGCCTGGTAGCTCAGTTCCTTGAGAAGCTTCTCGTCAAACTCAATCTCAAGACCTTCCTCTTCGGCGAATTTCTTAGCCGCGCCGAGAACGATGGTCGCATCTTCGTCATCCATGGGATTGGGGAGTCGCTTCTTGGAAAGCTGGAAAGCGTGAAGTGACTGGAAACCCAGGTGGAGTTGCTGAGGTCGGTCAAACTTGGCAAAGTCGGAGAACAAAAACTCGGGCTCCTTGAGCGCAGTGGTAAAGGTCTTGAAGTTGATAATCTTGGGCATCTTGACCTGCTGGTACATGCCACCACGCTTGTATTGACCTAGGCCACTAACATCGCCAATCGAGAAGGTGTAGGGACCCTTGACTGTGATTTTGCGGGGTTCAGAGTTGTTCAGGGCCTCCATACCCTCAACTTCGGTGAAGGTAACATAATCGCCATCCTCCAAGCCGTGTCGGGTTTCGTCAAGGGCCGAGACAAGGCCTTCCTCGTCGATTCCCGCAACAATTCCGCTGAGGGGAGTTTCGCCCGTTGGGTCCATGACAGTGAACTTTTCGCCAAAATCGCAAAAGATGGAGCCAAAGAGACCGAAAGTGTCGGCGATGACGATGTAGATGCCCTTGGTGTGGCAGTAGTCGGCGATGGCCTTCTGGGCATCGATGGGGACATTGGTCAAGACTACGATCTGGTACTTGTCGAATTGAGAGAGGTTCTCGGTGAGTCTAATACCGCTGTTAGCATGCCTCAACCAAATACACCAACGGTGAGGATGGAAGCTGACCCTGGGGACTGGTGGACTTTAACAGGAGTGTAGGCGTTCAGTTCAGCCACTCGAGGGGCAGTGACCTCATCTCTGGGCTTGCCAACATCTTCGGGAGTGAGGAAAAACTGGGAGGACAGATCGGCTAGCTGGGCGGGAGCGGGGTCGTAGAGGGTGAGGCTCTTGACACCGGCCAACGCGATGTTCTTGGCGATTTCGACACCGAGGCCTTTGAGACCAACGATGAGGACGTTTGAAGCGCTCATGCGCTTCATAGCCTCGTGGCCAAGTACATAGAGCTGTCTGCTGTAAAGAGACTCATCGATCTCGGTGGTTCCGACAACAGACTCGTCGACCTGCATGCGGGTCGCGAGGTCGACCTCGGGGAGCTTTGATTCCTAAGAGGAAATGCGCTGTTAGTATTGAGGAGAGAGTCGCTGCGGTGTGGACGGGATCAGAGCGCTTTCGGGCCATCGGGATGGCACAAGAGCGGTCATGGCATGATAGCTCCGGTGCGGGGCAGCGAGGAGATGAGGGACGAGAGGCTACTCACAGCCATGGTGCGTTTGTGGGATGTAGGTGACTCCCCGTTGGAGAGCTTTCGCTTCCCCAGCTTGTCTATGACAGGCGGAGAGGAAATGTTGGAGGCGGTGCGCGAGGGAAGTTGTCGAGGGGATGCAGTACCAGGCAGAGATCAACCCCGCCAAACAGCTGGTTCAAGAAGGGTGAGGGAGCGAGGAGGGACCTGCGAGGAGGGGGTTCGCAGGGTGAGTAGATGAGGTCTCTTTTCTGTCGCGTTTGACAGAAAAGTCGTCAGAGGCGTCAGAGGATGATGAGAAATCGAAGATGGAGCAGGGTGGCCTGGGAGGCTGAGCCAAGGTGGCGGTCGTGCTGGGTGATGAGGTAATGGGTAGGCAGTCGAGCTGTTACTTGGCGGCGGGGCGCATAAGCTGCTGGATGCTTCGCTCTGCGGTCTGTGGTGCCTGAGCTAGCACGTGTGACTGACAGCCTAGCACATGGTCGCAGAATTTATTCAAGGAGACTTCTACAAACTCATAGAAACCAAGTGAAACAAAACTATCTGAAGCTTGGAAGTACGATATATCTCGTCCTCGCGTGGTATAATGGGTTTTCTCATGGCAGTGTCGTGTGCCATATTATTCCGTCATTTGCATGGCGAGGTCCAGGCAACACAGAGTGGGGCACGCCAGCGACCAGAGTTTGGATCATGAATCAAGCTGGGCAGTCTGCTACAAGCAAGAATCAACAACAAATTTGTCCCCGCATTGAACCTTGCGCAAACCTTGTGCGATATCCTCAAGAGGAACGCCTCGACAAAATATAAAACTATGAAATTCTTCAAGTCAGATTCTCTAAATTTATTTCCTTTCTGAAAACACTCCACCACTCCAAACATCCACCATGTCGGCCCTCTGGGAACCCTCTCTGGGAACCCCTGCCAGACCCTCGCAAGCCTCCCCTTCCATACCGAAAGGATCTCACCTTCACCATCAAGCGCCATATCCCACCTGAGCCTTGCAACCTTGGCTACAAACCGGCAGAAGGAGTACGCCAGCGAGGCTCAAGGGCCGTTTACGGGAAGCTCCCTCTTACTGAGTGGTGTCTTCAGTCACCACCGCAAGATACACCACCTCATCCAGATACGACACCACATACTATCCGCGTGGTTGATCAGCTTGCTTGTGAAGATGGCCGAGGTTCGCAGTTAGTACGCTACTACCTTGACGAGGATTACAAAAAGATATATGTGGCTAAGATCTATGATCCTCTCTATTATGAGTGGAGACCTTGGCCCCGCGGCGAATGCGATGATCCAACTTACTTGGCGGAGAGTGATTATTCCTCAGAAGCCGCTGCCTATGAAGAAATCGAGAAGTCTGGGTTTAATGGTAACTTCACTCCCGCCTACTTTGGGTCTTGGACCTTTGAGATGCCCCTTCTTGGCGTCCCAACGATAGCAAGACAAGTCCGCATGATCTTGATCGAATGGATTTCTGGCTCTAGTATGCAGGAGCTGATCAAAGAAGAGAAGGTCGAGCATATTCCTTCAAAACAACGGCTCGATATTCTAGCAAAAGTCTTGGAGACCGATTCTAAACTTGCATTTGCCGGTGTGAATCAAGAAGACCTTGCTCCCAGAAATGTCATCCTTGTCGGTTCGGATCTTGAAACAGGAATTCCTAAAGTGTTTTTGATTGACTTTGGTTGGAGTGTCATACTGGGGCATCCCAATGCAATATACCCCGGTAAAAGGCGTGCCCTGCCCGTCAACCCTCGGAATCGCTTTTGGGCACGACGCGCACATGGCTTGATCGACTGGGCTCCCGTGTCCCACCAAGACACGACTTATTTTAAAGGATGGTTGATGAGTCAATGGGGAGATGAAGCCAAAGGCTTTCACAACTGGTCAACTGAGTTCCGGGAAAGACGGGGCTATGGTGGCAATTTTGAAATTATTCCTGTGGAATAGTGAGGATGGTATCGGGGGTGTATATCTGATCCTATACTTTGTAATGATATTCCGTGCAGATGAACGGACGTGTTTAATGTAATATGAGAAAAATTGCAAGTCCTTCTAGTTCTGTAGGTTTCTGTGCTCTACTTCCGCGTAGATCATCTGATGAAAGTGCTATCCAAACACCGAAATATCAGCCACAGTTCCGCAATACCAACTGCTCTCTAACCTCTTCACGTGTTTCAGGTTGAGGCTTTCCTACAGCACTTCCAATGGTGCGATCCAATATCTTTATCGCAGTAACTTGCGTCAGCTATTGTCAAGCCTCTAAATTTTATGTATCATCAATTTCCATACACTGCCATAATTTATTCACCTCTGCCAGCACACCAAGATGTCTAGATGTAGCCTAAATCAGTTTTAACAATTCTAGGTCAGTTTTTTTCTTCGCTTTCTTTTTTCCATTTATAAAAAAAATGGAGGCATATTATCTAAGTGTAGACTACCTACCGTATTTCTTTCTATTTAGTGTATCTACTAGTTGGGGTAGAATTTGAATCCGTGTTTCATGGCACAAGTATTTTCTCCGCCTCGTGGATTTATTGTATTTTGGTTGTCCGCTTGTTGACTACTGGAGCCAATTGGCTTTGTGGGTGGGTGTAAAGAAATTGCCTCAAGAGTGAGAATGCCCATTTGGTGACAAATGCACCTAATGTCGCCCATTCTTAAAAATATCAGCCCGAAAGAGAAAAAAAAAGGCCCAATAGCATTGACAATCATATATTTAGTTTAATTCACCATAAATAATGTGAGTTCCAGGCAAGTGCCAACAAACGATAATTATTCCAACCAGACTACCTGACAATGGTCGGCTCAGCTCCTTCACCTGCTCAGCTAGCATGTGAAGAGGTATTGCGGCGCTTAACAACACTATTTTGTGAGAGTAAAAGTGTTTGGGAATACGGTTTACCAAACTCGTGGTGGGTCTACGCTGGTGGCAGAAACAATGAATCAAGAAACCAAAGAGTACCTGAAAGAAAATACAACATTGAAAACAAAAATGGAAGAAAGGAAATCTGCAAAATAGAAAGTCTTCATTGCTTTATAATCCTTATCTCATTCGATTTTTGTTTCTTGTCGGGTGCCAAATGAATCCTGTGTGCTATGTATTCTCACGTCCCCTTAACCCTCCAACCAATAACACTTTTCTTATTCTTTACATGGATAGTTATTGGGGTTTCTAATTACTTGATAAAGCGACGATAAAGGAAGAGATTTTGTGAGAGGTATCACTTGATCCTGGACTCACTGTTGTCATGAGGACATCTAGTAAAAGTAGACTGAATCACCTTCAATTCATTCGACTAGCGTAAAGGCCGACCTCGAAGCAAAAAAAAAAAAAAAGAATTTCTTCATAAACAGTGAATCAAGCCGAAGGTATCACAGGTGACACGCAAACTCATGTGTGAAGTCACGTGCGTACCACAAACAAACATAATATAAATATTAGCTGAACGTAGTAAGAGCCTTCTGCCCTCTTCATCCTTCATCACAATCATTACGCCCACCACTAGCTTCGCCTGATGACAAAGAGAAACAGTAAGTGAATCTCTCAACAGTGACCGTAGCTAAGACCTAACCGGTTAGATCTCGAGACCCTCCTCGAATTTTCCAAACAAATCCGTTTCTACTCTCTCATCTTCGTGCAGTAAGTGTATCGCCCAATAGGATTGGGATCAGTAGCTAACCAAAAGGAAAGATGGCCCAGTGCAAGGGCGTAAAGTTCACTATTGATCCAGGTACCTCAGCAGCCTAGAGGACCCGATGGCCCGATAGACGTGCAACAGGACCCTCCAGGAGCTGGAGAGGCAAGTGGAAGGTAGAGCCCCGGTTTCTTTGCCTTACTAGCCTTCTACCTATGCTGATATTTTTGCCGACCGCACTGCTCAGCCCGCAGGATCTGCTCATTCTGGCCGCCTAGTCGTGAGCAAATTTCGGCTCCTGCACCCCGCTAGCCGTCCTGGAGCCAACCCTCGACCTCCTCCGTCCGCGCCTATGCTATCCGGTGATCCTCGACACACTTCAAACCCGGGTAGCCCCATAAACCCGAGGGATCTCCAGACCATATAGGTCCATCCCATCCACTAGTGGGGGTCCTTCAAGCCAACGCTCGGAAGCTCCTCTCGCAGCGACTAAAGTTCGCTTTGAATACCACGATAATGCTGCTGACTCAGTGTTGAGAGGGGAGCACTTTTAAAGAGGGATAACCCAGGGACCTGTGGCTTCTTCAGGGATTCGATGCTCGGCACGCCCAGGTCGACAGGTGTTTGCAATCCTTGATTACAAGATGCATGCAACTATCGAGCCAGCACAATTCGAAAGTGCGTTTAAAACGCAACAAGAGCTAGCCGAGCACCTGAAAATCACTGCCGAATAAGACAGCTACCCTGGCCTTTTCAAATCCGACGCATTTAAACTGCTACAGCAAGCAGTCAACTATTCAAACAGGTATAAAGCCCAATTCGTAGCAATCTTTGATTGGGACCGGCTGATGCTACTTGTTTTGGATCAAACAGTGGGTTCATGGGATGGCCAGTTTTGTCAAATGACGGTTATTGAAGACAGAAAGAAAGCGAGACGAGCTAGACTTTTCCATCAAAGCTCACAGCGCCACAGATTAAGGTATCGCGGCTGAACTGGAGAACCAAGATTAGCCATATGCAGGTGGAATGTGGTTAAAGGGGATTACTTTGATTGTTTCTTGGTCGGGCAAATCATAAAGACCAAGTGAAGTTGTTGAATGCGGTTTGTTTCTGCCACCTTTGTGGCTCGAAAGCTCCAAGAAATCCCGGTAGAGTCCGCTACTTGTTTCTTTTTTATAAACTAGACATAAATAAAGCTTTGTTTTATTTTATTTTATTTACCTAATAATAAGTAATATGATCACTTATTTTATGCTTTTCTTCACATTTTATGCACAA
This sequence comes from Calonectria montana, assembly GCA_022606435.1. Classification (NCBI taxonomy): domain Eukaryota; kingdom Fungi; phylum Ascomycota; class Sordariomycetes; order Hypocreales; family Nectriaceae; genus Calonectria; species Calonectria montana. The sequence continues at coordinate 6,078,552 of JAIZZI010000003.1, forward strand.
AGACTACTCGTGCCATCTCATCTGTGAAATGTTTGGGCAATTAGTTACTGCGAGACTATAGTTGCCTGCATGCGCATGGAAGCACGTGAAAGGCGTGCAAGAGTCTCGGACAAACAACAATTGGTTGGGTGAGAAAACTAGGGAAAATTTTGCATAGCGCTACCTCGGTGTTCGATAGTTAGGGCATTCACATAATTGTAGGCATATGAGACAGTGGTAGGGCCTGGGGAGTCAGAGAATGAATCCACAAGTATATGGTTCATCTACCATGGCACCCTTCTTTGTATCACATGAGTGGGATATGGGATAGTTGACTTTTTTTATTTAGCCGCCCGGCTTGTTGCCCTCTTATTACATTTGAGGCTAATTAGATCAAGATGAAAGGCTTCATCAGATCATTCCATCTCTCAGGAACTCCCAAGAAAGAGAACCCAGGAAGGGAAACCCGGATATCCCTCTGATATGTAGAGCAATTAAACAGCAGCGACAGGGTGAATGACTTGATTATTTGGCATTCTTGAGCTCGACATCGCTTTAACAAGGTTAGTAGTGTGGTTTTGTAACCAAAACGGAGAGGAATCTTACAAGATGAGGTCAGAGGCAGGGGGGATGACGGGAGGGAATCCACTAAGCAAGCCGTGTCAGTAAAGTCTCTGTTTATTTCTCAAATTTCCAATAAGTAGGTTTAGACATCAATATTGTCAATTGTAGTTGTTGGGAATGCACTAATGGATCGATGCTGAGCCATTTTGGCAAACCGATGGGTCGGAGCGGGGATGGAAGATGACGTTTGCGGGAGGGGCCATGCAATTTGGGCTGCGATGGAAGGGAATAGGGCGGAGATATCTTACCGAGCGCCGTAGGCGTAGTCGCTGCAGAATTTAATGTCAGTCAAGAAGTTTTACAATAAAGGCAAGAGGGATAATGTGACGGTGATTGCATACCTGGTGATGTGGAGGCGAGCCTTCTCGCCAATCTGCATCTGGGTGACACCCTCGTCCCAGCCTAGGAAAGTTAGAAACTCGAATGTTGGAGGCAAGCGTGAGCGGTTCTAGATACCCTTGATAACCTGGCCAACGCCAATCTTGACCACAAAGTCGTCGTTGCGGTCGACGGAGGAGTCGAACCTGAAGGAAGACGGTCAGTTATGAGCAACGCGACCAGGAACAGGGAGTGCATACTTCTTGCCCTTGCCGTCAGGCCCGTTAGGGTCCTTGAGCCAGCCGGTGTAGGCAATGGTGACGGTCTGGCCCACCTTGGCGAGGGCACCGGAACCGGCCTGTAGGACTTGCTTCTCAACACCCATGATGATTGATGAGATGATGGTGGTGGTGATTGGTGTTTTTTGTGTTGTTGTGTGGAGTGGATGAAGGAAAGGAGAGAGCTCGCGACGGGGAGGGGCGGATGGGGCCGAGCTTTAATATTCGTCAACTTGTGTTTGGAAGCTCTTGCTGCTGTGCTTGTGCCTCACAGCTCCTCGATGCTGGATGGCAGATGGCGGGGCAATTGGATCGACGGCGGGGCAGTCTGAGGGGCGGAGGAGCTCTAGCAGGTTGCGCGATGACGAAAGATGCCAATCAGGACCGAGCTAGGATCCACTTGGGATGACGAGGGGAAGAAGCAGGAAGAAGAAGCTCGACCCGAGGTGCCTGCGATCGCGTCAACCTGCGCCATTTGGAGGTATCAGTGCGTACCGAGTACATTGACGAGGGGTAGAAGCCACCTCACCCCACCAGGTATCTATTCCTCAGGCTCGCTAGAGGTTATTTTTTTTTTGCCAGTCTCCGCCGCTGTACGCGAACGTTGAGTGTCCATGGCAAGCTGCCGAGGAGGGGATGGGATCAGCTCTCCGTCTAACCAAACAAGCTATCGACGCACCCGGAGAGCCTAGTCGCAGTTACGCAACCGTACATGGCCGCCTATAATTAGCACCTAGAGCACCCCGTGTGCATTGCGGTATGCCGTATGGCCTGTGGCGGAACCCCCGTTTCGTCTAGTGTTGGCAATAAACTACGCATCTAAGCACTGCCGTGCATTAAGTGATTGCTGGACGGCCTCCTTGCTGCAGGCCGACCCATCCGGCAACCTATGCCAGAGAGAAAGAGAATTAAAACGAACCAAAACAAACCCCGATTCAGTCGCCCGAGGCAAGACAAATTACGCCTTTTGCTTGTCGCCTGATGTTTGCATCTTGATGTGCTCTCACGGACATGATTTTCGTCTTACAATCCACACCCGTCTGTCGCTTCGAAAACCCACCCAATGAAACGAGCCCGCTTGATCCATCCTCTCCCCTTCTCAACACACTCACCTCGCAATATAGACTCGGCTCTTGACCCCTTTAGACTCAGGACACCGCGAGACATTGAGGCGTGATGCGTCACATCTCACGCATCCCCGCTCCAACACGAGCCCCGCTCCAAATCGTCCCAAGCTGCTGTTGATCCGGCACTGCCCTCGCTGTGACATGTCTGTAGCCCCCCACGGCTAGTCCCTTCTGCTAGAACCGACAGTTGTTTTGCCGATCGTAAACGGCGTTGTGCAGATCGGGGGTCGCGACATCTCGCATGAGCTTTTCTCGATCCCTGCTGCTTGCTCATTCGACCATCTAAGCATGTCGAACGAGGGCAAGCCGGCCGTACAATCAATGTCCTCCACGTTCCAAGCCACACGCTCACCGCATTCTCGGATAGAGCACTGCTCCCCGACTGCATTACCTTTAGTGGCTCAATGCAATGTATTCGAGTGGCTCTGGTTGAGGTCCAGTGAAAGCCTCTTGTTTTACGAATCCGTTCTTAGAAGTGATGCGTGAACTAGCCGCCACCAACAAGCCGCCACAGTATCCTGGTGCCGCTGAGCCACTATGCAAGAGAATGTGTAGCAAGTATGTCTCACTCACGACCTTGGCCAGACTGCTACCATCGCCAGCAATCGAGGTCATGGAGCCTTTACGTTAATCATCTACTATATCTTTATGGATAAAGCAGGCATCCTAGACCATAGCTTAGTTAGTATGTCGGCGAGTGCCACCTTGACCGCGCTCATCCCCAGCTCCCCGATAAACTCGAGAACTAGATCAAGCGGTCTGCCATTTTAAAGCAATGGCGATGTCTTGCATATGTAAGGGAGCAGCCGCAGGAGTCATGATTCGTTAACCAGAATGCAGGGCCAAACACGTGGAGCGGGAAGACTCAATTGCACTTCTCTAGTGTAACGGCATCGTAGCGATCGAGAGCAGCACGCAATCCAATTTTGCGACTGGTTGAGTCTCGGTGCCCAGTCGGCGAGTTTGGCCAAAGGTCAAACACCTTGCTACTTGGTGCAACGGCAAGGCGATCATGATGACATTGGAAGTGTATCCCGTGCTTTTTCAGGTAGATCAAGCCCACGGCCATTGATAGGCATTCTGACGCATCGATTCCTGGAAAATAGGCACCAAGGTACCTACTCCTAGCTGGAGTATGCGAAGCTTCCATGCAGCGACCAGATACTATCCACCGCATGAACCCGGGACGCCATCAAGAAAATTTTGTAGCCTAAAGGAATCCATCAGTGGATTGTAGGAGTACAGAGTAGAGCCAGAAGCCTGTCGGCAAGTTGTCGTGCTGCAATGATTCAACGTTGGAGCATTCAATTTCATAATTTAAGACTTGGCCGCAAGAATATTTCCTATATCCCCTCTTTAGAACCATCTATATTGGAGCATTGCGAGAAGAAAAAAATTTAATCAAAACTTAAGTGAAATTTCCAGCTACCTACGGTTCCTATTTTCCTAGCTTCGATACATGCAGCCGTGGCCAAGTCTTCGACCTCGGCCCAAAGACGCACCACCCCGCTCTACCGCCACTCACAATTGAGACTAGATCAGCATGAAACATTCAAACCAACCGCTGTAAAGAGGAAGAAAATAAATCCCAATCATAGTTTCACCGTTCGCTGGGGTATTTTTGTTGGAAAATTTTCCTGGCAAATTTGGTTCTTTTTTCCCTCCCTATCCAATAACTAAAATGCACGTTAGACGGAGTCACTCAGCTAAGACCACTAATAAACCAAACATCCCTCACAAGACGGGCATAAAATGTAAATCGCATCTTATTCAGTTTTACTTGTCGCCCAGGTATCTAAGTAGGACACACACATCACTGTGGGTCTGTGTTAGTTCAGACGTGACGATGTGGATAGAGTTATCCGTAAAACACAGCTGAACGCATCCCTCACTCCATAAACATAAGTTAGCGGATATTTCAATACGGAATACCAGGTCCCTGTGATTGATTTTTTTTTTTAGTTCATTACCGTGATGTGGAGGAAAGGCTTTACTCAAGATTATATCTCAAAGTCACTACAGAGGTGCAAGCAAGACCCCGTAATTGTTTTATCAGAATACAAAGAAACCGCGCCGTGGTGGTTTATTCAAACCGTTTTGAGATATTCCGACTAATTATATTTCAATCATCGCGATTGTTTCACGAACCAAAAGAGATGCGTTTAAAAGGACACATCATGCATACTACATGTGACAACCAGGCCAGGGTTTTTCTTGGCACTTCATTTGGCCAATTCTTACGCCAACGACCTGGCCTTCAAAAAATGCACTATGAATACCAAGGCTTGGTTCTAGACCTTCAGAAACTACCAAGCATAGCCCCCGTGCTATGGGTACAAGGGTTGATTGCAGCCGATTGGATGCTGGGCATCGTATCTGCCGATGGACACCTCCAAGATGAATCATTATCAGCTCAATTAGGCATTCGCTGCCACTATACTGTATCGGTGGGTAACTCGGATGGAAAACATGTGCCGTTAGTATGGGAGGAAAGTACCTTACTTGGGGCTCTGTTAGTCAGGGCTTTCAACCTAAAGCTACAAGCCTACCATTCATGTAATACTCTGGGATTCAATATTACGGATGGGCTATTGTTTCGAAGAGCTTAATGATTTTTATTTTAAGTCCTCTAGCTATTCTTGAGGAAAGGGCTTGTGATTCGGGCCTACGGACCTTAATAGTGATGACGAGTCTGCACAAAATCTACTCCTGATGCAGAGTTCCTGTCGGTGTCCGAACCCTGACCAACTACAACGCGAATACAAAATTATGTAGTAGTCATCATGCATAAATCCATGCATTTCCCCAGATCTCAACTCCCGGTGGGCCTCTTCCCCGTGGGGTTCCGCCAGGGCGCGGTGATGACCAGACGTTCGGAAAACCTCTGCCGCGGTACATCGACGCCGCCAGCGCGGTCCCTGAGACAGGATTGACACCTCTGCAGCGCCAGGCATGGTTTGAGCGAATTCCGTAATTAGGATGGTAGATGTAGCTACGGATCAGCTTGGCCGAGCAAACATGTTGGTGCAGTGGCTCGGAACGCTTGGCCTTTTCAATGACAATCATAAAAAGTGAAGGATCCGCTCCAGAAGTGCCAATGTCCCTGGAGTTTTACAATAGCAATTTTACTTATTCTTTTCTTACTTGAACAAAAAAAAAAAAAAAATAAAACCAGGGCTAGCACCATGTCTTCTCCGCGGGATGCAGGTTCCCAGCTCAGCGAGAAAGAGCAGATTGAACACAGAGAAGCAGCGCACCACCATGGACACACCGCTACCCACCCTTCAGATGACGAAAACACATTCGAAATTGAAGAAGATGAACTTCCTCCTGGGTATTTTACTAGTCGATTCTTCATTGGTTCAATGACTGGGATTGGGCTTGGTCTGATGGCTGGTGTTGCTGGTTACGGTTATGCAGCACCAATCTTGACAATCATCAACAATGACATTGGCCCCGTACATTTTCCAATTCTTCCCTGATATAAACTTGATACATAATCTAACATCACGTAGAGTGCAAACATTAACTGGGTCGCCCTGACCTATACTCTCACCTCGGCCGTCACCCTTACCATCATCGGTCGCGTCACCGATATATTCGGCCGCCGCTGGGTTTTTGTCGGCGGAGCTGCCCTTGGTATAATCGGATCCATTGTTTGCGCAACGGCTCAAAGCGTCAACTCGCTCATTGGTGGGACAAGCATCATTGGGATTGCAGCGGCGACACAGCTTTCTTACTACTACGTCATGGGCGAACTAATTCCAATGAAATATCGGCTAGCTGGCAACGCCTTTTGCTACGTCTTTACGATCCCTGGATCAGGTCTCGCGCCCGTCACCTCGCGCTCATTCCTCCAGTACCATCCCAATGTTGGGTGGCGCGGGCCTTACTACATACTGATCGGGGTGAATACGCTAAGCTTCCTGTGCTGGTTCTTCTTTTACCACCCACCTACATTCCGTATGAAACATGGGGAAAATGCAAGCGTTTTCAAGTACATAAAAAGCTTTGATTACATTGGCACCGGCGTATATACCGGGGGGTTGCTTGTTCTGATGATGGGCCTGAACTGGGGTGGCACGGCATACCCTTGGAAATCGGCGCATGTCATTGGTGCCATCGTGGCCGGGTTTGTTGGCCTTGTTGTATTTGCCCTCTGGGAATCTTACGCTGAGCTCAAAGAGCCGCTGGTACCCATGCACTTATTCAAGAATAATGGGTGGAACGCCGCAACCATCCTATCGGGCCTAGGCGCCAGCGTCTACTACGCCTTCGCCATCGTGTGGCCGTCTATGGTTACGGTGCTTTACGAGAACGACGATCCAATGACAGCGGCGTGGTATTCTTCATTCGTCGGTTTATTCATCATCATCGGTCAGATCATCGGAGGCCTGATTGCCAAGCCAATTGGTAACCTGAAATGGCAATGTGTCATTACAGTGGCCCTGAGTGGTATCTTCTTTGGGGCCACAGCAACATCGACGCCGGATAGCAAGATCCGAGCCACGACATTCGTAGCGCTTGGCACATTCTTCATTGGCTGGGCAGAGTCCCTTGCCATCACAATCGTGACGATCTCGGCATGGGACCAGTCAAAACTTGGCTCGGCATCTGGGCTGGCAGGATCGATCCGATTTTTCATATCATGCATATCTGCCACGGTCTACACAGTCATTCTCAACAACCGCCTAAGCGAGGAGATTGCAAAACAAGTACCAAAGGCACTTACTGAGGCGGGGCTGCCAACATCAAGCGTATCAGATTTCATCACCAGCCTATCAGCTGGAACAGGGTTTGGGGATGTTCCTGGGGTTACGGAGGCCATCACGGTTGCGGGGGTCAGGGCTTACAAAGAAGCCAACGCTTCTGCATACCGCACCGTCTTTCTTACGACCATCGCCTTCTCGGGTGTGTCCGTAATTGCATCGCTGCTGTTGCCAAATGTCGACTCGCTCCTGACAGGCAAGGTGGCATCGACGCTCCACAAGGGCCCGCGGGGTGAAAAAATGATCGGGGCTGAAGAAGCTTGATCAGGAAGCTTGATTGACCGATAGAACGAGGTGAAAATAAGAGTTTGCTGGGGGACGGGGAAGAGCTTATCGAGGAATCGAGGCCATCATTTGGCCCTGTCGTAGTTTGGAGCGGACTAAGCTAAGGGAGCAGGTTGAGCCACGTCTAATTTCTAGGCGTCCTCTTGGCGGTTAAAGGCATGGTCTATGCGCGCTTGGCCAACAACTATAATTTACAAGGCAGATTTCTGCATTTCTGTGTGTTAGTGATGGGATCGAGCCGAACACGCAATTACCCAAGAGCGAAGCGGCCAATGGTGGAGCGAGGCTGTTGCCGGGTCCCGAGCCAAGTGTTGCGATGTAGCCAATGGACGCGGTCGACGTGGGGTGGTTGGGGTGGCTGAGGCCGCAAAGTGACAAGCTGGTGAACCATTCAGCCTTTGGGTCAGAGCTGTGAACCAGGATCACAGCCTTTCTTGGTTGCTATTATAGGGCTCCACAGCCTTCGCCTTGTAACGGCGAGCCAGGGTAGCTTCGTAGGAGGAGCGCGTAGGTGGACATGACAATGACAACCTTTCATCCCCGCTGCGAGAGTGAGGGCGGTGACGTGCGAGGTACGATGCATCAAATCAATCGGAATCAGGACTTTGGTTCAGAAGTAGGGTCGCCACGTCCTGAATCAGGTGTTGCGCCGGAGAGCTAGCGCATTCCCGCTCCCGCTGTGGCCCCCGAAACCCCGTTCTGGACAGGGACTTGGCACACTAGAAGTGCCGTTGGATCCGATCCAGAAGCACGTTACGGCGCGTAATGCCATCGCTGCTGGGCAAGCTCCACGGGCTCTGTCACAAGGTGACGTCAAGAAGGCTGCCGAGACCCTTGGCCAGTCTCGGCCGCATTGCACGGGGATGCAGCCCCTTCTCCATCGACTAGTTGGAAGGCTTGGCCTGGTTGAATGGCGAGATGCGAAAAGTGGCTCGTGAATACACGCGGCCATCATATTTTTTTTTTTGTCTTCGTCCTAATCTCAACCCCATGTGAGCAGGTTGGGTAAGCATATTCGGCATTAGCCCGTTTATTAGCTTGCATCGTCGCCCTCGGGATTCCCCCGAATTCCCATGCAACCAACACTGCCGGCACCAACTGCAAACCTTCTGCGCGGCCCAACCTTCGCTCCAAACTCTTAAACACAACCTCGCCCCGTTTTCGCGAACCCTCCAATTGTCAGGCGCACTCAATCATCTAGCTGCGCGACACCTCAGACAGGCGCAATGAACGACCAACCCACGAATGGCCATACCAACGGCCAGCCCCAGGTGCAGGGCGACGCTGAAAAGGAACATCACCACAAATTCCCAAGGCCGCCTTCAAGAATCGGCACCGACCTCAAGGATCGCATCAAGACGGCCACAAGAGGCCCCAAGGGAGGCTTCGACACCACCCCGCTTCCAGACGCCCCCCAGGGATACACAGTCCGCTTCATCTTCCACAGCGCAACCAACCTTCCCCCGGCCGACTTTGCGACAGCATCTTCTGATCCCTTCATTCATGCCACCCTCAAGGGCACCCAGCCCAAGCGGCATAAGGAGGACCCGGACCTGACCCACAGGACACCGACCATTCGACGGACCACGGAGCCGGTGTGGGACGACGAATGGGTTGTCGCCAACGTTCCCCCGACAGGCTTTACCCTCAAATGCCGCCTATATGACGAAGACTACCCCGACGCCGATGACAGGCTGGGAAATGTAACCATTAGAGTCCCCTCTGTCTCTGACACGGTCCCCATCGCCGTCGCCGGGGACAGGGAATACAATGTGAAGAAGCGCATGGGCAGTAAACGGGCTTACTTCGTCAAGGGTGTGACATGCCTACTCAACGGCGATACCAACATGACGCCCCAAGTCCGCATCAGCATAGAGGTGCTTGGCAAGTCTGACCCGCCGTTTGCTCAAATGTACACTGTTGGTCCAACGACATATGTGAAGCACTTCAGCGCTCTCATTGGGCGCCTTGCCGGCACCAAGGTCAATGCGAACGAGGAGGACGACACCCGCGAAGAAGAGGTTCAGGCCAATGGCAAGAAAAAGAGAAAGACGAAGAAATATGAGTATGTGCCACCCTAATTGCCCCTCTGAGAACTATTACTAACAGTCACCTCTAGTTTCCAAGCCAATGAGGTACAACTAGCTGGCCCTGTCCCGCCAATTCTCTATCATAGATATTTCGAGTTCAGGCCCATTGTTGCAAATGTGTACAAGTCCACTGGCCTTCGAGGAAAACTCATCAACACTGCCCTTCACGAGCAGCACCGCAGGGTCTACAATTTTAATCGATCCACCGAATACGGCAGCTTTGCCCCCAGGAGTGAAGAGGCCTCGATTCAATTCCTCAAGCTTGCTCATTTTGACGAAGGCTCCCGGACCTTTACCTATATTCTAACCCTCGACGGCATGTTCCGCTTCACCGAGACTGGTAAAGAGTTTGGCATCGACATGCTGAGCAAGCACACTATGCATTCGGACGTGGCAACATACATTGCTTGCTCAGGCGAGTTCTTCATTCATCGACGAAAGCACCATCACCATCGGTCTAGAGCCAGTTCACGCTCCAACCGCAGCACCCAGCCTACCCAATCCACTCAGCCGACCGAAGAAATCAGACCCGATTCACAGAGGGGTGAATCGCAGCAGTCTGAAACACCCCACGACCCATCGGCCTACACCCTCTACATTGACAATGACTCGGGCACATATCGGCCAGACAAGTCGGTTCTTCCCTATCTCAAGGAGTTCCTCGAGACCAACTTCCCCGGGCTTCACATTGTTGCCAGGCATTGGGAAGAGGAGGAGCTACAGGACATGAAGACAGCACAGCGCGAGAATAAGAAGAAGTCGGGCAGAGTGGTCAACATGGTCATGAACATGAGCCAGAGCAGCATCAGCTCAGCCGAGAGCGCACTCGACGACCGCGAGGCTGGTTGGGAGCAGGGACAGAAGAGTAAGCGAGAAATCGCATACGATGCTCTGGAGGACCCTTCGAAGATGAAACAAGCCGTCAAGACTCTTCTTCCTGGTGGCAGAAAATAATAATAATTTGAGACAAGCATCAAGCAATGCTTTATTATTACGGCCGAAAAAGAAATGATTTTGTTTAGGTTATGAATGGGATTGCTTCAGCAAAAAGATACCATGGGTCTGGTTAGGAACTTCTATATTTGTTGCAATGATATTTTTTTTTGGTCATCAATTACATCTATCGCTCGTCAGAGTCCTCTTCTTAATGTCTACCCATCCTTTAGTTTCTAGTTGTAACCAGGGTTGTCCCTCATTATCTATACAAGATTTATACGCCGAGATTTCTCCATTATTAAATACCCCCCCCCCTACGTTTACAGGTTCGACTTGACGGCCACCCATAGACTTGAGCATTTGGCTAGCACGTCTCCATTTTCATCTTTGAGCTCGCATTCGATCCTGCTCTTCCTGTCATTTTGCTCCACCACCCTAGTAGAAATGCAAAACACGCTGTTGGTGCGCGTGGGCTTGAGATAGGTCACGTTCAGGCCACCAGTAACGTTGCTGGTTCGGAACGCCCTGGCCGTTTTGTTAAGAGTTATGTTCAGATCAAAAATGGCGCCCATGGCCTCATCCATCATGGATGCCACGATTCCTCCGTGGACAATGTTAGGGTGCCCGCTCACGCCGTCGCCCACGGCGAGGAGCGTCTCTGACTCGAGGATAGAGCGGTCGGGGTTTAGGGCGTCCTCCAGGCTGGGGACGCTAAAGACGCACAGCATGTGTCTTATTGAGCGGTCGTTGGCAAGAGTGCGCCCAAAGAGCTGATCGTTCTTATCGGTGATGGTGTTGCGACACGGCGGCAGGAATGCGATTGCGCCAGGCGCCGAGAGTAGCTTGGACGTCCATGGGATGGAATTGAAGAAGGCAACTTCGCCTTCAAAAGCGCCCGCCGGCGTCTGAGACGCGTACAACTCGAGGTGCGGACAGTAGAGGCGGCTCTCCAGCGAGGGCGACATGGTGGGCGATGTTTGCGAGAAGGAGAGTGGCGGTGATGAGTGAAGTTGCTGGCAACGGAATGCGGCTGGGCGGGAGAGACTATCGTCTCGTAGGCCGTGGGGGGCCCAGCGCCCAGGTCGTCGCGCGGCGACAGGGACAGCAAGTCTTGGAACAGCAGAGAGGAGTGGACCTTGAAGTCTTAGACCCGATAATCGCGAAGCAAATTGCATTTTCTTTATCAATCAAGGCCCGCAAAAACAAGAGACGAGATGATAGATCCAGCCCGAGTTATGCGCGTGGGGTTTGTTAGACGATGGTGTTGATGCAGCCCAAGCTGCGATGACGGGTCCTTTCAAGGAATCGACATCAGCTTATGTGGTGCGGAGCGAATGGCATAGAGCGAAAATACCATCTGGGAATTTAGTGCAACATTAAAATCGATTATCACAATTCGTTCAACTCGGCCGTTTCAGTTTCCAGAACTGTGCTCTCACCAAAGTTACAAATACCACCGTAGTTGATGGAGCCATGCCGAGGTTTGCGGGTTTTTCTCGGCGTCGATGGGGCCAACCCGAATTACCGATTTCAAGCGCAGCTACCCTATACTAGTTTTCGGTACTGGACTACGATAGTCTCGAGTGCCTTTTCAACGGAAAATATCAACCTTCTTGTTTTTGTTTTTTGGTTTATGTTTCCTTAGTTATAATAGATAAACATTTGAACAACTTGGGGTGCAGTTTTCCAATTACTGGCTGCTCGCCAAACAAAAGTGAATCACTAAACCGTCAGCCAGTCCCATGTTCTTTTTCTCCCCAACCTGTTCTTATTCAGTTTGGTCAAAAAGTAAACTAATCAAAGTCCACAAATCGCTGGCATATATACTTTCAAAATAGACGAATAGATGCCTATACTATGTGATAGTATAAGTTGTTTTGAAACCTCTAAACTTTTCTTTGTAGACATCTAATAATTCACCTACTTTCTGATTCTAACCATGTCAATCGCAAACGTGGTGCTTTTTTTCTATTGTTCTAGGATGCACAAACTGAATCAATGAAAAAAAAAAGTGAAGCGAAGAAAAGGGTGCAACTGGCAAACACCTGGCAGCAATCGCCGGCGGGTTGCCGTCTTGGCAACTCTCCGTGCTCTTTCCCTTTTTAAATCAGATAAAGCATTTCTTGCGTCACTTTGCTTCATCCATTCTAATTTCTCATTCCTTCTCACCAACCGCAAGCCGTGGTGTCTGACAACAAAGACGGTCGTGACAGCGCCAGCACGAAAGTTGGCAAGATGACAAAAGGCAGCGACTGGCTGACTCCCCGACAAGTCGATGTTCTCATTACCATCGAGCGCACCGGGGCTGGTTGCTCCATGGTGGCCATTGCTCTGACGATTCTGTCATATTGGCTCATCAGAAAGCTTCGCACCACTCCGAATCTCTTTCTTCTCTTTGCCTCCATCGCCAACGCCGGCGCGAGCGTTGCCTCCATGATGGGATATGACGGTCTTGACAAAGGCGAAGACTCTGCCATGTGTCAAGCCCAGGCATTCATTTTCCAATGGTAACTAACTTGTTTGATGGGCGCTTGAAATCATTTTGCTGACTCTGGGATTCCTAGGTTTATGCAGTCTGACCCCTGGTGGTCTTTGGCCATGGCAATCAACGTGTTCCTTGTATTCTTCCGTAACGCCAACCCGAGCAGTTTTCGAAAGTATGCTTGGGTGTACTTCGCAGTTTGTTTCGGCGGACCCCTTTTGACCGCAATCGTCCTGATTTCGATTCGCGACCCAGACAGAGGGCTCATCTTTGGGGATGCGGCTGTAAGTAGAGGCAGCGACAGGAAAAACATGTTTGTTGGCTGATGTTTGATAGCTCTGGTGTTGGATCACTCAGGAGTGGAGCCTTGTTCGGTTGTGGTCGTACTACATACCGATTTGGTTTTGCATACTTTGTTCAATCATCATCTACATTGCTGTCGGATACCATGTGTTTCACCACCGTAACCAACTTCGGCACGTAGCTGTGGATCACTGGGATAAAGGAGGAACAAGCAATTCCAGCCCCGTATCCCACAGTCAGATCAGAGCATCATCTGAGGAGGTAACCTAGAACCCACAGTTTCCCAAAATAGTTCCGAAGCAACTCTCTGACTTTTGACTCTAGAGCCTGAATCGTCGTCCCGACTTCTACGGAACTGTCATTACCGAAGTACAAGTCACATCGGATTTTTCAAAGCAGAGATTTCGTTCTGGGCCTACAATTCCCCCCAACAGTCAACTTCGTGGTAGTCCCCACCGCACTCGATCGTGGGCGATTACATTGGACGGCGAGACACCTGATGGTAATGGAGAGTACAAAAACCAAAGGTTTGAGGCAATATGCACCTCTGAAAAAATCCATCATCCTCCGTCAACTGTATTCACGCGCCTTCGTGCTGTCAAGTCGAATGCTTCCCTGAAGCTCAAGGGTCTTGATCCTGTCAAGATGGCTTACTTGCGAACCAGCTTCATTTTCGCTTTTGCCGTTTTGATTACGTGGATTCCTAGTTCCGTCAACCGTCTCTACAGTCTGACACATGGTGGCAAGATCAGCTTTTCGCTCAGCGTGGCGAGCGGATGCGTCTTACCGCTCCAAGGCGTTTGGAACGCTGTCATCTATTTTACTACAAGCTGGAGCACAGTTTGTGAAACGACTAGGTCAATTAGGGCCAAGTGGTATGGGAAGGGAAGCGTAAGACCAGTTCGTTTGGATAGTAGACTGGGCACCATCCGGAGCGAGCGTCGTAACACTCTGGAACGGTCAGCTAGCCCCTATCCTATGAAACATGAATGTGGCGATGGGTGCGAGAATGGATGTGACATTGGGAATGAATCCTGGGCCTGCACAAATTTGGTATAATGAACATCAGTTCATAATTGTTGGCCAACTTCTGAAGTGATACGATTTCAAGATTGGGGTTGCAGCGCTGGAAAGTGAGTTGTTTACACTGGGAAAGCTACATAAGCGTGGACGGACAACACAACCCAATTTGGTCTCAAAGCCATGTAAAAAAGGTTGCATCTTAGTGTTAAATCAGCTATACAATGTGAATTTTGATTTCATTAATTCATAACATTAGACTGTTCCTTATTGGACCGCGTAGCATTCTGCAAGTCGTTTTTAAGTCCGAGACACCCTTTAACCCTGGTGGATGGGCTCGCCTTCGGCAGCATCGACACCATCTTGGACAACCCTTTGGACGGCGGCCTCAATATCCTCGTCGCCGTCAAGAAGGTCGAGCCAAGTGTTCTTCACACCCTCAGCGGCTAGGAGGGCATCAGCTGTTTGTGCAACCGCCTCTCGGCTGACGGTTTCACCAGAAGCGATGTGCTCAGTCTTGCCGAGCTGCACCTTGCCGGCGGGTGCGTCAGACAGGGTACCGGGTCGGAGGTTGATTCCCACTAGGGTGCTCTTCTTGGAGACGTTGTAGAGAACCTCGTCAGCGGCAATCTTGGCTTGGTAGTAGTTTGCCAGAACACCAAAGTTGACCTTTTGGTTGTAAGTGTCCCACTCCTCCTTGGACCACCACGGAGCGGCTTCGCGGCGCGAGCCCAGGTACGAGATGAGGAGGAAGCGGCTGATGGAGGGTGTATCGGCGGCCGCGTTGATGAAGTAGATGGCGGCATCGCGGTCAACCTTGAACGTCTATATGCTTGGGTCAGTATATAATCGGACGATTCTGACATGGGGGGAAGCTGGCTCATACCCTTTCAGGAGCTCCCTTGCCACCAGCGCCTAAATCTCACATCAGAACTCTGCTCAATGTTTGGGGACTCAAAGAAGCTAGTGGGCGGAATTGCGTACCGGCACTCCAAGCGATGTAGTTGGGCTTGACATCGTTAATGATCTTCTGGGCGTCCTCCTTGCTGCTGACATCCTCAATGCTGCTCACGAGGACATTGAGCTTGCCGGGGAGGTTGGAGCCGAGCTTCTCAATGGTGGGGACCTGCTCCTGGCTGCGGATGACGCTGGTGACGGTCCATGAGCGTTTAAGGAGCAGGGGAGTTAGGAACTGGGCGATCTTGCCGTGGCCACCGAGGAGGAGGACGTGGTGAGACATGACGATTGCTGTTGTTGTGTGTTGTTGTTTTCTTATCTTCCAGATGCCAATTGATTGATTGGTAGGGCTAGGCTGGGCGTAAGACGGGCTGGACGTGCAGGAAGGGTGGTGAGAACCGGCGAGTCAATTGCGAGTTGTGATGCTTTTGAGCTTTTGTGGTATTGTGTCGCATCGCAGCCAAGCTGCTCACGTAAGAAGGCATGACGACATCCACAATGCGGGGCGGGCGTGACGTATCGAGTCGGCGAGTGGCATCATGGCAACGGTTATTGTGGGCGATGTTGGTTGGTTTCATAATCAGGAGGCAAAAAAAAGGAGTTATTAATCGGGAAGTGCGAGGCCGTTGCAGGTGCACTGGACCAACAGAGTGGACCGCATGGGGGCAGATGTTCGCGTGGTTTGCCTGCAAGTGAACATTTGGAGTGGGGTCGGCCGAGGTTGGCTTTCGGGGTCGGATTTGATCAACTTTCCATGAGCTTCATGTCCGCGGCAGTGCTCCTCCCCCCAGACTGATAAGCAGGCTCGGCAAGGGGCTAACCAGCAAGCCCTACGCCACGTGGAATTTGTTCGGGGAAAAGAGACAACAGAGAAAAACTTTTATTAAGGTTGCCATGGGGGGAATCCTCTCCTATCGACGGGCTTGGCAGGGGGGGCGGTTTTGGCGGGGTTCTTGAATCATGACAGAAGGTGTTGGTTGTCGTTTGACAGAAAATTCGCGACGATACTGCCCGAAAATTTGATAGTGTCCTGCGCCGAGAAAGTTTATCTGGCCAACCAACGACGCCCCAAAAATGACCAATTGGACTTTAGCCGCAGTTTTTTGTGAATTTTTTTTTCTTTTCCCGCGCAATCAACGCGATTGAGAGAAACCATCCATGTCCAGGTTGCGCTTAGGTAATACACGGACGGGTTTGCAGATCTCGGCACTCACGGAACCTATCTCACTAGGCCGTTTCTAGAATTGCTAGATGTTGACAGCTGTAGTTGGACTCGACATCTGCCTTTTGCAAGACGAGATCGCTTCATACAGCGTGTTTGGGTAGATGCGTGGCTGAATTAGGTCCCCCACGCACTTGGGAAGGATAAGCTGTAAGCGCAACCAGACACCAACGAGCGTCCATTTTGTCCTGAGGCTCAGCGGGACCCAGACCTGAAATACTACCCCTCCAAATCGCTCAGTTTCGTTCATCCTCCGGTGCTTGACGGGACTTGGCTTGCGTAGCTAGACACTTTCCTCAAAACTAAGTACATGAGCCTTGGAAAGCACCTATATTGGACAAGAATAATGGCAAAGACGGTTTGTATTGTTGGTAAGTTTAGCCACTGACAGCTTGCACGAGAACCCCTCATCTCACCCCTGTCCAGGCGCTGGGCCCTCAGGGCTGGTTGCGGCCAAGACGCTGCTTCACAATGCCGCCCCCGGCGAGTTCAAGGTCAGCGTCTTCGACGCCCAAGAGCGCATCGGCGGACTATGGCCCACCTCCAAATCGGACACGGGCCGTCAAGTCCACCCTCTCATGGTGGCCAACCAGAGCAGACATACGGTGCAGTTCAGCGAGTTGGCCTGGGATGATGCCGAACCCCAG
This sequence comes from Calonectria montana, assembly GCA_022606435.1. NCBI lineage: Eukaryota > Fungi > Ascomycota > Sordariomycetes > Hypocreales > Nectriaceae > Calonectria > Calonectria montana. The sequence continues at coordinate 6,095,589 of JAIZZI010000003.1, forward strand.
CTTCCACAGGCATGGATGATTGGGAGGTATCTCGAGCGATACCATAAGAGATTCTTGACCGGGAATGCCGATTTTGAACTGCAACTTGGGAAAAGAATCACGCGAGCAGAGAGACGGAAGGATTCGCCTGCAGGTTGGGATGTTACAGTTGGAGATGGCGAGACTCGACAGTTTGACTATCTTCTGGTGGCATCAGGTTTCTTTGGAAAGCCTATCATTCCCGAGGGCCTTGCAAAGGAATCATCCATACCAGTTATCCACAGCAGCCAGTACCGCGACTTGGAGAGCTTGTTGGGTAAGGGACGACCAAACGGAGGCAAAATTTTGATTGTTGGTGGTCAGATGTCCGGCGTCGAGATTGCTGGCACGATAGGAGCCCATCTTTCCTCGGCAATCAACGCACCCGAGAGCTCTTCTATCCAAGATGTTGACAAGTATCGCATCCACCACGTTATCCAGCGGCCCATATGGGTTTTACCTCTTTACACTAGTCCAAAGGTGAGTTTAGCCTTTGACAGCCTTGACTAGAAGATTGACAGTTTTTGAGACCGGAACCCCTGCGGCACCGTTCCTACCCGTGGACTTTTCATCCTACAACCTCAACAACCGACCCAAGCCTCTATCTAACACTGCAGGACACATTACTGAGGACACAGCCAAGACTTTTCATGAAATCTATCAAGGCGTAGTAGGAACCAATCAAGCAGAGTTCTCTCCACTTCTGAAGGTTGACAGCTCCAACAATGCTGAGCAGCCATACCTTGCCATGAGTGAATGGTATGGCGACTTTGTTCGCTCTGGATTCATCGAGTTGTCAAAGGGTAAAATTGAGGGTCTTGATGGATCGACTGCGGCCATTTCTGGGGGAGATAAAATTGAAGATATTGCAGCGATAGTGGTTGCAACTGGATTCGACGCTTCACCTTGCTTGAACTTTTTCTCGGAAGACGTGCTAAAGACTCTCAATCACTCACCAAAGCACATCGATCAGCCGGTAGCTCTCGCTTTCCATGGCACGCACCACCCGGATATCCCTGGACTTGGATTTGTCGGCTTCTACCGATCGCCCTATTGGGGCGTCATGCAGATGCAGGCTAGATTTCTAACTACGCTGTGGTCGGAGAGTGGTGCATCTATTCGTGACTCTGAGGCATTCCAAACACATATCAAAAATGATGTATCGGTTAAGCGAACACTCGACTTGCGGGACGACCCTCGAGTATCGCAGTTCCCCATGGGGGATTACATCTACCTGATGGATGAGTTTGCGCAAGCTCTCTCGATTGATATCCACTCACCGTTGGAGCCTCCTGCTCCTATCCTTCCTCATAACAACCTACCGCACGATATGTTGACTCCAGCAAGATACACACTTGCCAGTGATGATGCAGAGTCAAAAGGAGAAGCGGAAAGGTCTCTTAAGCAGACTCAGAAGGATTTGACGGACGGCCTCACCACGTCTAGGTTCGTGGCCCATGCCGTTTTCAGAAGTTTGTTGGGCACCTGGAAGTTGGAGCGTGATCTTCGTAGCAAGCTTCCAACTCACCCCAGTGGCCACTTCAGTGGAACTGCCCAGTTTCTGCTCAGAGAAAAAACCAAGGATGGGGTGATGTGTGCAGCCAATCCTAAAGATGGTGAACCATCTGAAGATGAGATAGGCATGGAATATCTATATATTGAAGAAGGTGAGTTCAAGACGGACCAGGGTTTCGGATTCAAGGCTACTCGCCGCTACGTCTGGCGATACGACGAGCTCAAAGATGTTTTGAGCGTCTGGTTCGCCAAGCCGGACGACTTGAAGCGGGCAGACTATCTTTTCCACGAGATTGAGTTCTCTGGCCCCGAGGAGGCTACTGACAAGGGTTGGGCCGCCAAGGCGGGCCATCTTTGCATCGACGACTACTACGATGTCAAGTACAACTTTGCTTTCCAAGCAGTGAACCTGAAAGAGTGGGGGATTGAATACACGGTAAAAGGGCCAAAGAAGGATTACACTATCCAGGGAACGTATACACGATAAAAGAGACATGTTCAAGGGACTATGTATGTAGCTGACGGAATGAACATGTGATTGCTCAAGGAATTAATTCAGTGTGGGCTCAGAGGGAAGCATTGACTAAAACCAAGGCACATGATCTTCACACTAAACTAAGAAATACCAAAACTGTTAAACAAAAAAGTGACATTCATTTTATTTTATTTTTTCTAAACTTTCTTATGGCTGCGTTGCGAGAGAAACTTGTGTCGTGTGCCTGTAGTGAAAGATTAATCAGCCACGGAATGTGCTAGAGGTATGTAGGTTAGAGTGCGACCCTACATTCTCGTGACCCCACATTCTCGCGATGCGATTTTAGACACGTAATTCTTGCACCTTTATAGTAACTCATACCCAATCTACAGTAACCCTTGTCTATTTTGACCAAAATTTTGACCATGAGTGCATTAGAGCCTGATAAAGAGATATTACTAACCGAGGCCCTCAAAAAAATAAAGGAAGGAAGCAAATTTGCGCCTGTGAGCCGAGATTACGCTATCCCCGAGTCTACGCTATGCAGCCGACGCAACGGAGCCCAAAATGCATCCAAGGCCAAGGAGCCTTCCCGCTGACTATCTGATATATAAGAGAAATACCTAATAAAGTGGATTCTATTAGAGGAAGAGGCCGGCCGGGCCCATTCGCGGCGCGAGGTCCAGTCTTTTGCAGAGCTTATTATTAGCGAGGGTAAGGATACAAGACCTTTCAACAATAACTAAATTAACCACTTCCTTTAGCATTATAAGAATATTAAATCAAAGGTATCTTAATCTCTTGAGGCTACTTGTTTATAGGCTACAATGAAGGAAATACTACAGTAATAATACGCCAACCTAGATAAAGTTATAAAGAGGCAAAAGGTTAACTCGGCTTGCCTTTACAATATAGATGAACACGGTATTATAGAGTAAGGAACGTATACTAAGAAGGTTATTAGAATATCCCTAATAAATCGTTCAACTATAATAAAGAATGATTCTACCGAATAGGTTACAATTATAAAGGTAGGCAGTACCCGTGAAAGACGCCTCATGCTATGTATTACTTTTACCGAGATTAACCTCTAAGGACAGTGGTTTCCAGAGTATTTTCCTTACTGGAAATATACTTGCAGCCCCTTAGGCTAGGCGAATTCTGAGATCCTTCAAAAATGGTTACTTAAGGTATTTATTCCAGAAATAAAGCCAGAAAGGAAGAACCTTTAGAGGGTACTTATTATTAATAGTCATAGGGCATATATTCCTATTACCTTTATGCATACCTGTTAGGAGCATTAAATATAGCTATTTTATCTTCCTTCACATACCTCACAGGTCACACAGTCGCTTAATATTGGTATTTTTAGCCCATTAAAGACTACCTTTTATACAAAGACCTGACTATATGCTAGCATACAAGCTTCTACCCCAATTCAAAAACAACATTTCTTAAAATACTATAAAATAGCTTTTAATAAAGCTATAACCTCAAAGAACCTTTAAAAAGGATTTTCTACAACTAGGATTTATCCTATTAATATTAATAAGCCATTAGCGCAAGTAGTTAATACCAAGGCTACTCCAAATACATCGCCGCCCACACCACCACCTTCCACACCAAAACGCCAAAAAGGAAATAATAATAAAATGGTATACACACCTAAGAACACAAAGGATCTACATTTGCAGCTTGAATTAATAGATAAAGAGATATAAAGCATTCATCATAATATCCACACTCTTATCCAAAAGGCAGGAAAACAACTCAATAAAAACAATACTAAGATAGCCGGCTTAAAGGTCAAGTACAACCACCTAGAGGCTAAAATAGCCTCAAAAAAGCCTACAGGAAGGCAGTCTGTTAAATATGACCCAAATAAAAGATTTGCATCAATGGAAGAAGTGGAAGAGGCCCGCGCAATTGAACGCCGCCACATAGAGGGCCAGGTCACAAGATCACAGGCCCGGGCAGGAAATAATGCAAATGAGGATGTGTCATCAACTCAGGAGAGCATAATCTCTTATCTTCTCTCTTAGCTAGCAAATTTATTAGGTTTTCATAGAGCTATGAGGAATAATATCTCTTCTAGTGATTTGGCTGACTTCCGCGATTTTGTGGGGGCACGATTATGTGGGGTCGCACTCTATGCATGTGTGTAATCATGACTGGAAAATCATCGAACATTGATCGACTTGATCCCTCCGTACATAACTGCACTTTTGCCACCCGACTCCATTTCTTTTCCAAATTCCCTATCGCATCTCCATATGACCCACTGTGTCATTGATTTCTTGTACGCACACACAGCCCCCCAATTTTGACAAGATGATCTCATCGCAGGGATCAGAAACTTTGACAGTACCCGCAACGGTTTCATTCAAGAAAAGAGGCGTGCGATCCAAGTCAAACATTCGGAAAAGATCAGCATCGCCTGTTTCTCATCGATCAGGCGACTCTAGTGATTCCTCCACGGAAGATGAATCTATTCAAGGTCCCAAAACTAAACGGAGAAACAACGCTAAAACCGTCATAGCCACATCAACGAATGGAGCTCCCCCAAAAGACATCTTTTCAACTACTTTTCAGACAAATCGCGATACCTTAATCAACAATGAAAACGATGCGGCAAAGCGTATTGATTGGTATGATGAAGAGAAGACCAAGATAGGACTAACTAAGTCGGTAAATGTGCGCATCACGACGCATATGGATTTTGCCCCAGATGTTTGTAAAGATTACAAAAAGACCGGTTTCTGCGGATATGGTGACAACTGCCTCTACGCTCATATTCGTGGAGATTTTGAACACGGTTGGCAGCTCGACCAGAGCTGGGAGAAGGCCTCAAAAGGCAAGAGCCTCAAAGGGACTGTAGTGGCCAGTGTCGACCGCTTACAAAAGTCGGATGATGACAAAGACGGTGAACGGGCCGGGCTGGACGAAATTCCCTTTGCCTGCATCATTTGCGAGGGTTCATACCGTCAACCCATTGTCACCCGATGTGGTCATTATTTTTGTGAGTCATGTGCTTTGAAACGATACAGGAAAGACCCTACATGCAAGGCATGCGGCGCCGCTACGAATGGTGTGTTTAATACGGCGTCTAAATTGAATAAGATACTAGACAAGAAACAAGAACGGGTGGAGAAAATGGGAGTAGATGAAAACTGAGAATAATTTGGGTAATCGCTGAGAAGTGACGAAAACTTAGCCCCGGAATATCGATAAAAGGAAATGCATCCACTGCCCCCGATAACCTTCAAGAATTGATGAGAAAAAGGGATCGAGTTGAAGGAAAGCAACTAGCATTATAGAATGAAATATCCATCTAAGCAAATAGCAAAATTAATGACACACCTACGACGGTGGGCCCGAATTTTCACACCACATCATAGGACATGACTTTTTGTCCTAATAAGACCATCAGAAATAAAATAAAATATAACCCTAAAGTGTTTTGTGTGAATCACATGGTTTTATTTATTTTATATAGATATGATTGCCTCTGCGAGTGTGAATGTAGCTCGTAAGAGTTGACTGAATCACTGTCAATGCATTCATGATTCCGGACTTCAAATGCAACTCACAAACACGCAACAGTTCAAACCATGGTTGTCACGGGTCGCACAGGTCACATAGATTCAAGTGTTTAGTCACGTGTGTGCCTCAAACAAGCACAATATTTATTTGCCAAAATAATGAGAGCTTCTATCCTCTTCCCTCTTCGTCGTATAATATAGTTATTATGCCTACCCCCGATTTCGCCTTTTGACAACGATCGCCAGAGTTCAAGCATGTCACTCCCTGGGACCACGGTTCCTCCACCTGGCAAGCTTGCTCCGCCCCCTCCTCTGTGTTGAATCTTGCTAATCTCATAAAACCCAGAGACTCCCAAACCATATTAGACTCCTTTGATCATTCTCCACCCCCTGACGGGGAATGAATGGCGAAAATTCACAGGAAAGATCAATACCCATCATGGGAACACTTCAACTCGAGCGACAATACCTATGTTGAGGGGTGGCTGGGACAACCACACAATAGAGACTTCCATGCGTCAGCACAGCCTCACCATGGGACCCAAAGGACGACAGCGTGAAGTACTGGGGATCAAATGTCGGCTGCGGCAATTCTCACCACATTCCAGATACCAATCTCAAGAACATTTTCTTCATCCAGCTCGGCCATGAGCTACAACTGAGATCCATCTTAGAGTGGGCGCGTGAGAAGAGCTTGGGAGGCCACACAATCACCCCATGGTTCTTGACACACGACAAATTTCTCGCCTCGCTGAGGGTACAAGACGCCGACATGGACATTGGCAGGTACCTCGTCAAGCTGCCAGGGGTCGATAAACCGATGCCTATAGGCACCCGTACTCAGTGGTATTCGATAATGAGCCGACTGTATACCGCCGTGAAGTCTGACCACAACATGTGGTGCAAAGCTCCCCCTCCAGTCATGCTTATCTGCACCGCAGAGCAAGTCGAGCAATGCGTTGAGCGAGACTGGCTCGACTCTGTTCGTCTAGAGTACGAACACTCTCGTGCCTAATAATAGTAATATGATAAGTCAGTATTGAACCAAAAAAGGAAAAATAGTTTAGTTGATGGAGGCTAATCCTGGACTGGCGGTAGAAGCAGGGGTTTCTGGGGAAGTTGTTGTCGATACTTAAGCCCCCAAAGTCGATGGTATTGGAGAGTCATGGGTTGATGCCTCCGGGTTGAACGACAATACTCACCTTTGGTCACAAGCCTGTGATTTCTTAAACCACCCAGTCGATCAACAAAAAACGAGCCCTCGTCTACCTGGAATGAAGATCAAGCCGAGGGTGTATCAAATGCTAGACGCAATTTCTACCATTTGCTCTAGCAAGTAGTGAATTACTCCAACCAGTATAACACCCGATTCAGGAGGCCATCAAGATTTTACAGTACAAAGGATTGACTTGGTTGTTTTTTTTTGGTCGAGCAAATCATGAAGGAATACAGCTGCATGTGCCACCTCCGTGGCTCTGATCCCTCTGGGAGAAGTTCTGGTTAAGCCCGTTACTTCTTTTTTAACTAGACATTCCATAAAATCTAGTATTTTCGTAATTTTTACAGATATGAGTGTGGAAGTTATGTGCATTAATCAAAGGCCTCATAGCCTTCCTAAGCAGCAGCTTTTTATCGACAAGCGCTCAACTCTCATGGGAGAGTTTTGACCACTCATGGGCTTATTTACTCCATATAGGTCTCAATAGGGCCCACTCTGACATGAATCCTCTGGCCTGGTAACCCCGCCCTCTGTTGAGCACTCGTGTGTTTCATTCAAGGCGCTGCTTTGGATTCGCGCGCTTCATTAATGAGTTGATTTAACGTTATTCCTGCATCACGGGCCCTGCAAAGCTAGACTTTATTTGCTTCTACCTCCGCATCCCCAGTGACGACTTTGTGCATGAACCCCACCCCAACGAGTTGTTCCACCACTCACATAGCGGCGCCTATAATGATTTCAGTACACATGCCTGGATGGCCTAAATAAGAAATGCGGAAGTTTGGGGAAATTGGATGCTCAGATTTGGATAGGGCTGTTGGGGTTGAATAAAAGGACCACGGGTTCTAACAGTATCCAAGTTGCTGTTGAGCAATCATCCAAGCATTGGCAAACTCGGGGTTCAATATGAAGTTTTCTAGTATTGCTGGGACTTTCACGGCGTTATGGAGCCTCTTTGGTTCCGCGACCGCATTCACCAACCCGATCCGTAACCCGGGCGGTAGTGATCCTTTCGTCACGTATTCCGGCGACGGCTACTATTATCTCATGTCGACTTCCTGGACCACTGTCCAGATTGCCCGATCTACCACTATTGCAGGGCTCAAGACAGCCACTAAGAAAACCATCTACTCATCAACAGTGGCCAGTCGTGCCTGCAATATCTGGGCTCCGGAGATTCACTGGCTGGGCAACCGGTGGTATGTGTATTTTACTGCGGGAAATTGCGACAACCTCGATGGTCAGAGAATGCATGTTCTGAGAGGTAGGATGTTTCTTCATTGCTGTGAATAATGATAACTGATGTGGATTGTTAGGCGGCGCAAGCGCTTGGGATAATAGCTACGAGTATGCAGGCCAACTGAGTGACGTGTGGTCGCTTGATGCATCCATTCTCCGTTTCAGCGCGTATGGAAACTACCTCATGTTCTCCTGCATGTACGGAGTCCAGTATCAGTCGATTTGTCTGCAGAAGCTCAACAGCGACTACGTCTCTCTCTCCGGCAACATCCACATCATCTCGCAGCCAGACCAGGCCTGGGAAAAGCACTCGCATCCGGTGAACGAAGGGCCTGCAGCGCTCTACGCCGGGGGCAAGACAATTATTTCTTACTCAGCGTCGTACTGCTGGAGCGCTAACTACTGTGTCGGTCTGTTGACGTGGGACGGCACCACGAACCCGGAGCAGGCGAGCGCGTGGAAGAAGAGTAACGGCTGCCAGCTGAGCAGCGGCTCTGGCAACTACGGAACGGGGCACAACTCGTTCTTCCAGAGCCCTAGTGGACAGGAGACATGGATCGCGTATCATGCGACATCCGAGTCTGGCGGTGCTTGTGATGACCGGCGATATGCCATGATTCAGAAGATTTCGATTGGCAGCGATGGGTCTGTAGATTTGGGTGATTCTGTCTCATTCTCGACGCAAATTAACGAGCCTCAGTAAGTTTTAGTTATAAAGTAGGGGAGAGGGAAGGAATCAAAATATGCATGAGGTTGCAGTAAAGTTGTAGCCAATCGCATGATGTAAAAAGTGACAGCCCAATAGAAACCAGATGGAGTCCATGAGGTTCAAATTGATTTGACCATTGGCTGTCTGGATCAGCAGCTTGACGTGACCTTTTGTCTACTTGTTTTATTTTTCCTTTTGCCTCTAATCCCGCCCCTTCGTATTTCCCGCTGTGCGGTGTCATCATGATTGCTCGGTTTCTGGTTGGCGCAAAAGCGTGGGTAGAGTGAAGCTGGCGCGATCAACTGACAGCTGAGCCGCGCGGCACAGCACAGCCCATCCCCCTTCAAGGGCTCCTGGAAGCGCCATGAGTCATCCAAGTTGATATGTGAGGCCCAACACCTGAGGTAGTGCGATATAGGTTTCGCGGAGATGACCCGCTGATCGGCCTGGGCCAACCGGAAATGAAGATGCATCTCCCCGAACCTGTCTCCTTGAGGGATGTGACGGCATGCCAGATGCAAGATATCGAGCAAACTGCCGATTCGGGATGGTCAGATCATGAATCACGGCATGTTCAAGGGCGGCGAGGCGGCTGAGGCTCCAGCAACCCTTGCGCGTATCGGCCGATACACCCTGGGCTAAACCCATTCCACGGCCTCGGGATATGAGCACCGCCCGGGCGAGGCATCCAGGATCCCGCTCGACCGGACCACTTTGTGGGAACTTGAGATGGGCGAGATGGGTTGAGGGGCTCCGTGGGAAAATAGAAATTATGCAGAGCACAGATTTAGGCTCAATCGCATCTACCCGGCCCAAGAGATCGCGACCCCTAAAAAAAAAAAAAAAAAAAAAAAAAGCGAAGATGGAAGGAAGGGGTGGAAAAAAATGTAGTGGTGCCAGTGCACCGTAGCAGCAACAACATCACAGAGATGGAATAAAACAGGATGCACCGCAATCAGGGCACAAACCAAGCCGCCGTCATTTCCAAATTGGTCATTTTTTTTTTGCCCTGGTTGGGCTGCAACGCGTTTGGTAAGCCTGCTCACCTCCTAACGCACGCCCGCGCTTGGCATCCAAGCTTGGATATTGTATGGCCTGATCCTCGTAGCACATGCCAGTCATGTCGATGTGATTGGGAACCAGGTCGCTTTCCTCGAGTCACACATCTGGATAGCCTCCTTGTCCTGCCTCGGTGGTCGCTTCTCCTTTTTACCTCTTGTATAATTAACCTGGCGCCTGTCAGGGTGAGAAAAAAAAAAGGTCCCTATTTAACTCGTTGCTTCGCATGTTTCCGGTCTCGACCAGGCACATACATCATACCAAGCAAGACCTGTGGGGAGTAAGCAAAGCTGAGGCTTCAACCCCGCGCAACACCACAAACCTACCTACAAACATCACCTCATCACTGCTCTCAATTCCCTCCCACAACAACAAGCTACAACCATCACAATGAAGGTCGCCATCTTCAGCACGAAGCCCTATGACAAAACGTACCTAACGGCCGTCCTCAGCGCCAAGCACGCCAACTCGGGCATCGAGCTGGTCTTTCACGAATTTGCTCTCAACGAGGACACCGTCTCCATTGCCGAAGGAGCCGACGCCATCTGCGTCTTTGTCAATGACACACTCAATGCCAATGTAATCTCAGCCCTGGCCCAGCTCGGCGTGAAAGCCATCCTATTACGATGCGCCGGCTTCAACAACGTTGATCTGGACGCTGCCGAGCGCTTGCGCATCATGGTCGCTAACGTACCCTCCTACTCGCCCGAGGCCGTGGCCGAGTTTGCTGTCGCGCTTATTCAGACGCTCAACCGCAAGACACACCGCGCTTACAACCGCGTCCGAGAGGGCAACTTTGCGCTCGATGGCCTGCTTGGCAAGACGCTTTGCGGCAAGACGGTTGGCATCGTCGGCGTCGGCAAGATTGGTCTGGCCACAGCCCGCATCATGAAGGGCTTTGGGTGCCGACTCTTGGCATACGATCCCTTTCCTTCACCTGCTTTTGAAGAGTACGGCGAGTACAGGAGTCTCGAGAATCTTCTCCCCGAATGTGACATTGTCAGCCTGCATTGTCCACTGATGGATAAGACTCGCCGTATCATCAACAGCGACACCCTTGCTCTGATGAAGCGGGGGGCCATGCTCGTCAACACCTCTCGAGGAGGCCTTATCGATACTGAAGCTGTGATCCAGTCCCTCAAAGAGGATCACATCGGAGGTCTGGCACTCGACGTATACGAGGCCGAGGGCGAGCTGTTTTACAACGATCACTCATCGCACATCATCCAGGACGACATGCTCATGCGCCTGATGACATTCCCCAACGTCGTTGTCTGCGGCCACCAGGCCTTCTTCACCGAGGAGGCACTTACTGAGATTGCCGAGTGCACACTCAACAACCTTGAGGACTTCATGGACAGTCGAACTAGCAAGAACTCGCTTACCAAGGATCTGAAGATTCGGCGTCGCGACTCGCTGCCTGTGCGAGCCATTTAAAAGGGGCACGTCCCCTTTGTTGATTCCGGTGCTTTTTCGCACGCTGTCATCGCACTTGGAGCGAGACGAGACGAGATGTGACATGGACCCCTTCTTGAAGGATTTTGTTCTGACGGCTAGTCCCCCCTTTGTTATTGCCATCACACCACCACGCCGCCGCTCATTAACTACGGAACCTACTCGGGCGCTAGAAGCGATATCCCTGCCAGCCATGTGTGCCAAGTGGGCCGGACTACTGGATACCGATGGACCACTGAGACACACGGATCTCATTCACTTGTTACCGAACATTGCCGGAGCCGCATGAACACCCCCCCGTGCCCTGGTAATCGCATCAGTTTTGATCTGTATTTTCTGAGCGCTGAAAGCGGGTGGCTGCCGGTGGCCGTTGACCGTCTCTGTTCACCTTTTCTTTCCTTTTCCCCCCTCGCCGTTTTCCCCTCACCTAAATGTTTCCTTGTTTCTTGCTATTTACTATCGACTGGGATACGACGACAACGAGATATACAATATAGATGGTTGGTTATGGGCCTGCTGCAACGGCCAGCGGCATCCTTTATCTGATGCAAAAGGATTAGAGCAACAGGATCATGACATGAACGTTTCCCACTCTGGATGCTTTCTTGCTTTGTCCTTTTTTCTTTTGGTTTTTTTTTATTCAGAGAAATAACAATGATGAATCCTGGGTATAATGTTCTACTGTGCTTTACATACAAAAGAAAGACGCAAAAAAACCTTTATACCCCCCCAATCTATAAGACCGTTTCTATCCCATTAAGAGCCTCCATCCTTCTATAAGCCCATTCGGTCCAAAGTATCTGTATTTAGTTTGGTGCCAGTAGATTACTACTCGGCGTGTAGGATAAAGATCTTGCTAACATCCTTGTTTAAGGATTGCTAACGTAGCTCCTGGCACGTCGCAGGTCCTCGTCGTTCTCGGAGTCATCCCTGACCATTGCGCCGCCGGGGGTCATTCCGCGACCCTTGGCCTTTTCAATGTCGTCGACGCTCTCGTCCTCTTCGTCGCCGCCGTAGGCGTACTTGCTGCGTTCTCTAATCTTTGCGCCGTACTTCCAGAAGAGGAAGGGAATGGCACAGCAGGCGAGACTGATAAAGGCCAACAGGGATGAGGCCCACTGGTTGTTGAGGCGCTCGTACATTTGCTCAGTAAAGAGGACGACGGCAGCACCCCAGAAGGATCGGATGCAGGTCTTAGCAGCCAGGGCTGAGGCGGCCTGGTGCTGGTACGAGTCGACGAGGTAGTTGTTGGCAGAGTTGTAGAGGAAGATGAAGCCGAAACCGACGGGGAAACCGCCCATGGCAGGACCCGCCCAGGAGATGTCAGTGTAGGAGGTCCAGGCAAAGATGAACAGGCCAATGGGGATGAACCAGCAGGATGCCATCATGGGGATCAGGCGGATCTCAGCCGGGGGCTTGCCGTTGTGCTTCTCAACCATCTTGATGTAGTGCTTGTTGACCAGAGGCGAGCAGAAGGCGGAGAAGATGACACCAACGGCAATAGGGATGAACATGAGACCCGTCTTTCCGGCAGAGTAGCCCTTGTCCTTCTGGTAGATGATGGGGAAGGCAACGAAGAACATGTAGAGCAGGCCGTACAGGACACTCATGTAGATGGAGATGAGGAAGACGATGAGCTCGCCAAAGAGCAGCTGGAAGGGGCGGATGAGGAAGACGCGGAGGCGCTCCGAGAGGGGTCGCATGTCGAGCTCCTGCTCCGTGACGTGGTCCGGCTCGCCGGTGGACTCGCGGAGCTTGCGGGCGCGGCGGGCCAGAATGGTGGGTGCGTATGTCTCGGGAACGGTGAAGGTGATGAGGACCCAGACGACACCGGCAAAAATGAGCTGGATCCAGTAGAGCCAGCGCCAGCCGGCGGCATCGGAAAGGAAACCACCAATGAGGGGACCAACTGCAGACGGTGTAAGTCATTTGATGTTCTTTATAGTATTTTAAGACATTGCTTGCGCAATTCCAGATGAGACTTACTAGCAGGACCGATGAAGGGAGCGGCAGAGAAGGCGGCCATGGGAACACCACGCTCCTCGTTGCGCCAGAGATCAGCAAGCGTACCGCCGACCAGGGTCATGGGCGCAGAGAAGGCAATGCCGTCAATGGCACGGCAGACGATGAGGGTTCCGATATTCTTGGCAACGGCGCAGGGGATGATGAAGATGACGGCGATGAGAAGCGTCGAGCCACTAACACACGACACTGGTTAATACGAAAAGAAAGAAAAAGAAAAGAAGGAGGCGAGACGGGACAGAGTGCGACTTACTAGATGACACGACGACCGTAAATCTCGGACAAGGGAGCAAAGATCATGGGACCAACACCAAAGCCAACGACGAAGACGCTGATTGTGACGAGGGCAACCTCCTCGCTGACGTCAAACTCCTCGGACACGCCCGCAATGTCGGCCGTGATGACGGCCGAGGCGAAGGCCACGACGAAGCAGGTCAGGGCAACGCACATTGTGCACCACCACTTGAAGGCCTTGGACCAGTTTTTGGGGTTCTCCTTGTCGCCGGGCGTGAAAGTGACGAGCTTGTAGCGCCGCTCGCCGGTGGCCGGGTCCGGGGCCTGGCCCGACTTGCGCGCCACGGCCTCTGGCTGCACGGGGCCGGGGATGGAGCCCCCGGGGGCCTCGACGCGGTACTCGTCCATGTTTGCGTTTGCGCTCAGCGTGCGGTACGGCAGCTCAATGTCGAGCTGCGGGTCGCGCGGCTCCTTGGTGGCGCTGCGGGACAGCTCGCGCGAGGGCCGCGAGCTTGTACGGGGCCGGCCATTGTTGTTGTTGTTGTTGTTGCTGATGCTTGTGTTGGTGTTGATGGGCGCAAACTCCCGCGCCTCGTTGTTTTCGGGCGGCAGCGTGGCCGACGAAGTATTTGATGTTGACAACTCCATGGTTGGAGGTGGTGATGATGATGATGATGATGATATATAAGATGTGTGTGTGTGCGCGTGTGTGTAAAGATCCCCAAAGATAAGAAGAGGGAAAAAAGACCCAGTGATGAAATGATGAATCTAATGTAATAGAAAGCCCATGAGAAGAATGGATGGGAATACCACCGGACACTGTCGTTTAATACCGAGCTTCAAACGTCTCCTTCAATATCACAGAGACGGGGGGTGGGGTCATATATATACACTCTCTCTTTTTTTTTTCCCTTTTCCTCTTTGCATTATCCGAGGTCAAGCTCAGCTCTATGATGCAAATGTACGTATTACCCGAAATCCTTAACCGCCTCCTCGGTCCAAGATGGTAGCTAGCTAAATGGACACTCTCTGTCTGCTTCTTACTCACACACCCTCCACCCTCCCCATGACTGTCTGCTTTTTCGCAACGGGCAGTCCGAGAGCCGGGCTAGAGGAATATTAGGGTGCCAGCGTCAGTGCCAGTGCCAGTACCAGTGCCACTGTGTTTTGGTTGGTCGTCCACTAAATCACCGTGCACCCCACTACCCTCGTGCGTGCTAGCCCGCAGTGCGGCTACGAACCATTCAGGCCCTCACAGCAAATCCATGCGGCTCCAACCGAGCCCGGAGCCTGACCACTGGCCGCCGCAAGGGGGGGTGGGCGTGTGCTGGGCGTTGTCGGCGTGCTTCCGTTGGTTGTCCCGGTTTTTTTTTTTTTCTTTCTCGGAGTAGCCCCCCCCCTTGCTCATCCTCTCACCTTCGTCACAGAGCACAGGTGAGATAGCCTCTCTCCCTTTGGTGGGATGGGGATAACTCGGTGTTCTGGTGACGGGGGCGCGCCACTTTGGGCCGCGCGTGCCCCAGTTATTATTTTTTTTTTTCCTTTTACCGATTCCAGTCACGCAACGCTGTTGCAGAAGGTTGCGCGCAGGCACATCTGAGATCCAGACGCAAGATCCCACGGACATGGGTTCCCTCCATGCGATGCTGTGCTCGCGTCCAAGTTGCTCGCTCTGCGCGGCTGCCGACAGCGACAATCGACACGGCTCGCCGCCGAAGCCTCCACTCGGCGATCGGAGCGGTCCGGGTCACGGAGCTCGAAAAATTCAAAAGCGGCCCACACGCGGCGCCGGGTGTGGGGTCTGCCCTCGCCGCAATGACGGCAGGGCCGGCATCGGAACGCGACCAGCAGTTTCTGGGCTGAAGCCAGACTCCACATTGGGAACTATCATGGCCACTACATGTACATGACGAACAGGGGAGGGGTGCGCGGTAATAAACACGGTAATTAATAGGCTGCATACTAGGGCTAAGCTTGTTATCAAAGACTGTTTGCATGCATCCTCCTCTTATCCACTCTCATCATCGTCGCCGTCCCTTTCGTGTCCTCTACCAGCTGGTAGCCCTAAGGGAACTCCACATCCATCCTCGTAATGCCGCCCAATTCCTCCACCACGTCGACGCTCACGGTTCCACCCATGCGACTCCCTTCCCATTCCGCCATCAGTCGCTGCTATCGTCCTGCAGGATTCCTCCGTCGCCCCCAAAGCGACCCTGCACTCTCAACCTTGTTAAAACCAAAGCAGGCCGCCGCCTTAGGCTGCAGTCCATCGCCAGGCTCCACCTCTGCCATGACAATGTTATCATCGGCGTCAACATGCCTGATGCTCCCGTCCCGTTGGATGGCGGCATGCGAGGAGGGTGCTGTCTGTCCAACGTCCATGCTCCATGCACGACCCCATCCCTCAGCACTGAACGCCCAAAGCACCATGTCTGGCCCAGAGTCCAGAACCAGCTCCACCAGGTTGCCACAGATGGCCACTGGTTGACCTTGGATCTCCAGGGGATAAACGCCACTGTTGTGGAAGGGACCCTCAAAGATGTTGATTTCGCGATACTTCTCCTCGGGTCTCCAGTTGACCCATTCTGTTAAATCTTCATCCTCGTCGCCCTCTACTACTGCCAGCCCCCTATGCGAAGATTTGAGGGAAGTTCCCCCAAAAATATCATGGAATATGTCTGGCGGAATCGTGTAAAAAACAATAATCTGCTTGTCGGCCTTGCTGCTCCGCTGTGGATCTCCCTCGTTGAAAGTAACCTCGTCTGACCTAATGCAGAGGCGATCTCCACTTCTGACTGAAAATGTTGCTGCGACGCGGACGCCATGCCGTGTGTCTGCCCCAGCAGTGTATAACATGGGTGATGTAGACGACGCGGCTGCGGGAGCGCGGAACCACACCTTGCGAAGAAGCCTGTTGACGGCTCCAATTGGCGCATCGGTCCCTAGACCGAGGTTTCCCGTTTTGGGATCGGTAAATAGGATATGATATCCATCGCTCAAAGGCACTGCTCGGTAGTGGTCTGCACTGCTGGCAGAGACTGTACGGAAGCCTTCATCGTTGGCCAGCTGTTGGTTGAACAAGTCGCGCGGTCTGGCGCACGTTCTTTGAGTTGCCCATTCGCCTGCTGGATGAACGTCGTGAACCGCCATTCCTCCCGTAGTCGCACCCATTACCGAGACAACTCCGCTGCCACCAGGGCGGCTGAAACGGGCCTCAAAACCTGGAAACAAGGTCCCGATGGGGCCGCAGCCATTACCGAGACCAGCAGCAGAACTGAGCAGTCGCAATTTCTTGTCCACGCCAACTCCTTTTCTTCCTGGGAGAAAAAATAGATAGTCACTTGGCGATGCCAGTGGGAACATCCTGCTCAAAGTCTGGTTTGTGAGAGCATCCACCCAATGCAGCTCAACGCCAGATGCGCACCCAAATGCCACACAATTTCGCTGAGCATAAATTGCAACCGAGCGAGGGGGATCATCAGCATGGCAAACGTTGCTATAAATTGATCGTGGGCCTTTTTCAACAGGAGGTCCTTCACTTGCAGGGCTTTCCTGGCAGATACAGACAGGGGTTATAAGTGTCTTTTGGGTAGATATGCTCGGGTCCGAGCCTTCGTAGAATGCATTGGCCGACGTTGTCTTAGATTCTCTCACTCTCTGAGCCGGAATGTCGTAAACCATTCCCGTTCGACCTTGCATCAGAATTGCAACGGAATACCTGCCTGCTGATGTGTCCATGCTGCAAGCAATGACTTGGCGTGGGCAAGTCACCGTCACCACTGGCCGGGGGATTCCCAACGACCGAGTCTCTCTCGGCCGTAATGGGACCGACCATTTCGAACGGGGTCCAGAGCAGACATGGTTCAATTCATAGACGTGGACGTTCCGTCCATGCGTTACCAAAAGGAACCGTCCGCAGAGACTACCTGTAAAGACGAGGGCCCCATGCACCGCTCCAACCGTGGTTCCCGGCACAAGTCCACTGAAATCCGTGTATCCCACTTCTTTAAATGCGCCCTTTTCTGGGTCGGATAGTTCGCATTCCCTTGAAATCCATTTACTCATTATTCTCTCCTGATTGAGGCTGAAGAGTCGTGTTATGTTCAGGGGACTCATGATTTGGAGGATGCTGCTCCACCAACCGCCCCTCTTCAGCATTTGGACCAAGAGGCCACGATCGAGACTGGCAAGGAACCAGGATCGACATGTATGTCGGGCTGAGTTGTATTCGTGTGGAGATAAGAGAAGATATATTTGCTGAATCGTTTCATTGGGCAGCCGCATCGAAGTAGGTTGGCCTGATCGTCAGTTCCAATCCCACCTTCGCTGTTGCACATGACGTCTTACCATCCACGTGCAACGCATCGATGCAGTCTCTGCTAGGCATACTTTGCACTCCAAAGCGAGCAAACTCCGAAATCGCAAATCCCGTCACGGTCAAGTGCATAGGTTATCCTGATCAGACACAAATAAGTTCGTGGTCAGCCTCATTCGACCAGACATCCGATCATAGGTCCTGTCTCAGTTCCACAGACCAAGGAGATTTCCAATGTCTCAAAATCAGTTCTTTCAGGGGGGTGGGGGCTAGAAATGACATGTAGGAATACCGAGGCATAAAGAGGCCGTAGTGGTAAGGATGAGGTGCAGAGTTTGGCAAAATAAAGGAAACAGTTCAATCTTTAGTCACATTACAGTTAGGTTGGGTTGTTCTTGCTATGTAAGGTTTTGATGCGGTGCCCAGCCACGCACTTGAAGAAGGCAGGGCCCTCACGGATGCTGTCATTGAAGAAAAGACATATAAAACATACGGTCTAGCAATGTTCACATTAACTCCGTCGTCAATCCGCAACCAGGCGCCGTTAAAATGCATCAAGCTTCTGTCATCAGGCATTACTGCTTCCGTCGTCTCTCCACACATTTGCATATCCAATCCCAAGGCTACTGTCTGCGCCTGAAAGGATGAGTGGAGCTTGGTCCTCACTCGTTTCTGTCGCGTCATCGGGTACAACCGGAGGTGGGTCTTTGTGAATCCAGGGTTGTTGTAATCTGTTTTCTGATCAGTATTTGCGTTTTCTGCAGAGATTGCGTATTACATACGGTAGCACGAGGCTGGGATTGACAAATCTCAAACCCTGCTCCCTATCTTCATCAAGAGTGCTGCCTCGTCGCAAGACGCCTCGTGATGGTCGTAGGGCTTCTTCATCAGACACCTCGTCCGAGATAGCCTCCTCCGAGTCCTCGTCTGTCTTGATTGCACGAAGTGCAATGCATTTGGTAAGGGGTTCAAACCGTTGCTTAATATAGTAGCTATACCAGATAGTAAAGGGGAGAAGCGGCAGAATTACAACGGATTGGACGAAGGCCTTGAGCAAAGCAATTTGACCAAACATGACCACTTCAAACACGACAAGGCCAATGATGATTCGCTGGCAGATTATGCGCCACGCACCACCAGTGGCATGTTGAGGCTGGTCCATTGCATAAAGCACCATATACTTGAACGTCATGTGCCCAAGGGCAAAATAAATTGTGCCAACTACTAGGATGGCAAAGCCGAGTGTCAGGACACTGTAAATCAAACACAGGTTGAACACGAGCAATGCCGTAGGCAAATAGAAGCCGTATTGAAAAATAGGGGGCTTTTTCAGCTCGGCATAATCGCGCGGTGTCTTTGACATCATGCGAGAGAAGGGGTAGAGGAAAACACTTCCAACCTCCAGTATTCTGAACGGCATCAGACCAATACCCTGCAACATAATGAAGGATGTGTAGAAAATCGAAAGTTGGTCCACATCACCGGCAATCGCTAGGGGTATCTGGCTAGTATCTTTGAGGAAGCCTGACAAGACGCTCCAGAAATCCAATCCGGTTCTTGATACCGCAAAGACGAAAAAGGTGTTGAAGAAGGTGAAGAAGAAGTTTTTGGAGACAAGAGATAGTTCAACGTCTCCCTGAGAAATCATTCCTTGACAGTTCGACAACCAGTCGTACAAATAAGGAACAGCAACGTTGAGCAGAGACACAACGAGTGTAGGAACACCGTTCTGGAAAAGCGAGTGTATGATTGAGTGATCTTGTAGCCATTCGGCAAACTGAGGCACTACCCTCTTAATTGTACAGATACTCATCAATGATGCAAGGAAAGCCGTCGGGAAAATCCAAACCAAGGTAAGGAAGGTGATGAAAATGGTAACGGCCCAGGACTTGAGTCGGCGGAGACCACGGGGGGCATACGTGTTTCTCCAGATGAGATCTGATGGTGCGGGCGTTGGCTTGGTCAATAATCTGCCAGGACGAGGATCGATCCTTGCTTGGGTGAGCATTTGGCAGGAAGCGACCGAATCCATGGTAACAATCGCTGTATCAGTCGGGGTATATGTCTTCTTGCGAGCCTCATACACCTGCTCATCCAGCCTTCGAAGCTTCTCATCATAGTAATCAATTGCATCAACGTTGCGGTAACGAAGTCCGAGGAAACCATAATGAAGTCTAATCTGGGGCCTCGTGCCTTGCTCGCCCCAGTCGGCCTGGTCGACATCGGAATCTAGGAGGTGCCCGTTCTCGCCAGCTTCTTCATCCGTATCCGGTCTCTGCGATTCGCTTGAGCTGGAGTTTCCACGGGAAGCTCCTAAGCTGATTCTCTTGCCTGCTCCTCGAAAATTGAGGTGCTGTGCCCAGGCAGTCTCGAGGTCTCGTAAGGTCTTGTCTCTCAGGACCATTAGATCGTCCAAGTGTTTCCAGTTTCGGCAAAGATTGACAGAGTCTACGGTTCCAATGTGTAGTTTTTCAATAAGAGATTTAATCTGTTCTTCTGATCTCAAGTCCGATGGAATTCCTGTCAATCGAAACGTCCGATCTGTTACCGTACATTGGGATCCAAGGTAGTTTTGCCGATAGCGGATAATTCGAAAAGTCTCCCAGTTGACAAAGTAGATGGTCAAAAGAACAAAGAGGTAGGTGAAGATCACATAAGACCAGAGGTACTTGATTCCCTTGCTCTTGGGTCCCTCTCTGCCGGTTGATGGGTCAATGTCATCTTCCATGAACTGAACCTGTCCCAGCTCGTTAAAAACGTATGTTGCCGCGGTTGTATCGTGTGTGTGATCTTCGTATCCAAAGTGCAGAGAGAAGTCGCGATAGTGTGAGTTGATGGGCCATAGGACAACGGTAGCGAAAAATGCCATAATAGAAAACAGACGTATGGCCATCTTGAAAAAGGCCAGGAACTGTTATGGTCAGCCCATGTTTGCATTGCCCTGCACCTGCAGGTAGCCGCATGCAGCACTTTATCTCTAACCTACCACAAATGCGTCCAGTCCCGCTGAGGCCAATACCTGCTCCTCAGTCACTTTGTACAATTGAGGGATCCATCCAAAGGCCGAATCGGAAAGCGTGGGTAGGTTGCTGGTGCGGTCTCGGCGGCGTTTGCGGGCCGCGTAAAGGGCGGGCCATCGTGGTCGAAGAGCCTAAATTGGCGCGTCAGCATGCGCTCTTTCATGATAGTTTCTGGTGGATGGAGGCCCAGCGCACATACACAGAACGTGAAGAAGGCGAATAGGCCAATAATGAGGGAGAGCACAAGCTGGACCTGCAGGCTCTTGTCATTCGAAGGCCGGACGAATTCCTCCCAGTCGCAGCCCTCGGTGGGAGTTGGTTTCATTGCGGGCGACAGCGCAGCCCTCGGGACGTGGTTCGGGCGCGTTGCAGATGGATGATGTTGATGTATTGCTGCAGGAGGCGGGATCGGTGAGCTTGAGGTCAAGCTTGATGGTGGTGTGGCTTGCAGGAGGCAAGCATGACTCGAGTGACGTATGGTTTGTGCACGGGCCATTTCTTCAAGACTTGGGCACCAAGCTGTGAGGAAGCTGCCTGCATTGTGCACGGCATAAATGGGACTATCCCGATCCAGAAACCAGGTCAGGCCTTTTTGCATTAATTATGTGCAGGATGTCTTTCATCATTGGGCGAGGCGATAATAGAATTAGCCAACCAAAGATTTAAAAAGTAAAAAAGAAAAAACGCCATAATATTAATTCTATGACAGCAAATTATCTTTACTTTTTTTTTTACTATACTGTTCCATATTCTTTTAGGTCTCGACTCCATCTTCTAATAGAGACACAGAGCAAAGGAGTCGGAATTTGAGCCAGCAGAAGGAAGCTATACCGCCAGAGCCACGACTTTAGGCTACAGCAGGATGCAGCCCCGCACTGTGTCTGAATGACTTCATCATGAGTCCTTCTCATACCTCGTACTCTCAGGCCCCAATTCAACATGATTCCTTTCATGCCAGTACAAATTCCTCTGGAAGTAGAATAAAATATCCCCGCCATCCAGCATTCTTTGCCCAAAGCAAAATCCCACCTCACGCTGAGCTCAGCTCTAGTGCCACAGTTGCGCCATACGAATGCAATCACTGGCGAGGCGAAGAAGGACACGCTTTCAACCCCGACACTGGGAGGATGGCAAACCCATGATGCATGGGCTGACTTAAATCCTCGTTCCTCGGCTCAAAGTCCAAAACTCCGTGGTTTTTTTTTTCCCTCCACTTTCAAGGCAGTAGTAGTGTAAGCAATGTAAGCACTCTCTGTTTTCTTCAATCTGGTCATTTAATGATTTTCTCAATGCCATCAGCAATTGCTGGCTGCCGAGCTGGTACCACGAGTCCAATGTACACTGTCATATCATCAAAGCGCCTCCGAGTATTTGGTCGCGGCACGAGCTTCGAAAACATGCAGCCACAAGCTGTCCGTCATGCCGCTGTGCGTGCGTTTTGTTTAAGAAATGTTTAAGAATCATCTTAGTTCTCGGCTCCCCCACGACTTGCGCACCTTATCCGGTCAGGCTTGTCTGTGATTGGTCTCAGGTCTCACTTCAGCTACCGCGTGGCTTTCTCAGGCTGAAAAAAACGTCTTGGCTTTCCAAACGTCGGTCTGAGCTAAGCAAGGAGAACCGAGACGAGACTAGAGCAAAACAAACCAGAACAATTCCATCATGATCGAATTCTACATACGAGAACTGTAGAATGCCGTCTCTTGTGGCGTCGCCTTGCAGATTTACATGTCGCGGGCATCCCTTTTGGCGGCCGCATCATCTCATCACTCTGACTGCGGGGCAAGCAGACACTTGTCAGCAACGGCGGCAACGGTCTCGGTGTGATATCACAAAAGATTATAGGCACTCGCCAACTTTTATGATATCGTCTCATTTTCCTGCCAACGCGGAAATAATTGTAACTACCCAGTTTAACTGCTTTCGTCCGAGCCGCCCGCTTATCCTCAACCACAGCAGGATGCACTACGTCTAAGTGAGAAGCCAAGCACTTAGCACCCACTTCAATCACACATTTGTATAGTCCCCAAAGCGGCAACCGGCTCGCCTCGGTGGGCTTCACGATAAGTGAGGGTCTCAGGCGGAACGACGGCAACGAAGCTTTCCCGTTTTGCTGTCACCGTGAAAGTCTAGTGGAGCACATAAGATCACCAGATGCTCTTTTTTTTTCAGATTCGCCCGCCGGGGTTGAGATTCAGCCCTGCCGCCCGCCCAAAACACCCCTGGTTCTAAGCACCTAATTAGACTGACCCCAATATCTCCGAATGCGAACCATTTGCGAGACACGAGGCAATCATCATGTGGCAAATGAATAACACACGGCCAATTCCTACTTCTGTCACTTGCGTCTCACGTTATCGAACCCAGTCGCAATGCTGGGCACATCTGTGAGCACGACGCGTGGCCACAAGTACCGGAAGACATGCACCTCGGAGACTTGACTCTGAGATCCTGCTGGCGAAATGGGGATGAATTAACTACTGCTGACTGATGTCTTGCTCGGCTGCAGGTCCTACGCTTCCCCGACACCACCCTCTCGGCGCGCACCCGGCGTGACAAGACCCTTGCGCAAGCAATTAGGGTCTGTATTTCGCTATTTTGCCCTTGAGCTCTATTTCGACATCATCGGCCTTTTCGTAAACGGGTTACGGCGCAGTGCCACGCCATCACCCATGAGATAACCGGCTCGCACATCGTCATGCCGGGCCAACAAACCAGCAAATAGCTGGTTCACAATGAGATTCCAGTTTCAAATCTAGACTGGCTGACGTCTCCTATCTCTTTTAATCTTAATATTTCGCCACTGGCACATCTCTCAACCCCCTGGTCAGATGTGCCTAGCCTTACACGCGGCGGTGTGCAGATGCTTTGAGCGAGAATCATTCCCGGGGGATATTGCAGGCTCAGACACGCGCTTGTCTCTCAGACAGGAGTGAGGTACCCCCATTCAGTTGGTGATGACTTATCCCTTCTATGCTCATTGCCAGGTGGCCACCAAAATGCACAATGGCTAGGCCTCCAAGCAAGACAAGGCGGTACGACGTCGAGACACCATGGGCCAACTATTCTGGGGGGCTGAAATTTCAACACTGAAACTGGTCTGCACATTTCCTGCTCCAAGCCCCTTGGCGGATTCGCCGCCCCAAGGCTATCATATCCAATAGTGGCTCAACGCCCTGTCTTTGGACATTGTTCCAACACGTTGCTACCGAGCCCGACCGCTTTTTGTTTTTACTTTACAGGGACTCATCACTACACTTTAAACCACCTAGCTATTTTGGGATGCATTCGCCTCCCCGCATGTGGCCACCCCATTATACCTTCGTGGGCGTACACATAAAGAGGGGCTCGTTTCCTCTTCTTTCTCTCACCAAGCAAGAAACATTTTTTCAATCTTTATACTAGCACCATCATTCTATTAGAGTCGCCATGGCAAACTCCAGGTCCTCTGTCAGCCAAGATAACTCGGCCGCACAGGCTCCTTTCTTCAATGCCAACGGATGGGTTGGGGTGCAACGTCGCCACCAACAAGCTCCTCCATTATCACCCAATGCCCAGGATATTGGGCAATTCGTACAACAGCTTGGCCCCGAAGAGCCATGGGACGGCATCGCGATGTTGCATGCATCACAAATCGCTACGGCACAGTGGTCGAACCAGTGGCACCACCAACTTCAAGGCCAGCCCTACGGTCAAGAGACCTATGCTGAGCAGCAGCAGCAACAGGAATATGCAAGCCAGCAACACAACAGCACACAGGCCGATCATGGCAGCCGACGCTCCGAACGGCGGCGCGAGGATTCTGGCCACGGCGAATCTCGTCGTGATGGAAAGTCTAAAAAGACATCCAAGAGCAAGTCCAGCCGCAAGTAGGCCCCATGGAACCGTTGTGAGAGTACGCAATGACCCCTGCTGTGACACCCCTTCTTCACTCAGCTGAACAATCAATAGGTTCCACGGTGGATGAAACCTATTCTAGCCATGCTAGCCAGTTATTAGACTAATTGTGGGCGCATGCAATAATACGAAAGCTCGAATTAGATACCCAGAAGCATGACACCAGGACAGAGGACTACCCCAGGCCGGGTAGCGGCGCCTGAAAGAGCTGGAACTCTTCAGTACGGCTGGATCCTTACCGTTCGTTATTTAGTTATGCAAGGAATTATACCCCTTGAAGTTTTATTCCCTATCTGTTTGGTCTCGGTTTAATTTCGTGACAATCCTGCGCCCAATGTCTAATCGCCTACCCTATACACTTCACTCAACTCAAATACTTCGAGAATGCTTGCAGAGCATTTACCAGTCTCCTAAATCACTCAATTACATAAATATTGTGTAAATTACAGGTAGCGATTGTCGTGTTTTCATGTTCTATCAGCACCACCTACTGTGCGTATGATACTTCCAGCCCGACACTACAACCAGACACTAATGTGTTGTAGAACCACCTGGATACCCCACAGCAACTTCCGTCCCCATCGATGGAATTGCCGCAACCCGCTATTTAATGACGGAAGTTGGCCGTTGGTAGTGATACAGCAACCCTAACATTACTGTGGTTTCGTAAATATTGCACATGTGGGACTATCATCCGGCGACTTGGATAGGTTGGCTGTGATGGTGTGGAGCTAGCTAGGCGTTTTGTGGCGTTTCGACTGCACCGCAGGAAAGTATTAGCTCCATGTTGGGTCACTGAGAGTTGCACGATGGCCGGGAACAGGAAGTCAACCGTGGGTTGCCTCAATTCTTGCCCCAAAAGCCTCGATTGGGCATCTCTCTGTTGCTGAAGCCTTTCAAACGTAGACTAACTCTTTTTCAGAATGACCTGCATTCTGGCGTATGCTAAAACATCAGACACCAAGAACCCTTCAGCCTACACTCCTCGTATTCAGGCGATAAGACGCCGGTTGGTAGGACGGCATACGGGGCCGGAGGACGTTTCCTTACTACTCGTCGAGATATTCGAGCAAGTCGGTGTGTGTTTCAGTCTTGTGTGAGGGAACTGGACAAATGCGCGCGCCGTTTTAACGTCTCTCTTGTGGTGCCGTCGCATTATCGTGCTATTTGGGCGTTGATGTCTGGGCGGACGTTGGAGCAAGAGGCCAATAATCAAACGCCATTCGCCGTAGTGATACCACAAAAGGCTACAGCTCGGGGAAGTTGGCTCTGGGCCCCCTCTTCCGGGTAGTGCAGAGCGGGACAGGATTCGACCTGGCCAAAACCAATCATCTTGGTTCTCGAGTCTGATCGACTGCAAGCAGCCGTCTACGAAGCACCACAAGATTCGGCCTGCCCCTTGTCAATGGAACAAACGGGGCCCCGGCTCCTGCTGGTCATCAGTGTCATTGGGCCTCAAGAGGGCCAGTGTGGTTACTCAGTTGCATCACACACGTTGACAGTCCAATCGAGGACTCAACCGGGACGGCTGATTGCAGTTGTCGGGAAAACATAAGCAACTCGTGCGAAACGCTCTGCCTTTCGTGGCACGCAAAGACCCATATTATTGTGTCTTCTGGCGTACTTCAGTCGTCACTATTTGTAAGTGTCTGGTCAGTGAGCACTCACGTCGGACTAGTCACAACCGATTTGCATGAAAAAAAAAGTGAGACAATGAACAAACGTCAGAATTTCGCAATGTGATTATCGTGCATTAGACCCTAGTGAGTTGCCGAATTAGATAGCCCAAAGATAGAGAAATTAGTTTTCTGAACGACGCTTTAATCTAGGTTAAGGTCTTGACCTCATCTGACGATCAGCGGTGAAGTTAAAGGCTGAGACTCAACGACGCTCTCGACCTTGTTCTGGGAAGACGTCTCAAGCCACAGAAGTACAATTGGAAATAATCATCGGATTTAACGGCTTGCATGCTCATGGTTACCCAGCAGAAAGATGGCCTGCAAGAAGCAACGAGACGTCTAGTTGATCCCTCAGCATGGACGGGACCGGAGGCACGGAATCAATCAATT
Source organism: Calonectria montana (assembly GCA_022606435.1). Classification (NCBI taxonomy): domain Eukaryota; kingdom Fungi; phylum Ascomycota; class Sordariomycetes; order Hypocreales; family Nectriaceae; genus Calonectria; species Calonectria montana. Next base: position 6,122,374 of record JAIZZI010000003.1, read on the forward strand.
GGTGAAACTATAGCCGGGACATATTTGAACATGCAGGGACGGGGTAATGAGGGAGTATAAAGTGCGGATGTGCTCCCGATAGAGTAGTATATCATCGTTGCAACCTGGATCCCAGCTAGTATCAGGCTTGCGAAGACAAGTATCTGTTGAAACATCATCACGGCCAACACAAAACTTCCGAACGCGCCACAAACACACAACATAAATAACAATAACGATTTAAAACATTGCCAAAAATACACGCAACAGTGATTTTGCAATCGGGGCTGAAAATTCATCATGGCCTCGCACTCTGCCTCAAACACAACAGAGCGCCCGGACAAGGCTGCTTCATCCGGAAGCGAGACAGCCGGGCTTCAGTCGTGGACCATGGCCCGGTTCCTCTCTGACACGGACGCACCATTCAACGGCCTTTCGATGAGCGTGAGATGGCAACAAGCGGTGCCATGCTCAGACGTAGACAGGTCCTTGACAGTCATGGCTACTCAGGGCTCGGGCGGCAGTGACAGAGACTACGGCCAGGATGGCGCCGCGAAGAAACAAGAGGTCGTCAAGGAAAGGAGCAAAACGCTAGGCGCAACAGACAGTAAGCATAAAAACAAAATTTCTGGAAAGAGCTAAGGTTATCTGAGAGCCGGATCATGTGATGTAACTACAATGCTGGATGGTTGGAGTTGAATTAAGCACGGATGTTTCGTTTCAACTGCTAGATTTGCTTGTGATGACGGTTGGTCGCTACCAAACGCAACGCAACGGGTAAGTAAACATACGGCCATGTGAAGAATGCTTTGGGGCCGATTGTTCTGGGTCTCTTGGCTGCCTCGGCCATGTTACTCGAGGGAAGGGAATGAGAAGGACTAGCCAAGGGCTGGCGACAAGATGGCACAAAATTTTATTTTTATTTTTATTTTTATTTTTATTTTTATTTTTATTTTAGTTCTCCTCCAAGTCCCTATACGGAACATTGCAAATGAGACAAATTTTAAATTCAACAGGGCTCGAACTTGAATATCGATCATCGTATGCGATGGCAAAGGCCGACTTGGCGCTGAGCCGCCAAGAGATCTGCCTCGGCACTAGAATCGAATTATGCGATGCCCAGCCTTCTGGGCAAAACATTGCGACAGGTATGGGCCAAGAAGAGCCAAGACACCGGCCGGATGCCGGCTACCTCTGTGTGTATGTATATCACGATGGCGCGAACACGAGACCAAGCAAGAAATGATCTCTACCCGTGCCTCAGTTGACAATGTCACCTTCCCTCCGCTCAACATCCACGACGCCGATCGCTCAGGCGTCCCAGCTGATCGGGTCTCACGGCCCCGTTGGCCGATGACTACTACCTACGCAGGCATGCCTCTCTACATTGCAAGCCAGGGCTCAGCAGTTAGCGGCTCGCTATCCCATGTTATACTATAGGGACGGGGCAGAGCAGCAGGGCTCGAACCTATTTCCAGGGCTCGATCGGCGGGCAGTCAGGGACTCTAGTCGAGACCCCTAGACGGCAAACCGCTTCTGTCTTCGTCACTATATGAAAGAATCCCCACTACTGGACAGGTTGCCCTAGCTCGAGCGGGCTAACGACGGGTCGAGCCCATTTTTGGATTCTTAGTGGGCGGTTAGACACAGACAGGCCAACTCAACTGGGTGGGTGCCGTCTGGTCATTTTCCTTCTTTTTGTACCTGGTTATTGTTGAATGCAGCGGGTGTTTACAGCAATGCCATGCACCGCACCACGTGCAATGTGTTAGAGACATGCCCCTTGAAGATGCAGAAAAAAGAGCACGGGGGACTGTGCACAATGCGGGCCAACCGGCTAAAATGATGGGAAAATGGGACAAAAAAGAGGCAAGGCGATGGGGTGAATGTGAGTGGACGCGTGTGCCTTCAATCGAGCATACGCATGTAGTGAATAGATTGGAGTCGGTATCCATGTTCATTCATTGAATTGGTTCCCGACTCTGGCCAAGCGGTTCCTCCGGAACTGCATCTGGGTCTAGAAGCAATAGGGAAAAGTATCGTCTCCAGCGCCTACCTACCAAGGTACCCTGCTCACCTGCAGAGCTGCCCACTACTGTAGGTACCAGCCTATCTGCTTGCTCGCTGCAAAACCTTGAGTGCTCGGAAATTGCGACCGGACAAACCGGACTTCCAGCCAATGGATCAGCTTAGTAGGGGCCTGTGGTGGGGCCAGATCAGGTATGCGACGTTGCTCACCTCATTCTTTGGCGTATTGCACGCAGCGACATTGAAGGCCAAATGACATTGATCGTCGCGATACGAGGACACCAATCTCACCTTTTTAAGCTTGCATCGCCCGCTCTGGCACTAGAGGCAGCTATCCAGAGAGCTTCACGAATGTGCTGAAATTGGGGCCGGCCTCGGATTGGGTCCCGCCGACATGGTATGGCTGAAAAGCGCCATCTGGGTTTCGGTGACGGCCGGACAAAGCGTCCATGGCTTTGGATGCACCGCGGAAGCAGACAACCTCATGCTCGCCCGGACAAGCCTGGCCTGGACCATTACTCAAACGGGAGGTTTTTTGGTGGAGCACACATGCAAAAGAAGATTGATGCTGCCCGTTGCTAATAGATGGAATACGGGATGTTGCGACACTTCTTTGGGCTGGGCCCATTCCGTCCGAGATTGAGAGAATTCCCAGCGGGTGGAGGGTCAATACCACATCGCAGGTAGAGTTGGGAGCAAAATGAGACACGCGTATCCATATACCTAGGCAAGGCCCCCTCCCCAGGCGGGCAGGTTCCTAGCCGAGACTCTCTTAGACAAGCCAGAACAAGGCGCGCTGTCACTCGTCGCTTGGTGGGTGGACGAGACCGGGCGCCATAAGCAAAGCAAAGCAAAGCAAGGCAATGCAAATCAAGGCAATGCAAACAAAGAAACGTGCGACCAAAACAAGCTGCCTGTCAGGGCGGTGCTCACCCGCTCCGCAGCATCGACGAGAGGGAGGGAGGGATCGATCGACATGATCTCCGTCAGCCAGCAGCGGTAAGGATTTCTTAACGACGCATCCAGCCAGATACATAGGTTAAAGTTACCCACATACATACATAGTTACGGATGCAGCAACATACAGCAGAGAGAAGAGCTGTTGGTTGCAGCGCAGTCAGTGCATGAATGACACCGGAGGGAGGCACCAACTTGGAAGGACGCCAGCCAGCGCACCAAACCCCAGAATCAAGGAATCACGTCTGACCAGCCATCAGGCGGGACATGCAGCGGGCTAGAGGCGCTGATGGCTTGGTGCTGGCTTGTGAAAAGCATGTCTTGAGGTCTTGGCAGGTACATGGGTGGCAGGTATTTTGCTCCCTGCGGTCTGGGCATGTCCGGGTCTCCTCTGGCGCCAAGCCCGCCAAGCATGTGCCTGCTGAGGCTTCGGATGTGACCTCGCCGATACCCCGCTGTGAGGTACTTTGGTCGCGCACAGCTACCTCCCAACCTGAACCAGACACGCGCCCAACGTCACTGAGACGAGACGGGCCTGGCTGGTGCGACGCATTGTTTTTTTTTCTTCTATGTTGTTATGCTTTTTTTTTTTTTTTTTTTTTTTTTTTTTTTCCTTCTCCCCCTTCCTTCTAGCGGGCTTTCAGTCAGTGAGAGCGCCCAACCACACTGCTAACTGCCAGCTGCCCATGGCGCAGAGACCCCCCTGTCCGGGCCAGCACAAACGCACCACTCACCGCACGGCGCACGCACACAGGCTTCCCCTCTGGATGCCATCCCATGCCAATGTGCTCGCTCTCTCTCACTCGCGCCCCATGCCATTCCTTCCCCGGTGACGCTGTACGGATTACGTACCGTACCCATCACCATGCCCATGTATCGGCCCTGTCTGGTGTCTGGGATGCTGGGGGTAGCACCTGTAAATAGCGTGCTGAGACCTTCTCGTCCACAGCCTATTCTATTCGTCCGCCCTTCCCCATTCCCTTGTTCCCTCTGGGCTTGCTCACATCCAATTCAATTCCACACGCCTGCTCCACCCCCTTCGCCCATTCCCGCTTACACATTCATTCTTCCTGTCCTGTCCTGTCCTGTCCCGGAGGCGAGAAAAACAAACGCCACGGCCCTTTCTCTAATTCTTCCGCATCTCCATCTCCTTCTTTTCGTCCCCCCGGCCTCCTCGAATTCCTCCTCCGTCATCGCCATCCTCCATCCTCCATCCCGACCCGTCCCACCAACGTCCCTCGCTCGATCCTTCTGCTCCTGCTCCTGCTGTGCTCTCGCTTTCCTGCTGTTGGCTTTCCTGCTCCCCAGGCTATCCCGTCGAGGAGCCCCATAAATCCGCCCCAGCCTAAAGTCGCTCGTTCGCTCTCGCTCGCTCCGCCGAAGCTTACGCCTTTACAACGCAAATCCGTTCGCTTGCAACGTCTGCAGCATTCTCGCCTGCGTTTCACTTGCCGCCCGCGCTCCGCCAGCCAACAACTGGACAATTCAACCCCTAAGGAGGCACCAACCACCCAAAACCTTCGCGCACTTTGAAACCTTGACCGACCATCGCAGCAACACCACAACTTATTTCGCCCGTGATCCATCAACCAAACGCAGACATCTCAACCCGGAGAAGCCCTGCTTTAGCCAGCCCACTTGTGGAGGCATCTAGTGACGACACCACTGGCCGGCCTTCCGCGCTTTGCCTGACAGCGCACACCACCTTGTACCCGACACCCATTTCCCAGCCATCCCGATCCGGGCATAGCAGCACCCATCGGTGACGAAACCTTTCGCCCTCGCTCTCGCAAGCACCCTGGGTCTTCACCGTCCGGACAAGAATTTCGTGCACACTTCTCTTCTCGCTCTCTAGACGCGATCAACCTAAGCTGTCAAGATGGGTATGTTTTCTTGCCCCGGCCGCTGTGCTTTGCGTGTCTCAAATCAACCGTCTGGACTAACTCTCCGTGCTTGCAACTTGTAGCCCAGCCGAGTACAACGATTGTACCTTTTACCAACACCCAGGTTCTTCCCACCTGCGCGACAGCCTGCGGCGCTCTCTACGATGCCAACGGTGGATGTGTCCCCCCCGCCGTCGATGCGACTCTAGGCTCGACTGCCTTCACCTCCTGCTTCTGCGTCAATACAGCCGTCACAGCATTCTCGAGCCAGGTTACCGGTGTTTGTGATGATGCGTGCGCAACCGACGGCCTGTCCTCCATTGCTAGCTGGTTCCGAAGCATATGCAGCGTCGACAGCAACGACAGTAACAACGCCGATAGCAACAAGGATACCGCCAGTTCCGCTACGGCCACAGCCAAAGCGTCGTCGAGCGGTAGCAACGATTGGTAGGCTTCAGTCCTTGCATTTGGAAACGACAATTGCTAATCATGCCATGTCTAGGCTTTCTAACCACTGGAAATGGGTTATTATGCTCGTCATCCTTGTTGTCGGAATTACAGGCATCTGGATTGGCGCCTGCATCTGGCGCCGTCGCTACATTCGCAAGAGAGATCGTCAATCTTCCCTCGGACAAAAGCAATCTGGTTCCGTTCGACACCCCTCTTGGGGCCCCGGTGTAGGCTCTGGTTCAGAAGCCCCCGACCCTGCCCCCGCAGGCTACGATTCTCAACGCAACTCCCACGCAGTTCTGACCGCAAGCGCCCCAGCCTCCTCATCGCAAGAGAAGCCTGCCAAGAAGGATAAGAAGAAGTGGACCGTGAAAGAGCGCACGTGAGACTGTGTCTGGTTTGGCACATAATCTTCGCTTCCGACGATGTTTCTTATTTTTTTTCTCCATGTTTTTCATCGGAAGCGACAACGAATCTATGACCGAACGAACCCTACATTAGGGAAATCTACTTTATCGTCGATTGCCACGGCCGCTTTCTTCTACCATCTCTCGGCTTTTGTTTATTTGATTTTGGAGGATATCCATCACATCGGCATTTGGGTGAAAAGACCATCTATTTTATTTCCGCATCTACGACTAGTCACAGAACAGGTCACGGCGTCACTCGCGTCGGGTTGTCTCGCATGGCAGAATCTGGCACCCAAGTCACAGACATGATTTTGTGTCATATCTGTTTTCGAACATGCTGTCGCACCTTTTAGACGTTTGTGGCTTGAGTGCTTTTGTGAAGATGGGAATTTTGTTGCATCATATATCCTTTTGGTGGCGTTTTGAGGACTTGGCGTTTGGTGGGAAGGGGGAATAGTAGCGTTATGCTGACGCAATAGAAAGCAATCGGGGCAAATGCATCATCTATTAGCATTAGAGGAAAACATGTTGCATACAGTACTTTTTTTGTATTACGCTACGATGTAGCCCAGAGCTTTTTTTTTTTTTTTTTCCCAGCTACTACCCCTGAACTGGGCCGGTAGGAGCAGAGTAGTATATTCTTTTTGATATAGAAGAATGAGACGAATCCAAAAAAATTTTACCCTCAATTCAAAGCTAGATCCCAGCCACATGACGTGTTAGCTTAAGCTTTGGTGCTCGGGTGGTGCCGTTGCCCGTAGCTTAACGTTGTTGGAGAGTAATAAACTTGAATCTTGAATCCATTTTTTTTTTTTTGGCTTTATGTAATTCCCATCAATGCACGTCCAATATTTACTTCTTGTTGCTATGCGTTATGCCGTCATGATACCTTTCCAACCCCCTCTCCTTTCATTTCTGCCGACCCGCTCTCACTGGCTGGGTTCCTGCTTTTGCTCCTCCATTGCGTCCATGTACAGGTCAATGAGACATCCCGCCGACCAGGCTTGCGTGGGGCTCTGTTTTAGGGGGAAAAAAAGATACTTGTCAGCGTCTTGCATGCATGATTTTTCCCGGGAAGTAAAACAAAAAAAAAAAGATAACGAAAACGAAATCAAACTTTATAAGGGTAAAAACAAAAGAGGTTTGTTTCATCAAGACTGCGGATGTGCTTTTTTTGGTTTTCTTTGCTTGGCGTGGGTTTGTTTGGTTGCTTTTTATTTCAAGTGTGGTGGCTCATCAAGACAAAACTCACGGGAGTGGGCGGGGTTGTTTGAGGACGAGGGAGGGGGGATGAGTAAGACACGAAGAAAAAGAAATGAAACTTACTGAATCGGGACAAAGCTCTCCATTCTTTTGAGTCAGCTCCGTCAATCCAGCCCAGGAACTCTCCTCCATCATCTTCTTGCAGCCGACGAGGCGGCGGGTGACCTGCTGGAAGGCTTCAATTCTGCCCTCGGGGGTGGAGCGGCGCTTCAAGTCAAATTTAAGCAGGGCGCGAAGGAAAAAGCCCGTTGGCCAGAGCCACTCGGGGCCCTGGTGGTAGTTGCGGCCCTTGCTGGTGGCAAAGTCGGTGCTGTCCTCGCTGTTGCGGTAAAAGGGTCTGTAGTTGAGGTCCGCCGGGTCGAGCGTGGCCATGCCGGTAGGTCCGCGCAGTACTGCGTCGGCGACACAGAGAGCGTGCATGGCGTGGCCCGGATCGAACAGATCTGGCGCCACGGCCATGGCGATGGGAAAGTTGGGACGGAGTTGATAGTCCTCGTACTCCTTGCCTGACTTGTACAAGTCCTTGTAGATGCCCCTACGGTTGACAACCTTGGGATTGACGTCGTGCTCCGAGTCTTCTTCGGGTCCCAGAGGAACGTAGTAGCATCTCTCAAAGTTGGCTTTGACAAGGCCTGCCCAGTCGGCAAGAGAAATGGAGCTTCCGTCCGCCTTTGTCACGCTAGAGTAGGGGTAGTCACCCTTCTTCTGAAGCCCATCGAGCCAAACGAGCGTGCTGTACAAAAGTCCGGTGATTTCTACGGCAGCTCCGTCACGGGGGGTGCCGGGGACACCCTTGGATCCGGCCTTCTCACTCTCACCCATCTTGTCCATCCAAGTGCCACAGTTGAACTGGTTGCCGCCGAAAATGATACCAGTGCTCCAATCAACCCTGATTTCTTGGTTGAAGCCTTCGTCCTTCATCTGAGAGTCTATTTGGGGGCCGGCATTGGCTTCTCGATACTTCATGCCTGAAGCATGCCTCTGAAGAGCCTCTTGGATCACATCCTCGATGGTGCTCTCGTTGGAGTAGGCCCGAGAATCGTCAGTGGGGAACCAAGTGTCATCATAGGGCAAGAAACGACGGCGGACTTTAGTCTTTAGAATGCCCGCGCCCTCCGGAGAGTACCGTACGTAGTCTTGGATGAACTGTAGGAAGAACCAAATGGCGTCTCGGGCGTTGTATCGTGGCGCAGAGCCGCTGCTAAGTAGGTTTGGAACCATGCCGTGCTTCAATACACTGGCGAACGCAAGTATATGCTCCTTTGCCTCTTCATAGCGGCCAGTTCCAAGGAAGAGCCCACGAGCTGCGATGAATACATCACGGCCCCAACACCTTGCCCATTCAACGGCAAAGTGAGGCAGGCCAGCAGCCAAAGATGGGACCATCTTGTCAGGCCAGAGTGATGCTCCCTTGACGTATCCAGTCATCTGGACACTAATCAGGGAAAGGCTGTGCAAGAACCACTGCCCTTCACGGATGTGGGTGTTTGTGAGCTCTAGTGACCGATCCCAGCTAGCCATGTAAGCTGTCCGCAAGACAAGACCAAAGTATCTGGGAAGCAAGAAATTGGGAATGCCTCGAATAGCGTCGAACCGCTCTTTGAGCCAAGTAGCAGGACCTGCCAATCTCCAATTACCCGGAATTTCGCTGATCCGCTGGATTCTACCAAGGATATAATCCAGAGCCCACTGGCCGTCTCGAAGGTTCTGGCATAATGGATGAGCTAGGTTGTTCTCCTCAATAATGTTCTTGAGTATGCTCCACCAGCCCTGCAGACCACAGTATACGAGTTTCCCGTGGCCTGGGATGTCGTATACCCCATCACGGCCATCACTCGAGGCTCTCTCCTCTGCCTCGCATCGGTATAGCAGGAAGTTCAGGTCGGCCAAGTTGAGTTCAGACCATGCCGCATTTGCCCCTGAAGTGACATAGTTGTCTAAACCAGAAGAGTGCTCAGCCGCAGGAATCCAAGTCTCGAACAAGGCGATACTTCCCGGAGGGAACTTGTCGCGGACCGTGATGATGGTGTCATCCCCCTTGACCTCCATTCTGATTCCAGGAAGATCAGTCACTCGACTTGGCAAGCCGCGCAGGTACTTCTTATCGCTCAGCACCGCTTCTGTGGCTTCTTTGCTTGAGTCAGCTTCAAGCATCCAGCTTCCAAGGTGGCGTGCCTTGGTACCGGTCAAATGGACAGCACTAAAGGCGCCGTTGCCATTTCCATATCCAGGGAAAGCTGTGTGGGCAATGAGGAAATATCCCTTTCGGGACTCGGGGTGCACCCGATGAACAGTAATATACTGATCCTCGTGATGAATATGAGTCTCATCATATCCGTCCTTGCCCATAAGAGTGTGAATCTGGTTGAGAAGCTTTTTGATTCCGCCAATTCCATTTTCACCACCTCCCACTTTGATAGGTTTCGTGCCTGACGACGCTGACGTGTAGAGTCGGGTCTCATTGACGAGGTCTACGAGCTTGGGATAGATCTCGTCGTAGCCCATGACACTTCCAGTAGCGCTTGAGCACATGCTGACAAGTGCAGCATTCGGCAACGTGTCTCGAGCATCACGCTTCTGTGCTGGGGTTTCATTGTCGTGTGTGCAGTCCATGAAGAGTGCGTGGACAGGGCTGGGCTTAATTCGACGAACAATCTCTCTGGAAAGGTCTCCGTGCCCGTTTGTCCCATTCTTGCTAGCTTTTGGACTGCTGCTTGGTGAATGAATATCAGATTTTGAAACTTCGTCAACCTCGAAGCTACCAATTGGACGGCCACCATGTCTGTGAACAAGACGACTCAGCTCGCCAGTACTCCATGCCTGCATAGCCTCCCGTATCAGAGAACTCAAGCCTAGCCGTTTCACAAAGACATAGTCCATCTCTTCTGAACCGGTAAATAACTCTGCAACAACGTACAGGTCAGGCCGTACCCGACGCGCTTCATCCAGAATATGCTCTGCTACATGGATTGGGGTAGAATGGCAGTTGTCAATCCTCAGTCCGGCAAAGTATTTCGCCAACATCCGAGCGTACTTGGTCATGTGGTCCCACAACCAGGGACTGTCTTCAGGTCTTGAACCATATCGAAGCTTCACACAGTCGCCCCATACGATGACCTCTCGACGGAGATACACTCTCGAGTCTGGTCCAGCATTATCAACCAGTGCATTTCCTCCCCAAACCCATCCATTGTTGACCAGGGCAAGGTCCTCCTTGTTGTGCTTTGCCGTTAGCTCGTTTTTTGGTAGTCTCGTAAAGTAACTCTCGATCAAAGGGTTGGCTTTGTTGATTTCGCCGAGCTTGGGGCCGTGCTCATCAAGGCGGACATACTTGATCCTATTGAAAATCTGCTGAAGAATCTCGGCCATCTCAGTATCATACTCCTTGTAATAATCCACGTTCAGTACATCCAGAAGCTCGTTGATCTTCTCCTTCGCTTTTTCCTTGTTGACGTTCTCATGAGGCCCTAATAGGACAGTTAAGATACTGGATGCGACAGCGGGATCGAGTTTGCGCCGATGACGCTCGCCCATGCGATCAGTGCCCCTCAATCCAAACTTGCGGACAAAGGCAATGCGTTCCTCCAATGACGCTTCCTTTATTGTTTTTAGCTTCTCTTGGAATTCTGAGTCTGTCGATTCATATGCAATTGCCTTTTCCCAGGCTTCAATTGCAGCATCAGCGTCCCGGTCGATATCCAATGCATAATATTCCCAGAGTTTGATTTTGGCAATAACGTCTGACTTGATAGCGTCCATGATGAGGAGTAAATCATCGGTGGATGTTAATTCGGTTGGTAAGCCCATTTCCTTCAGCTTGAACCCCAATTCCAGAAGACTGGTGTCGAGTTCGTAAGCGGACTGTAACCACGGCGCAGTCGTCAAGTTATAACCGGCCTCGGGGTGCTCTTGGAGCCATTGTGCATTGTGTGCCGTGTGGTTGAGCACAATGTCAGACAGACTCAACAATGAATGATTCTGCTCGAGGCTTTCGACCATTTTTTGGACGTCCTTCTCGCCACCGGGGAAACAGACCGGGTCCCAGCCAAGCTGGTCATACAAGCTAAAAGGCGAATTAGACTCGCCGCGAACCTGTAATGGGGTAAAGTGGATCATGTTGTAGCCACGGTCGCTGATTCCACGTAAATGACGCTCCCAGTCGGTGGGATATTTTCCCATAAACTTGCTAATGACGGAGAATATCGACAGAGCGGGCAGAGGCAGAGGTCTGCCATCAAGCTTGAGCTTGGGTGCCACATCGATGTAGTAGACGGGCGTCTTCTTGAGCGTCTCCTTCTCGGTGGAGCTAGGGCCCAGCTCTTTTTCCAGGTCGGGCAGCTCGGCGAAGGTGGTGTAGAAGGCGTACGCACCCGCCTCGTAGATTGGGATGGAAATTTCCAGGGTGCGATTGAAGTCTGGGGTCAGCCTGCGAAAGGATGGTCATGTCAGCTCTCTAGGTTGAATGGAAGCTTGGGAGTTGTGGTCGAATTGGGCCAATTGGGGTAGGAAAATGCCCACGAAGCTCAGGAGGAAGAAAACAAAAGCCTACTTGTACTCGCGGAAGCGGTCGCGACGAAATTCTTGGCCACGATCGGGGATGTTGACCCAGAGGCTGCCATGACGGCAGATGGACGAGGTGCCCTCGATAGCAAAGCGGACAGTGACTGGGTCGTCGGTCTTTGGGGCCAAATAAATGTACTCGCCTTGGACCTGGGGCGAGCCATCGTCATTGAGCGGCAAAAGGTAGACTTCGTTGGAGGTCATGGTGTGCGGGCTCATGATGGGAGAAGGAAAAGCGAGAGCTACGTGCCCCGCGCGACGACTTTATCTGTAGCGCTTGCGCTCGCCGGTCGGAGCGTAGGTAGCTGTGGAGAATGCGCCCCGACGACGTGCAAAACGGTTTCGGTGAGGGAGGGGTGGGGGGTCTGAGTCCCGGACAGCTGGAATTGAGAAGGAAACAGGGAAAAAGAACAAGAGACCAGATCAGAAACGATCGACAGAGGCTGTCTTGAGAGTATTCATCAATAAAGAAAAAGCACAAATCAGAGAGGGAATAGAGAGGAAACGAAACGAGGAGCGCAATCAGAGATAACGACAGGAGAGCTAAAGAATAGTCGGAATACGAGGGCGGGGGAAGGCCAAGCTTGCCAGGAATGGGCTGCGCAGTACGAAATAAGTTAGGTAAAAAGACGAAAAAAGGCTTGCGCCTCTAGCGAGAGAGGAGAGGTGACGGATGGATAAAATGGGTGGTGGTGCAGTCAGGTAAGCGGCATGATACAGCACACGGCCCTGTCCTCGCAGCACTTGTCTGTATGCGACGTTAGGTCGCCTGGCTGGGGAAAGGTAGCGTCACCATCAACCCATTGCTACAGCATTCCGTGTCAGCCGGTACCCAGGCAGCCAATCCCACCCGGCGCGGGAGAGGAGGGTAGTAGAGAGGGGAATCAACAAGCTTACAGCGAAATGGCAGGGTTACTGCAGCATCCAGAAGCATCATGGCATCATCAATCATATCATGGGCAAATCACATCACGCCCCCATTGACTTTGTCCGCTTGACTCGAGCCGCCCAGCTAGGCAAGCAAAAGCCACCCCCGCGAGAGCTCTGCTCTGGGCTTGGCTGAATGCAAACACATCCATCCAGACTCGAAACGACGCCTTTGTGTGGTCTTTGTTGGTCTAGCCCTGAACAGCGGCGACGAGTCTGAGTCAAGCCATCGTCCACGTTCCCAGGGGCAAGCCTGTCCTGTCCTGTCCTGTCCTGTCTTGTCTCGGAAGTCTGATCTCGGAAAGTGAGTATATGTGCCCCTTACGCGGAGGAAGAAAAAAAAAAGGAAAAACCCTGCCTGAGTGGTCTCTCTCTTTTCTTGGTCATGTCCTCCTCATCAAGCTCGTAATCATCCCCACATGAGCTCCCCCAGCTTTCACATGCTTACAAGGTATTACGTCATGGAGCTGGCGCTGCTACTTGCTCCAGAAGGCCCCAAAAAAAATGCCCCAACCCCCATCACGGATCGCTGCTGGGGCAATTGACCCCGCTACTGCGGAGCTGCTTGCTCGCAGCTTTAGGGCTTGCAGCTGCTGGAATTTAGCGGATCAAGTCAACCGCCATGCCATTGCTGTGGGCCCCAGCCCAGATTCGGCCACAGTGGGGATCACTGGATGAGATGCCCCATCGACTCGATTTTGACGGCACAGTCGGGAAAGAAGAAGAAAAAATTAAAGAGAAAAAAAAAGGTAGGCATGACAATTCCTGTCACTAGGGTCATTGAGTCAGTTCTGAAGCGAAGCGAGCCTTCAACAAATTTAACCAAGGATCCTTTTATTTGTTGGCTCAATTGCCTAGCCAACAGCACCTCATGTATAGTGTGTCAGAGCGAGAAGGGTAGAAACTAAGGTGCGAGAGAAAACCATTTAATATAGACACCAATAAACCTGAATATACACATATTAGTATAATTTCATATACGAGATATTTTCTTACTAAAAATCTTTATTTAATTATAACGCTTTCAAGCTGTTTTCTAGTTTAGGTGGCACACCCTGTAGTCTTGACAAGAACGCACATTCCAGACATTACCAGCTATCAATCTAAGCATACCACGGCGATCACAGCGGGTTGGGATAGTTAATGATATCAGTGGTGAAGTGCATTATGGTTAAAATGGTCCAACTCCCCACCATTCCCTAGAATTATTGGCGTCTGCAAACAAGTTCTCAAAACTATTAAACGAGTCCACCGTTAGAGCCCAATCCATAAACTCTGTAAGCCCATCGCTTTCAATTGTTTTTTGTTCCCCAGTATATGCTAGGTTTCCATCGTCCGCTCCATTTTGGACAACGCTTGTTCCTGCATTAGCCCCTGTTGTAATGCCTTGCCTTAGCTGGCTAATCAGTAGATCCGCCTTCTCTGTCAAGTCTCTTGTCACCTTTGCCGCGCTAATAGCCACGGCAAAGTTACCACCGAAAACCTCAAACAGCTCAATCGCTTTTTCGATGCTCTTCCGTGCAATCGATGTGATAGGGTGGACCGGATAGGCTAGAATAAAACCAATAGTATTGACTGTCGCGTTCCACTGCCAGAGGAAAAACTCTTGCCAGCAGTTCATGAGGTCTGTTTCCTTCAGGACTTGGTGCATGATATGCGTATGCGCAATGGCATGATTCACGCAAGCGGCAGCATGGCGCTCAGCTGTGGGAGTATATATCCCGGGGTGTGTGAAATTGACAAACGGCCGGTATATATTTGTGAACATTGTGTGGTATGTAAGCTCGAGGCAGATCCGGGCTCTCTGGAGCCAAATAGGAGCGGACGACTCGAATATGACGGGGCACCGATCAACAGTAAATGGGTCACCGTGACCCTTCCGCTTCAGCTTCAAGGCATCAGGGACTTGAGTAGTCCATGAATCGAGAGCCGGTATCTGTTTGCTCAAAAACTGAGCACACAGTTCCAATCCCTTCGGATCTTTATAGAGTGACGTTTGCCCTCCCCGTCCAAGGATTTCCGAGCATTTCTCGTACAAGGTATCATACACATCGACGGTAGAGGCGATGAACTTTTGCATTTGAACGGAATAAGTCAGCCATGTCACCTCCTCGTCATAGCACCCTAAGCTTGAATCAAAGAACAATGCTGATTTGGCGTCATGTGATGGGAGCGAGGTGGTAATTTGAGATTTCTGAACCGATGGCGGGCGCCCAAGTTTCATGCACGTCTTGGCTTCGAAGGTATACACGACCCACCAGAGTCTCTTGCGTAGCTCCCTCTCGCTGGCTGGCATTGTTTCCGGAGGCTCAAGATGCAGCCCCAATATTTCCGCTGTCCGCACACACACAGCCAGTGTGGTGTGGGCCATGTTCTGAAAGGACGCGCAACAAAGATAGATGGCAGTGAAGATGTGGCATTGGAGCGTGTTGAGTGAAGGGCTCTCCAACTCTGCCGTGAGAAGGATTTGAGACCGCCGATAATACCACCTCCCTGCAATACTTGGGTCATCTAGATGATTCTTTTTCTCTGTACTAGCGGCATCGTCTTGGAAGAGAAGCGACCACCCGAACTGCATAGATACGGCGAGTACAATATCCACGAGGGCAGACGGCTTGCGGCACATGGTCGAATTTTGCCATAGTGAATTATACAGTTTTCTAAATTCGCCTTCATTTATGACTGGAGCGTTGGAATGATGCGACTCCCAGAACAGGTTGAGAAAGTACTCCTCCTGGATCCGTGACATCGACGGCCTAGGCAATTCCACCTGGTGATGTGTGCGTGTTTCCGAGCCATCGGGGCTGGTAGGAGTAACCAGTGTCTTGTTGATTCCTCTGGGTTGCATGGAGTTATCATGAAAGGACTGCTGAAGGGTCTGGCTCAGGAACGACCCGATTCTCCCCATAAAGTAAAAGGCTGAGGAGGGCCCATAATATGACGTCTGCTCGGAACGTGCTGTCGCTGTATAGATGCCTTCCCATTGGACCTTTGGAGGGGATGCAGAATACCTATGGGTATATTCATCTCCATTACTGATGGTATGGGTGATAATGCTTGTGGATGGTGTTGACCCCGCGGGTGTCGAGAGGGGTGTGTCCTTGCTTGGCGATATGGAGTTTGCATGAAGATGTAGTTCTTCAAGTTCAGCTTC
Source organism: Calonectria montana (assembly GCA_022606435.1). Classification (NCBI taxonomy): domain Eukaryota; kingdom Fungi; phylum Ascomycota; class Sordariomycetes; order Hypocreales; family Nectriaceae; genus Calonectria; species Calonectria montana. The sequence continues at coordinate 6,137,985 of JAIZZI010000003.1, forward strand.
GAGTTCTTCTACCCGAAGCCTCAATCTATCAATCTCTCTGGGATGTGGTTAGTAAAGAACTAGAGGTAGAAGTGAGAAGAAAAAGAGTTCCTACTTTAACGCTAGGGGGAGAGTGCGTGCTTCATCATTATACTTCCCACGGCTGTTGCATTCCAGTCCCTTTTGCTTGCATGGTCTACAGGGCCACCCTGTATCGCACTTGACGCGACGCACTCTGCAATGCTCACAGGCTCTTGACACCTGTTTCCGTGGGTGTCTGCGAATGGTCAGAGTCTTGGACGGCGCCTTAGGAACGAAGCTCCGGCGTTCCTCCGGCGTTCCTCGTGCAAGCAGTGGAAGCATGGTGGTAACGGTGCAGTATTGCAAATTATTAAGCGAAGGGTTTAATTGTCAAAGAACTACTCTGGCGAGCCTTGATAATGTCCATGAATCTCTAGCTTACATGAGGGATTGCCGTAGCGGAGATTGCGGAATTATCCCCGACTCCGGGGACAGGACCCATAGAACGCCGTCATTCCAGAAATTTTGATTGGCCCAGACTCACTTACTCCGTGATTCCAGCCTTTCAATTGAGCTGGAGTTCTGGGGTTTCGACTCTTTGACTCCTTTTGACAAGGACGTGAAGAATGATATGCCGAATAGAAAATTATCCATGGTCGAGAGAAATTAAATAAATACCGCTATAGTTATCAACATGAGCTCTTCTGAAAAATCCCGACAGTATCGATTCCTTCGATTCCCTTCTCTTTTTTGTCGAGTCTAAAGACGATTGAGGCCAAAATGTCAAGTAACAGCTCAGTAACCCTTCCTCGAGCCCAAGGCAATGCTCAAGCGGATGTTGAGAAACAAGACCATCTTTTTGACTTGCCCCGAGAAAACCAAGTCGATGGAAATACTGAAATACCGAATTCCGACAAGAATACCCAGCCCGAAAGGACCATTAGTGGTTTTCGCTGGTTCCTGGTGTGTGTTGCCATCTTCTCATCCAACTTTCTCTATGGTCTCGATACCACCATCGCAGCAGACATCCAAGCTGCCGTATCAGAGAGCTTTGACAATGTGTCGCAGCTTGGCTGGCTGGGAATTGGGTTTGGCCTTGGGTCAACTGTCGCTATCCTGCCTCTGGGCAAAGCTTACAGCATTTTTGACATCAAATGGCTTTACATTGTGTGCCTTGTCATGTTCTCGGCTGCCAGTGCGCTCTGTGGCGCTGCTCCGTCCATGAACGCCATGATTGTTGGCCGAGTCTGGGCTGGAGCTGGCGGTGCAGGAATGTATCTTGGGTATGTTTAATCGAGGTCGCCTGTTGTATTCGCGAGGTCAAAACAACTAACCCTTTCCAGAACACTCAACCTGGTCACAACCACGACAACCCCTCGCGAGGCGTCTTTTTATATTGCCTTTGAAGCTTTCGTGTACGGTGGTGGTTGCATTCTCGGACCCGTTATTGGAGGTCTTTTTTCCGACAGTGCAGCGACGTGGCGATGGGCCTTTTACCTTAATCTCATCATTTTTGCCATTACAAGCCCCATCTACCTCTTCGCCCTTCCCTCGCTCCCTCGACAACTCGATACTACATTTACAGAAAGGATAAAGAAGCTCGATTGGATGGGCATTGTACTTACAGCTGCAATGTATGCCTGCTTTGTCTTGGCCTTTACTTTTGGAGGCCCAGAGTGGCCTTGGAACGATGCTAGGTTCATTGCTCTGGTTGTGTTATTTGTTTTATTTCTGGCTGCATTTGCAATCACCCAGCATTTTGCAGTTTTCACTAATAAAGTCGATCGACTTTTCCCCTGCGAGTTCTTGGGAAACCTGCAGCTTGTCCTGCTATACCTCACCATGGCGTGTGGAGGGGCTGCGCTTTTTGTTGCAACTTACTACGTCCCATTATATTTCCTCTTTGTTCATGGCGACTCCGGTACCGAGGCAGCAGTTCGGCTGTTACCATTTATTTGTTTCTATGTCACGGCAATTCTCGGGTGTGGATACGCTATGCCCCGGTTAGGGTATCCAATGATATGGTACTTTATTTCGGGCATATTTTTAACCGCTGGCGGTGCCGCCATGCATATTATCGATTCCAGCAGCCCTGCGAGTTACACGTATGGTTTTTCAGCGTTGCTTGGATTTGGTCTTACTGTCAGCCAAGCTGGGTACTCAGTTGCTGGCTCCCTTGTCACACCTGACAGGATACCTGAGGTAATTCAGTTTCTGAATATCTCACAGGGCCAGAGCCAGATGTTGGCGCTTGTTATTGCTAGCGCCGTCTTTCAGAGCAAGGCTTTTGATGGCATGAAGGCTGTCCTGGATGGTCAGGGTTTCTCAACCCGAGAGATCCGGGCTGCTATTGCAGGTTCCCAAAGCAAGGTTTTGGAGAGTGTTGGCCCTGAAATAAAGAACCGGTGCATTGGTGTCTTGGTGCATACTATCCAAGATATCTGGATTATGGTTATTGTTGCCGGCGCCTTGCTGACTATCTGTGCCTGCTTTTTGTCTCGAAAGAGGTTTTAAAAACGGGATTGAATTTGTTTTTACCGCAAAGAAAACGCGATGCCTTGACAGAAAGACATCAGGGAGTTAACTATTAGGAGAAAGACATATATAGATCGATGCACTGGAATAAGATGATATGTATATGATAACTCGAGGCTGAATATGCAATGTACTAGTGAGGCGGATTTCGCATGTAATTAAACGAAGATTTTAAACTAATCGCTATCCATCCTGATATCGCGTGCCTCTGAGCCATCCCCAACGCCGCTCCAACATAGATGATACAATTCCCAACAGTTGCCTCCCCGCTGTATTTTTTGTCTATTACCCCTGTACCTTTGTTTTGCTTACGAATCTTGCATAAGGTTGGGGATATCATCCACCTTCTTCCTGCCGTGCAGAATGTCGTTGACGGCTGTGAACAGGGGATACTCTGCCTCAAGTCCTCGGGCCTTCAAGAAGCTGTTGACCTCCTCTGCTGTCGTGGTACCCTGGATCTTCTGGCCATTGAGATCTTGCTTCTCAACCTCCTGGACGCTGATGCCCTTTTCGACAGACTTCTTGGCACATCGGAAGTTTCGACCACCGGAGCAGGATGTGATAAGATCGGCAACTCCAGCAGAGGACTCAGTGAAGGTTGCAGTGTGCACAGTCTCGCCAAAGAACTCCTTGCCAAACTTGACCATCTCCATGAGACCAATGCGCATGATTGCTGCCTTAGCGTTGTCACCCCAACCGCGGCCATCGACGAAACCAGCAGCGAGGGCGACAACGTTCTTCAGGGCACCACTTAGGGACACACCAGCGACATCGGACACCATCTGGACGTGGAAGTAAGGGCGGTGGAAGAGAGTGCGGAAGCATTCCTGGTCCAGAGGAGGGTACTCAGCGGGCATTGGAGTGAGCTGAGTCGATGACGTGCGGCCGCGGACATCCTTGTGGCGAATCTCGGGAATCTCGACACCGTTAGTGGTCGGGCTATTCGAACCGGGCGAAGGAGCTCTGCTGTTATCCATGGCCGGCGGGTCGTACGCAATGGTTGTCTCAGACCATTTTTCCTCTGCAATTTCACGAGCTAGGTTGGCTCCACTCAGAGCACCGCAGTAGATGCCCAGGCCATCGCCAATCCACTCGCTGAACAAGCTCACTTCGGTGTCGGTGACATTGACACCCTTGATGCAGCTGATTCCGCGAGCATATGGAAGAATGTGTCCGTTGATTTGCTTGCAAACATTGGCGATAAACTGGTGGGGAAGGTTGAAAACAAGAATGGTGGAGTCCTTGACGGCGTCTCGAATGTCGGGGTTGGCGACAATGTTTGAAGGCAGGTCAATGCCTGGCAGGTACTTGACGTTTTCGTGGTGCTTGTTGATGACCTCGGTGAGCTTCTGGGGCTTGTCGCCAATGGCTTCATCGTAGTACTTGGAGTCGTTTCCAATTGTCACTTCCTCCTCAAAGACCCACATCTGAATGTTCTCCTCGAAGAGCTTTGGGTTGGCACGGGTGTTTTCGGCCAGGATCTTGGCAATGGTCGAACCCCTACGAGTCGGTGAGATGAGCAAAGCTGTGCACTGCATGTGCAACAGGGAGAATCAGGAGTCTTACCAATTGCCGGATCCCACAATGGTCACCTTGTGCTTCTTGGTGGCCTCACCAAGGGCCGTGTGGTTGGTAGCCATGGTGCGGATTGTCGTCGTGGGGTGGTAGCGCACACAAATTGTCCGTCTAGAGCTTTTGAGAATGGGAGAGGACCGAGAGATGAGAGACCTGAACATACGGCAATCTCACTGAGGAGAGCAAGAATGAAGAATGCGGGAAAACGCACAAAGAGCCAGGTGCCAAAGAAAAAAAAAGTAGGTGGGCAGAGGGGTATTTTTTAGCAATAGATATTGCTTCCCTTGGACCAGAGAGCTTTCAGTTGTTGAACTCACACGCAGCCACGATGACGCATGGCGAAAGTGGCGGTTCTCACCGCTTTCCGCAAGCGGCCAAGCGTCCCAGCAAATCCCGGACCTGTCATTGGGAGTAGCGGTCTCCGACCGGCCGAGGATCAATCACATGTAATGGACAAGGGTTCGAGGGTTCAATCAGAGCCTGTCAATCTGCCAGCATGCATGATACTCACCTTGTCAGACCCTGATATTTGGCATGTGAAGTCCCAAGATTCGAGGCAAAGATGAGGCTCATTGCCACGAGGAAACAGGACCCTTGTTTTGGCGGCGAAGAATACCGCCACAGTTCCTGGTCCAGCCCCTGGATCTGCGCCTAGTCAGGGTAGCATGTCATTGGAAACGCAGAAAATGGTGTTGTACCAGGACAGTTGCATTGCATTGTTACATTCTCTCCCAAAGCACTTGGCGCACGCTAATACCCAACAAGACGATTCTGTAAGACACTGCATCCCAACATCGGACGACTTAGCGTCCACGCTTCCTCGGTCCGTCCCTCTTCAATTAGATTCACTTAGTAATGCCACTTTTTCCTCGTCGGCAGGCTCGGCTTCATATCGTAATATTGATGCCCGTCGCTTGTGACTTTTCCTCTTCATAGGCCCTCCACCCTCGGTTCTTTCACCGTCGCCGAAAACCGGCTTGAATACGTTGTCATATACCATCCACACTATGTTAAACGTCACCGTAGTGGTGACAATTAACCATTGAGGCATCCTGCCGTCTTTTCCTGTGAAAACCCTTGGCAGAAGGACAATGAAGATCAACACAAAAATGCCAAAAAGAGAGAAAAGAAATCCTCCAATTGTTTGTCCCCATGTAGTTATGGTGTACGGCTGCAATGACTTCAGCCAGCGCTGATAATCGTCGGGAAGTTCATGCTCCGCAGCGCCGTCCTGGATCAGCTTGAGATAGCGCGCGCTTGCTTGCGCGTAATCTGAACCACGCTGCGGTGCGATAACGAAGCGATGCCACCACTTCTGCTTGCGTGGATCTTCGGGTTGATCAGGCTCAGGTATGCGCGGCGCAAACAAGGTCCGAGCCATGAAGGGTTTTGGGAGCTCCGGAATAGGTGGCTTTTCTGGCACTGAGATCCTGGGCGGAAGGGGGATACACGGCACAACAATTTCCTTGTAACCAGACCCGCCGCCCTCGGTTCGAATGATGGTTCCATAGTCCTCTTCAGTCACCTCATACACGACGCCGACCAAACCCTTATCCCACTTAGCCGCACTGTCGGACGGAGGCGGCTGAAATGGTGGGTCGATCGGTGGGATCTTCGGCGGGTAGGTTGGGTCAGGCAGCTTGGGCTTGTCGGGTAACTTTCGATAGTCGACGTTGGCGAAACACGGCTCGCGGTAAGGGAACCCTGGTAGGTTGAACTTGAGTTCTAACATGGGGACAGAGACATTCGTCTGAGAGATGGGTCGAATGCCACGCATGCCAAGAAATGTCTCGGCTGCGAGGTTGGAACCGTACGCTAGATAAAGGTAGGTGTTGGGTTTCGGTTGATCGCAGTCGTGTACCGGATCCTCGGCCGCCTGAGCCAGTCGAGCACGAGATGTCTGGGGGATAGACGAGATGGGCGGATAGGCTTTTGGAACAGGCTGTTGTGCGAGAGCTCCGACCTTGTGCGGAATCGTTTCTCGTCGACGCTCGTTAACTGTGTCACTGGCGACGCCAACGGCACCGCTAGAGGATGCTCGCGACATTGTGAAGGTTAAGCACAGGCTTAGCAAAGGCTGTTTGCGACTCCTGCTTGAGGGGTTTCGAGGCGGCCTTAAACACTCAATAGACTCTTTAGAAGAGTTAGGGGGTGATGCTTGGATGGAGGTTGAGAAGGAAGAGACGGACCGTCGGCACTAAGTATATTAACCCTTTGTCAAGTCGATGGAAATCGGGTCGTCGCTCCCGGATTTCTTAGTTAGGGGAGGGACCATGTTGACAAGCATGGGGCTATTATCGAAGGCTGCGGACGTTGCGGAGTCCCGCCAGATCCTGCGTCGGGTTTCGTCAAACTCCGCCCACTAACCTCCCCATGGGCCTTGTCCATGCTGAATAATAGCCTTCAAGGTATAAAGGGTGTTGCTAACCGCGCGCAGGGGCGCCAAGATGCCCCGGCTGCCCCGCTGCGGCGCGATCCCATGGCCGAACTCCGAGATGGCTCTAGCTTGGGAGGGCACAATGGCGGATAATACAGTTCATTTCTGCCATTCTGTGGAGTTGGGCGGACCAGTTCGTTATTGGCTGTTAGTTCCCTTCTTGGCAATGGGTAAGAACTTAGATTTGGACGACGGCCCGGCATGGGGAAGTGAGAATGCCTTGACTTGGAGTCGATCAACCTGACAAGGGCTTTCTGCGGACAAGGCGAAATGAAGCTCAAGCCATGTTGGATATGTCACAGATATGAGGTTTTTTTTTTTGGTTTTTTTTTTTTACAAAACTTGTCAACATGCATCTTCAATTAGATAGCGAGCATCACACGCGCTATAGGTGCCAACACCAAATCTAAACCACGAGAAAAGCTTCTAGCAAATTCGATGCACACTAAATCTAAAATCTAAAATAATATATAAATAAGCCAATAATTGCTAGTCTTCTAAATTGTAAAGGAAATTTCTTTTTATTCATTTTCTAGCTCAGATCTGGTGTCTACTTAAATTTCCAGTCTTAAATTCTGTGCAACTCCGAGGCATTACAAGAAGCTTAGCCATCCAGGACCTGATACTCGATTGGCTGCAGACTGCAAATGATAAAAAGTTGTTGCTTTGCTTCTTGCGTGGTATCCTTCCCACACGGCTGCATTGGTCATGTGCTGACTGGCCTATCTCGTTGGCGCAAGATGATTGCCAGCTGGCTGACATGTCTGCGTCAGCCACCTGCTGCATGGATAACACCTTCTCTCTCATTCATGCCTTGGTACCTGTCTACTAAGGTACTTGCCAAAATTCACGATTGCCTGATTTCCCTGGCGTCAATACATCATACATGACCCATTCAATTCTTCTCACACACACATCCCAAACCCGACTCCGGCACATCCATCACCTGACTGATTTGTCTTTTTCTCCCCTTTCGCCTCGTCCATTTCGCACTAGCTTGATGATTACACCCACAGCGCTCGATTAATTGAGAGGCGCTCTCTTCGCCATTTATCATTTCTGTACGTTTAAGAGCCGCATATTTGGCTAGGTACCATCCGCTGCAGCGCATCGTCTATGCATCAATGAAAGGTGCAAATTAAGATGCCACCGACGACACGTGGAAGAGCGGCGAAAGCAGCCAAAACCAAAAGACAGCCAACGATATTCGGGAAACTCGAATTGCAGTCCCCAGAAGTGACGATATCAAAACCAAAATCATCCAGCACCAATGATGCCGCCAGCAGACCGCACCGGAATCTACAGGCCGAAAATTTCGATGATGGTCTCATCAATTTAGATCGCTCGCGACAGTTCAAGGCACAATTGACCCAAACCCAAGATTTCACTTGGTCGGAAACAGGGTCTCTAACGAGGCGCAGTTCACCTCTCCACGCGGGCGAAACCTCTCGAGACGTATGGGAATTCGATGAAAAGGATTCCCTCAATCCATTTTCTAGCCCACAATCCGGATTGGATAAACTTCCCGACACTGTGCCACTGCCGTCTGCTCCGCCGCCTGAAATCCAATTGCGGTCCCAAGCTGTGCCTGAAACACGAGTGGATTTCTCAGAAACCGCGTCAACTATGCGACGAAGTTCCCCGTGTACCATTAAAAGCACCATAGACGAATTATGGCAATTCAATGAGACTTCTCCTCAAGGAGCTCCAAGGGACTCTCTGGTTGATTATGAGAAGTCCCAGGTAGAGTCCCTACCTCCTACAAATTCGCCAATACATTATTCCATTGACGAGATATATGAGGCGACCCCGCCTCCTCGTTCGAGGCTGCCGAAACCAAGTTCTCAGTCAACCGAGCACAAAAAAACAGCAAGACCTAACGCCCATCATTTTCGAGATCCCACGCCGCCGCGTGTCCAGCGGAAAGAACGGTTAGCGGAGGAAAATACTCGAAAGAAACAGAAGAAGTCTATGAAAGAACTCCTCAGCGCCGATTTGGAGTCCGACGATGAAAGTGTTCCACCTATTAGACACGATAAAGATCATAAAGACCAGATTAAGCTTTCAACAATGGCACTCCATGCAGAGCACCTTCACGCTGGAGCAGATCAACTATCAGAGGCCCCTCGGGTCTCACCGTTGAATCCTCTGGAAGACAACGGCTCAAGAAAGCGAAAGCAGAGAGCCAAGACTCCCGTGCAGTTCGATGAAAATACGAACACGGTGAAAGATATCTCCCAACAAAGAAAACGTCATTCGCCCACAAAAAATCTGCTTGTGAGCGCATTAAAGGATAATGCACAAACATCAATCTCCCCTATTACCAATTCAAAGAAGAGGCCTGCCCCAAAGGTAGCCAAGAAGAAGGAAATGGCAAAGAAAAAGCTAAAGGCAGCTCTTGGATCAGAACACCAGGCGACAAGCCCTCTGAGTGATACAATCTCCGTCACTCGCACAACTGGGACGAGTAAAATATTGCCCAAGATATTACCACCGCGAAAACCCAAAGGAAAGCATCCAGAAAAGCAACCAATGAATCAAACTGATACTCGTTCTCCTGTCCACACGATTCACGTCGCAGCGGAACCAATTTTGATTTCAAGTGACGATGATAGCACTAGCCTATCTGATATTGTGGAATCACCTCCGCTATCCTCGCAAGGTAAGTCACCAGTGCCATCTAGCGCATTCAAATTTTCTGCTCAAGGTATTCGTGAAAACATACCGGAGACGGGCCGTGTGAACCAACCGACTCGCAACGAGCAACAAAATGTGAAGCCCTCGAATGATAAACCCTTGGATTCAAGTTCAATTGAAAAGAGCGGAGAGATTGCACAGGGAGTCAACACAGTACAACACACCGAACCTTTGAAGAGGGTCACACGCAGTATGATGAAGAATGACCAAAATAAAGTTAGCAAGGCTGGAGTCTTGGCCCCCCGCGACCCAAACAAATCGACGAAACGAGATTCACGAGAAAATACCAAAGTGAAAACCAGGACTATGGAACGACTCGACATGCATAATACCAGAAAAAGTAGCAAACTATCTCGGAGTTTTAGCGTCAGTGAAGTCGGCAGTCCAGTTCCAGTAGAATCCGAACAAACGCACACTTGGGAGAAAGGAAATGGGGATTCGAGAGACTAGGTGTCTCGAAGAAAAGCGAATAGTGCCCTTAACCCAGCCGATGCCCCGCAGCTTGGTCCATTGACAACGCCGCTGGTTTCCAGCTTTGACCGAGGAACTCCTGGGCTTTTGCGACTGGCTCCACGACCACCAATGCAACCCAAAGTCCCTGATTTTTTCCACCCTAGCTCACTGAAAGATGCTCAGAGGTCCACTTTCCCTGCACCACTCCCCCCTCTGTTCGCCAAGCTGAATCGAGATGTGCGCGACCAGTTCTTACACAACCTCCGCCAGCCAAATGACACAGTCACAGATCTATATGAGCGACACAGTGGAGATACAGAGAAACCAAGGGTCACAAATAGCGAAATCAAGGGACCCTCTGGTGAGGTTGCGCAAATGGTGCATGGAATTGTGGATGTAAGTGCACATGGCCACGACCCTGGAACAGCGCACTGACGGAGTGACACCAGACAATGCTGAATCATCTCAACTCAAGAGAGGAAACGATCTACCATGGCGCTAAGACGTATAAAAAAAGCACGTTTGAGTGTGTGGAGAAGATTGGGCACAAATACAATCAGGAGCGGCAAGTTCTTGCTGATACATGGGTCAAGGATAGCCAGGCCTTTTCTCAGAGCCTTCAAAAGGCCAGAGTAGTCGTCGAAACGGAAAGCAAACGAAGACAAGACGTGTTGGTACAATTCGAAGAGAAAGCCGCTAGGCGGCGAATATTGTATCAGCGCGCGGTGACTGGTCTACGAGCACTACACAGTCAACTAATGAGTGGCATGTTGCTGGAGGATGAGGCGAATTGACTTTCCCCTCTCACCAAAATCCTAGTACAAGTGATGGCAATGTAACTTAGATGGTCCAGAAAATAATGATGAAGCACGGTGATGAGGGTGGAAGAATATGCTGTCGAGTTTGAGCCATGGTTTCAAGTAAGACGTGACCCTGAGTGGGACGCGACCGAGCACAGACTAGAAATTGAAGCTGACACTTTCCAATCTAATGGAGGCGCGAGAGATCAAGACCAATGAGATCTCGGCAACACTGTCATGTCATTTATCAAGATGCAAGCAGAGCAAATGCCAAGCCAGATGATGGTGACTGCAGGTCAATTGGGAAGTGCGATTGGCGAGCTTGTTTATTCAACCTTGCACCAAGTCATCTGGGATGGGCATAGACGAAGCCTGAATATCGACACCATGTACATGTGCACAAGGTGACAAGCTTTGGGACAGAGCTACAGAAAAATCATTGGGCACAAGGCGCGGGGGCAGCAGACATGCAGATTGGGGGGACGGAGGAATGGGCCTCGGCCGAGGGCTGGAAGAGGGAATGCTTGAGTTGACGAGGGCCGGGGTACGTACCCAAACCTCCAATAGGTCAATCGATGGTGCCTACCTTGGCGATGATGCTGTCTGTTGGTGACGTCGCTGCGGTGGCGTTGCGAGACCCTGTTCGGCGAGGAGCGCGAACGGGAGCTGGTTCTGGACAGGAGGGGGGCCTCGGCGAGAGGCATGCAATGCAAAGCCATGATCCGGAAATGGGAAGAGGATGAGGTCGCACACAGCAAGTTGATGTGGAATCGCAGCAAGTCTCTGCTTCTTCTTAATGTCTTTACTTTCCATGTTGCTTCTCGTGGTCTTGTGCCCTGGCATGATTGCATCATTCTTGGATTTCTACAGCAGATCCGTATCTGCCGGCCGGACGGATTCATCCCATGCATGACAGCACAGCACGGCAGACGACGGCACTGGAAAGGCTAATTAGCCTTGAATCCTGCCTTGCCTGTTGAGACCCTGGCCCCTACCCGTATACATTCAGTTCAGACACGCACGCAGCGAGCGAGGAGGGAGTGCTTGGGCCGTGGTACGATGGTGCACTTTGAGGGTGCGGGGCGGTGCTCCACGCCAAGGTAAGTGAATGGCTTCGTTTCTTTGTCTGTTTCCGTCGGGGAGGCCCGTGCCAAGAAAGAAAGCAATGCGCCAGAGATGGGTTTATTTTTGATGCCATCTTCAATCATTCAGTCGCCCCAGCATGGAGAAACCCACTCTTGTCCGCCCCAAGCCTCGCGAGCATACGTACCGTCTCTTACCTGTTCCGTCCCCCGCGCAAGCTGGGATTCGTCGTGGGCGTGGGGACGTTGCGGTGCTGCGGTCCACAAGGTCCAGCGCCCAAAAGTGGGCTGCCTCGGGGGGAGGCATTCATTGCGTTGTGAGAGAGAGTGCGAAGAGAGAGAGAGAGAGACAGAGCCGCACAACCAGTCAGCAGTGCCGCGGGATGTGCTGGCAGGCCTCAAGTGAATAATGGTGGTGGGTGGGTGGGGTGAAGCTCATGGCGTTTTGTTCGCAGCGCAACAGCAGGCCCAGCAGACCCAAGACGGCTTACACAGGCGAGGCCAAGAGTGCGCGGCCGTGACTCCTGGCCGTCGTCACCTGGGTCATGTCATGCCGGTGCTGCTGATGCTTCACCAAAAAAGACCACAGCCCCCCTTGGCCATTCGCAGCCGAGCCCCAGTGGGTGTCGCCAGTGTGGGTGTCGCCAGTTGGTACCGCCAGTGGGTGCCGCTGGTGAGCGCCCGTAGGTGCAGACGCAGGACGCACCCGGGAGGAGCAGCTAGAGGCTAGCTTGTCCCGGGGAAGGACGACGGTGCAGGAAACAGCGGGAAGGGGAAATGGGAATGGGCATGGCATAGGCGAGTCAGGCTGTTCGTGTCTCCAGGTTTCAGTTTCCTACTTCTGGGCCTATTCGTCCTGTAATAGCCCTTGTCCTGGTCGCATCCCTGGTGTCCTGTGCGTGCTGTGTGTTGCTGCTTCGTCTGCCAGGTGCGAAGTGCCAGGTGCTCGACCCAAGCAAAGGTGCTAGGCGCCTCACCCTCACATCACCCCGAACTCACCCTGGCTGGTCACCCCCCTCCTCCTGGGGGTATTTTTTTTTTTTTTTGGTGTTTCGGCTTCACGCCGGAGGGCCCCCATTGGACCCTTCTTCCCTCTATTCCTACTTGGCTCGGACTCATCTCTCTTTTTTACCTGCTTTGGACGGCTTTCCCCAGCTTCAGGTCCGAAGGCCTAATTTTTTACCCTTGCTTCCCTTGATCGAGTCCTAGCAGCCCGCTCCGAACAGAAAAGGAAAGAAAAAAAAAAGTGAAGAGCAATCAGCCCGCCCAAGTTTTCCCCGCCGTCATTGTTGCCTACATCTACTAGCACACCACCACTCCAACTTGTCTCGATTGCCTCGCCCGTCATCCATCGCTTTGACTCTTCCTCTTCCACTTCATCTTACGACCCCACGCCCCAACCGCTGGCCGCTTCCTTTTCATCCCGAGCATTCCCCTCGTTTTCCTCGGCCCTTCTTCTCCTAATATCCTCCTTCATCTCTCTCGTCTTGTCCGTGTCCGTCAGTTCACGTTCACGGGCTTGCGTCCCGCCCCATCCATCATCGACCCGCTTTTTCCCTCGCCGACGTCTAATTTTTTTCCTTTCGGTCTTGTCTCAGCCGGCGTCTACACGGTCTGTTCCCATTTCGACGACGACAAACCCGCCCTATCCGTCACCCTTCCCCAGAAACCACGAGCTCAACCTCATCTTCTGGCTCGGCTTCGGCGACCCTCACCGACAACTCTGAATTCTCGCCCGTTCTTGTCTCCTACCCCAGCAATCCCACTTTGAAAATGACATTCCGTCAGAGGATGGCCCGCCACTTTGGCGATTCTGTACGTGCAAACCTTCCATTCGGTAGTCGCGTGGGGATTCAGCCCTCTCATTGGGATCACGCCCAGTCATTCACATTGCCAATGATACGATACGTATTAACATGACTGCGCATATAGCTTGCTCCGGAAAAGGCCTATCTAAGTTACTATGACGTCCTCCTCACCGTCGAGGACATCAAGGCTCTGAAGCACGACTGGCTGACCGACAACAACATTGCTTTTTGGGAAGAGTATCTGGAGCGAGAGACTCTCCCCAAGTACCCCCAGGCCCGCATCATCCTCCTCCGCCCCAGCATGACGTTTCTCCTCATGAAGGAACCCGATATGCGACAGGTCCGAGCCGCCCTCCCCGATTTCTCAAAGGTCACCCACATCTTCCTCCCCATCAACGACAACCGTAACGTGAGCGTCGCCGAGGGTGGTAGCCATTGGTCTCTGCTTCTCGTTTCAGCTCTCGATGGTGTTGCTTTCCACTATGATTCTCTTGGCGGTGCCAACTTTGCCGAGGCCAACCTCGCGACTCGAAAGCTCGCCCAGGTGTTACAGCGACCCCTGCGATTCATCAATCTCGAAGATTGCCCTCAGCAGGAGAATGGTAGCGACTGCGGTGTCTTTGTCTGCCTCCTCATGCGTCACCTGCTAGTCAAGCGCCTCCTCTGCGCTAATGCCCGAGAGAAGGTGTCAATGAGCATGGGAGGAAAGATGGTTGATAGTTACGGCGGTCGTAAAGAGATGATGCGCATTATCGAGAACCTCCGAAAGGAGGGTGAACGACGGCGATCGTAAGTGTCCCCCCTCCAACACGTCATATCTACCATACGTTGTCTCTAACGATCAAAATAGGAGGAGCGCCAGCCCGTTCACGCACAACAAGACGCCTCCGCGCATCGAATAGAGATCGGAATGCTACGGCTCTTACGAAGAATTTGAGGTACTCTTGGCTCAAGAGATGAAGAAGCTTGAGGAAGAGGAAGAAGAGATGGACCGACGACGGGTGAGGTTCAAGAAGCGATCCTTTGATCACCCAAGCCAAAAGGGTATTCAACCCGAGATGCGTACTCTGCGTGATTCTCGGCCTCGAGGCTTGGCACGAGCCAGAACCCTCGCAACGGACCTCGATGACTCGCCTCAATCTACCGAGTCCATTTACCCCTGGGATAATTGGCCAACCTCTGAGATTTCCAAGCGTCGACTTCGGCCCCGGCCCAAGACTAGCACCTACACTTTAATTAAGATTCGAGGCAAACGAAGGTCGAGGTCGAACTTGGCAATTCCTACGGACACCTAAGAAATTGTTGGTACTGTCTGATATATACAGAATTACGATGATCATGACGGAAGCGCAAAGGTTGATTTTTCATGTTTCCTTTTTTCCCCCTTGTCCTTTTGTTTTTTTGGTTTCATTATCGGATACTTTCTTCCGTTGGCGTTGGATAGCAATTACTTCAGGGTGTCATGAGCGTGCTTTTTATACAAGGATATTCAACCACGCATCACGGGTGGCGCCGTGGCTGTGTAAATACCTGTCGGCTAGCAGGCTCAGGAGGGGAGGGATATTGGCAAGGAGGAGAGAGACGGGCGAGCTAAGACACGGCGTTGAACAGGATGAAGGAAAAGGGATTGGTGTAAGACGGAACCATGAAACGGATCAAAAGACGAGTGACAAAGACAAGATGGTACGGTGCATAAAGATTATTCCATTACTTCTTATTGAATTTTAATTTTCTGCCTTTTCTGATACCCGGACTCCGTAAACTCCTAGTTCATCATGTCATGATATGTACCCCAGATGCACTGTCAATCATGTTTATACATTTTGTCCATGACGGGCATATCAATGGCCGGACTGATCCTCTTCCCCGCTATGTTGTCTCAGTTCTTTCCTACAAAGGCCGGGTTTTGTTCCATGGTTGCAGAGATATATCCTCTCAGAGCCGCCCACCGATTCGCCGTGGCTGGAGGTGCGGGTGCAGATGCAGCTGTTGACTGGGCTGGCTTGTCCTGTTGCTCCTCCATGTCATCATCGTCATCCTCATCTTCCTGCTCACGCTGCAGCCCCGCGGGCGCAGTCGCAGTCTGAGCCTGGGCTGCACCAGGCGTCCCCACCAGCTTGGCCATGCTGACGCCGAAGCGGTCCATCTCGCCGCGGACGACCCTTTCCTTGCGCTTCAGGGCGCCCTTGCGGGAGCGCAGACTCTTGTGCTTGATCTTGCCCGCGAGCTCGGCCTGGCCCTCGCCCTCGGCCAGCTCGGGGAGCGCGTCGGCGAGGTCGTCGAGGTTGGCCTTGAGCTTGTTCCCGGGGCGGCGGCGCTTGGTCTTGGTGATGCGCGTCGAGGAGATGCGGGAGACGAAGGAAGAGTGCTTCATGAGGCGCTTGTCGCGCTTGGACGAGAGGAAATCATCGGACACGGCGGCCTCGGTGCGGAACGTCTTGGCGGGGAGCAGCGGGTGGATTTGCCCGGTGATGCGCTGGTGCCGCAGCGTGCGAGCGGATGGCTTCTTGAGAGCGGGCGGTAGCGGAGCCTGAGGGGGGGGAGCATTTTTTGTTAGCAAGGTCGGGGAAGTAATATTCGAAAACCAGTCGAGGGCGTTACCATTGTCTTCTGGGGTCTTGTATATCCAATCACGAAAAGGACAGTGTGGGAAGACGGCGGAGTTTGTCGAGATGCAAGTCCTCAGCTTCGTTAGGGCGGTGGACGGTGCAGAAAGCCAGAAAATTCTCGGTGAGGAGTGGGCTCACCGAGCTAGTCTCGGTCATGGTGGGGTACACCGAGGATTTATGGAGGGGCAGTGAGGCGTCAACCCCAGGGGCGATGAATCCGTCGTCCCGCGCTTCCACTGACTACTATCCTAATGTACCTTTTTTTTTCACAAAGAATAGTTCATTTTCTAAGACATGGAAAACATTGACAATCTCCGCAGGGAGATTGCGAAACGCGAGGCCGAACTGGCAGAGCTCAGGTCGCAGCTCGCCGTCGCAGAGTCGCAAAAGCGAGACGAGGATGCAGAGGCGCAAGAGTGGAAGTGGCCGCTCGGGAAACACGAGTATGAGCGATACAGTAGGCAAATGATTGTTCCCAATTTTGGACTTGAAGGTATTGCCAGCGCACACTGTTCTCAGTTGTCTTTTTTTTTCTTCTTCTTCTTTTGAAGTCGGAGCTCAGTTCTGATGCTTGGAAATAGGCCAGCTGAGATTGAAAAAGGCAAAGGTTCTGCTCATCGGCGCAGGCGGGCTAGGATGTCCCGCCGCCGCCTATCTCGCAGGATCGGGTGTTGGAACGCTTGGGCTGGTTGACGGCGATGAAGTCGAGGTGTCCAATCTCCATCGCCAAGTTGCGCATTCGACGGGCAGAGTTGGGAGGAGCAAAGTCGAGAGCGCCATTACCTATCTAAAGGAGTATGTCGTGTGTGTTTTGTTTATCATGTCGCGCTGAAGAACCGCAACGTTTTTGACGGTTTGCTAACACAAGATTCACCAAGGCTTAATCCCACAATTGAGTACAAGGCTCACACTACGCACCTCACGCCGCAGAACGCAGAGGAGATTGTGTCCGGCTACGACTTGGTCCTCGACTGCACCGACCACCCCACCTCGCGCTATCTCATCTCTGACATTTGCGTGCTCCTCTCCAAGCCGCTCGTCTCGGCCTCTGCGTTCCAGACCTCCGGCCAGCTCATCGTCCTCAACAACCCGCCGGGGCAGGGCCCCTGTTACCGATGCGTGTTCCCCAAGCCGCCGCCGCCAGAGAGCGTGGTGGGGTGCGGCGAGGGCGGCATCGTCGGCCCGGTCGTCGGCGTCATGGGGTTGCTGCAGGCGCTCGAGGCCATCAAGCTGATCGCCCGCGGGGATCTCGAGGGCGGCGAGCTCAAGACGCCAATGATGCTCCTCTTCAGCGGCATGTCAGATACGCCGTTTCGTTCGGTGAGGATGAGGGGCAAGCGAAAAGGGTGCTTTGCCTGCGACCCAGAAACTGCGTTTACACTCGACGAGCTACGAACGTCAATGGACTATGTTCAGTTCTGTGGTGTGAACCAGCCTGTTCAGCTGCTCCAAGACGATGAAAGAATCACAGCGGAGGAATTCAACCAAATCTCTAAAGAGAGTGAGAAAAGCTATCTGCTGGTAGACGTCAGGGAGAAGGAGCATTTTGGCCTGTGCAATATTGCCGGCTCGATCAATGTCCCAATCAGTCGGTTTATGAGCACACGAGGCGAAGCCACGCCTGACGGGTTCCCTTCTGATCTTACACCATCCACCCCGATCTACATCGTGTGCCGCGTGGGCAACGACTCCCAGATTGCGGCCAAGAAACTCAAGGATCTAGGGCTAGAAAATAACGGAGAGCGTTTTATCGGAGACATCAAGGGGGGTATCAAGGCATGGAAACATGCCGTTGACCCGAGCGTTCCATTCATCTGAGAGATAGATAATTGAAGAGAGAGGAAACCAGATAAAGCCATTTCATTCGGATGAGGGAGTTTTTTTGAGATATGATACATCTTGCCCGAGGGAAACCCGGGTTGCAACAACAAGGGCGAATCCGTCCCTGCCCACTGGCTGCGCCGTTACAAATATTTCTTTTAGTTTAACAAGGCCTGCTGCCAAAGTGGAGTTGTGGCTGCGGCTTCCAAGAGGGGAGGATACTATTTTACAAAAAGTTGGCCGTCTTCTTCTTGTTGAAGGCCTTCTGATCTTTAAGCCAGCGGCGGTATCCGGCCACACTCTGGATCTTCTCGCCATAAAAGTCGGGAACTGGAAAGTATGTGTTAGTCTCTCTCTCTTTTTTTTTTTATAAAGCGATTGCCAATGGAGGAGCCAAGGTTTGCGCAATTACTCACCTGGGTTACCGGCACTAGAGTTGCTGGGATCGACACGGTGCTTCTTAATGCGGGCAAAGAACTCGGCTTCCTTCTTGGTCATCTGCTGCTTCCACTTTCGGTTGGTCAACCAGAAGACTTGGCTTCCAATGCTGGGTCCGGCAAGCCATCCGAGGGCGGCAAAGGACATTGTAGCCAGGCCCAGGGTAACAATGGGGTCGAGAGCAATCTTCTCGGTAACTAGCTCGCCGACACCCGAGGATAAGACAACGGCACCAAATCCACCACCCAACATGCTGCTGGCAAAAGAAAAGACGAGCTGGACACGGCGTCGCTTGAGGCGGAGGTTGAAGAAGGTGTTCCAATCGAGAGGGGCAGCGGCGTTCTGCGCGGGCTCAGCGGGCACGGCAGGCTGGCCCGAGTTGGCCCGGGCAAACGTCTTGGGGACAGCGGCGGCGAGGCATTGCTGGCGAAAAGGCACCGATTTGGCGAGGCAAGTCACGGGGCGGGCGGCGGTCGAAAAGGAAGCTTTCGGCATACTGGCGACCAGGCCGGCGGAGGCGGCGTTGCGGCCCGTGGCGACGGCTGCGGCCTGGCATGGGTAGCGCAAGACGAAGGTCTTGAGGGGTGATGCCATGGTGAACAAGTCGAAGGGTGCGAATGAGGAACGTTCGGCGATTGGAATGGGCGCGGCGAGGCGATTACGCGCGCATTGAACAAATGGTTGAGTGGAGATGGTTTCGGACCGTTTGTCGTCGATGGGACGTTGGGGATTCCTCGAGGCAACTTTCCCAAGCTTGGATTGGGAATTTGTGATCTCATGGAGGGCGAGAAAATGTCGGCGCTTGTTAACCGCGGGTAAGCGCGCACCCACCCGTCGCCGATTAATTCGGACTAGAAAAAGCCCGGCCCCACTGCACTAGTGAGTATAGCTATAAGGGCTATATTTCTATATAGCGAAAAAATCAAAGGCCCTTATAGATCCTTTTTTGCATTTTATTTGCTTATAATTAATTAATAAATCAAGGTTTGATTATGGGATTTTTTCTGGGATTTTTCAGAAGGGTGTCCTGGTTCTGGCTTATGCTTTTCATTTAATAACAGGGCTTTCAATGCACATGTGGCCCTGTGGCTTAGTAATTTTCTGCATTCGCGCCTTCGATTTCCCTAAGGGAGAGAGCCAAAGTTTCCACGAACAAGTCAGCGCCTGACAACGAGCTTTAAGCCACACAAAAAACGAAACCCTATTCCTCTGCGATGCAACCAAAGCTCACACCCTTTTTCTAGCCAGAGACTCCTTCTTATTTTATTCTTTTTCTTCCTTTTCGTTCACTCATTTATTCATGAGAGGCCCTCGAGTCGCCGCGCTGGCGCTTGGTCACCGTACCTAACCAAGCAGAGCTCCAGCGCGGAACGCTGAGCTGACAATCTCTACGCGATGGCCTCATCCCCGACGCCCAATCCGCTCAAACGCAAGCGAGAATCATGCCAACGCTCGCGAATCGTCATCGAGATCCCCGCGAAGCCTCGCTTCTACATCCCCGGGTCCGGCCCTCCGGTGCAGCGCATCGACCTGCTGCCCACGCGAGACTCGACCGCGTACATCCTCGAGCGAATCCTCCTGCCCTCCCCAGGGTGCGCCACCGACGGGAAGCCGCTACCGAAGCGCATGACTTACTTGGTGGGTTGGCATGACCTTCCGGCAGCGTGCATGCTCGTGCCGGCCATGCAGATCCTCGACTACGTCTCGCCGCATGCACTCGAGGAATGGGAGTACCAAATGGAATTGGAGATGGACGAAGAGCGAGCGAGGATGGAGGAGGAAAAATCGCAGGAGAAGCCGGAGGCGAAGGGAAAGCGCGGGAGACCCCCTGCCCACAGCCAGATCGAAGCTGCCGTGGTTGCAGGGCCGGACAACGAGGTGTTGAGGACTGGACGACCTAAGAGCGGAGTCATGAGTTTAACGACGCCATCGAAAAAGCGAATGCAGGATTTTGAGGGCCTTTCGGATATGGACACAAGCCCGTCGCGACAGCTGGAGCAGGAATCGCTGGAGACTTTTACACGCGACAACACAGTGGAGTTGGAACAGGGGCAATTTGCGAGCTCCAAGTTGAACTCTGAGGAACCGAGCGAAGGTTTGGCTAGCCAACTACATTCCGATTCGGATTCTTCCAAGAAATCGAATACGACACGGAAATCAAGATCAGCCAAGCCATCAATTCTCAAGGCCCGTTTGCTTGCCACCACGAAGCCCAAGTCATCATCGCGAGAGACAACTCCAAAACCATGGTCAATATTAACCAACAGTGTCCTTAAGAAGGAGACTCCGGTTCCCTTGCCCATAATTCCCGGATTCGTAAGCGCACCAAAAAGTACCCCCGCACCAACTAAGCAGAGGCCATCTTCCTTTACACCGCTGGGCCGCTCTACGCCTGTATCCGCCCTCCAGTTTGAAACACCAGCGCAGCAAGTTGAGACGCCATCTAGAATACATACACCAAAATCAAAACCAAAACCAAAACTAAAACCAAAACCAAAGTCGCAGACAAAAGATTCGGTAAATAAGCCAAAGAAGCCAACACAAAAGGAAACCATATCAAAAGAGACGCAGGTGCAACCACCTACCCAAACCGCGCAGGCTGACGTGGGGCCGCTCAAAAAGGATGCAGAGCCCGTCTGGGAGGTGAAGCGCGTGGAAGCTTCAGAAATGTACGAGGTCGAGGGTGTTGGCCTCGTGAGGTACTTTAAGGTTCTCTGGGAAGGCGACTGGCCCCCCGAGCAGAACCCCTCGTGGGAGCCCGAGTCCAACCTCGCACCCGCTCTCGTGCGCAACTTTCTGAAGCAGTCGAAGAAGAAACTAACGCCAAAGAAGAAGCAGCCGGTCTTAAAGCAGACGACGCTTCCCTGGGCCCCAGGCAAGCAGTATAAGAGCGTCAGTGAGGCCTTTGCCGGCGATGAGGACGAGTTGGGCTTGGCAGACGCCAGCATGAATGGTGGAGCAGCAGATGCCACCGCTGATAGTCCGTTTGACGAGCCAGAGGAGTTTCTTGTCGTGGCGGAGCCGCCGGCCAAAAAACACCGGAAGCAAGGGATACCAGGATGGGGCGGGAATAGAGATTTGGAGTTTAGCACGGTTTCTAGCTTATGACGACAATTTCGTTAGGCGCTTGCATTCTTTGGGGACGCGGGGAACAAAATGGTGGGGATATCCGGGCATCAAAGGAAAAATACACATAAGCACTAAGCACCAGAATCTTGGTCTTTATTTCCCCCTGCGGCATTATTTAGGCTTGGCTTCAGAGAAAGTCGGGACTTGGTTCAAAAGATTTACGAGACTGGAGCGTGATATACCCAATACCAAACACATGAGTTTAAAAGCGCTAGTTTGCTATCTGTTGCGTGATGTTTTCTATGCTGTGAATGTCTAGATATTCATATTCTAGTCCCAACTCCCCTTCGCTATTCGCAGAAGTATTACCACTGCAATGAGTCTCACAAACCCGCTCATAACGCTTTTTATCTGATGTCCCAATCGCTCCAATCAATAACCAACGTCGATGACCTCTCGATTGGAGGTTGCGAGGTACTCCAGAACAACTGCAGGAACCCCCGAATTCTTGATGTTGCAATGGGCACAATCACAACGAGTCTGGTTTTTGGCGTGCTCGCGACGATGCTCAGCGATTCGTCTATAGTTGTCTAGTTTGCGAAGGTTGACCAGGCCATTGCGTTGAAAGTATACGTCCCAAAACTCTTCCCACAGCGGGTCGTGCAAAGTACGGTTCACCAAAGGGCCGACTTCGTGCTCCGCAATCACCCAGATGTTATTCTGGTAGATACAAATGGAGTTTTCAAAAATGGCGAACTGATTACCCTGAAAGTAGAGGGAGCCCGGGCGGTTGAGGGCGGCGTTGGTAACGAGCCTCTGACCACCAGTCGGCCAGAGCAGGTTCCATGGCGCCCTGCACCATTCCAAAGGGATATGGTCAGCAGGGACATAATCGACAGTGTAATTCCCGATGGAGTCTCCGCTCATCAGGTCAGAGTTGCATGCGATGCTCTGAATGCGGCGGACTGTGTTGGGGTGATAGCAAAATAGCTGTCCTTCAGCAACTAGGCGGCGTGCACGTCCTGCCTGAAAAGTTGAGGTGAACTCGATCGTGAGCATTCCAACACCAAAAGCATCATAAGACTTTTTGTACGAAACGTCTATGATATTGGTGGTGCCGATGAGTTCAAGGTACAACCACACACCCGCTTCTGGGAATTGGGAGAATGTTTGAGCGCGACCAGACGCCAGGCGGTCGACGTTTGAGCCACGAAAGGGTCTCTCGTTGAATGGCACTGGATATGATCTAGTGGTGATCTTTTTCACTCTGGCTTGGTGCCCGTTGCCTTCGGCATCGATATAATTGATTGGATTGTCCTGAGTGTGCGTTGAATAAAGGTTGGCACTGGAGGCCCATTTGAATTCCAAAATTGCCGATGCTTTTCCATCAGTGAGCTTTCCTGGCTTGATCATGGTGATGCTGCGGACACCTCCCAAGCCCCGAACGCCCTTGAGCACTTGCGTAGGGGAGATGCCCACTGGCAGGTTGCTCATGAGAAGGCGCCGAGTGTGAACCGCTTGTTGGTCCACGAGTTGTCCATGCTCTTCATCAAAGGGTGGCTGGAAGGCAGGCCAGTGAATCTTGTAGGGGTCGTCGGCCAAAATTGATATGTGGTAATTGGGGAGATGCCCGTTTAGATCCCCGTGCTCCTAATCGCTGAGGTTGCTGCTGGTCTCTCCAACTCCGCTGCCTTCGCTGGCCGAATAAATGACGCCGGGTTCAGTGGCGTCATCTGGAGTGATGAACTAAGAACGCGTTAGATCGTGTTAAGCATAGAGATCGGAAAAGTTCCTACTTCCAGGCTTTCCCCCTCTTCAGAGCTCATTTTGTATCACTTCCAAAAAATGATTCGAAAAATGGCTATGGGTTCTGTGCAGTCGTACGACTGGTTGACCAAAACACGAGGTGTTTCTGGATGGGGTGATTAGTATACTTGGATGAGGAGAGATGAAAGAATAACAACGCGCGACAGCGCGTGCCTGTGAGTTTAGGTGTTAGGTTTGAAGGTGAGGAGGGGAAGTAGCGACAAGGAGGGAGTTAAGAAGTCACGGGTCAGTTTATTCATTAGGCCTAAGACAGGGCAAACATAGCAATCAACAAAACATTAGGGAACTAAATTAAGAGGGAAATGAGTCAAGGCATTCAAGGGGCATATCCAGGTCTGGAATATGACGATGCTCAAAAAGAAAGAATGCAACAAAGAGCTCAAGAGGTAATGATCTCTATAAGCGCCCTAAACTGAAAAAAAAAAAAGCAGAAAGTCTCTGGCCACCCGCAAAGGCAACTGCACTCATTATCACACTTAAGCATGTATCAAAACATGATTACAATAGTTGTTGGTAGTGTATTGAATGTTTTAGATTATTTTTTTTCTAGTTATGCCTCCCACAAAGTCATTGGCTGGCATGTGACTCCATCCCTCAGTGTCGCTAGACAAGGAAATCGCTTCAAAGCCCAGCAAGAACATGATGCACAAAGAAGCTCTGGCGTGTGAGGGGGAGAAATGAGAAAATAAACGACTCATAAAACTCCATCACCGACTTTGTACCATGGAATAGAATGGGCTTTTACATGCAGGTGACTGAATGCATCCCCCATGACGCATCTTCTCTCATATGCGGCCAGGATACACATCGTAGTAAATCAATTAATATCTTCAGTCAACCAAATCATAATACTACCATTCAGTATTACATTCCATTTTATTATTTTCTCCGTTTTCTTTGATTTATTGCCAGGTTTTGTGATTCATTGCGAGGACGATGTGCTACGTATTCTTCTCATCCACTCATCAGTGTGAGACGAGTCATTGTCGAAACGTGATGAAAGAGAGGGGATTAAGGTGCAAAGGTCAAATTATTATGTCCCCCAGTCAGTCCTGATACTACTTTGTATTTAGTGCTCATGGTAAGCAACACACATGTCTGACAGACGTGGGTGGACTGGTTGGCTCGCGACAAGAATGCTTGTTTATTTTGTTGTACAAAGCCACAAAGGACCAGAAAGAATATTCACAAGCAGATTAAAATATACTGTTTTATATAACTTAGATCCGCACACATTCTGATTTTGCTCTCGTCTTTATTCTCATGATCCTTCATATGCCGTATTTTCTGTCAGTCACTTGGGCGAATTAGACTGCTGTAGGGTAAATGCCATGCTCTCATCTCATCTTGTGATGTCTTGGGCTATTCCCCGGTGAGTCAGGCGGCAAGCCAGGGGGTCCCCCACTTAGCCGCCCACCTCCCCCTCAATGCCCCCCTCCATGCCCCCCTCCATGACCCCCTCCATGATGCAGCTCACCCATTCGGCCCAAGCTCCAAGGAAAGCTTGCTGACAACAATTGCAGTCGCGGAAGGGCGCGGTGGATCAAAAGGCGCGCTTTGGGGGTCAATTGGCTTCCATCCCGGCAGTCTTCACACACACTCGCAAAGAGTGTGTCGTATGTCCATCCTCTAAATGTCCAGGTCTGCTAGGCAGACTTGCTCCGCCGCAGGCAGCCATCAGCCGCACACTACAGTGGGGGTGCAAAAATTCCGCCCGGTTCCCCGCACCACTCCTCATATCCCGACAGCATCATCATTATGCCTCAACTTTGAACCGCATTTCCTCAACCAAACGATGCCTCGGGTACAAAGAAAAACACATTGGAGCCCTCATAAGAGGACGCGCATTTTTATAATGCGCGAATTTGGCATTCCAGTGAAGGAGGTCACAGCGCGTGAGGGAGTTCCTAAGGAAAGCATCTACAGCATTGTCCGGCACTATTAAGTACAAGAGAGTGCTAAAAGTAGATTACGCTCTAGCTAGCCTACAATATTAAAAGAAAGAGAAAAGAGATATATCCTTCGAATTATTAATAAAGAGCCTTTTATTTTATATTGCAATTTAATTAACTAGGCCCAATTATTATACTTAAAGCACACTCTTTGCTGCTTTCTTTGGTAAGCCAGCATTAAATACTCTCACACTCTCCAATACCTATTTATTAGCCTAACTGCTGCTATAAAGAGGCTATATTTTGCTAAGAAATATTATACAAAAGGGCTTGAATTTTAGGCCTATTAGATCTTTTTCGATGAGGCTTCTATTGCTTATAGAGTAGGCGGTAGAAGAGGTTGGGTTTTCTACAAATTAAAGGAGCAACTATTGCCAAAGAATATACAGCTAAGGAAGAAGCCTATAGGGCAACAGTAGATGTTTCTTAGTGCCTTTCGCGGCCATATTTTATCTGCTCTTATATCTCTATTTGGAGACCTAGAGGCTTCTTGTGGTAGCATAATCGGGCAGTGAATTTAAGCTAATTTGAAAGAAGTCTTGCCTATAATAGTAAAGCCTAGCATAACCTTTTATTATAATAATACTCCTACCTTTAAAGCTTATATAATTTAAAATTAGCTTTATAAATAGTATTAAGAGCATAGCATTGAAATTGCAAATTGGCTACCTTATTCACTTAATCTTAATCCTATCAAGAACCTTTAGTCTATTCTTAAAGATTAGATAATTTAGTAATACCTAGATCTAGCAGACCTTCTAAGTAATAAGGATACTTGGCGGCAGCTATATTAAGCAATTATTACAGTTTGGAATAATATTAAAGAGAATATATTAGAAAACCTCATAAATTTAATGCCAAGGCATATAAAGGCTATTGTAGATACAAAAGGCTAGTATACTAAATATTAGTAATATTATTAGAAAGAGAATTTCCTAGGCTTTAATTTAGTATATTTCTCTTATTTATTGGCCTTAGTATTATAATGTTATTCTAGATCAAAGGTATGTTGATATCTTAGTGGTGTGGCACTAATCCCGGACCGGGCGGAATTTTTGCGACCCCCCTGTACCGTGATGGTGCAGCGGCATGCCGAGCTACCACCACTCGCTTCATCTCCACTACCATGGGCTATTGGTCGCTGGCATGGCTGTGGCTTGGTCTTGGGTTCTTGGGCAAAACTCGACTGAAATCTATTTTTTTTTTCTTGCCAAACTTCCTTCGCCATTGACTCACCGGCGACACTTTCCTCTCCACATCACGTCACTGACATACGGGTGTTCCAGTCAGGTCAAGCTATAAAGCGCCCAGCAAACCCCAGTTCTTCCTTTGTCGCTCCAGATAAGGAAGACATTTCACTTCTTTCTCATCCCACACAGGCCTTTGTTTGAACCAGAAACGCCGCCATGGATTCGACTACCGACTCCCAGCAGCCCTGGTTCCTCCAGTCGTCCTATCCGGTTCTCTTCCCGGCCCACGATGCCCTGAAGAAGCCGCAGGCCGAGTTCGAGGCCTTCCTCTATGAGGATCTCGGCCGTCGCCATCATCAGACATCTGCCGCAGCCCCCTCAGCCGACGACGACAAGGTCATGGCCGAGGCAACAGAGTCTGAGACTTTTACCCTCGTTACCGATTCCACATCTGCTGAAATAAGGCAGGGTCTCGACGAACTAAAGGTTGAAGAGCAAGAGAAGGAGAAGGAAAAGGAAAAGGAAAAGGAAGAGAACCAAAAGGCAGACGAGAAATCGACTCATCCTTTCATGGATGGGCTGCTGAAACATGGCAAGGAAGAGGAAAACACCCGGGACCTCGAGGGCATGATGCAGACAGAAAATGGTGACCTTGCCTACCGGTCAACCAAGAACGTGCTCGTGGATCTCTTCTCAGAGCTTGAGGATGTCATTACCGGTCCTCGCCTGGCTGAGTTGCTCCAGGCGTCTTGGGCCGCCGACCCTCTCTCCACACTCAAGATCATTTTCAACGCCCGTTCCATTCACTTGGGCAAGAGCTCAAGGAATACCTTTTACCGCTGTGCGGGCTGGCTGGCCCAGAACCACCCCTTGACTCTTGTTGCCAACCTCCGATGGCTGAGCCGTCCTATCATTGAGAAGAAGGCCAAGAAGGAGGGCGAGGATGACATTGTCATTGTGGATTGCAAGGAGGATGATGATCCCTCCAAGTTCGATGTCCAGCACGGTGTCTCTCATGGATATTGGAAGGATCTTCTTAATATCCTTGCCCTGGCAGCGAATGACAAGCTTGGCGTTCTGTCGAACCCTCGCGATGTCTTCAACACCGAAAACCCTGGCATCATCCGGGGCAAGAGTGTGAATCGCAAAACCCGGGGGGTTGGCAGAGCCAGAGGCCGGGGCCGGGGCCGAGGTGGACGAGCGATCGGTCTAGCCCGGGAAAGCAAGGAAGAGCCGCCGGCAAAGAAGCAGCGAATTGATCCCAAGGAGCTTCGGCATCAAACTCGAGACCAGCGATACGAGAGGGCAGTGAATGCCTTCGAAACCAACCCTGTGTATCGAGCCCTCCACCTCACCATCGCGCGGCTCTTTGCAGAGCAGCTAGAAAGCGACCTGAAAGCTCTTCGTGGAGCAGACACCAAGGCCAAGAGGAATATCTCACTGTGCGGCAAGTGGGCTCCCACGCACGACCACTTTCACGACAAGCACACCTTCATCGTCAGCTCCATTGCCGAAATCCTCTACCCCCGCGACTCGCTGGATAAGCTTTCGCCAACCGCTGAGCGGGAGACGTATCTCCGCTTTGCCCGTGAGGAGTACCGCAAGGATACGTCGGCCCTGCGCAAGCACCTTGATGTTGTCGAACGAAATCTCACAACCAAAACGTACGAGAACATCAAGTACGACCGCGTCCCCTCCCTTGCAATGAGCAATTACTCCAAACTTTTCATCAAGAACGACATGCAACGATTTGAAAAATACATTGACAAGGTTGCGGAGGGCAAAGCAAAGATCTCTGGTGCCACGCTTCTGCCATCGACGCTCATCCAACTGGCCCGTAGTTCAAGCAATTCATTCTACGACGTTGCATACCGGACGGCGAAAGCATCGCCGACAGACCTTGTCCAGGCCAAGATCAAATCGATCGAGGCAAAGGTGGTTGACGGTCAGTGGAACTCTCTGGTCCAGAGGATCAAGGATTCTGGTAATCTGGAAAACTGCATTGCCGTCTGCGACGTCTCTAGTAGCATGTCGTATCCTACGTTCCCGGACCAGACAACTCCAATGGACTCGGCTATTGGTCTGTCACTACTCATTGCTGAGGTCACCAAGCCTCCGTTTGGTGGATCCTTCATCACCTTCAGCTCCGAGCCGAAATTGGTGGAGGTTGACTTGACCAAGCCTCTGGCTCAAAAGTACGATTCTATGGTGTCCGCAAACTGGGGCATGAACACCAACTTTGTTGCCGTGTTTGAGCGACTCATCCTTCCCGTGGCTATCAAGAACAAGCTCAAGAACGAGGACATGGTCAAGCGCATCTTTGTCTTTAGTGACATGCAATTTGACTCTGCGGGCTGTGGCGCCGGGTGGAGCACCTCATACGAGAGGATCAAGAGCCGGTTTGAGGATCAAGGCTACGACATGCCAGAGCTCGTATTTTGGAACCTGGCTGGAGGTCATGCCAGTGAGACGGGACACGGAGACCCTACTGCGCCCAAGCCTGTAAACTCGGAAGAGGATGGAACATGCCTCGTCAGTGGTTACTCACAGGGAATGCTCAAGGTATTTTTGGACAATGGATCATTTGAAGAAGAGGAGGAAGAAGAGAAGGAGGAAGATGAAGAAGATGAGGAAGATGAGGAAGATGAGGAAGAGGAGGTTGTGATTACAAAGGAGGGCGAGGAAGTCACAGAGGAAAAAGCCACGAAGAAGAAGAAGGCTAAGATGGATCCCATGACGGTAGTCAGGAAGGCAATCGGTCACAAGGCATACGAGATGCTCAAGGTGGTGGACTAAGGATTGGACATGACGACGAATAATGATACCCAAGAAGAAAACGTGTAATAGAATGTGTATTCCTGAATGTTTATTCCTGAATGAAGCAATTTTGTTCCGCTCGTGATTCGGCCTGGTGTCTTTTGTCCAAGTTTGTGAGTAAAAAAAAAAAAAAAAAGGTCGGCATCCGCCAACGCCAACGCCGATATCTTTAGGCTGACAGATTCAGCTTTCGTAATTTTTTTTTTTTTGGTTTGAGACATTCATCTGTCGCACATCCCTTTTTCCTTTTTTATATTTTTATTTTATTTTTATAGCTATCGCCCTGTAATGTCTAATCCGCATGCTAAAGCCGACGCCTCATTGTCGAATTCCCCCCCCCCCTGGTCCATATCCACCCCCGTGGGGGAAAAAGAGGCGACATAAAAGTCCCGGGTCGTTTTCTTCTTTTTGTCTCTGATTAACCTTTCTTCTTTTTTATCATGTCTCAACGCCTTTGTTCCAAGATGCTCCTCCCCCTCCTCTTCCCTACCCTCCTTTCCCCCCCTTCTCCTTTCCCACGTGGCAACGGTATTTGATGCCAGGGTGGTACCTCGGGCAAATTGTGGCCTGGAGGATTCCTGTCGTTGATGGGGGTGTATGGTGTGTGGTGTACATGAACACACATACACACATGGATACACACACCCGTTGGCGCAAGGTGTTTGAGACACTAATATCTAGCCGTGGTGGCGGGTGGCTTGCCCCTGCTGAAACTGGGGGGGCGGGTATGACGTTTCAAGATGTGGGTTTTGTTTTGTGGTTGAGGTGGCCTGTATCGGGAACGTCCTTTTGCATGTCTCTCCCTCTTAGTGTGTGTGTTAAAGATAGGAGGAGGCTGGGGAGGAGGGGAGGATTCTTGCAGAAGTTTTCCGAGAAGATCTGGTTCCATGATGTTGGGTTCGGGTTTGATTGAATAATGATCCCCTGCAATACTCTATGCAGAAGATGCTCGTCTGGTTTATAGATCGATCGACGCTTTTGTTAGGCGGGGTAGTAATATGAAGCCATCTCAATCCCTCACTGAACTCGAAAGCGAAATCTTTTCGCCAGGCATTGGCATAGGAATTGCACACTAGGGTTCACACCTCCTTATTATTTGTTCAGCTGATGTGTGTTTCTGTGCCTCCCCGGTTTTCTCCTTTCTCATACGTGCGATATGAGTTGTCCCAATTGAGTTCCTCAGTCAATACGATAACACTAGTATCCTTTTCTTCTTCTTCTTCTTTTTACACTTCCTTGCCAACCAGGCTAGTCTGACGGCTATACTCCTCGAATACCGCCGAGACTTGTGCTAACCCTCTCCTGCCATGAAACCATGAAACAGCTTCCACAATGTCGGCATCATTCCTTGATCAGTGTGGGTGGGTGGGCAGCTGTGATTTGAACCACGGGGGGTTTGTCGAGTTAACAACGACGTAATCCAGATTGCCGGGTTTAAGAAGATTGGCAAATGAGACTGATTCGGGTTGCACAAGGAGCTGAGAGCTCCAGAAAGCCCTGTGTTGGAAAGAATGGGGGAGGAACGTGGGAGGAACGTTGGGGGTGGAGTTGACGGACGTTCACGATGCGCAAGACGGAAGCTTCCGACTCAGATTTTCTGCTGAGAGTACACTGATCATGGGACCATGAAGAGAATTTCGCTTTCATTCCGTAGTTAAGTGACGAAAAGAAACCCGGGGCTTGTTCTTCCTGCAGGAAGAAATGTTGCGGTAATCTTGGGGAATAGGGGCGGCGATGATGCCCATTAGGGGGAGAACACGGGGACAACGAGCCAAATCAACCCAGCGCCATCCAGCTGCAAAAGCACGCAGCGACCTTTGGTGGGGGGTCCCCACGGAGATGAGGAACTTCACATGCCAACAACCATGTCGTCCACCATGCTCAGAAACCGCTCTCGGTACTCCCCCGGATCTGCAGTGATAGTCATGGGCCCCTTGTGGGCCACCTTGTTAAACGCCTTCACAATGCCCGTCATTGTCCGCGCCCGCAGCGTGTGCCTGGCCCAGAAGAAGTCGAGCACCACGACGCGGTACGTCCATCGGCCGTCCACGTCGTCGACGCCGCTGCGCCAGGCACCGGCGTCGGACTTGAGCGCGGGGATAGGCGACAACCGCGCCGGGATGGACTGGGAGCCCGGGTAGCGGACGAGGAAAAGGGAATAGTCTACGGCGTTGTTGCTCGCAAGGAGCGCAGTGTCTGCTTCCAGCAAGGCCATAAGCTCTCTCTTGCGTTCAGGCGACACGCGTGCCTTGTCCGGAAACTCGTCGATCAGCCGATCCAGGACAGTATCGGGAGCCAGTCTCCCATCTGCAATGTCTCTCTCTGGGAAGAAGTAGTTGGTTGGTTTGAGATCATACATCTCCCACCTCTCCTTTCCTTGTTCCGTTTCCTCGGCATCCTTGCCAAAGAGCAGGTTCTCCATGATGATGTGATGGGTCGGCGCCGTGCCCAGCAGGCCGCCAAGTGACATGTACGGCGCGTAAACTAGATCCGTGATCCGAACTAGTAAGCTGTGCGGCTTTTCTCTCATGTGGGAAATGTAAGGTACGAGGAGCTCATTTCTGAAGAACTCATACTCGAAGCGCCGCGGCAGCGACTTGACGAGAAACTTGGCGTTTGGCGTCACAAAGAATGTGGACCCGCTGTACCCCAGATCCCCAACTGGCACAAGTTTTGCGATGACTTTCTTTGCCTTGGCCTTCGACTTTCGCCTTGAAGACTCCTGTGATGTGTCTTCACCCGTTGAGGCTTGGAACGAGTCTGCGTATTCCTCTTCATCCAACCCCCACACCTCATGGCGAAGCGCAAGAAAGTCCACAGGTCGATAGCGAGCCAGAAAGAGCTTGAACAAGGCAAAAAACGCAAAGACTGACCTGAGGACGTTCTTGTTGCTGGTGCCGTACCGCCGCAAGATCGCTCTGGCGATCGAAGCCGAGATGCGCTCGGATCGGATCTTCATGGTGGCTGAGATGCAGAGGGGACAGCTGTCTAAGAAGCCCGTACAGAAACTTGTACGAAAGAAAGGGTATATTCGAGATCTTCGTTAATAGAGAAGCTTGAAGCTGTGGGAAAAGTTCCAGAAATGGCCATCAGCGCTGCCTGGTGACGTCACCATATTCCCGTGTCACATGCGATGGGAAATAGAAGCGATTCAAGGCAAAGGGACTCAAAATGCAGCACAACACACTAATTATGTATTATAGGCACTGATTTAACATGGATGCATGCTGTTCGAATTCCGGGTATCAACCGTCCCGTGACTTTGTACGAAAAAGATGCCGACAAAAGATGCACTTCCACAAAATCGCCCGTTGTCAATTCCAAAACAAAAAAAAAAAAGAAAAAAATCATTATCCGCTCTCTCAAACGCTACGCCAGTCGCTCCCAATCGCTCCCAGTCTACTGTAAATCCAAAATCCAATAAGCCAAATCTCTACCTCCTCTGTCCAAGCCCTCCCCCTTTTTTTTTTGTTGGGATCTTCTCCCTGTGTTCGTTCATGTGGTAATGAATGTCAAACAAGCTTCGAAATCCTCCTAGTAAAAAATGAATGATCCATCATTTTCTTGCAAGTCACCCGAGAAGTTATCGATTGCCAACCTCATCCAAACACCCAGCTAAAACTGGTCCGCAGTGCTGAATCCCTTAAAAACTAAAGAGGCCGCTCCTCCTCTTGCCCAAGGGGTAAACGATCAAGGCGCTCATGAAGAGACCCACGCTGATTCCAATGGCAACCTGGATCACCTTGAGAAGCACATTGAACGCTGTTCCATCAAGGGTGGCGATGCCACCACCGTCGGTCGCAGAGTGTGTTGAATTTCCGGTGAGCTCGTTAGCAGATGTGACACCAGCAAGCAAAGAACCTCCGGCGGCCAGACCCGAAGGCACTTGGACAAAAATAGCAGGAAGCATGGCAGCAGCCGCAAGGCTGTAGCCCACCTTTCGAGGCTTCTTCTCTGGTTGCGCAGTAGGGGTGCTAGCGCCAGACTCTGGGTCGACAAGAGTAGATGGTATCGACCAAGAGTCGGAATTTGTCTTTCTCCTCCTCGAAAGCCTTGGGCGAACGGTGAGGTTCCACCAATCGACAAAGTCCAAGTAAGCATTCTCCACATGTCTTCCGAGACGTGAGTAGAGATTTGCCAGGATGCCCACAGTCAGCGCGCCGAGCATGTTGGAGATCTGGCCGTTTCCTGCAAAGTAATCGCTGCAGTAGCTGTTGACGCAGAAGCCTGCCAGTGACATGACCATCATGACTGGCGTTTGCCTCCATTTGGATTGGTTGATGAGGCACAGGCACAAGGTAAATCCAGGGACAAAAAGGAAGTACCATACGCGGTTAAGTGGCTCTGAGCAAGTTGTTGAGCTAGTGGCGTTTCGGTCCATCATACCATAGAGTGAGGCGCCAATGGTGATACCATATCCGAGGAAGAGGGTGTAAATCATAGCGTGCACCATACGCACGCTGCCGGCAACAATGTTGTAACTTTGGAGTTCCAGGGAGCTGCAGAGGACCATGTATCCAGGGAGAATTAGTGCGATGCTGCTCTGAGCCAGTGCGCTGAAGCAGAATAGTTCGCCACCTTGGATGGAACCAAAGCCTCGGGAAATAAAGGACGTGATGACCGCGGCAGATACCTCAAAGACGTGTGCATATAGTTCGTTGCTGGGAGCAAAGACCAGCTGGAGGATTCCGACAATGCATCCAAGCAGGAAGGCGACGGGTAAATCGATGAAGCGCCCCTGGAAGGCAAAGGGGGCTACACATGCTGAGGCGACTCCATACAAAAATACACGACACCAGATGCTGAACTTGTCCGGCCGGCCCATAACATCATCCAACCGCTTGGTTGCTTCATCCACCCCCAGCTTGTCATGCACGACGTCCTTGTAGATGTTGTGGACATCTCGCAGGCGGCCCAGGTCAATACCCTGAAGCACGCGGACGAGCTTGACCTCGGTGGTATGAGTTGTGCTATCATCAAAACTGACAATCATGCAGCCAGGGATGTACAGGAACTGACTTTCAATCTCAAGAACCCTAGAGGACATGATCATGTACTCCTCGAGGCGGTGCGTGGGGGCACCGTACAGCATGAGGGCCTTGCATAACTTGAGGAGGTATCGGTGACGCGAGATGATGCCGGCGATGTGAACGGTGATCCGGATCTGATCACGCTTCTTGGGAGGAGGGGTCTGCTCACGCCTGAGCTTCTCCCAGTGGTCGGAAATTTCGGTAGATGCAGGAACGGCAAACATTGAGGAAGACTTTATGAGCTCAGTTAGAGCCAAGGATGAACTCGAGTTACGAGACTTGTGATGGCTGAACAAACCACTACTCGGTCGAGACCGGGAAGTTCCGATCGAGGAAGTTGGTCGTGAGGTAGGTGGTGAGGGTCGGGGAGATAAGTGAGGAGTCCCTGGTGTATTAGGCGTGTTATTACCACTGGGGGCGCCCGGTCTATCGTCATTATAAAGCTTCAGAAGCGAGGATAGGATGCCGCCACGATATTTGGCGGGTCTGGGAACGTAGTCGTGTGCATAAGCCTGTTGGAGCACTGGGGTAGCTGTGCCAGAAGAAGTGCCAGGGGGCTTTAAAGTGAATAATTCCTTATTCCCCTTCTTTATATGAGACTTGACGAGGTTTTCCGCGAGAGTGTGATCCTCCCAAACATCAGAGTCGACCCTGGGTACCCGCTGACGCAGATTGGGAGTGGCACCATCATAGGCGGCAGTCGTCTTGGATGGCACATCCACATCTGTCTCATCATCTTCATCTGAGTCACCCATGAGTCGTTGGAATGATGGCACTTGTAACTCGTTTGAATTCCGTCTCGATCCTTGCGCGGAGTAGCTGCCCACGGAGACAGCTAGTCGATTGGCCCTCTGCCGGGCATCCGTCATCGACTTGAGCTGGCGCTGCGTGGCCCTGGACTCTGCCAGGTCGGCCTTCTGTCGTTCCTCAGGGGCATCATAGCTGGTATTCCGTCTCAGCGCTGGTCTCGGACGCTTTGGAGGCAGGCCTTCTGGGGTGGTAGCGGGCGACGGCTTGCTCTGCTCCTCAATGCGCTCGCTCTCTTGCTCTGCAGTCAAGATCTTGGTGAGAGCGATTCTCAACTCGAGGGCATCGGGGGCCCCCGGAGGAGTTTGCCCAGGCACAAGTTTAGGAGAAGCTCCAAGAGAAAGAACGCTTTGAGCTTCCTCGGGGGAGTCCCTCGTCCCAGGAGTACCTCCTCCTGGGCTCTCCCCGTTGGGGTGCCAGCCAACTCGCTTCTTCTCCTTGCGGAGAGGTGTGGGAACCTCGCTAGGCCGGTTGCTGTCGTTTTGCTCGGCCGACATGCTGTCGCGGCCGATGGCTGCCGGAGAATGTCTAAAGCGTAGAAGCTCGAAAGTGGTTTCAGGAGGTTGAGAAGTGTGACCCAGGACTATGTCTCTCAGGGTGACCTTGGGCGGGAGCCCAAGGGGGTAAAGAAGATTTTCCCATGGTAGTAAGTGATCTGTGGGAGGGTCCAGAGATTGACATTTTTTTTTCGTCTCGCACCTTGGGGCGAGAACAAAACTGGGCCTTTGCGCAACGATGGGGTGCTCAAACTAAGGAAGAGGCGATAAGGGTTGGTGGGTCGCCGAAAGAGGACCGAGACAGCATACCTGTGAGAGATCGGATCTAAGTTACGCTGAGAAGAGAAGAGAGAGAACACGGTTGTGACTGGAGACCTGCCCAGCGGCTACGAGGTGCTAAGTTTTTCCCACGGTGGTGTTGCTATCATTGATATCACAGTGGGCTTGCCGTCAGGGTTCTCCCGGCAAGCTATCAGCAGAGGGCTGCAGCGGACGGGACGAGCTTGCTTTTGCCGTTTCATTAGTTGCTTGAGGCTCATGTCCCGTCTGGGATTGGCTCGGGTATGGCTTGACTGTTTCGATGAATCAGATTTGGATTGAGCGGGTGGGTGCAGGTGTGTCGCGACGTTGGAGTGGATGAGGTGTGCACGGAGAAGCCAAGGTGAGACGTCTTGGCTTTCGCAGCAGGCGTTTCTGTGACGATCCCGCTGCAGCGTGGCTTTTTTTAGCGGCCTCAGAGGGGTTCACCTGCTATCTGCCAGGGGCCGCCACCGCCACCAAGCGCCCATCACCAGCGAGTGAGGAACCACGTGCTTGGAGCTGCCCTGTGCTTCAGGGACCTTGACAGCAGCGGAGGGTCCGTGTCTGTCTTGATGCTGGCGGAAGATTCGGTGTCGGTGATAGTGGAGAGAGCTTGTTGGTTTGGAAAGCTTGGCTTCAATGGCTACGACACCCCACCGCGCATCGGGTCTTGGGCCCTGGAGCTTCACTAAGGCGACTGGCGATTTGCGCTTTGCGTTGCCCCTTTCGGATGTGATGGCATTGGCGCGGTCGCAGGTATGGACAATCAGGCATCGGACGTGGATGACGGCGATGACGAGTTCTACAAGTGATTTGCGCCGATTGACAGGGAGATTTCCCACTATGAAACTTTCATCTCTTGCAGAGCGAGCAGCCCATCCTGACGCGTAATTCGAGAGGCGTTGCTTGAAGCCTTTGGAAAAAATTTTCACGCTGCCCTTGCCTCTGATAAGTCTCGGCATGCTATAAGTTGCTATTTGAGTTGATTCCACCCACTACCAGTGGGTTCGGTCAGCGATGGATCTCTTGCAGGGTTAAGGCGTCGAGAATCCTGGCTCGGAGGCTCAATCCACGCGGCCCGGGCTGTCCGACTGTCCGCTAAAACCTTCTAGGGCTTCTCTAAAGCTGCGGATAACAAAAGCCGAAAGGCTAAGCGCTAGTGGTTGCATAGTTCCTTGGCCCAATGGAGATTTGATAGGACACGAGCCGCAGATGGGGCTCATTTTGATCTCGGGATACCCAGATGGTAAAGGACGTGCCCTCGCTAGGTTCCCGAAATGTCGGCTCCGTTTGGGTTTTTTGAATTATAAAAAGAAAGGTGGCGGATAAGGAGACAGAGCCCCATCGACGGGCGTCTGGGCTATTCGCTCTCGCAACTGCAGTCGTGAATCAGGCCAATAATCTGTCAATGTCCAATCACGCCACTCTCTGACTCTGCAGGCCCTGCATGCAAACCACCCTCGCCAAAACACGAGATCCTCTTGTTTGAGTCTACGGCCACCATCACGAAATTTTAGGGCACAGTTGGGCACACAGAAGGAAATGCGCCCGGCTGGTAAGCTGATCACAGGCTCGTGCGCCAAAGTGGTCTCTCGGTAAAGGTGATTTGCGGTTCTCATTAGGGAAGGGCAGGGAAGAAGACAGGTATAAAATGAATGGCGCGGATGGATGCCCAATGCCGCCAGTTCTGAACGCTTCGCAAGGCTTGGATTGCGGGCGTAGAGAGAATTCACGTGAAATTTAGATCCTCTACTTAAAGAGAAAGCTAAAGGAGAAAAAAAAATACAAGGTTATCTGATCTTGACACAGTAGTCTGTAGAGAGAGGCGCAACCTGGAAACGACTATTCCCTGATTTGGAAACCGAATTCTTCTTCTGGTAAAGTCGGTGTATTTCAGGAATCCTTCAGAGAGGGGTAAAACTGTACCGCACAACATAAGCATTAGCCACGGTGTATTTTCCATCCCCAGCCCCAAAAAAAAAGAAAACACCAGCTGTATCAGCCCACTCTCCCTCTTCATCGCGTGTGCCGTTGTTGACCGTGCCAACACAATGACTTCGCAATCCGCTACCAAAACGCCTCAGGGCGTCGTGCTCCCTGACCGCATCGTACCCATGCGCGTTATTGTTTGTGGCGTTCATCGCACAGGAACTCTGAGTATGTATTGCTTATTCCCGACCCAACGACGCGCATATGCCAATGCAGCTTCCTTGTTTTGTCCATGATACTGCGATATTCCCTGCATCACGCAATCCCATGTTTGAATGAGATAGACTTTACATACCCTCCCCCCCTGCAGCACTCAATCACAAGCCAAGGAACAAGCTAACTGTCGCGTCCTGGGAAAACAGGCATACGTAGCGCGCTCTGGCAACTGGGTTTCCATGGTTGCTATCACATGCACACCATGATCGAGTCACCGGCCGATAGTGGGGAATGGGTTCGCGCTCTTGAGGCCAAATACGCCGGCAAGGGAACATATACCCGTACCGATTGGGACCGTCTTCTCGGCCACTTCCAGGCCGTGTGTGACGCTCCCTCCGCATTCTTCGGCGCCGAACTCGCCGAGGCCTACCCGGATGCAAAGGTCATTATCCTAAACCGCGACCCTGAGGAGTGGTATGATAGCGTCCTGAACAGCATCTACCCACTCAGCCGGCCAAAAGGCATAAGGCATATGATCAAAATGCTCTATTGCCTGACCTTTGATCCCATTGTTGGCCACATGATGGCCTACAGCAAAGTGGTAAGGGCGCATGTGCTAAAGTACGACCACGGCAAAGAGAAGGAAAAGGCCATGGCTTGGTACAAGTCTCAGTACGACGAGTTCCGGGAGCGCATCTCCGCAGACCGGCGCATTGAGTACACCATCACGGAAGGGTGGAAGCCCCTCTGCGACTTTTTAGAGGTCCCGGTGCCCATGGTCAAAGACGACGCAACTGGCCTAATGGTGGAAGCGCCGTTTCCTCGATTAAATGACCGCGCCATGTTTAAGGGTCAATCGGCCAAGATGCTCGCTAAGAGCACTCGAAGAGCTAACGACAACCTACTCAGCACCGTCGGGAAACTGGCGCTGACGGCGGTTGTGGGGTGCGCCGGGTATCTGGCTTGGAGAACCCGAATTGG
Organism: Calonectria montana; assembly: GCA_022606435.1. Lineage (NCBI taxonomy): Eukaryota > Fungi > Ascomycota > Sordariomycetes > Hypocreales > Nectriaceae > Calonectria > Calonectria montana. The sequence continues at coordinate 6,176,855 of JAIZZI010000003.1, forward strand.
TGGTCGAGTCTAGAGCTAGAGTTGTTGATAAAGGTCTTAGCGGTGGCCCCGTGGTGGTCAGAGAACCAACCGTGCACCCACCCACCACAGGCGAGAGAGGCTGAGATGAACGATCGAGATAGGGGCTTGATAAGCCGTTGTAAATGCGCGACAGCGGTCTCCCGCGTCAATGTTCCGGTACCCCAGAAGGTAGGGACTATGTACATACTACGTATTTATTTCACCAGGGAAACCTGGTATCGGTTAGGCAGTAGCATACATAGACAGCAGCATGTCCCATTTAATGGGCTGATAGCAAGCAGGTGCACTGAAGGCATTTCCATCGACCGTGACAGCAGCAGCACAAGTTATGACAATGGCTGCGCGGCAATCCAAAAATCCACAGCATTTATCTCACGTCGGAAAAAAAAAATCGATGGCATTGACTGCCGAAGGCTGTAATATGCATCTGCTGCCAGATGCACCAAAGCCAGGCCTTGTTTGATCCAGATCCCAATCTTCGCAAGTTGACCTCGCCAAACCTACCCCCACGCTGTCGCAGCACGTGAGGACCACGGCCTTTTCCGCACAAACGCTTCAGAGGTGTAGGGCTTTTTTTGTCGGCGCGGGAGTGACAGGGCAGACAGCCAACATCCCTGGAGGCTGACGGCTTAGCGGAACAGACTGGCTCTTCTCTCTGGAGGCTGCGCAAGTCAAGTGACGGGTCGAATTGATCAATCACCGTTCGCAATCACCCTCCCATGATGATCCCCGTGAGAATTGGCCCATCGCCGCCAAACCACTGCTCTCCCGTAGTCCGTTCACCACCCCTGGCCACTCGGCGGCTCATGCTGCAGTGGCGAAGCGTCATATCATCATCGTCATCATGGACATTGATTGCTGTTCGTCAGGCCAGGTCCAGCCAGGTTTTTTTTTTTGTCTTCAACCCCCACGCTGCCCATCAAATTCCAGCCCCTTCCCTGATCCCCAGACGTCGACCAACCGCCGTCGTCGAAATTGGACTGGCTGACCCAGAACCCCGGGGCGCTTTGGTTTAGCGCCCCCAGGATTGGAGCTTGATGTTACACAGGTCCCAGACGAGCGCAGGACCTGTCAATTCGCGACAGCCATTGGACGGCGCAGCATGACAGTGCACGACAGGACTTGGGTTGACCGAGTACGGAGTACATTGTCAAGCATCAAGGACGACGTGGGGGTCAGGCTGCCCTTTGGTTGCCGCCTTTTTCGCCCCTTTCACCTTCGAATACGGGCTAGCAAAGTGGCCTTTTGTGTTTGCTACCAGGCGGTGCTCCAGCCGTCTGCCCAAGGCGTTCGTAGTCCTAAGCCAAGTTGTCATGGCTCAGCCAATCTCAGCTCATGGCGTCCCCTCCCTCCTCTGGTGCAGATCAGACGACCAAGATCGCCCATGGTACCTGCTTCTACGTTGGTACTAGTCGAGGCTTGATGTGTGTGCCCTCCTGATGGTGTCCCCAGCTCTCTTACGTTACACCTGTCCTGCTGAGAGGCTGCAGCATCCTGGCATCACGTCTCTTCTCGCGACGTCTTCTGTCGGCTTTGGGAGCAAAACAGGCCACAACTCCAGTTTTCTGCTGGCCCCCCACTGCCGCACTGTGATGCCTCTAGCGGAGACCGCCTCTTGTCTCTTTGCTCACAGCCAACTTGCCATTTTATCTCGGTCGCAGCACCGTAGTCGCTCCCTCCCGGTCCGGGCTGTCTCGGCCGGAGGACCCGCCGGATCCACGGATTGAAGCTCCTGACCCCAGGCCACCCCAGCTAACCCCCACGCTCTCGTGAGCTGCCGACAGGAGGCGCTTGGGCCTTGGAGGGGAGCTTGTACACCCAAGCCTCATGACGAGGTCTCCTCTTTTGGTGCTGCTTGGAATATAAAAGGGCAGCTGACACCGTCCTCCTGTGTTTGTTTTTTTCTATCATTCTCCCTCATATTGACTTCATCATCTTTCTCCGTTTGAGATTAGGATTTCTGCGAATCTTATCAAGCCGATAAGTACAGCTCTCCAGATCGACTTACACGGATCACCGCCACACACACACACAAGACATCATCATTATCCATGCCTGCTACAATCATCAACTCTCCCATGATGGGTTCTCCTAAGGCACAGCAATTGCGACTCAGCGATGGAGTCTACGTCCCTACCGTTGCCTTCTTCAACAGCGAGGATGAGGTCGATGCTCCCGCTCTCGAGAAGCACCTCATCAAGCTTCTAAACTCTGGAGTCGCCGGTATCGTCGTCCACGGCTCCAACGGCGAATGTGCCCACCTCTCCCACGATGAACGCACTGCCATCATCCGAGTTGCCAGAGACACAATCCTCCACGAGGAGTCGAGGGTCCCTCTGATTGCTGGATGCGGTGCCCAGAGCACCAAGGAGACAACACAGCTGTGCGTGGATGCTGCCCGATCCGGCGCCACCCATGCCCTGGTGCTTCCCCCAAGCTACTACGGCGGTCTTCTTCCTGATAACCTGGTTGTGAAGCACTTTTACGACGTGGCAGACAAGAGCCCAATCCCCCTGCTGGTCTACAACTTCCCCGGCGCTGCTGCAGGCCGCGACCTCAACTCGGATGTGATCCTCGAGATTGCCAAGCACCCCAACGTTGTGGGCGTCAAGCTCACTTGTGGAAACACGGGAAAGCTTGCCCGCATTGTGGCTGACTGCCCCGAGGGCTTCTTTGTGGGCGGCGGTAGCGCCGACTTCATCCTGCAAGGCCACGCCGTGGGTGGAAACGGAACCATCTCTGGTTTGGCCAACCTGTGCCCTAAGGCATGCGTCCGCATCACGGAGCTGGCTGACGAGGGCAAGTGGCGCGAGGCCCGACAGTTGCAAGCTCTCGTGGCCAAGGCCGACTGGGTGGCCATCAAGACGGGCTTTGTCGGCGTCAAGGCTGCGTTGGGCCACTTTGCCGGTTACGGTGGCGAGCCGCGCAGCCCATGCGTTGGTCCGTCGCAAAAGGAGCTGGAAAACATTACTCGAGGATTCCAAGACGCAATGGACCTCGAGGCGACTCTGTAAGAGTGGACAGGGGTTCAGTGGGCCAACAAAAAAAAGCGACTTTAATGTGGGACGCGAAACAAGTGAAGAGCATCCAATCAGTGATGCGGTAATGACCATTGATTGATACCTGGGGAAGTTGAAGGGAAGAGCTCCTGTGGAGCAACGGCGTATGGGGTTTTTTATTTTATTTTCTTCCTCTGGGACTTGGGCAAAAGCAGAAGCGTGGCCATTAGTACAGCATTGTACATGATTGTCATTGCGATTGTACAGTAGATGCAATGAATTGAAATAAATTGCCTTTTCAACGTAAATATTCGTCACTGATGTTCACACCCGGCACATGCTTTTACCCCATCGAAATTGACGTTCCCCGCAACCATGTAATTGTGTGTAAGCCATGATAAATGACAGTTCAGACAGTCTAGGATAAAAGATCCGGCCCCCCTCCAACACCACCAGGCTACTGCTACGGTTACTCCAACGTAATAATGATTCAAGTCCGACTGCAACGCCAAGCGCAGGCAGCAGGCTGGCGGGAAGGTTTCTGTGCAACGCTGCGCACTGCGCCGCTGAGCAGCGCCTGGTCGCCTCAACCCGTCACGCTGGCCATTTCCGCTTTGGGCGGTCAACATGTGGTATGCAGCGTCAACCGGCATACGATGTGAGATGTTGCATGAGGAAGGGTGGTGAGATTGTGTGAGATGGGGAGGGGGGCCAAGACGATCGGCCGCTTGTTCGGCAGCCTTCGTCCTTGCTCAAGTCACTGACAGCACCCATTTATCGTGTGCGTAACAGATTGCTTGCTTTGCGACCCCTTCGCAAAGGGACCCTGCCCTTCGGCGCCCGGATACCCCGCAAAGCCAAAGCATCACCGGGGGTTTTCCACTTTGGTGAATCAAGTCGATGGGCCTATGGGTCGATTCGAGCGGGTCGGCAATGGTTCGCCCAGCAAGTCGGAAGCGAGGAATTGGTAATGGACAAAAAGGACGACCAAAACTTAATGGAGAGGCCGACCGAACCGCTGCTAGTCCCGGGCTTAGCACTGCAACGCGATGCGACATGACATGACGTGGGCTCACTGACCCTTTTTTTTCCGCAAACAGGCCAGAAAGTCCAGAGCCAAAAGGCACAGCTGCGTACGGACAACCATCGGAGGTGACCCCCACGTCTACACATGATGGGTAAACCCATGCAATTGCCCTTCCCATGTCAGGATATGTTGATGGGGCGCCTCGGGACTTGGACGAAGCCAGGGCGGCGGTCTACAGCTACAGCACAGTGTACATCTCTACGTAGTACAAGGTCAATCAGCAGCATGGCGGGCGGCACCAGGGGTCTGCCTGGGCGGGATCCACGTTTGGGGGGAAGCTGAAAGCGAGGGAGGCGGGAAACCCGGTTATCGGGAGTACGCTGCCAGGTTCTTCTTTTCCGCCTTGTTTCTTCAACACTCGAATTTCCTTCATCGTGGATCCTCAGCAGCTCATCATCATACGCTTGTTCAATGCACACTGAGACCCGACATGGGTGTCAAGTGGAACCAGGCTTGAAAAAAAAAAAAAAAAAAAGCCATCAGACATAAAACATGAGAAAAAAAAGAAAAGAAAAGAAAGCACAAATTGTCCGCCGACGGCGTGGTGGAGACTTTTAAGGATCCGAGTTCTGGGAAGTTTGGGGGAGGGGCCCTGACAAAATCACCAGGACGATGGGGGCACCACACAAAGGAAAGAAAGAAAGAAAAAAAAAGGGGAGCTGCGCGACAGAAGCGCACATCGGCATTTGGGACAGATTGGGGGCGAGAAGAGGTAAGATGTGTGGAGAGTGGGTGGACCAGGGGCATCTTCGTCCAAAATAAGGGACGTGGGGGGTCAGCCAAGTTACACATGCGCGTAAAAAGAGAGAGAGGCATATTTTCATTGTCATGAATCATGAACAGTGGGATGTAGTGAGCTCCGATTTTTTTTTCTCTTGGGTGAATTAATTAAGAATGGAAAATTTTTTTACTCCGTCGTTCCTTAGACACGGGCCGCCGTGGAGACGCCATTTTTTTTTTCTTTGCTTCTTATCTTGGGGGTGTCAAGAGATTGGGGGCGTGGTTTCGTTGCTTTTTTCTATTTGCTGGTCTGCCTCACCGAGACGGAGACGATGCAAGGTGAAGCGTAGGTGAGGTGGAGGTGAGGCGCTCGGTCTGCAGGCCACAGGGGGGTCAGATATCAATCTGCGCTCTGAGCAAGAGGCTTTTCCGATAGGGTTTGCGTGATAGACACGTTTTTCTCTGATTGGGCAGCAGTTACCCAAAATGGAGAAAAACAATGCATTTTTTAGGACTGAAGTGTCCGTAGAACTCTCCCAGCTGAACCAGGACCAAGATAAGGCTGGCCAGAGATATACATGCAGGGCGCGAACTTTCGGTGTGATCGCCATTGAGCCTCTGTGCGCAGCCCCTCATTGCTGGCAGATAGATATCAAGGAACAGCATGTTGTGACCGCGAAAGCACAGTCCAGTTTGACGTGGCCGCATTGCAGAGGAAGGAACAGGACGAAACCCTAGTTTCGCGATGACCCTGGTACCCTCGCTTTGTTTCCGTCTTTGACGATCACTATTTTTTTTTTAGGCTGATCTAGACGGGCACCATACTTTGCCGCCCCAACGGCGGTATGTCAACTTCCCTGTTATGAAACGCCGCAGGTTCCGGCCTCTGATAAGGTCTTGTACATGCATACTACTATGATCCTACCTAGTGTGTGGCGCTGCGCTCATGTGCATGTGCATCTCTAGTCAGTATTATCGTAAGTCAGTGACATCATAAAAAATCGCCAAGAAACTTTCCATACTCGTATTGCTATTCAGCCCCAGGTGCTAGAGCACTATCTTCCTCGTTGATAGAAACATCTGTTACTCAACCAGATGCGCTTTGCCACTTTTATGTGTATATATTTTGGAAAAAAAAAAAAAATTCCCAATCGAAGGTTGCACTCCTGATTCTTCTGATGCACTGGTGTCAGTAACTCCTATAGAGTCATTTCAACGGGAATCCACTCGATATCGGCACATAGGCTGACAAGCGAGGACCAACAAAGGGTCCGGGTCTCTTGTGTCAACCCGTGTCCCCCCTCACTTAATCGGCCCCAAAGCCACCGGGCCTTAGCCCATATAATTTCTGCATATCTTTTTTTTAAGATCCCTGTCGTATTATGGGAATTGCGTAATGGGTGGCTTAGAGGCGAGGACATCGTTGACCGGGTCCAAACGCGTAACCTTGTTCATATGTTGATCCTCATGCGTATCAAAGTTACGTTTTAACTGGGAGTAGATGAAGGGGAAAAAACAAAACTTGATCAAAAGGAGAGTTTCACGGGTTTGCATAGCGTAGAGAAGGATACCAAAGTATCACTATTCTTCTAGGGTAGTTGAATTAGGCTATAGATTCGGGCTGGATGAGAAGTTCACCACAATCAGAAAAATATGAGCAATATGACATCCTCTTTCTATGATACATGATAATCAAATGGAATGAAGAGTTACATCGGCTGCTTAGATGTTGGAACACACGTTTGGTGTCTGCTATTATTTTAGACTATGGCCAACTTTGAACCTAACGCGATCGGAGTATATCAGGAGACAACGTTGGTATGGGAGATAAAAAGTCTATATTTAGTCATGATAATTATATTGAAAGTATCATCATTGATGATATGAGGATTCGACTCCTTGGTGAACTTAACATGATCATCGATGGTTACGAGAGTGATGATCCTTGAAGCCAAATTGACGAAAGATACGATCCATGTCCTGCGAAAGTCAGGAATCAGAGCCGTGGGCGAGGATATCGTTAGAACTGAATACAAGCGAACAAAAAAAGGACTAGACCGAGGGAAATTATGATGGCCTTGGTTAAGGCCTAATGGATTGAAGGAACTTGGCTAAGTTCAGGAGGACTTGGTCATTTGGGAACAAGTGTTCCTATTCTCCCTGTATCAATCAGTGATATGAGGCGCCGTATTAAACAATTTCCCATTCATAGTTCATATAACCCAAGTCGTTGGACAGAAGAATGTTGCCTGCGTGGACATTCCTCGTGTTGGAGAACACAGCTCGATGAGCGTAGCGCAGGCGTCAACTTGGCAATATATGATGAAATAACTCGCCATTGCGTCAACGAGGCCTGCTGGTCTAGTGGTATGATTGGCGTTTCGTAAGTTCCACTACTCGGCAGTTTCAACTATGCAGTCGACTAACAACGCATCAGGGGATTTCCCAATTCTCTCAGAGAAGATATGCCAGGTCCCGGGTTCGATCCCCGGGCAGGCCCCCACTTTTTTGCTTTTCCGCGAATGTGTTTTTGATGTTCTCGCGTCCACGTATTGTAAAGCGGTTATGTTTCCTCTCCACGCCAACAAGGCCTGCTGGTCTAGTGGTATGATTGGCGTTTCGTAAGTTTCACCGCTCGCCAGCACGAAGTCATCGTAATACTAACGTGTCCAAAGGGGATTCCCCAGTTCTCTAAGAGAAGTTATGCCAGGTCCCGGGTTCGATCCCCGGGCAGGCCCCCATTCTTTTTTTGCCTGTTGGACGAGTTTTTGTTTTCTCTTTTCTCGGTATGTTGTTCCGGCATCTTCATCGCGGGTCCTGGAGGTTTCCTGTTTCCCTCCGGCATCTGTGTAAACACACAATGAATCCGGCCGATTACATACATCTATCTCACTTTACTATTGGGGAGCTTTGTTTGCCTGTTGTAGAAAAAAGTAACCACGAAAATGCAGCGTCTTACTCATACATGTTTTGCCAGCCATAGTTGGGCAGAAAGCGATCAGATGCTTTTCTGAACACGCTAGGTTGCGTCTTGTGGTGTTTTATGCAGCCTATGACCCAGATCGATATTACCAAAAATACTACAAACGTGATTCAATAAGATCAAAGACCTGCACCATATCCCAGCCATTACTCCCACCGACATGTCGTACTTTAATTTCAAATTGTGACAGTCTTTTTATCGTCGTAGTCAAACGTCCACATCTGGTGGTTCTTAGTTGTCCAGCCCGAATGCTCCTTGTATGACGTTGACTCGCCGTCCGGCTTCAGGCAAGCCGTCACAGCTCCCTTATCATCCTCGCCATGGTTGTTTTGCGGGCGGTAGGTCTTGTCCTGGTTCAGCCGCCAGCGAACCGACTCGTGCAGAACTGCTTTCCACGGAATATCGCGAGTGCCGTATACGCTGGGCCGGAGGCTGTGGTGCACCCACTCGTTGTTTGCCAATTCCCAGCGAGGGATGAAGGGCAAGTATTCTGTTCAAGTTAGCTTCCGAGGATGATAAAAAATAAGGGAATTGTGGGTGTGCGAGTGTCAGGCTTACCCATGAGCTTCCACATCAAGACTTGATTGAAGGCTGTCCCGGAATTGAATTGTAGAGGATGGTGAATGACACCGAGCTTAAACTCGTCCTTGACCTCTTCATCCCTTGCCTTTTGCTTCCAGTTTTTGAAGTTCGTCTTGAACCTCTGGAGACGCTTCTTGTTCCAATGCAGCGCCTCTGCATCGGGGCATTCTGCCCGCTCCTTCTTGTTCAAGTCCCTGAGCTCGTCAACCATCCAGGCCAATGCGACGTCGCTCATTTGCACGCGCTCGCTGGCCTCTGTGTGCACGCTTCCCGACCAGAAGTAGCCCAGTCGATCCCACCAGGTGACGCTATTGGGCGCAGCGGGGATCTCGACGGCATTCTCGGCTGGCCACCCGCCGCCGACATCGCAGTGGCTGCCCGGAAACCAGACCTCCTTGACATCCTCCTCCTTCACCTCTTCAATGATGCTCTGAACGGGAAGGCTTCCATCGCCAGTGTCTCCGTTTTTGACCTTGGCCTTTCCCTTGTTGCTATCCTTGGTCTTCTGGATGGTGCGGATATCCTGGGCCAGAAGGGATGGTTTGAACTTGACACGCTTCTCGTCAATCGACACAGCGTGTCGGACATGCCTGGCAGTTCCAAAGATGGGCATGGGAACAGGTGCTCGTGTCTCCAGTACAGAAACAGAGGCAACGCAGTCCCAGAGGCCCAAAAAGTGGACCTTGATGTTTGTGTTGTTGGACTTTGAGTTGGCTGCAGTCGAGTCCTTTCGACAAAAAGTTCCGCTGAAGGCTTTGACTTCCTCGAGTGCAGCCTTGGTGGCCTCTTCTTTGCGCTGCTCTGCAGTTTTGTGACCCTTTTTCGTGTGGCGGGGGTGCTTGTCTTGAGCCGTTATCAATGGTGTATCTTCGTCGGCACTTTCTTCGTCACTGCCATGTCTTGAATCACCATCTGAATCAGAACTGTAAACATCGGAATCGTCGCAGTCGTCGCAATCGTCGTCGTCTGCCTCTGATTGGCTATGGTCTGGCATCATGGCTCTGAGGTCCTGGTGACCCTCATCCTTGAGCTTCTTCTTGCGTATATCGGTTTTTCCCTGGATATAGCGTTGGTAGAGGCGGAATGCGAACGGAACCATTTCCTCGTTGCCTTTGCATAGTAGTCCAACTGTGTTGATCATTTGTGCTAGAAACTTGGCCGTGAAAGCGCCACGACTGAATCCAAACATGTAGATCTTGGCACCCTAGAAATTGTTCGGGTCAGCGACGAATGGTTTCTTCTGTAACGGGGGTATAGAAAGTCTCACATCCACATAGTATCTCATCAGGAACTTATAACCAGCCATGACGTGTGCGTCAAAGGTGCTACCAAATCCCTGATCGATTTGTTTTGAGAACCAGCTTTTGATCTCACCGAGGCTTGACTTGTTGACTGAGGACTCATTGATCACGTACGTGCCAATGCCAGCTATTGCAATGTGAGAGAGAGACCTTGGATATGACACAGTAGGATGGCTGACTCTGGTAGTAATGGTACTGATTGGGGTGTGTGCGGTTTAGCGTGCGAAGCAGCTTCACAACGTTGGTATCGGCATCAGACCCGCTGAAAGTGTTACCGGTGCCATCGAAACAAAGGACAAGATTGGGAGGGTTGCAGGATGTCTGGCATGCAGAGGTGCCGCTGGGCGGCTCAGTGGGCATCTCAGAGGGCATTTTTGGCGAGGGGAGTAGGTTTCTGAATCTCAAAATGGAACAAAAAAGACCAGCTTGGAAATTCCCGGACCTAGGACGGGATCAAGGGCGGGACAGATCCCTCGCCGCCTTTTATGGTAGCTCGGGCTTGAGGGGATGAGTGCCACCCCGCTTCGGTATTACCATTTTGTGTAGAGCCTACTGCAAATGCACAACTAGAGTAACCATGTGTGAGACAATCGGGTGTGACCGCAGGTTTTGGGCCTATGAAACGGCACCTGTTGGTTGCCAACGGCATTGACGTGGCGGAGATGGGCGCTGGTGGCTGAATAGCTTCAATAAGATGCCTGGTGCAGTTGACAAGCCACCTATTCAGCCAAGCAAGCTTGCGAGAGGGAACTATGTCGATTCTGGGGATCGCTAGTGTCTTGAACGGACTAGTGCGTTGAGGCGGCTTCCCCCCCGGGGCCCGCGTTCACGAATGGATGCCCAATGGCTCTGGAGAAGGCTGGAATAACCCGAGCCTAGACTGCCCCCTCACGTATTTCCGCAAGCCACTGGGACGATGACCGGGACGGGATCTGCCCTCTAGAGCTTTTGAGGCCATTGGCGTTGTCTCACGTAGCAATGCCGCGACGGAAGCTTGTCTCCATTGGTCATAAAACCCGAAGCAGATCCACAACCTAATGTCAAAGAGTCGTAAGCTGTGTGCTTGCGAGCGATAAAGCTCTGCCGTCCAGGCTTGGCATCTGGCGGCCTGCGTTTTCCAGGGAATTTTAGGTCACAAATTCATAATTCTATATCGCACGTCCTTAGGCGAACGGGACGTCGTTTAATTGCTACACTTTGATAGTCCTTGGCCACGTGGTGCGAGATCGATCATATAGCGCGACGTGCGACATCAAGCGTCCCAAATTCTGTGGCCACCGAGTCTGCATTGTATTTTGTAGCTCAATCTCCACTCGTTGTGGTCGACGGAGGGTTTGAACAGCCACCTAAAGAGTATGTTTGTACAACAAATTTACTCTACTTGGTGTCCTAGGATTATTGTATTATGTTATAATAACGCGGGAATGATATCATATGTATGAATCGTTGAATAGGATGATCGTTAACGGATCGCAAGTGGCAGACCAGTATCACTAGCTTAGCTAGTGCATCGGCTTAGATCGAATCTTATCGTGCTCCGCTGGATATTAAAGCAATGCACAGGCCCTTGCGGTGGCTCGTGCTAATGCAAGTTCTTTGTGTGAAGGAGTGGGATATGTCCTGTCGCAGACTTTAAGCACGACGAGCATTGAAAGCTACTTTGATTCATACACATTAACTTTGAAGCCTGGTGAAGACCATAGGTTGCAGAACCTTATAGTTAGTGAGGGCCGTACTAAAAATATTGCACGAAGTTGATGAAGCGTGATATAAGCTGAACACTCATTGATGGCTTAGAGATGGACTATGCCACCAGGTCCAGTATATAATATTTGTTTGCAAACTTGGATAGATATAATATATAGCTGAGCCACTGACTAGAAAATGAACAGAAACTTCAAGCTGCGAGGCAGCGCCTGAGCTCTTAGAAGCAAGGCACTACCTTTATCCATCCAATTGGATCGCAAAAACCAGCCCGTTTTCACCGGTCTTCTCCCTCGCTTAAGCGTCAGAGGCGTCGAAATTGCGGATCAGATCATAGTAAAACTTGACGGCATCGACGTGAGTCGTCATCCTGACCCGCTCGTCAACCGTGTGGATGTTTTCGGTGCCACGCTCCCAGGTTGGTGTGAATCGATAAATGTGCTTGGAGAGATCTACGAGGACGATGAGGTTAGCCTATATGTTTGATTGCTGACGAGAAATAAGAAGAAGAAAAAAAAAGGCGCTGCAGTGTAAGAATAATGCGCAAAAAAAAAAAGGGCAAGACTGACTCAGATAGTGCCTGGTGTCGGTGTTGCCGTTCATGATTTCTCCCGCCGGCACCACTTTTACGCCGTCGAGGGCAAAGGCGTGCTGGAGCGTGCCGGAGAAGACGTCCCACACCGGGCCGGTGGTTGGGGACACGGGGGTGACGTGGGAGCTTGCGGGGACCGTCAGGATCAGGACGCCCTTGTAGTCGACGGCCTCGGCGGTCTCCACGTCGTCGGTGACCATGACACCCTGCGATGGGAGCTGGGAGATGTATTCCTCATACTCCTTGTCGCCCTCAAAGGCCTTGACGGTGAGGTTGTACTTGGCCACGACCTCGGCAATGTTGCTGACAAATGTGTGCTGCACCTTGGGCACGCTGTCCTGAGGAGCGACACGGTAGTCGACGCCAAAGTTGATAACCTCGGGCATCGCGTTGATCTTCTGGCCGCCCGAGATCAGGTCAATCGCCTGCGAGGTGGAAACCAGGTAGCGGGCCCTCTCGTCCGTCGTGATGAACAGCTTCGTCAACTCCTCGAGATCATCCTTGGCCAGCAGCTTCACGAGCTCGGGCGACTCCTTGGGGGAGTGCTTGGCGACGCACACGAGGTGGTTGTACACGGGGCTGCCCTTGACCACCTCTGGCTTGTAGGGCCTGGCCTCGAGGGCGGTGATGATCTCTGCAGTGATACCAATGCCTGTGTGTGGGAAGGGAATGGAGGCGTGACCACCAGCAGTGTGGAGCTCACCAAAGATCTCGACGTTGCCCTTCTCAGCGACGCTGGGAAGCACGTACAAGGTGTCACCCACGCGCTGCATGCCCATGCCACCTTCATCAAAGATGGCCAAGATGCCATCGGTGCCGTACTCCTGCTCCAGAAACTCGCTAATCTTACCGGCGCCACGGGGGCCGCCGCACTCCTCATCGAAGCCGAGGGCCACAACGATGGTGCGCGTGGGAGCCCAGCCGGGCTGGGAGAGGAGCGTCTCCAGGGCCGACAACAGCGCTGTCAGACTGTTCTTGTCGTCAGAGGCGCCTCGGCCCCAGAGCCACTCACCGTCAAAGTAGGCGTCAAAGGGCGGGTGAGTCCACGTCGACTCGTCAGCCACGGGGACGACATCCTGGTGCGCGGCAAGAAGAAGTGGCTTGAGCGATGAATCCGACCCAGCAATTGTGTAGACGAGGCCAAATGTGTTGACCTTGTCAATTTTTGCGCGCTTGTAACTAGATGAATGGTCAGATGCTTCCACTAAAAGGTGAATGTCTTGGCGAGACTTACATGGTGGGATACACCTGTGCAAGCGTCTTGTGCAGCGTATAAAACGGCGCCCAGCGCTTATCCACATCGATGTCGCCCAAATCATCGTATGTGACGGTTGGCACTCGCACAATGGCCTGGTGGCGTTTTACCTGCTTGAGTAGAGCCTCGTGGGAGTCGAAAAGGCTGTCTGCAGAGGGCAAGCCATCGTCGCTCGGCACAAGAATCGGAGGCAGATCGCAAGAGAAGTCGGCGGAGCTGTCATGTGCCAAGAGCGGCTTCTGAAAGGGCGCCCCAAAGGGTGCTGACACCAGGGCTGAGGCTACGCCGACGCCGGCAAGGAGTGAGAAGTGCTTTAGCGCCATGGTCAAGTGTCTGAGGGCGAGCTAGACTTTGGACTAAAGAAGGGGAAAAAAAAAGCCGCCCGAGAGAAGGTTTCTTCTGGCTGCCAAAATTATTCGGGAAGATAAAGGGAGGGGGGGATTCGTCAAAAAGGCGGGGGATGGCGATAGAAGCGCTTCTGCCACAGATGTCCGAGACACGGCAGCGAGAAGGCGGCTGGGCCCGCTAAGCCGGTCCTGATACGGTAGGCGATTGACGGCGCAGGCGGCTCGGAAGCTAGATATGGGTCCGGGAATTAGAACAAGAGCGTGGTTGGAGGTAATAGTAACATGGGAAATGCGTCTTTATACATTTGTAAGCCGCACCATTAAAAAATTTGAGTCACAAAAGAGCCAATTTCGAGGTCGAGTGTTTATGAATGTCTGGTGCAGACACTGCCAAGCCGGACAGGAAACTAGACTGAGAGCCACGGGTTATGTTGACCTGACCCGTTTTACCCGAGATCAAGATCGGATCAACATTTGTTTCCTATCAATACAGAAGGCTATCGACCAAATGCAGCATTCCCCAGTTTTTCGACAGTGCGCACCTGCTTTTGCAGGTCTGGGGTTTCTTGTTCTTTCCTAGGTCACCTCATAGCATCGTGATGTTGTTAGTATATCATGTACATGAAACATACACTTCTCAGGCTTATTACACATGACATGTGCGTTAAAGATTGGTTGCATCCGTATTCATGTAAATCTGAATACTGCCTGGGCAAAGTACTAAAAGAGACTGCATTTCCAGATATGCATGATGGTCCCTAAAGGAATGGGAATATAATTGACTTCTCATCGCCAGTCATTGAAGAGAAGCACTTGCAGGTCTACAATCTGCCGTATTGCTGGTACAGGAAATGACAGATGCCGATAAGGTATTAAAAAAACACAAGCCCTTGAAGAACTAAGTAACTAAGCCGTTTCAGGGTCTAATTAAAATACTAAGAGATGATGGCGAATAAAAACTCCCCATACAAGAGCTCTTTTCCCTTACTATCCCGGCTGTATTCAATGCACTCAAAACATGATCTCTCTATTGAATTTTAACTAAATAAATTCCATATCAAATACAGACATACCATTGGTACACGTGCGGGCTGGGAAGTGAGATGGAGGATCGCTGAACGCTCGGCTTGCGGGGGAGCTTTTTGGCGTGCGCAAAGAATTGATCTATCCGAAATTCTGTGCTAAAATTGGCACACAGCCATCCCGATTTAGGCCGTGTACTCGAAATTTCCATGAAGTGGCCAATCTTGAAAAGGAACTACATCAAGTACGTCGTCCGGTCCAGGAAGTCATTGATAAGGTCTCCCAAATAGAAAGAAGACATTAGTAATTGTCACTCTCATCCCACGCCTGTCATAATCCCCGTTAGTCATGGTTTAAAGAGCCATATCAAAGGAGGTGGCCCACCTGAAACAGCGCGATGGGGGAACCTCAACGTCGAACTGGTTCGGGCTACATTCCTGTGCAAATGAAAACCCTCCCTGGCGACATTGCGTTTCAATCATTGATCGATGGAAACACACTTTCTAAATCTCATATTGTCACAGTGAATGTGCATTTATTGCTGCCACGATTGCAAGGAGACCTGATGGAGGTGGGCAAAAACAGGTTTCTGGTGATGTTTTGAGATTGGGGTACTGGCTCAATGACGCAAGTGGGATTGGCTAGAAACATGAATTATGATCAAGTACGTTCCTTATCCGGATCGCAGCAGTGCCTGAGCTGAGGCAGCAACGAGGCAGCCAGTCACGAGCTGGGCTTATCCAACCAAAATGCTTGGTGGCTGATTTTTTAGCGTCCATGTCACGTCTCATGTTCAGATGGTTTTTTCTGACGAATCAATCATCGAAACACGCGGCCTATTTTTTGTGCGATCTCAGGATGTCTCGGAATTCCGGCATATTCGAGATGTTTTTTTTCGGAAGTGTTGGAAGTCGTCATGTTGGATCAGAATAAATAGTAGAGGTCTTGGCATTCTTTTGTGAGATAGAACCGATCTAACACAAAGATCCCACCATTTGCATCTCAACATTGCCCCCTATTTTACTTGCCCCAATCTGCTTCTTATTGCTTCCCATCATGTTTTGGGTAGTAGGAAGTAATAACGTCCCTCCAAAAAGCAACCAAGTTGACAAGGTAATTGCCTCGGGTCAGGCGAAAGTGCGAGTGGGCGACTACTCAATCAATTTCCACAATATTGAGGACTTCCAGAGCGCCTGGGAAGAAATAAAGCGGGTGGCGACCAAGTATCCAGCTAGGGGCTTGCTGTACATTTTACAAATTGTTCAGTTCGCCTTGTCGTTTGCGACTCTTGTCGTGACCTGCTGCGCAATTAACGGTATGCTTTCTGACTTGCATTGGAAACGACCTCCGGGAAAACTCAGCTACAATGTCGCTCTGGTATGATGCATATAATGAATCCGACCATTATTTTGAAGTGCAACTGTTTGCTGACTTTGGTAACGCTCTCCAGGCGGCATTCACGCTGTCGGGTTATCTTGTTTCAATAGCTCATGAATGTGTGCCGCGCCGAGTTGACAATACTCAAACAAACGATATCCACATGCAAGATGTCCAAGCCAACGATCCTCAAGCCGAGGGTGCCCGTAACAAGGATACCCGTAGCAAGAATGCCCATAACGAGAATGTCCAAAGCGACGATTCTCAAAGCAGAGATGTCCCAGCCGACGTTGCCCTGTTTTGGGCAAGACTACGCTTGGGCTTGCACTTGTTCGGAATGATCACCTGGATTGTTGCATCCGCGCTGTCGTGGTACAGATGCACAGACATTTGCGAGGCCGCAACGCCCAAGAACCGGACCTGGAGGTTCGCTGGGATGTGCTGCGATTGTTCGCAGTCCCCGGGAAACCAGCTGTTCTCCTGCTCGCAGTTTTTCAAACGCGGGGCCTTTGAGCAGAGACTTCACTTGTACGAGGTCACCCAGCATTTGGATATAGCACTAGCGTGAGTGAACGAACCCCTTCCACCTTTCAATGCCCAAGTGCTCTGCTTCACTTGAGCGTTACTCATCTCTGTAGAAAGAGCCGGGTGTTCAATGCTTACATTGGGGAAAATAGAATACTCTTTGCGGTATCTTTTTTGCTTTCGCTAGTCCTTTATGTGCAAGTGCGTCGACAGCTCAAAGTGCAGATGAAGAAGGTTCCCGCGGTCGAGCCCCAGGTGCGCGAGGCATAAACATTGGGGACATTTGGTAATTAATGCTTGAAATTTTGTTTTAATAATTCCAGGGATAGTTCGAAGATTTGACGCAATACGCAATGCTGGTGGCTATGACGAGATTAAGTTGGGCGTACAGATGCCGACGATGTGTGAACCACGATGTCACCCGCGAATCATAGAACTGCGTACTACTGATTGACAAAACACTCAACTCTAAAAATAAAGTAAAAATAAAAAAAGACTAACGTATCAAATACTTAATAATAATACATATTTAATCACCCCTTCCTCCGTTTGTCATTTCAATTTGGATTGCTGGCAATATGCAACCTCCCCCTAATGATCTTCATTCGTTAGCAAACCTGCTCATGACGGTCTCAAAGTAAGCCATCTCCCTCGAAATGCGCCCCCAAGATTGTTTTCCAGGACTTGCACCATAGACGACGTCGGCAAAAATTCGAAGCTGGGTCGGAAAGGTGGCGTCGGCGTAGTGCTCGATGATCATGTCCTCGTCCAGTTTGGTGCACAGCCTGTGCCAGATGTGCTCGTCCTTTTGTAGGGCCATGGCCTCGCAGGCAATCCGTCTCTTATCGTTCCACCACACGGGCATCAGGCCGTCCCTGGCATGGGCCAGTTCTAGAAAACGACGAAAGGAGCGGATGGCGGTTGGGTGGTCACTGTAGATGCTGTCTGCATCAACTCTGCCGCCAAGCGTCAGATCGTCATGCATGCGCAACCGGTATGTGTCGATGAGTATCCTATACACATCGTTTGGAGGTCGACTGTGCAGCCATTCTCTTGACTTGAGACGTGTAAAGGGGACGGAAATAGGTGCCTCGAGTCCTTTGGGCGGGCTCCATTGAGCAGATGTGGGCACGCTCTGCCAGGATGGTTGTTGGTTGAGTTCGGGGCCGGTTGGAGGAACGACGCCGGCGCAAAGTTGCTTGCAGATTCGTTTGTGCCGGAGGTCAGACTTGCGACAGCCCCGGGAGCAGTAGCAGGACTTGCAGCACTGGCAGCGCTGGCTGGTGTTCTCAACTGGCAAAACTCGGCCGCAGCTGAGGTTGGAGCACGGGGGGGCCTCTGATAAGGCCGAGACTGGTTTTGGGGCGGGCAGTCCAGGCATAGGTAGGGACTTGCGCGGGGCCCTTGGTGCTATTGATCAGACGTTTGTGCGATCAAACAATAGAGTGGGCAGTGTTTGGTCTCGACGACCACCATGCATGCATGCGCAACAAGCAAGGCAAACCTCAGAGCGCGAGGTGGGTTTCAGTTCAGAGGCCGTCAGACTTTCTAGAAGGGAGAAGAGAAGCAGACATGGTTTTTTTTTCTATGCTTCGGAAATTTTATACCCATGGACGAGCCGCGTCAAACAATCACTGCAGGAAGGCGTTTGCATGGCGTTTGCATACAAACGGCAACCAGCAGTGAGGCGAGACGTTGCCGTCTGCACCACCTTTACCCTGCCAGTCCACCAACCAATCCCACGCTTCTCCAGCTCAATCCTGGGCTTCCTGGGTCTCGATCTCTTGCAAACGCTTGCCTACCCACGCCTGGTATCCCGCAAACATTGACACGTGTTTCCAGTCATCGCAGAATTGAGCCAACGCCTCGTAACGGTGCTTAATGTAGTCACGCTGCTTTTCTACCACAGTGCCAGAACCGGCAGAGTAGGAAGAATAGAGACCCCGCGAAAGCTTGCTCAGGCACACGGGGCAGAGGTACGGCGGCTGTCGCACGTCTTCGACCAGGCCTGCAGTTCCCTGCATGACGCAGGCGTAGTAGACGCAGTGGTCCATTCCCAGGCAATGGCCCAGCTCGTGCGACGTGGTGCGGCTGACGCGCGAGAGCCACATTCCCGCGAGCTCGTCTCTGGTCCTGGGTCGGGGCACCTTCTTGTAGGCTTCCATGGCCGCCCCCAGGGGCGAGGCCGCGGGAGGCTGCACAGCGTTTGACGTCTTGGCCCGCTTGGGCTGCGGTGCTCCGTCCCAGGCAGCACACAGTGCGTCAACGTAGGCTTTGCAGTGCGAGGCTGGCCACATGTGCTCCAGGTCAATGTCTGAGTACAGGTCCAGCGACGGGCTGTATCGGAACGACGAAACGACGGCTATGCGGCTCTCCCCGTATGCTCTCCCGCAGCAAAAGTCGTCTTCCTCATCCTCGTAAAGGTCATGGTCGGTTAGCATGACAATGGCGTACGCATCGGGTGGAACGCGGTCTATCAAGGCATCCAAGACGTCGTTTAGATTGACTTGCATCCTCGCCACGCCGTCGGGAGACTGTCGGTACCTGACGCCGATGAGCTCCTCTGCAGGCTCCGGTGTTGCCAAACCGATATATTTCTGCCCCTTGCCCTTTGCTGAAGGATCAGGGTCCCAAGGTTGCCATCGAAACTTTCCCTCGTGTATCCTAACGTCCATTCCGTGGTAGAATGCACCTAAGTAGTTGCAAACATCTTCTGTAGTTGGCGGAGCAATTCCTTCCGGAAGCCCAGCTACAGTAAAGTCCTTGGGCACTCGCGGCTTCTCCCAGCCCTTCATCAACGCCTTCACATCGCTTGTGAGTTGTGGCGGCTCAACAACGTAGATTGCCCTTCGCTCTTCAGTGATGGGCATCTTTTTATTGTATGAGAGCCAAGACTTTAAGCTTTGGGGAGGATACTCGGGATCCAGCGCCAGGTCATCATCTGGGAGAACCAAGGGACCCGGAAAGCTACACCCGTCAGTCATAGCCTGCTTGTCTGTGGCCAGTTTCTCCTTTGTGAGTCGTCCAGAGGCGGTTGTTGCCGCCAGACACTTGTCCGTTGGCGCTCGAGTGAACCCTGCTGCCTCCGCTGCAGGGCTACACTCGGTGTAGACACTGCCGTGGACGCACCGCTTCATAATGCCTGTCGAATATGCCCAATTTTTATACGAGGTATGCCGAAAGACGTGTTGAAAAGTGATGATTAAAGGAGTCAAACCCCCGTAAGCACGACCGCCTAATAGCAAGTCTCATTTTGGTAGTTAGACTCATTAGCGCTCTCAGAGTGGCGCAGGTGCGGGACCGACAACCTACCCGGTATCACACCACAAACAGCCATGCTAAATTAAATAAACCGTCTTGAATACGAGTAAATCTCTTGAAAATCAAAATAGGTGATTTAAACATTCTGGTTTAGAACCTTGCCGTTGGGGTTCGCTTGCCTTGGCACTAGCTAATAGATATTATGCCAATGTAGACATACTGAATAAGACTACAATTCAACAATACCGTCATACACATAATCTGTACACATATGCACATTCCTTGTCTCGTAATAATCCCTAGACAGACTCGTGGAAAGAATCCATGGCTGAAGTGTCGCTGTTCCTCTTGTCCTCGCACATGTGGTCCATGCCCTGTCCGGAGCGACCAAGGTCCTTTTGCATCCGGGTAACGTAGCCAGGCGGAGTCCACTGGGCGCTATTCCAAGCTTTGAGGTACTCTTGGCTATACATGAGGTCGACATGTTCCAGACTAAGAGTGCGAGACTCGTAGAGGAAGAACCAGACCAACGCTGCTGCAGCAATGTTGGTGCCGACAAAGACGAAGCCGTATGCGTACGAAATTCCATCATCAGCGAGAGGAGTAAGGAAACCAATCATGACTCATAAGATGTTAGCAATCGACCAGTTATTGAAATGAATGTCCAACAACTTACAATTTCCAAGCCAATTGCTGGCAGTTGCAATAGATGCTTGCTTGGCCCTCGTCCGGAGGGGAAAGGTTTCACCAATGACAACCCAACAGATTGGCCCCCAAGTTCCGGCAAACGAGGCGATAAACATGCACGCCGCAACGATCATAACGATGCCAACGCTAGCGTTACCCTTGGGGTCGAGGGTGGTTCCGACCGATGCAAAAATGAGGAGCCACAGGGCCTGCCAAAGAGCGCCGATAAAGAGAGGCAATCGGCGACCAAATTTTTCCACAACGTACAACCCGTAAAATGTCATGACAACATTGACGGCGCCCATGATTAATTGTGTCATGATGGGGTCCTTGATGCCGGCAGACTTGAAGATGGTGGCGCCATAGTAAAAGAAGTAGTTCACGCCCGTCCACTGCTGCAGGAATTGAATACCAATGCCCAGGAACGTGCGGTAAACTAGCTTGGGGATGTTAGTGTGAGGAGTAAAGCACTCCAGCCAGCTGCCCTGGCCGGTGCGACTCTCCTGTTCGAGAATATCCTTCATTTCGTGAATGTCATCTTCGACAAACATGTGGTGTGGGTCATGCTTCAGCCCACGGAGCCGAGCAAAGGAAGTGCGGGCTCCCTCCCAATCCCCTTTACTGGCAAGCCATCGAGGAGATTCGGGTACAAGTATAAGGCCCAGTGCGAGTGGGAGCGAGAATGCAATACCCAGGCCTATAACTGTGCGCCAGGAAGCACTGGAATGCTCAATCCCTCGTGCACCATAATTGACAATGTTGGACACGAGAATGCCAATTGTAATCATGAGTTGGTACGACGCAACGACACCACCTCGAATCTCGCGCGGTGAGCATTCGGATTGGAACATTGGGACGCCGACTGAAAGGTTGCCAACACCAAGGCCAGCAACGAATCGACCCATCATCATGTGCACCCAGGAGCTGGTTGCCGTCATCTGGACGACATTGCCGAGAACAAAGATAAGGACACCAAAGATCAAGCTTTTGCGTCGACCCCACCAGTCAGCCGTACTGTGAAGTGTTAGAAATCTTCATCAACAGTTGTCATCTGTACTGAGACTAAGAAGGGAAACATACTAGGCACCGGACAATGAGCCAAAAAGGCAGCCAATGCTGATCAAAGAGACAACAAGAGACTTGATGATGGGCTGCCAGCTCTTAGAGCCGTCTGGCTGTGTCTGGGCAAATCTTTGGATAAAGTCGTCGAAGAGGAGGATCCCTGATATCTGGCCCGTATCGTAGCCGAAAAGAAAACCTCCAATGGACGTGATGACACCCAGAAGGAGGGCCTCGACGCCGCAGCGGGCACCATTGACCTGGATGGATCTAGATAACAAGCATGGTTAGTTTGTGCCTAGAGTCCATCACGACCCGTTTTGGCAAGGAATAGCGTACAGTTTCCCTAGCATCGTTTCCGAACTTGTCTCGGGCGGTGGGGAGGGTAAGATGGTACATTGGTGAATCTGTTGTTGACGGGAGGGATCGCGGATCTTTATGTCGATACCGGGGATGGGCCCTCTGTGTTTGGGATGTGCAGCAAGACACGAGACCGCGGCATGGCTGGCACAAGCACGCCGCTAGTTCTGAACTTGGCAATCGTCATGGAACACTTCTCGTGGTCATGCTGCACGCAGATCGCTGGAGAAAAAGCTGTCATTGAAGGGTCACTTGTGCTCCTTGCACCACACCCTGAGTTCGGCGGCCATCTGTAAAGGGCCGATGTCAGTGGCACTGGTGGAGGTGGGAGCGACCGCTGGGAGTGTCAGTTTCCAGCCCCAGCACGCTAATTGAACCGAGAAGCACAGACTAGGGAATGATGATGGGTTAGACTGCCCTAGAAGACGTTTGGATCTTCTGGGGAACTGCTTGCGGGGATGCGCCATGGGCAATCCGTGGCTCGCGATGCTAGAGCCGGGGGTACTTCGTGGCCGAGTTTGCGCCTCATCGTGATGTCATGGAATAAGCTTAATCCGGCGTCATTTGGCGTCCTTGCACGATTACACTCCCAGAGGCATCGATGTTCGACTCGGTGGTATCCTGCATAAATGTCGTAGATGAATGAAATAGCTAGCCTTGTGGGCGGATCGAAAGGGATTGCTGGGGCGGTGGAACGTGCCATTGGTGAACAACCACCTGGTAGTTGGGAGACACCGCAGCCGTTGCTGGTCTCAGCTCGTGGGCCTATGAGTGGTTGCCGCGATTCCTTCAGGGAAAAATAAAAAAAGTCTGAATCATGTGTCTTGGATCCGAGGTGATTGAGCTGGAGACAGCAACCCTTGCCTACGAGTAGTTGATGTCAAAGTTGGTTTTCCGTTGTTGCCCACATGGATGAACTCTAGATAACCGCCGCATGGGGGACACGGTAAAGTTTGGAAGTGAATGTCTTTTGAGACTAGAAAAACAAAAGAAACGCGCAAAAGGACTTTGGAGCTCGTGCGCTATTTAAAGAAGCTTTCATTGCCCGTGTTTGAGACAAAACATCCCTGGTTGCTGGGGGTAGATCTGGCACGTCTGCGTCACCTTGTGCGGTCTCAACTAACGAGGCCTTGACGGTCGACGGCAAATCCCATGCGGCCATTACTCGGGGGTTTATGCAAAATTGTCTTGGGAGGCGATGCTGAATAAAAATGGTGCAAGGAATTAAGTGAAACCGGCCCTTTTCCGATCAATCATTTCGTCGCATATCGCAAGGGGGCCAGCAGGGGCAGGGAGAATAAAGGCGTGGTGTTTCTCTCGGTGAGAGACGAACCTACCTTTACTGCGAGCCTTGTAGAATTCCAATCGATCCTCAAGCGACCAATGGGAGGCCCCCATTGCCAACAAGATAATAAAAATAAACCAACTTGGCGCTCCGAAAGCTTGGTGAGGCCACCTGACCTGCATTTTCATAATCAGTCTTCGTTACCCCAAGCTGCTGGAAAAGCTTCTTCCTCGTGCCGCCCTGCTGCCTCGTGTGCGCTAACATGCACCGAGCCGCGAAACTTCGGCTTCACTGTGACTGTGGCGCATGCGGCAGAGTGTTGAAAATGCATGGAGGCGTTCACTAACTCCGTGCGCCTTGTCCAGCCAAACGACCAAACCGGCGAAAGGTTTGATGCCCGATCGTTAGCCTCCTAACTGACGAAGGGCGAGTGACTCGCTGAAGATGGGGGTTTCGCGCATGCTCGTGCACCCGATTGCGCTGTCGGCAGGCCTCTAATTCCTGCAGGTCGCACCCAGCATTGAGCTTTGCCTTTTGAAGGAGTATAGACGCCTTAGGGCTTAGGCAAACCTGTGCCTCGTAAAGTAGGCACATATTGCGATACACCTGGGGCTGCATGAGAGTTGCACCTGACACCGCAGCTGGCAAACGATTGAGGCCAAGTTTTGGCAGCTGTCACGACAGCTTCGGGCCTGCCCCAAAGATGGCCAAGTGCATGGTGCTTGCTGCTCTCTTCCTAGCCTAGGCAGAAACGAAGGTCTGGATTCTTTCAACAACCAACACGCCTCCCAGGATCGTCACCTTGAGACGCAAAAACGCCGAAAGAAAGCCGCCAGAGGCCGGAACCTTCACTGACTAGTGTCTTGACCAAGATGCCGCCTTCATGTGGCACTTGCTGGCGCGAGTTTCCTCAGATTGACCTTAGAGATCTCCATTGCCAGGAGAGAGGCCACCAGCGACCGGAATTCGAGTGCGACACCTGTGGTGAAGCTTTCAGAGATGAATGGGAGCGTCGCGATCACATGGATTGGGAGGAGCATTGGCGCCCTTCTGCTCCGAAATGCGTCGTGTGCTATGATCGGTTTCCAACGATGGATGAACTCGAGCCCCACGAGATCCAGATCCACAAGTATTGCGCAGACTGTGAACGGTTCTTTCCCACCTCAGCCGAAATCAGACAGGTTGGATTTATTTCATCCAACTTGTTTGATAGCTATTGACCTCGGCGGCAGCATTTGAACTCGAGACGCCACCGCACGTATGTCCTCCCGTGTCCATTCTGCAACCAGACTCGGAACACTGCCGCTGGACTTGTCAACCATCTCGAAACAGGGAACTGCCGGGGAATGTATCTCACCAGGGATTTACTCTTTCAGTCGATAAAAGAACGTGATCCTAATAGCCAAATCGTGAAGCAAGCTCTGGATCAGAGTGGACCCAAGGTTTTCGAAGCGACTGTCAAAGCCTGGAACCCCCGCCGTCGGGGGTTTGAATGTTATCTTTGCCATAGACTTTTCAAGTCTTTGGAGTCCCTGAATGCACACTTATCATCCCCCCGCCACGGGCAGAAGATTTATCACTGTCCGAACCGGCGGCGATGCTCAAGAGAATTCTCGACACTAGCCGGATTGATCAATCACTTAGAAAGTGAGCGATGCAGGTACATGCGGTTTGACGTCGTGCAGGCGAATGTGAGAAAGATTGTTGCCTCTAATCGGATGATTGACATTTGAAGCAAATTTGGGAGGACGGCAAACAGAATTGTATGAGAGGATGAGAGGATGACGGCGCATCAACTGGTCCTGGTATGAAATTAAGCATGGGAATTGTTTAGCAATATTGATATGTGCATGGAAAGGGAAATTGGTATTCCATATCACGGATTTGATCATCGGGTGTGTTTATTTTTACACGGAGTTGCGATGGCCCGGTACGACATGGAGGAAAGCAGGTAGTCAATGAGACTGCACTGCCCATCTCTTCAAGTTGAGTCCGTAAATTCGTTGTTGAGTGGTGTGCTTTATTCACTGGACTCCTTTTTTCTTCTCTTTTACTAGGGAACTATGAGGATTTCGGGATTTCCAGCACCAAGTCTCCACAGAAGTCTGATTAGATGAGGTCTAAGTTATAGCGGCTGCAAGCTGTTGAACGGGAACAAGAAAATTGAATGAGCGGTGAATTATAAAATGCATATAGCTAAACCAAAAGCTTTATTAAGAGGCTGGTTTATTTGTTAAACCTTTCTTCCGATCAACGCGAGGGGGGATGTCTTTGTCGGGCACTTTGTCGGATGTTTTCCTACCCCCAACGTGCATGGGCAATACGTACTGTCAACCCCGCGCGCGTCGTTTGATTCAAGGCCAGGAAAACATTCCTTCCGTGTGGCCGTGGATCAGTAGAAGATATGATTAATTGTTGAATCATTGGATGGCCGGGACTGGGTTTCGGCTAAACCGCCCATGATCGTTTACCGTTGCATTCGCTGTACACCACCAAGGCCAGTGGCGACCTATGGCCATTGTCAGAGCAACGTGCCGACGCATCGATGACGACACAAACAGCACATTGGCTTGGACCTCTCATTGTAAACTGCGGGGATCAGGTGATTGAGGCAGTGGAAATACATCATGTTGAAGTTGCAGTCTGAGTATATTAGACCAAGCTCCCACAGCTCGAAACCTAAAGGGCGCCTATCTCTGCTCAAGCTGACATTGCTAAGATATCGATATCAATTGCTGCTGCATACCGCCTCCCAAAAATGATTCGATCCACTCGGGCCATCCAGCCGGTGATCCGGAGCCGTCTTGCAGCCACCCAACGAGGGCTCCACGCTTCCCGCGTCTCCAGACAGTCCGCGGGAGGCCCCCCGAGCCCCGAGACACAGCGGTACGTCTATGATCTGACAATGGCCTTTCAGGTAAATGTGCGGGTTCTAATGCTTCTGCGATGGACAGCAACAACCAATACATTATGTACGGCGCTGGCGCTGTGGGTCTCGGCGCAATTGTCTATTACATGACAAAGCCTCAGGAGACGCCCAAGCCCGCTACTAAGCTTTGATCTCGAAAGCCAGCACGTATCAAAATGGAGATTGAAGAGGATGAAGGCACGTGAATCGATCAATTCAACGCGAACATAACGCTTTCATTTTTGTAGTTAATATTGGAAAAATCCTCTTTTAGGAGATTCTGGACATAGTCAACTAACCTTTTTTTGATGTTGAAGCCGTAGTGATGGAGGGACGTGGGGATGGGCCTGTCGCCGCCAATCACTTTCAGTAGGTAGCATTCGTACATTGCGATATAATCACACAATCCTTATTTCCGGCATTATTTGAATTACCCTGAAACTTGAGTGCTGGGCGTAGTTATACGAGCTGGCTGAAAGATGGGTGAGATTTGCTTAAGCCATGCCTCCCTATTCGTTCTCTCCTGGGTGCCTGTTGATTCGCAGCACTGTTTCATCTGGCGTATCCGAGTCGCCGCCTGGGACACTTTCTTTGGCAAGGATTGCTAGAAAAAGAGACATTGGATGCCACTATAACATGGATGTTTCTTTTGATTCGCGGGATAGACTTAGACGGCGAGGATCAGGTCTCAGACTGGTGGCCGAAATGGCGTTGATGGGCTTTTTTTGAGTTTTTTTTTATGTTCAAGCGCCCCGTTCTTTTTCTGGTGCCAGCAAGACAGTGGCGCTTGAGAGATCTCGATGACTTTTGGTATGCAGTGAGCGATAATTCTGTGAGATGTATAGGTTGGGCATGCGATTGCGGTAGTGATGTTTTTGGACATTGGTGGTGGGTTGGCTCATATCAGCCAGATGCCGATCGGGAAATTTAAAAAGTCGGACTTGACAACATGCCAATCTCCGAATCGGCCCTGGGATTTTGGTGCAATATTTCTGCTTCCTTTGGCTCCTCCTGATGACGCCAAGGTCAAAGGATTGCGCCGGCCGCCAAGGATGGAGCAGCCAGGGAATGAGTGGCCCCTCTGTCAGACCATGCTTAGACATCTTTGCCGAATATGCCGAAGCCCTGATTTAATCAGGGCCTCCCAGGCCTGGATATATCGCGAGAACCAAACAGGAAATGGTATATTGCGAAAAGGTCAGCAGTAACCAAGTTCTTCCGACCGAGGGGTTGGATGCGGCCTCTCGCGGTGCGGGGATAAGGACTTCGGCACGGAGGCAGCCCACCACCATGTCATGATGCGCACGTGTTTCCCCCAGCCTAAGCAGGAGTCCGCGTCAGCATCTACGCAGCTCATCATTCAGCCTTGCGAAGGGAACTCAGCCCTACAGCTGCGGACGCGAAAATTAGGCTGCAACTTGAGGTGCTATAAGATCTCTTCGGTTCACGGTCCGAGGCAGGGGCTGCTAACTAGGTTCTGTCGAACTCTATCGACTTGCTCCACTTGCTGTTAACTGCACCACCAGTCAGTCTCCTACCCTAGGTCTGGAACCGATGGATGGGTTTTCAGTTCTTTCGTTGACCTCCCTCGGGGCCACCGTCGCCCATCGTGCCATCTCCAGCGCCGAGGAGTTGAATGAGCTCGTCGGGGCCACAAACTCTCGCTCAGCGCCCGGGCTGCCCACCTTTATCGCCCAGCTCTACCAACTCCACCAGAAGGTGGCAAACTTGGAGACGGCCCTGAATGGCTCTGAGGCCATCTCGTTGAGGCTGCAAACCCATCTCAGCCAGTACCTTAGCTCCTGCGATGGAATCATGGCCGCATTGAATAAGCAGGTAATGCGACTGCAACCTGACAATGTGCAGCGCTTGGACCAGACGTTTTTGGTGGTGCACACACATGTTGTAGATGCTTACTGCCAACTGTTTGACTTGTTTGTCAAGTTGCTTTTAATGTACGTGAAAACTTGGGACAAAATAACTTGTGATTACTAACTTGGATTGTTTAGTCAGGACAAGGATTCGCAGGATGCTGCGCTGGACAAAAATGGGAGCAAGAGTTGTCTGCAGCAAGTGAATGATGCTTCCCAAAAGGCCTCCCAGACACAAGACATTCTAGTCCAAGAAGGCGACCAAAATGTGGCGATTGCGTCCAGTAGCAAGGGACCTCTCCCAGGCAATTATCTTGAACCTCCCCCGTATGAAAATGCGGGCTCAAGCTCCTCCCTAGGGCAATCATCAGGCTCCGGCTTCTCAAAGGGCATGTCATCACTAACAAACTCTTTCAAGGCTATGACTGCAAATCTCTGGGCTAAACCGGATCCATTGGCAACAGCGTTTTGTGAGGCTTCTAGAAGAGGAGATATTCAGCAAATGAGGGGCTTCCTTGCGCAGGGGGCAAACATCAATGGCCGCAACGCCGAGGGCAACACACCCTTGAGCAGCGCCATCTTGGCCAACAAAGAGGAGGCTGCACGGTTTCTTTTAGAGTCCAGCGTAGACATGAGCGGTCGTGATGCGTCCAAGATTCCCTCCTTGTTCCTGGCTTGTTCAGTCGGAAGCGTTGATATCGCCCAGCTGCTATTAAACAAGGGTGGTGATGTGAACCAAAAGAGCTGGTCCGGCCAACCATACTTTATGGATGTCATTTCAAGTGGAAATTTGGCAGGGACACGGTTTCTTCTATCCAATGGAGCAAGCACCAATTCTACGACATTGTCTGGGAAGCCTGCTATTTCTTTGGGTGTTAAGAAGGGGAATGCTGAACTCGTTCGGCTCTTGTTGCAGTACGGAGCCGATGCGAATGTCTCCGATCTCAGTGGGAACTCGATGGCGGCTGTAGCCTCTTCAAATGAGGATGTAGAGATGCTTCGCTTGCTCCTAAACCATGGAGCGAGTGCAAGCGGGCGGATGAACACGGGAAACACCATCCTGGCGGATGCATTATCCAAGCGACGCACGGAGATTGCAAAGCTGCTTCTTGAGCACGGAGCAGATGCCAATGCTCGAGATATTTACGCCCACCCGCTCCTCGTCGCCACGATCAAGGACAGCAAGTTGTCACTACCAGAAAAGATTGAGACATCGCGTCTGCTGCTCCGGTTTGGCGCCTCTGCAAACGTTTCTGACGGAACCTGGAACACTCATGTCATGTGCCATGCTATGGAGACTGGGTCGACTGAGCTGGTGGGCCTGTTGCTGGATCACGGAGGCCCAACAGACAAGAAGATGAGCGGCGGGGAGACATTGCTCCTGTATGCAATGGATAATGACAGGTTTGATCAGGCCAAGGCGCTGGTTGAACATGGTGCCGATACAAATGCGACTGATAAGAAGGGTCGAACTCCGCTGACGCAGGCGCTGCTGAGCGGCGATGTGGGACTGATCAAGCTGCTGAAGCGGCACGGTGCAGATGTCAACAAGAGCGGCTCTGTGTCGCCGTCGGAAATGGTAGCAGCTATGCGCAACCCGGAGATATTCAGTGCACTCGGTCTTCAGATGCCGCCGTCAATATCACCGACAGGAGAAAGCTCACAGGCCAATTCTAGGGGACCAGCACCAACCAGACCGCAATCACCTCCCCCTGGTTATGAAAAAGCGACTGGGGCTGTCTGATGGATGCACAGGATATGACAAGATGATGCTATGGGTAAATCATTGTCGTGGGATTATTTAATTTTCGTCTCTACCTTCTATGTAATAATAATAACTGTATATTCTAATGCTGACCCAAAATTTCCTTCAGCCACCATGTGTGTATCCTCGCGTCCTTTGTCAATTCGGGGTGGAAGCTTGTGCCGAGAATGTTTCCCTGTCTAACGGCGATAATGTCACCGGAATCGTCCTTGGTGTTGGCTTGCGACACGCCGGGCTTCATCTTGTCGACCCTACCCGGCAGCTTAGCCAGGACCTGCACCGAGGGCCTGGAGCCGTCGAGCGACAGCACCTCCTCGACAACGGGGGCGCGGATGAAGACGCCGGGGAACGGGGACGGGGAGGCTTCTTGCAGGAAGGGCAGGTCGAGGCCGGACTCGAAGCTCTCGATCTGGCGACCAAAGTGGTTGCGGTGGACGCGGACGCTGAGGCCGCCAATGAGCTCCTGGCCGCCCTTTTTGGTGGCGTTTGCTTCGTCGGAGAGCAGGATGAGACCAGCGCAGGTGCCCCACGTCGGCCGTTTTTGGATTCTAGAAGGAGGGTGATTTGCATTAGGCGCGACGGACGCGAATGATAATGGGCTCTGTGCAGGAAGAAAAAAAAAATAGAGGGGACCCGCCACTTACTTGACAAATTCCCGGAGCGGCTCAAGGAGGCCAGACTGGGCGGCGACAAACGAGATGGTGGTGCTCTCGCCGCCAGGGATGATGAGGGCGTCGCATCGCGCGAGCTGCTCCGGTGTGCGCACTTCGATGAGTGTGAACTCCGTCTTGGATCCGGCTTCTGTGGAGGAAATGTGGTCGGCTGCTTTGCGCAGGAGATCCAGGTGTTCTGAGAAGCCGCCCTGGAGAGCGAGGACCCCGACGGTGAGGGCCATCATGATGGCGGGGTAAAATTAGCGATCAAGCCGGGGGGAGCCGCAAGGGTGCCTGTGGGAATTGATATACAGTAGGCTAGATTTGCCTCTGGGTTAGGTTAATGTTAATGGGGAGAAAAAACAACCGGACGGTGTGTGCACATGGAGTGTAAAAAAAAAAAAAGGGCGCCGGTGTAATCTAATCAAGCAACAATCTCACCGCCATGGAAGCCGACGAGCAAAAGGTTCGGTCAAAAGCCGCAACTTATCGTTTTTCCTTTCCCCTTTGGCCCAGGGAACCGTGTAAACGAAGGGCGACGATGTCAAGGAAAAACCCACCGGCGGAGTCTATTCCCCACGAAAGCGGAGCCTGGGGGAACGACGGGGCTGCAGGCGAGCGCGCTAATGCTGCCCTTGCAGCGGAACTTCTCAGTTCGGTGAAGGCACGACATGGCAGGCCAGACAGAGGGCCGCGGAGCTTGGGATGCTGCTTAGTCGGACAGACGATGACTAACA
Organism: Calonectria montana; assembly: GCA_022606435.1. NCBI lineage: Eukaryota > Fungi > Ascomycota > Sordariomycetes > Hypocreales > Nectriaceae > Calonectria > Calonectria montana. The sequence goes on from JAIZZI010000003.1 coordinate 6,207,957, forward strand.
GCAGGGCGCAGCAGCAGCAGCAGCAGCAGTAGCAGTAGCAGCAGCCTCTCGGCACTCGCTGCATGATGAAACAAACGGTCCCGTAGCGTGGAATTTGATAATAGCGGCTGCACGAGGGTGGTGCCGGAGCATTGCGCCGGAGTCATATGCCAGACCTCCGAGGCCACAGGTCGGAAGCAGATCGGGCATCCAGCAGGACCATGTTACATGCGCTTAGCCTTGGCTTCCCGATGTTTTCCGCCACCTCCGCGCCCTCTAAGTGACTCCTCGCCAATGGGCTCGCCCGTGTGCCGGCCTGGCGCGCCAAGAGCAGCGTCCATTAAGGTTCCAGTGACCTTGATACAGCCGAAAAAAGTCTCATACTCGGGCGTCCGTGGTACATACAATGATGGACGCGAGCCGTCTTGTGCATTGCGGGTGCGTCTTCTGTTGCAGGATGCCCTGATCGTAAAAAGGAAAGTCCGACGACATATCTGAGGCTCATAAAAGACGGCCTGTGATGTCCGTTATCATCCATCTTCATCCCATCCCATCATCTCATCTTACACCTTCTTCACACGCACGCACAGTCTAGTCTGCCCAGGAAACTCATACTTTTTCCAACTCTATACAAAATCTGCAAAGCTATAAAAGATACATTGCCACCTCAATCTTTTCACCACTCCCATCTCCCAAATCAACCCAATTCTTCATCCACAATGACCAACGAAGCTGTCTCTGCCTCTGCCCCTGCCGCCAATGGCGAGGCCCCCAAGTCTTCCTTCACCGTCAAGGCCGGCTTAGCCCAGATGCTCAAGGGCGGTGTCATCATGGATGTCACCAATGCCGAGCAAGCTCGTATCGCTGAGGAGGCCGGTGCTTGTGCCGTCATGGCTCTCGAGCGTGTCCCTGCCGACATCCGCAAGGACGGTGGCGTTGCTCGCATGTCTGATCCCGCTGTTATCAAGGAGATTCAGGCCGCCGTTACCATCCCCGTCATGGCCAAGGCCCGCATCGGCCACTTTGTCGAGTGCCAGATCCTCGAGGCCCTCGGCGTCGACTACATTGACGAGAGCGAGGTCCTGACCCCCGCCGACGACGAGAGCCACGTCGAGAAGAGCCCCTTCAGCGCCCCCTTTGTCTGCGGTTGCCGCAACTTGGGTGAGGCCCTGCGAAGAATTGCTGAGGGTGCGGCCATGATCCGAACCAAGGGCGAAGCCGGCACCGGAGACGTCGTCGAGGCCGTCCGCCACATGAAGACTGTCAACAAGCAGATTGCCCAGGCCAAGGCTGCCCTTGCTGAGGGTGGCATCGTCCGCATCCGCGAGCTTGCCCGTGAGCTCGAAGTCGACGCTGAGCTCCTCCGACAGACTGCCGAGTTGGGCCGTCTGCCCGTCGTCAACTTTGCCGCCGGAGGTGTGGCCACCCCCGCCGACGCCGCTCTCATGATGCAGCTGGGCTGCGACGGTGTCTTTGTCGGCAGCGGCATCTTCAAGTCTGGCGACCCTGCTAAGCGAGCCAAGGCCATTGTGCGGGCCACCACTCACTTCCGGGATGCCAAGGTCCTGGCCGAGGCCAGCACAGGTCTCGGTGAGGCCATGGTTGGCATCAACTGCGACAGCATGAAGCCCGAGGAGAAGCTCGCCGGCCGAGGATGGTAATTGTCACGAAGAATGAAAACAACGTAAAAGAATTGCAAGGGAGGCGTTGGTATAAAGTTTCGTCATTCAGCATGTAGCGAAGGAAAATGCATCACGGTGGCCAATGAATGGGATTGAGTCTTCTGGTTGTTTCCAAGACTAAATGTTCTGTCAAACCACACTAAATTGGAAGAAGCGGGGAAAAATATCTGTATTGAGATTTTTAGCTGAAAAAATATTTAATGACGAGTAGCGCACATTGTTCTTGTTCCGTACAAACCTACTGTGGCATGTCTTTTCTGAAGTAATTGTTACCGACGATGTCAATCATTGGTTCACTCTTGTCATGAGTTTAAACCCCTCTCCCCCCTCTGTCAAAAATAGGAAACATGAGATGCAGATAAAATAAGACTAAATAAATAAAAAATAAACATAACCATAAATAAATCAGAAAATAAATAAATAAATGGGAATAAGGGATGCCCAGAAAGATTATTTGGAAAAGGGTCCAACGATGCCGACAATCAGACGCGAGATTATCCCTTGGCCCTTTTCTTTTCTATGCTGGCAAGTTGAATAGCTTGTCGCTTGCGATCATTTCCTGCCTTATTATGACTTTTCCGCTGTGGCATGGTCAGAATGAGAAAAGCATGGAGAAGAAGCTGTTTTCACCTTGTTCTCTGTATATGGCGCGTTCGCTATCCGCGACACCCAAGGGGCCCGGATGGCCGAGTGAACCAAAATCTTGTTGGACTTACTAGAGTGTTGGCGAATGATTAATAACTCTGGAAAGATGGAATGCTTACTTTCAACGCATCAAGGATGTGACTCTATCGCTCCTCGAATGTGTTGTACTCCTCCCACTGGGTTTCTGTGCTGCTCCAGAGTGGCATGCAGTTCATCCCTTTCTGCGACAGGATGGCATTGTCCTGGACAAAGGTTAGTTCCTGAATATGGCTAGATAATTCCTGAAGGCAAATGACCAAGATGTTTGCGCATAGGAGCTCAAGCTCCATACTGGAGATGGAGTAGTGAATGATGTTCTGCAGCTGATCAATCTGTGAAGGCATCTCATCCTCAGGCGGGATCCGATCCTCCTCTCGGATCTTGTAACCCTCGCCCCGCTCCTGAAGAAGCTTCTTTTCCACTCCCTCAAGCCACTTCTGCTTCTCAACCTTGCCCATCTTAGCCCTCCAGTCGCTGTACTGGGACAGGTCGCAGATGGCTTCAAAGACCTGCCGGTGTCGGGCCCGCCACTGCTCGTCGTCCTTGGGAAACGTTGCATCGCTCTCAGGATCGGACACTTTGCGGTGACTGTTGTTGGTCAGACTCTTGTAGACACGCCACATCTCATGGGCGTGAGCCGATGATCGCAAGCGGCCTTGGTATTCGACGGTCTGACTGTCCAATGTCGTGATCATGTCGGACTGGGCTTGGCTGCGCTTGTTGGGCCCGTGAAAAGTGGCTCGATACTTTGTTGGTGGACCTGAGCTTTTTGATGCATCTTTCTTCTTCCCAAGAAATGAACTGGGCTGCCCATAGTCTGTCGTTGGCCGTCGCAATCGGTCAGTGCCAGGCACCTTCTGAGGCACTGGCTGCCAAAGGCTGGAGTCGAGCAAGTCTTCTAGCTGCAAATTCTTGGGGCGAGTTTCAGACTGGAAGTTCCTCATTTGAACGGGAGAAGAACTGCCACTTTGCGGATCCCTGGGCATGATTGCCCCCACCTCGACCGCATCCTCAGATGATTGTGGTGTTTGAAGCTGAAAAGGGTCAAAATGAGGCACTCCAAAAGCTGCCGGGCTTCTGGGAAGGCTGTGGTCGAATAGATTCTCATTTAATATGTAAAAGTCCATCTTGGGGTTAGATAAAAAAGGTTAGGCATGTACAAGTACATTTCCTTGCCAGAAATGCTTCATACGATTATGTTGAGAGAGCGAGTTGAGACCTTGGAGGCAGTCAACGTCGAACCACTTACCCTAGAATGCAAATACTACAACATTTCAGATGCCCAAGCAAGTTTGGTGATTGCATATCGCATACAATCGTTCTTTGCTGTTTCTTCCGGAACAAGTCATGTTTACCCGGTGATGCATGGGACGGCAAACACAGCCAAACAACCGACGTGAGGCAAGTACCAAGGCCTAGGGCAAGCACCGCAAGCCTTTTTTTCGTTTACAAAAAAAAAAAGAAGCTTTGCTCGCCCCATTGATTTCTAATCTCCTTCAGACATTATCAAGACAAACCCGCCTCATTTTTGGAACAATATCTACCTCGCTTGGTCTCGCCTTGTATTCATTGATTAGTATTCAATCTATCCTTGGCTTTGAAGGGCACTTCTTGTTAAAAGTCTCGCCACACCACCACACACTGGTAACTCTCCAAATCCTGACACTACTCCCACACCGCTGCTATCGCCAGAAACTTACAATGAAATATACCGTGGCTTGCTGGCAGCCAAAGAAAGATATGAAGCGTCGCTCCCTTAGTGGAAGAGGTGGGCATTCAAGGCTACTTAGGTACGTTGTCGTCTGTTACTGAACTAGAAACAAAAGCTAATGAAATATTGCAGAGATGCGTCTCGGCTTTTCTCATTTAAAGATCGACTAGTTACTGGGAATGGGTGCGCGACCTGGAAGTAGGAGCGCTACCTGTAACCTTGACTGTGTCATAACAAAGCCCGGGGACCTACCCACATATTATAAGTAAATAAATAAATTTATTTATTTTTATTAGAATTATTTATCTACATAAATTTTATTATAGATTTAGGGCAAGTAGACTAGGTACAAACCTCCAGGGGTTGTACTGTAATTACTTTGTCGAAGAACTAGGTCGCTTCCACACAAAAATGAGCGACATCGGTCAATCATTTCCTTCATGATTGTTTTTGCGATAATTGCTGTGGTAACAAAAAAAGTTTCTTGACAACCATGATTTCTTGAGACTTGCGTGAATATGGCGATTTCTAAGTGCACGTATTCCTCAATGGCACTGAACGCGTTTAGAATGAGTCCCCTACGCGTACAAATATGTCTTGACTGCGTTCGTCTATTTGTCCATTTATTTTAGGGTCGCCACTTAAGCAAGTGATCACAAACTACTCGGTACCCCACTTCATCATGAGTAAACAATTTGTCCTTAGATCCACCCTCATCCACTCTCAAGCTAGATGGAAAAAAGTTGCGCAAGATTTGACATCCACAATTCTGGCAATATGACGGCGATAGAAATTGACGTCATCTTCGATTTCGTTTGCGCTGTAAGTCGTCTTCAATGGTAGTTTACTGGAAGCTCACAAAAGATCTAGTGGTGCTACATTGGGAAGCGCAAGCTGGACATGGCCATTGCGCTCTACCAAAAGACATACCCTGGGGGCAAATCGGACACCTTCTCCATCAGATACCGCCCTTACTACCTAAACTACGGGCCCTCCACCCACAGCGTTGATAAGGCAGAGATTGCAGATGTCAGGCTGGGCGACATGACCCCAGAGCAGCGAGCCAAGCTCCGTCAGCGCATGGACCAGATTGGACACGTCGTGGGGATCAGGTTCCGCAGCGGAGGCAAAATCGGGGACACACGGAAGGCCCACCGACTGGTCCGTTTGAGCCAGGCGAGGGGCCCCGAAACTCAGAATGCTCTGATAGAGGGAATCTTTGCTGCGTACCACGAGCTGGAGCGGGACATTGCGGACGGCGGCGTGCTAAGGGAAATCGCTATCGCCGCCGGCCTGGACGCCGAAGAGGTCGATGCGTGGCTGGACCCGGACGCGGAGGAGGCCAGTGTCGTGGATGCAGAAGCTGAGGGGAATAAGCAGACGTTTGGAGCGTCAGGCGTCCCCTCGTACGTTGTGCAAGGGTCACACCGCATCGATGGCGCGCAAGATGCTCAGGACTTTATGGATGCATTCATCAAGGTCAAAGAAGGCGATTTGTAGCAGCATGTGTGTGTATCATGACTTGTTATTTTGTATTATTTTTCTCTTTTACTTGCTCTTGGATATCATTACATTCTTTTTTATTTTACAGCGAAGAGTAAGCGTTAAGAGCCAATTGACCACCCAGGTGGGCGTACAGGACGTTGCCGCCCTCAATCTTGCCCGTCTTGATCAGGTCAATCATACCAGCCAGACTCTTGCCCTCGTAGACGGGGTCGGTGATGAAGGCCTCGGTCTCGGCACCGAACTTCATGGCGGCGATGGTGGTCTCGTCGGGGATACCGTAGATCTTTGCGTTGTAGTCGGCGTTGAGGATGACGTCGGCCTCGGTGATGTCGTCGGCCTTGAGGCCGATCTTCTCGCCGGTGAACTTGGCGATGCGCAGGACCTGGTCAAAGGTCTGCTGGACCTTGCCGGAGGCGTCGATGCCAATGACCTTGCGCTTGGGCGAGCCGAGCTTCTCGGCCAGCTTGAAGCCAGCAATCATGCCGCCAAAGGTGGAGCCGGTGACGGCGCAGACGATGACGGTGTCGAAGAAAACGCCGAGCTCCTTCTCCTGGGCCTCAACCTCGAGGGCCCATCGCGCAAAGCCCAGGCCGCCGAGAGGGTGGTCGGAGGCACCGGCGGGGATGTAGTAGGGCTTGCCGCCCTTCTCAACGATCTCGTTCTTGAGGTTGGCGAGGGTCGTCTTGTGCTCGATGCCAAAGGTGGAGGGGTCGAGGCGGACGTCGCCGCCCATCAGGCGCGAGAGCTGGATGTTGCCGACCTTCTCGTAGCCGGGATCCTCCCAGTCGACCCAGTGCTCCTGCACCGTGGCGGCCTTGAGTCCGAGCTTCTTGGCGACAGCCGTGACGGCGCGGGTGTGGTTGGACTGGACACCACCGATGGACACGAGGGTGTCAGCGCCCTCGGCGAGAGCCTCGGAAGCAAGGTACCTTTGAGGGGTAGAAATGTCAGTCAATTGCTTTCGGGGAATTGGTAATTGGTAATTGGGTAAAAGAGCAGAGAGGGGGGGACCGTAATTGGGGTTTAGAAGACATACTCGAGCTTGCGGATCTTGTTTCCACCGTAGGCGAGACCGGAGTTGCAGTCCTCTCGCTTGGCATAGACACCGACCTTGCCACCGAGAGCCTCGGATATTCTGGGGAGGTGCTGGATGGGAGAGGGGCCAAAGAGGAAGTCCTCCTTGGGGATGCTGGCAAAGGGCTCGGGGAGGGTGAGGCTGGCCATTGTGTCTGGAGTCTTTGAGGGTCGTGTAAATGGGTTGGTGTGAAGAGGTTTGTCTTTCTTGGCCAAGACGGATAGGGAGTTGCCCAGAAGTTATAGGACAATTGTTAAACCCCCTCCTCTTGCAATTGCCGAACAAGAATGGTCTGCTTTCGAAGCAGCTCCGTTGCCGGGGGCATGCGCGAAGGCATTGTTGGTCCGGTCGCTATGCGTGCCCCGCGATGACGATCCACTCGATATGTCGAGCGAGTCTGCCAAGCAGGCTTGATTGGGCAGGTCACGGCGAGATCGCGAGGGGTAACTGTCACGCTGATAGGGTCCCTGGGGGGGTTGGCCATGCGAGGTGATGCCGTGACACTATCACGGCATAGTGGCCGGGCGCAAATGTGTCTCCGATGTCGACGCCAAGGGATGCAGATTCCGGGATGCTTCCAGAGCGCATTCTCGCACAGGTACCGCCGCGCCCCTGGCGTTTATCTCTGCAGAGACAGATTGCCGACAGGACGAGGTTAAGTGGTTTAGAATCGCTTTCAGTCGCTTTTGCCCGGCTTTGTCCCCTTATCTCTGGCCTCTCAGACGAGCACCGCATAGTCCGTCTCCACTCGGTATCTCGGCTCCTCACTTATCGCCGGATATGTCCCTCTATCTCGCTACCCCACAGCACTCGCTCGACTAAGGCCCGTTACTAAAAGCATATGGCCCGCATCGTATTAGCCGCTTACATGACATGAATCGCGGGAACTTGCATACGGCTGCCAGATTAGAATCTGCATGGCCTTGTCTGGAACAATTCACTCGCGAGGGTCAGCCTTGGCGTTCCAACCCAGTAATGATGCTCGCTGCAACCTTGCGCCTTAAAGTCAAACGCATAGTGCATAACTCGGTTCCCAACTGTCGGTGAATGCAACAGACAGGCCATTTCGCCTGCTCTGTCAGAAGAAGAGCAGGCAGCAACCATGAAAGTCGGATCATGTTTCCTCTTTTTTTACAGCTGTGAGCAGATATAGTATCCTCTTTACGAAACAATGTGAATTCATTTGATCGCCCCTTACACTCCAGAGCATCTACAGGACAACCAAGTAAGCGTCTATTACTCTCCAGGAGTTCTAGGGTAGGAGGATTGTTTCAAGGAACCCGAGAGAATATCCCTAAGGTTATCTTTCTGACCTGGCATGCTAGTAAGTGGAATCTACTGGAAACAGGCTGAAGTAAGAATCCGAACTTCGTGTTCCGCTTGATACCTTACCGGTCAACATCAAGTCAATTACTGTAACACTCGCAACGACTGGTGCGGATAACAGCCGCCATAACGGAGTGAGGGCTTTGTCTAACTTGACCACTGCACAGGTCGCCACAATGACTAAATCAGTGAGGATACATTATGATGAAACCAAAAAAAGAACATGGATGTGATTTTAGAGCATATTCCAGGATGACATTAACGAGGGCTCCGAGTGTGCTTTGGTGTTGAGATGATATTAATTGTTGTCAGTGGGAAAATTGCCCGATCTACTCGATAGAATATGCAGTTTCTAAATGGAAAAAAATTAATCAGATGGGCAATCTATTGATTTATACTAACAAAAACAAGCCTGAATACGAAGCAAAATTGAAACCACAATGATTGATAAGATGCCATATTTTAGCAGCGGCGCGTAGAATTGTGGAGTGAAAGTGGGTGTAGGATAGGAGAAGAATTGCTGAGGATTTCTGGCAGTCAATGGGCCTGCAACTTGCGGCGGAATGATGGAGACAACTGATGAGTGTGCACAGAGAGGTTCAAATCTCCTTCTTCTGTTGACGAAGATGAAGCGGTCATATCTGGTTTGGGATATGGAGAGACCAGCATATCTGATAATGTGGCGTTTTCGTGCTGAAGTGATTTTAATAATAATATTGGCTGATGGTGTGCCAGAATAGGGAAGTTTGTAGCGTTGAAGCACAAGCAAGAGGGGCGGATGGGGCATCGGTCGAGAGCCCAATTCCCATAACATGCGTATCCAGAGTTTAGAAAAGATTTCCAACCTGGCTATTTTCTCTCCATTGAAAACCGTCAATGTGGAGCTAATGAGGTACTCTCGTCGGTCTTGAAGCTGCACCGCGCAAACTAGAGGCATCGGCGACGCGTAGATGGGCATAAGGATGTCCGCACCCGCTTGGAGTAAAAAGCAAATCATTTCACGGATTTCATATTCCGATTTTTCGGAGTAATAATCAAACTGCCAACGAGACCACCGTGCCGTTGCAGCGGGCAAAATGTTGTTGAACCAACCGTGTAGCGGTGCATTTACGTCGACTTCATGTTCTAGCCTCAGTAAGAAGCGACATGCTTGTATATTGCCAGAAAATGCTGCGGACGCCAGAGCACTTCCAAATCCCTCGGAAAATGTTAGAGTGGGATCAGCTCCAATATCCAATAGCCACTGCAGGGACAGTTCATCTGCAGATTTTGCTGCAAGACATAGACAGTTTTTGAAGCCGACTTTTTTGTTGGGGTCGGCACCTGCCTGTAGCAAAACCTCGAATACTTCTTTCTTGTACATTACTGTCGCCTCCGCAAGAGGACATTCGAAACCATACACGTGGTTGGGATTGGCTCCTTTTGCCAAGCGAAATTTGACCATCTCGACAGTGTCTAAATGGGACCAAATAGCACCAACTAGAGGAGAAACACTGTGCGGCGAATTTATATCGCCACCAGCATCCAAAAGCATTTTGATACTTTTTTTTCTTATGACTTCCGTTTTTTCCGGTGCCCATGCTGCGTTGTAGAGTGGGCTTCCGTGTACTCCGTTTAGGTTTGGGTCGGCACCTGCCTGGAGCAAAAGCTCCATGGCGTCGTGCCCGCATATGACAGCCGCCGTGCTAAGAGCAGTACGGCTATTTGACACAATATTGACGTCGGCGCCCAAGTCATGGAAACGCCTGATCCAATCCAAATAACCATAGCGTGCAGCGCTAATTAAACTTGCTTGCGCATTTCCAAGTGTTGCACCACGGCTGACCAACAGCTGGGTCATCTCATTTCTTTGTTTGGGGTCGTGTGGAAATGTTAGGAAGTTTACTAATGCTGCATTCAATACGGCTATATTTCCATCGCGAGCATTAGGATTGGCTCCAGCATCTAGAAGAAGCTTCACAATTTCGAGGCTTGCTCCATAGCTGCATGCAAGATAAAGCGGGCTGAGTATTCCCTTGTCAATATCCACTTGCCTTTCAACAAGAAAACGACAAAGATCAAAATGGTTTTCTTGGGCAGCCAAGCCGAGTAGAGACTTGCCTTTTTCATTGCATGCGTTCAAGTCGATATCTGGGTCATTCTTATACCACTGGCTCAAAATTTGATGAAGTCCACAGAATGCAACGCCAAAAAGAGATGAAGAATCGGATCTTAAATCATCTCCGACTATCTGCCTAGCCCAGCGTTGATATGCCATGGTGCTCTGGTCGGCTGAACCGAAAAAATCTCTGACAAGGTGCTCAAACCGCAGGTATTCCGTAGTTTGAATATCATATTGGGCTCTTACGTGATCAGGCCAGTATGATAGAGCGTAGTAACCAATATGTCTATCGGAGCTTAAACCAGAAAGAAGGTATTTTAGGCATCCTGTTGCAACATAGTAATTAGGCTGAAGTTCTGACTGAAGCGTCGATTCCACGTATTCTGCAGCCGACAAGTGACAGAATCGCCAAATGTATTGTTCCTCGTCCAAAATTAATAGATTGCAGCAAACCCCATGAATGGTTTCTATGGTCGGTTCCTCGTTGATATCAAGGATATTAGAGAGGTCTTCGCTTTCGGTATCAATCCTCATGACTTCCGCGAGCTCCTCTGTGTGTAAGGGATACCTCGCACACAAAACCCAACTAATAGCCCGTTTTGCCAACTCTCGATCATATCGACTTTGCTGCTCAATCTTTTCCCAGATTTGTTTATAGGCCTCATCAAGTGTTTCTGGTAAAGTTCCAAGGCATTCTTTGATTGCTAGTTGATCCCAATGCTTTACCTCTAGGATTTGCTGAACCTGGAGGGCAGTCCATTGAAACATGCCGTTACTCTTGGTAAAAAGGGTGGTTGTAATTTCTTCTTGAATTTCAGGTTTTCGGTACTTCCAATTTTTATCATTATGTAGTCTTTCTTTAATGAAAGCTTCAATATCGCCCTTATTATCTGTTGCCTTAATCATAATTATGGGCTTGGAATTGAAGTGATTTTGGATATCATAATCCATGCGACTTGAGATAAAGATCTTGAGATTTAGGCTTTTGCCCATTAGCCATGTAAAGCAATTCATCAACTGGCTTCTGGTTTCACCATCGCATTCATCGAGAGCATCCAAAACGATTGTTGATGACTGGTAGGATACGATGAGGTTCAACAACGCTTCTTTACACATTTCAACATCCATGTCTAGACAATCGCGTTCAAGTTCTTTGTAGAGCTTTTGAATGTCTTGATGGATTTCGTATTGCCTCCCGAAAGGCGATGCAAGTTGTCGAACCAAACTGCAGAGAATACTTTTGGGTTGGCGTCGTGTCTCGTCATTCCTGTCGCAGTAGAAATGTGCAAAGCCCCTATTTTGTTGAGAGCAACTAATCTCTTCTTTAATATGGTCAATAATACGAGATATTAAAAATGTCTTTCCGGCTCCCGCTGAACGCCGTTAGCATTAGTTCAGATAGCCTATGAAGAGTTGTTGGAGCGTACGTAAACCATAGAGGATTGTGACGATTGAGCTCTTGGAAGTCTGCCATTGCTGAAATTCTGGTGTTTGGAGTAGCCAATCCCCGGTATTTGGTGTCCTCTGGTCGCGGATGAATTTATGGTGACCTTTGAAGTTGATCGTTGAAATTCTGTTGAGAATTTTGATGTGTTTATCCTCCTCCATTTTCACCAGCACTGCAGAGACATCTTTGATCAGGTCTGGGAGGTGGCGCTGAAGCTCACTAGATATCTGAGACAGCTGCAATCGATCATTGTCTTGTGCGTGCTCTTCCAAAGCACGCCAGCGATTGTAGAGGTCGTTCAGAATATTTTTAGCGACATCCGGCTTGAAAATTGCACTTGCTGAGCGGCGTGCCGTGCTTTTTTGAACTCAGACTGACAGTATTCTAAGCTCTTCAAAATCTGGACGTAGAGTTCTATCAAACCTGCTTGCAAGTTTTCCAGAGCTTTCTGACCGATTGGGCTTTCTATCATGGCTCTCTTGTAAACTTCTTCAAGGACTCTGCCGTGGTGGAATAGGCGGCTGACACGCCCGAGAATTTCCATGGTAGTTTCCATTTTCTCACGGGCAGCAATGGCTGTCTGATTTTCATGTTAGCGAGAACCACAGCTATTCAAGTCTATGATTTTGGGAACAGCGGCCGAGACCACAAGTTTGAATCAACAGTATTACCTACCTGTAGCACAAACCGGAAAGCCGCCCAGGGGGGTGCGGCATGAACTGGGTCGGTAGAGACTGCTATATCACCAATCTCTTTGAACTTTTGCATCCAGTTGATGGTTTCGGACATGCCATTTCGTATATTACATTCGTGTGGCCCAATTTTGAATATCCATTCTTTACCCTCATACTCTTCCTTTTTTTTCCTGAGCTATTTGTATGATGGCATCAACGTGCCCGGCCGAATGTATCTCGTTTTCAGACGTCGTCAAAGTCTCAAGAACGTTGCGGGTTTCCGGCGGTAATTCTTCCCATGCCTCCTGCCAGAAATTTCGCTGGCCATGGTCTGCATTTTTGGATGTCGCCATCGGCTGGTGAATCAATGTCGCGTTTCGTAGTTCGCGTGGGGATCGTAGTGTCAGTCCTTTTGATGTGCGTAATCAATATGAAGAGATGGAATTTCCCACAAAGAGTTGAAAAAAAAATCGAGCGTTGGACTACCTCGCTCTGCCCCGCGCCGTAGCTTATCCAAATCCGCCTCGCGAGGCAACCAGTCAGCCCCCAATCCGCCTACATTCAAGCATCCAATTAAATTCTGACACGTTAATTTCAATAGCGGCAGCTTTTCAGAGCAAAGTAGATCAAAATCTCAATCAGTATATAACAAGAATGCTTAGCTCTTGTAGGTCCAAGTCGACTTTTTTTGGGGTGTGGTTGCATTCTGTACGGCGTACTATCAAAAGCCGAAAAGGGTGGATGTCTGAGAATATTTTTCTTTTGAATACCTGAAATCTAAACGAGTATTCCCAATCTGTGTTCCAATTTGCTTCAGCTCACCTTGAACCCCAAACTCCTCCAAGGTCTCCTCCTCTCATGCCAAATCCAAAGGGAAAACAAATTTGACAAATCTCCACAAAACGAGTTCTTCAGATTAACATTTGACGACCAGTGAGCCATCTATGGAAAGAGAATCAACGAAATATGGAAGCAAGAGGACCGAACAAACTCCCTGAGGAAGATGTATTAGATGAACTTCCTTTGAAAAGGGTTGCGATGGCGACGTACCTAAATCTTCGTCTTCATCTTCTTCCTCGACTACTTCCAGACAGTTCTCATCAACAGAGCCGGCTTTTGAACCTTGGGCGGCAGTGGCCAAACCATATTGGGTCCAAGTCGAGCAATCGACCAACTTTTCAGCGAGTTTCATGACTCGCACACCCTCGGGAACTTTTCTGTCCTTGAGCTGGAGACCTATCCACTCCAGGTGAGAGGAAATGGTGGAAATGGCGACGGGGACGTTCTACTCCACCGCAACGATTGTTGTATCCTCTTGCTCACACCAAGACATGCCTACCTGGTTGCCTTTTCGTTCGAACCAGTAGTAAAGCTTGTCTTTGTACGTCGGTGGGAGAATCTGAGCCATCTCCTTCGTTATGTACTGATGGATCAAAGGCGCGAACCGATCTTGGTTGGTTCTCGTCATGAGTCTTTCCAACCAGTGCTGGTGCTCAGAAACAAAGGCGTCTTGCTCGATGACTTCTTTGTAGGTGATCATGCCTGCTGTGCTGCGGTCTTCCATTACGACTCTCGTTGGATTTTGCGTTTCATCAACGGGAAGGGTGGATTAAAAAAAGAATAAAGTCAGAAAATGGTTACCAACACGCGTGGCCCGAGGCGTCCTGTTGGTGTTGTCAGAGAAAAAACTCTCTGTCTGCCAGCTGCCAACAAGGCATGCAAACACTTCTGCACACCATCTAAATTCTCTCTTCACCTAACCACAAGAAAAATTATGCAATGCAAATTTATTCCTCATGATCTTTTTTCTTTTCTTTTATTCCTAGACCCTTGCTTTCATTCTGTGATGGATATTGTGTCGTTTTCTTTTACACCTCGTGCATACTGTATGAACTTCGCTACTTGAGCAATGAGTGGCTGTTCTGAGTTGAGTATTATTTAGCTCCTACTATACAGGTGTTTCTATCAAATTGAAAACAAGGGCATGGTCAGGCTGTGGAATCATAACTATGTAGGTATCTTCTGATCGTACACAAATATTGCTAGCTTAGTTCTTCTCGGTCTTTTCCTTGCACTCCCCATTTAGTACCAGCTCCGGCAAAGCTCCCTCCAGATGCTTAAACATGGTGTAATGTGTGTCGACTCGGTATACTCGAAGCTTTGGATGCTTTAGCCGTTCAGCCATCCAGCGGATCATGACTGCTGGGGAATTCTTGTCGCTCTCTCCATGCCATATGTGGATCGGATTGTAGCCGACATCCTCGAGCTTGAAGCCCCAGTCCCGAGATGACAAGAGCTTTGCTTCGCGTGCAGTTTCGTGTGTACCTTGAGCAAATGGTTGATCGACGAAGGTACGGATCATTTCCTTCCTCTGGTCTGGCACCGACATGCCCGCCAGCCATTCATCCGAAGCCTCAAACTCCGGGTCACCAGCGGCCTTCTTTTTATTTCTTTCGGCGGCCACGAGTCGTTTGTCGATGAAGCCCGTGACGATATGCGTAGACAAAATCCACTTAAGAGAGCCTAGAGCACCCGTAAGAAGTGCTTCGAGCCCCGTTGGCCATCGCACGCTCATGTCGGCCATGACGCGCCGATACCAAGAGTTGTGGTGGGCGCCAGCTGCCCAGGGTGCGGCGCTTGCAAAGAGGCCGACACCAGTGAGCATGTCCTTTGGCAGCGAATGGGCACAGGCGAGCGCATAAGGCCCGCCACCAGAGAGCCCGACGACGGCAAAGCGATCGAGGTGCATGCCCTTGGCGAAGGCCTGGACGTCGGCGGGCCAGTCCACCAGGCGGCGGTGGGGCTGCGGCGTTGACAGGCCGTAGCCTGGGCGATCAATTGAGATGAGGCGGATGCCCAGACGCCGACTCATGCCTGCGACGGGTGCGGCTTCGAGGCGGCATGACGGGTAGCCGTGGAAGTAGAGAAGGGGTTTGCCATTTGGATCGCCGTACTCTGCAAAGCCCAAGACGCGCCCGTCGGGCAGCAAAAACGTCTGGCTATCTACGGCCTGTTTCTGCATTGACAGGGATCGAACAGAAGATGTACTGTTATTGGAAAGGCGCTGCATGACGGGTCGCAGCATGCTAAGGGTAAGATGAGGATTCTGTAAAAGAAGAATTGAGGCTTTGTTGAGGATTGTAGTTCAGATGCACGAAAATAGAGTCTCGAAAGCATCTTTGGGCGTTATTATATGTCTTTTCAACATCACCATCCATTGACTATTGTGCATCCCATCATCAATCCATCGGGAGTCACAGTCACATACGAGAATACGACAGGGGTGCTGCAAGGTTAGCGCCGTTTTGGCCATCGTACCTCAATACGACAGGGGTCTCTAGGGCCTGTGCCGTTTCAGCTGCCCTACGAGTGGCGCCAAATCGCCCTGCCTCTTGCTCTAAACGTCATTAGACTGAGATCCGTCAACGGGCAATATCGCGTCTTATCCAACCAGGTGTCGAGTAGCATCGCTTGGGGTAATCATGGGGGCATATTCTCAAACCTGAGGAATGCGAAAAAGACTCATTCGCGTCAGTTAAGGTGCGGTTCTTTCTCCAACTGTTCAATTCCACACCAACAGACTTCGGGAAGAATGGCTTTCCTACGGCACAGCCTATTTTCGAATCCTACCAAAAAATTGTAGGGGGTCAGGTATAATTCATATCCCAACGAAAAGCCATTCCGATGTGATTGGCAAGGTGTGTGCGGCAAAATCCGGGAGTCCATGCATTCTATTTTTAATGCACATCCTTTCCTGTCACAATCCCGCTGACTATGTTGATCTTACATTGTGTAATCGTCATTTGGGAGTATATATATATTTGTAGATGTCTTTAAGGGATTTGTCGAGCTCATACCATGTGTAGGCTTTTGCTATCATCACGTTTGGTAGCTTGCAGCACCAAAACACAGGTGTGAGATGCCTGCTCGATCCAAGGTTGCTACCCCTCACCAAGCAAAAGTCTAGATACACACAAGAAATCTTGTCGTACTACCGACTCCATGGATGACGGAGTCGCGTGATGAGGACCTGAATTTCTGTGTTAAGCAACACCGAAAAGCTCCATCATGTTCCTAAACACCAAATTACTATACACGCCACCAGAACCAAAACAGAAATTGATCAAGTGGCCAATTGTTTGCATTTTTTGGCTTATCGTGTTGGATTAACCACCCAAACTTAACGTAGCACCCACGGGAGAGAAGATTTGGGTTTTGGAGAGTAAAGTGTACAAGCGTGCAGTCATTATCAATTTCTCAACGTTCCACTATCCTCATTCAAGAACTATCTGAACTCTCTCTAGGCTGCATACTGGATCATTGGACCACTAGCTGAGCTTATCCTACAAGCCGAGATGTTGAATTTGTTTCGCCCCACGATGTTTCGTCTACTAGCCTCACCTGAAGTCTATCTATCATACGGCCACCGTCAAATCAAAAGAAGCTTAAAATAATCATGAGTTATTTTGTGATTGGTTCTCATAGGCTTCTCACACTTCAATGGACCAGTTTGAAAGTCAACAAGGGTGTCTCAAGGTCTCGAACTGGCAAGGCGTTCTGGTGGTCGAAGATTGTACCTTTTGGGCTTCGGCCACTCCCGCATTTATGGCCTGTATGCAGCTTTGGCGCCCCATGTAGCATGCAACTCCAGTCAGCATCATACGAGCGCTACAGCAGGTATGCTTACATTTATCTGTCTGAATCTGTTCTTCCCCACCAATGGCCTCCATGTTCCACATGTGGCCTGGGTGTTTCGCCGTATCCATTCGCCCCCGGAATCCCCTCATGACCTCAGGATACCTTGGGGTATTTTCTGGAGTAAGATGCGGAGAAGCAAGGGAGAAACGGCCAGTTGAATGGAGTGATTCTTGACGCGTTCCACATGGCATCCCCAAGTGCGGACAATATAGGGCATAATCTACAACCTTTGGTGTTTATGACTTGATGGTTAGGTTATGGAAAGCTTTGTATTTGCTAACTTTTACGTTACAGTTCCATCGCGTCACCAAACCATGGCCCTGCCGCCAAGAACTACGCCCATGGGCGCGCCGTGGGGCTCCACCATGGGGACTCCAAGGTGGGTAAGGTGGGTTCGCCTCAACGTTCTCTGGCCTATCTAAACGAGCTTTTGTCAGGATTTTGAGAATTTGAAATGGAAAGATTTGCCGGGACATTTGTTAATCCAATTGTTAGTAATGTGAATCAATGTAAGGAATGGATATGATCGTCATGCTACCCTCTTGTCCGCGGACCTACAAATATCCTCGTGATGTCCGAGAAGGAGCCGCTAGGGTTCCTGTCACTTTTGAATAGTTTGGTAGGTTTCAAAGCTTATTCAACTACTCTCAGCGATTAACATACTTGGCCCTGCCCTGCTTCTCTCGGCTTAATTTGAACCCAAAACAAGAATCGTGCAGAAAATCAAACGCCTCCTTCTCCAAGACATAAGAGCAGTATGGCTGGAGACGAGCCCGGCTCCTCTGTCGATGCCGACAATCGCATTCAACCTGCCAACATGGAGTCACCCGTTTCCGACACCAGAAAGGAGCAGGCGAGTGAGATTGAGCTGAAGGAAATCGGCCCCGAGCAAGTCGACCTCAAGGCCGAGGATACGGAGCCAGCCAACATCTTCAGCCAGGGCGGAAAAAACTACCGTACGTTAGGTCGCTGGGACACTGTCTTCGTCCTCGTCACCAATCAAGTCGGCCTCGGAATTCTCTCGTTGCCGGGATGCCTCAAAGTGCTCGGTGTTGTTCCCGGGATCTTTGCCATTATTGGCATCGGATCCTTGTCGGCCTACACAGCATACGTGCTGCTACAGTTCTATCGAAGATATCCACACGTAGTCAATGTTGTTGACATGTGTCGCATCATTGGCGGGCGGGGGCTAGAGATTGCCGCTGGAATCGGATTGATGATCAAGGTCATGTTCACTTGCGCATCAGCCGCAGTGACGCTCTCGGTTTCCTTCAACACGCTTAGCAACCACGCCTTTTGCACAGTCGTTTTCATTACCATTGCTTCCATCGCCTGCTGGGTCCTTTGCTTACCTCGAACCGTCAAATTCGTCTCCCAGAGCGGAATCCCATCCACCATTGCCGTCATGGCTGC
Source organism: Calonectria montana (assembly GCA_022606435.1). Lineage (NCBI taxonomy): Eukaryota > Fungi > Ascomycota > Sordariomycetes > Hypocreales > Nectriaceae > Calonectria > Calonectria montana. The sequence goes on from JAIZZI010000003.1 coordinate 6,226,253, forward strand.
TGCCCTCATTGTCATGATTAGCCTGGGGCTGGCTTCCCCATCTCAAGCGCCTCCTGGTTGGGACAAGAAAATCAAGGTCGTTGGCAACCCTACTTTCCGCGAAGGACTGAACGCCTGCCTTAAAATCTGCTACGCTTATGCCGGGAACATCAGCTTTGTATCCTACATGGCGGAGATGCGAAACCCCGACAAAGATTTCCCCATGGCCCTAGCTTGCCTCGAGGTCTTTTCTATCACTGTTTATACCATCGTGGCCATTGCCATTTATTGCCTTGCCGGTGAATATACTACGTCTCCGGCTCTCGGCTCAGCACCTCATATCCCTGCCAAAGTCGCTTATGGTATTATACTGCCCGCCGTCTTTGCCACAGCAATGGCATTCGGCCACACCGGAATCAAGTACATGTATGTAGTGGCAATGAGGTGGATGAAGGCGACTGATCGTGTCACCGATCGCAGCTTCAAGTCTTGGGGTACGTGGGTTGCTTGCGTGACTGTCTACTGGATCCTCGTTTGGGTTCTTTCCAACGCCATCCCCGTTTTCGACTCAATTCTTGCCATTTCTTCGGCGACTACCATTGCCTGGTTCACTTTTGGACTAAGTGCCATGTTTTGGTTCCACCTGAACAAGAATTGCCTTACCAAGGACTGGAAGACGATGGCACTGGCTGGTTTCAACGGACTCCTTATTGTACAGTCCGTATTCATGAACGGTGGTGGTCTTTGGTCATCAATCACTGAGCTGGTCAACCTTTTCGAGAGCGAAAGTAGCCAGATTAGGGGGGCTTTCTCCTGTGGTGATAACTCTCAATTCTAAGTAGTCATGATAGCTATTTCTTAAAACATGGACTTGGGTCCAAAATCAGAATACCCCCAAAAGAAGTAAAAAATAACGAATACCAAAACATCATCATTGTGGTCCAATTTCTCGTGTTCCCAGTTCTATAAGAAGTAACTCCTCATATGACCCGCCCGAATTCCAGTGATGCATACCCAATGCAATTTCCAGTGATCATATCCTCTAAAACCATCATCTCATGTTCTTTGTTTACACAGGGGGTTGTTCCTCGGTATTTTCCCACAACCATGCATCCATCCACGCCATATCGCAGTCTATGGATCCTTCGACATCGACCATCTCTACCAGTGAGAGTAGCTGGCCCGGAGACATTATGTTTGTATCCATGAAGCCATTTTCAAACTCGCCAAAGCCGAAGCCCAATTCGTCAGACGGCTGTAGCTCGGTACTTTGTTCAGGTGTTGTTTCTTGATTGTTTGCAATCTCCACAGCACCAGTCTCATCGTCTTTTGATCCTCCCTTGGTCCATATTCTCATCATTGCTTCGAGAGATTCCAACTCGGATTTACGGAAGCTGGCTGGAATATTTCCACGTTGGACAAGATCATCAAGAAGTAAGGTGGATTCGCTACGAAGCTGTCGGTAATTTGGAAGTCGCGGCATCACGAACCGAAGCATTTTGATGACGAATGCAGCTGAAAATATTCTCTCCAAATCAAATGGGAGAAATGACTCTGGTACCAAGTTAGCATCTCAAATCGGCAATATTGGCTCATACTAACCCAGCAGTCCCTCCTTTCGTAATGAACTGAGGGTTTGTATCATCGCATTGCAGGATTCTGCACAACTTTTCAACAAAGCTTTGGGGGTTTCGGATAATGTTCTCGTTTCCCGAATGTCCCGTTTTCCTTCACGAAGTCGGGCCTGGACTAAAAATAGTAGTAAAGGGTACATTGTGAGAAGGATGGCCTGAAAATGTCAGTCAAGGCTGTATACGATGAGCTTTTAACGTACTTGGTGATATAATAAATGTAAATGAGCTGAAACGCGGGATATTATTTCCGAGGAGCCTTCCGCCGGCAGCGGGAACCATTTGTTGAGGTCTCCCGCAATGGAAGCCGTGCGGGCAAGAACTTCCTTCACACTAGGGAGGAAACTTGCTTGGAGACGTCCTTCGACGCCATAAACCTCTAGTGATTGTTAGCAAAAGTGTAAAAACTTGGAGAAATCGATAACAAACTTCGGATAACGTGAAATATGAGACCTGATATTCTGACATGAACGTATAATGGTGTATCTTTTTCGGTGTCAGGCATCGGAGTAGTAATATCTTCGTCGTGAATGGTCATAGGAACGCCCATTGTGGATGCAAAATTTCGTTCCAAGACGTAGACTGTCCACCAAATTTTCTGACAACGGTCTGCTGTCTCAGCATTCCAAATCCCATCCTTTGGGCGTTCTCGGTGTAGACCAAAAATTAGGGACATGCGCATGGCTTGTCCAGTCTGTCGAGGTTAGAATGACGTAGATGAAGTCAACGAGAATTGGGAAAGAAACATACATAAACATACGCGGCATTCCTCATGTCAGCGCTTTGCAAATACAAAGCAATAACACAGAGCATTTCAATAGCCGTCATTGCGTCATTGAATAAGTACGACGAGTCAGGCATGAGAGACATTGCTTGAGTAAAGAGGCGGGATCCCGGCAACGTCCTTGATCCTTTGCCAGGATTTGTCGTGACTGCTTTAGCCAGGGCGAGTATGACTAAAAACTGAACGTACCAGATCTTATTCTCCTTCGCATGTTGAGATGGGTTCTTGTAAAACTTGGCAATGTGGTGCATGAATTCATTTTCATCAAAGAGATGGAATAATTTGCCGACATGGAACTTGAGGCTGTCAATTAGGTAGGTGGCATGGTCAATTGAGGGCAGTCCCCCAAATTTAGCAGCCTCTTCGAATGGCACATTACCCCAGTTCAAATCGTAGGCCCGGCTCTCTCCGTTGATCTCGAAATTTGGAAGATTGGACTCCTTGAGATGATCGCGGATCAACATGAGAGTCTTGCGACTAAATGACCAAGTTGAAGATTCTCCAAGCCACCCTGCAAAAGTTTTGTCAATTATGGTAATTTGCTTTCTAGGTCAGGATGCTGCGTACTCAGCCTTCCCTTGTCGTCCGCTAGATAGGAGGATTTGGCAGACGCCAGGGGATTTGAAGGCTCTGTGGCCGTGTTTGGAGTGGGCATTGACTCTGGAGTCAGCTGAGATTGCAAAGATGGATTTTCTCCAGGTTGCTCCAGAGATTGGCCTTCCCCGCCATCATCTTGGCCGCCCGCACGAGATGCCGCTCGTTGGAGTTCCTGTAGGTATCTGAGACATCCCGGCCTGTCAGTGTGCCCCTGCAAACCCGGTAAACGAGGCCTACCTGTGCGAAACCAGAATTTTCCTGCCTTGGCCTTCGAATTGACAATCAAAATTCCTCCGCGCGCAATTTGTGCAAGGTTGCGACCCCGAGCATCGGATCTTGCGCCTGCGACATCGCTGGCAGCTGAGTCTTCTTGTAAGCCAGTGGGCAAGGAATTGGAGATCGGCAAGACTTGCGCATTCATTGCCCGTCTATTATTTCGGGATTCCGACGTGGATTCCATGATGCGCTCATATATGGGATGTCGCGATCATTTGGATCATCTGCTTAGTACGGCTTGGAGATGCAGATTGAAGGTTGGAGCGCGTGAAAGTGGGATGGTCAGGTGGCAAGCCAATGACTGCACCTCGATTGCACCAAAAGGATCCTTGACCAATCATGCACCGGATTTTAACTCTGGGCGTTAGCCTTTTTACTCAGATAGCTCATATTTTTAGCTTGATATCACTCATTATTTTAGTCGGAAAAACGCGGCGGTCATTGCCCCATCTCATGAGCAATTCCTGGTCGCATGTTGACCCCGCGATAGCACGTGATCCATGGCAGTAGCCTTGTCGGCAGGACTCCCGAGACCGGCCAACAGGAGTGAGTGGGCACTTAACCCGACCTATAAGGCTCACTTACGCTGCAATTTTAGTGCCTATACAAATTATAAGTTCTCCGTAGTAGAGCTAATACGAATGGAATGCGACGGCTATCTAAAAAGTCTGAGAAAGCCAAGTTCCCTGCAATTTTAGACCCCTCAAACAGATTTCATCTGATGGCAATCCTTGTTGACACACCTCTTCCAACACAAGTTAAAAGTGTGGCTTGAATAATTGTTACTCAGCTCTTCAGCCCTACGAGGTGATCTTCACTGCAATTTTAGCTTACCCAAACGACTTTCTATTGGAAACCCAAGTTGACGCACCTACCGAAATTGTGCAAGGCTCCGCCCTACGTGAGCACTCACATTGGCCGCCACTACAAATTAGAAGTATACCAGCATATCGCGGCTCGAGGTCCACTCCGAGGTCATTGTCAATAACAGATCAGAAATGGCAGTGCCATGGGATTGAGGTCGACAGATCGCAGCCATTGTGTTCTGGTCGGGGAGACCTAGCAACAAGAGTGGAAGGGCGAATCGCATAACGGCAGACTTAAAGAAATGGCGAATTCCAACCAAAGATTATACAGAATATTAAGACAAGAAAGTAAATGTAATGGAGGTGAGTAGATCATTGACTTTTTGAACGCAAGGAGTAATGAAAAGGGATGTCGTTAACAAGTGGTGTCTTAGGGTAAATAATCGGTCTAAATCTTTATGCAGAAGAAGTAATTGCAGAGTGCTTAATAATGTTTAAATCTGTGTAAACCATTAGCAATTCCGACGCGGTGTATTCGCGCGTATTTCTGCCTGGCACACTCAAATCCAAGTTGATCATTGCACCAAAACCTAGTTATGAGAAAAAAGGTAATTACTTTTATTATCTTAGAAATAGTTTTTCTATCAAAGAAAAAAGAGAGGGATATATTGCTCAGCATCTAGATACGCCTAAAAGTTTTAATAAATATCTTATAGCCTTTGACCGCTATACGAGTTTGGCTGAATGAGTCTATGATATATTTACTGCACCCCTCAGCCGTTACTGTAACGGTTAAGACGACAACTATTGATCCTAGGAGGCAGTAAGTATTATGGCAACTTCTATTCCATTGATCTAATGACCTAGCGAGGGAGAACTTCCCAACCAGCACGATAAAAGCCACCACAGTCGTAGAGAAGATAACAACTGTTGTTAGTACTGCAACATCTACCTCTACATCAACCACTATTTCAACTACAGCGACCACTGAATTCTCCACTCTTACCATGTGAGTGGGCTTACATGTCTAGCCGTGTTTACCAAAAGCATACTGACGTAATATAGCATGGAAACCACGACAAGTCCTGTATCTTTTAAATGGCCTGCTTGCTTGGTAACGATAACCCGCCAACAAGACAAGCGAAAATACAATCCCCTACCTACTGAGTGTTGTATGCCTCCCCCCTCAATTAGTTGGTCCATGATCCCCTTCTCATTGATACGTATTTGCAGCCTGCTTTCTTACCACAACCACTACAAAATGCAAGACCACTAAGACGGCTACTATCACAAAACTTTTACGAACCCAAACCATCTATAAGACTTTTGGAACAGCTCCCAGAGTTACGCGCACCGTCACAGTCACCGAGAAACCCGGCGCTCCCACGGTTACAGTGACTGATACTCAAACTAGGATGCAGACCAAAAACAGTGTGACCACTTCCATCAGCCGAGAGACTACAACCTCGACGAAAACAGACACAACCACTGAAAGCATCCCCACTATCGTCACCGTCACCAAGCCCGGTGAGGTTGATACAGATGACATCTGCAGTGAAATCGGAATCAGCATGTTCCAAGACAGGGCCAAACTGGACTCTCCTTCCGTGCTCAGTCGTACTACGCTTATCGACCGGAATGGTTGCTGCAAAGCATGCTTCCGAGAGCCCGACTGTGTTTATTGGACCTATGATAGCGCTGGAATCGGAACATGCCCCAAACTTTACACCGAGGATGCCTCATAAACTTTTATGTGCTCTTTTGATAGTGGCCTGTGTACTTTGGGTCTCCTCAATATCGATACGAGCGGTCTTCAAAGCGGCATGCAGGACTATTACAGGGGGCCTTGTCTTGGAATGTAAGTGATGAATAGTTTGCTTGATTAAGAAGCCAAAGGATCAAATTTCATATATGAAATATTCGTTACACTGGTTTTAAGTCCATGTACTAGCATGATGCAGGATCTATGGGGCTGCCTAGAAATCAATTGGAATGAAACAGGCCTTGAACCACTCTGCAAAACAATCGCCAAATTGCGAAGATACAGAAGAGTACACCGCCTGTAACCAGTCTTACCATGCTACCACCTGATATTCACATTGCTTCCATGACGACCCGTATTAATTAGTCCAAGGGAAGGGGGTTGGATCTAGGTTATGCTTACAAACTCTGGGCATTTTGCTCTGCTTAGCGCAGTGAGTAGTAATATACAAGACAATAGCCACCAAGTTCATTATGTAACGGTGTATAATCCTGCAATGTAAAATTGACTGCACAGTCAGCAGTGATCTGGCTGGGTCTTCCTTGTGGTTCCTCGATCGATTGCCGTCTGGCAGGCTCAGTTTTGCCAAATGCAGGGTTCCTCGCCGGCGCCAGCGGCGCGCCAGAGCGGTTAGTGCAGGGCACGGGAAGCTTGGCTACTCTAGCCTGCATTTGAACCAGCCTGTACCTTTTTCAGATGCTGGCTTTTTGATGGAGTATTAAAATTGAAACCTGATTTGAGGGATACATTTTTTGCTGCGCCTTGGGAAATAATATAAGGTCGACATTCCTGGGTTTCTTGGCAAGCATTGCACCAAATCCCACCCACCCCCGGGAATAATCTGCACACCACACCACAGCGGCATCCGCCTTGATTGCAGACGTGACAGCTCACCTCGACGTCACCGACTCAACCACGACAAAAACTGGTCGTCGGGGTGGCCTCGAAACTCACCATTCGCAATAAACAAAGTGTAGCCACGAGATTAGCCTGCTCTACGGAGCGCGAGACGCCAACCCGCCACCATGCTGGCAGAAAACAACCATAAAGGCCTCCTGGACCACTGGCTCCCGATTTCCCATTCAGAGGCGCTCAAAAAGGATGACTGGGAAGAGGGACACACGCGGGCCGCAGAACAACGCCAATCGGCCGACGTTTTGTCGCGGGTTCTACTCTACGAGCGCTTCAGGCACTTTACCTGGGCATGGTTCACACTTGTCATGGGCACCGGCGGCATCGCGCTGCTGCTGCACGGCCAGCCCCATCAGTTCCGCGGGCTTGACGTTATCGGCAAGATCTTCTTCCTGCTCACCATTGTGCTGTTCCTGATTCTCGTGTCGGGAATGACGTTTCGTTTCGTTTCGTCTCCTGCAGCACTAAAGGCGAGCTTGCTGCATCCGACCGAGGGCCTGTTCTTCCCATGCTCTTTGCTGAGCGTGGCAACCATCCTGTCAAACGCTGCCGCATACGGCATCCCGTCCTGCGGCCCGTGGCTTCCCGTGGCCCTCAGAGTCTGTTTCTGGATCTACGCGGCCGTTTCCACCATCTCGGCTGTTATCCAATTCTTCGTCCTCTTCAACGGTGCCCATTTGCCCATCCACTCGATGACCCCGGCGTGGATCCTGCCGATATTCCCGGCCATGTTGACGGGAACGCTTGCATCCTCCATCATGCCGTCGCAGCCGCCGGAGCAACGACTTCCCATGATGATTGCGGGTGTCACCTACCAGGGCCTCGGGTGGACTGTCGCAACGCTTGTTTTCCCTCTCTACCTCGGCCGGCTCATGCAGGATGGGCTGCCAGCCCCGGCGATGCGACCAGGCATGTTTATGGCTGTCGGACCCTCAAGCTACACGACGGTGGCCATCATCGGAATGGCGCGCTCCGTGCCGACCGACTACGGATATTTTGCGAAACATCCCATGGCCGCGGAAGTGCTCCGCATCTTGGCAGATTGGATCGGCGTTTGGACATGGTGTGTCGGGCTTTGGTTTTTTGCATTCAGTTTGTTTGCCGTTCTAGCCGTTGGCATCAAGTGGAGGTTGCGCTTTTCCATGGTCTGGTGGGCATTCGTTTTCCCAAACGTCGGGTTTACACTGGCGACGGCTTTTATTGGACAAGAATTTGACAGCCAAGCCATTCAATGGGTGGCCAGTGCCATGTCGATATGTCTTGTTTTCATGTGGTTCTTTGTTCTCTTTGGCCAAATTCACGCCATCCGGCACAGGAAGATTCTCTGGCCTGGACGGGACGAGGACAGACGATAGATGCATTTCACGTTGGCATTTCATGAGATACCCCTCCAAAATGGATTAGATTTATACACATTAAAAAGATTCAATGCTATGTTGGTACAAAAATTCTCTGGTTCGTGTACGTCTTTATTCCTTCAGTCGCGAGGTCATCATCATCCACATTATCAAGCCTCCACTTTGTTGGGATGACCTGAACGAACCAAAAAAATGCCGCCATGAGCAACCTTTCACACTCTTCCATTATTTCAGTGCTCCAATACCAAGTCACAGCTACACCGCCAGCCGCAAGAGCAATCGATATGAAGCAAGGCACCAGCACTGCTGCATCTGGCCACCGTTCGATGATGAAATAGATGGCCGTGCCTGCAGCTCCGAGCCAGACGCCAAGATGGATAATAAACAGAGCGAAGGCGTAAAGCCCGTATATGACAAAGAAGTATGTGCATACACTGGTGAAGAAGAGGATGAACTTGACTATGGCGCGATTGCCGACAGAGTTGAGCCGACGAGATGGCGAGCGTGCTTGAGATGAGGTGAACCGATTGAGCATCAATACGCGGGAGTGCATTGAGAGAATTCTAATCGAAGGAGATCTCAAGATGCTGCGGATAATGTACGTTACCAGGAAGACAACGCTGAGGGCCAGGCCCCAGGTCCAAATTGGAGGCGGGGTTGATGTCAGTTCTACGACCTGCATGGAGAAGCATGATGTGATGAAAGAGAGCGGAACGAAGAAGAAGGCCAGCTCTGTGAGCTTGTTGATGCCCGAGGTCTGGTCAATGACGAGAGAGGACTGGGAAATGCCAGTCGATGCGACAAGGAAATTGAGCGTTTGGTCTGCACGAGCTTGAAGGGTTTGCAAATTTTCTTTGAGATCCTTGAGCTCGTCATCCAGTTCTTCCGAACAAGACAAAACTCCAGAGTTGGATGCGAAGTGATTCACCCAATCCAGAAGCTCTTGGGTGGTTGATCGAATCCAGGCCACGTTCTGTCTGGTCATGACCCCACCGGCTTCGACTAGATGCACATGCAGATCAGCGCCAAGGTCGGCATCGACTTGGTCAAGAACTAGCCGGAGTTCCGTTAGGAGTTGCCAAAGATCGTCCAGCGGTACGCGGGTCAAAATGTCTCCAATCAGCGAGTCGTCCTCGAGGAGCTTGTTTGTCGGGATGGTGCTGATGTAGCGGTAGACGAGGTCAAAGGTGGATAGCGAGTATTTACGTGCAAAGTCCCGATCCCTTGTGTACCATTGGGGGTTATCGTAGAATGCACGCAGTTTCACCTGGTACTCCTCATCATAGTCAGAATCGCTAGTGTAGGACGATTCGGATTCGTAACCATGTTCCTCATCCTCTCCGAATGCATTGGCATCTTCTTTGTCGCGAGACATTTTTTGCTTCATTTTTTGCTTCAATTTTGCCCTCTTTGCTCTGTGATGCTCCAATCTAGCTTGCTTCTTTTGCTTTTTCAGGTCCTCTTTAGACAACAAAGGTGCCGGTGGATCAAGGTACGTCTCCTCGATATCAGCGGTTCGCCAAAGTTCGTCTTCGGTATACGACTCAATCTCCATGGCGCGAGGCATAAATGTGAGAGAGGGCGTCTCCTCATTGGTCTTGTCATGACGCATTCGTCTCGTTGGATCAAACAAGATGATGACTGCAGTCGTGTTATTAGTGTTGGAAAAACTGCATTGGTCAACTGAACGTACTGGTCTTTTTTCCTTCCTTGTCAACATTGCTCCAATAACTGGTTCCCTCGGGTGCCACGACTCGCAAATCCCTATTAGCCCACCATCTCGGGTTTTGGGGCAGATTTTGGAACGTGCTGTAAGCACGATATACATTGGATGCCTTGGTCCTTGTCGATGTATCTTGGTCAGAATTAAGCTGCTCGCTCCTCTGCCTGCTTTTGTCCTTCTTCTTTTTCTTCTCTTTAGCCATTTCATCTGCATGCTTCTGTCTCTTCTGTGTCATTAACAACCCACGCTTGTCGAGCACCACGTCCCGCTCCGTGGTCCAGCGCCCATCAGCGATGCGCTTCTCAATCTCATCCTCATGGAAGCCCTTCCGACCGAGATAATGGAGGAGACCGAGACGGCCCCAGCGAATATGCGCCCAATTCCTAGATCGCCTCCGACGGGGCAGGTTCCATTCGGTGCGTTGGCCCGGGCCGGGTAGAGCGTGGTGCCGGAACCTTGTTTCGCGCTCGGCCCAGTTTAACCACACGGCGTTCTTGACCTTCAACCCACTGTCGCTTGCACTGTAGCCCGAGTTTGCAAGATGTTCGAGCCAGAACTCTGGGTCGACCGCATAAGTCTGGCCGAGCGCGCCCATGACGAAACGGCTCAGATCGCTAACCATGATGATGCGCACCTGCGAATCCTCTGGTCGCGCCTCAAGGGCGCTGGCGAGCGCGTTCTCGTTGGTCAAGAGCTCACTCCGCTGGACGGTGTCGTTGGTGAGGTAGTCAACGACTGAGACGGAAGTCGACTGCATGCCCTCGAAACGCTCGCGACGGGTGATATTGAGCCATCGCGGATCCCAGCGCGCGCGATTGTCGAGTTCGTTCATGTAGAGCTCGGACAAGGTCTCGAGCCAGAGTCGCAGGCTGGAGAATTCCTCGTCGCCATCGTCGCTCACCTGGGCTTTGCCGACCACGGCTCCCTTGGTATCTAGATCCCGCCGCTTTCTCCCATATGACATAGACCGACCCTGGCTTCTGGGCTTGACTGTTTCGTTGGTTCCGGTTTCCTTGCCGAGCACAGAGTCGAGAGACGTCGTTTCGTAGCCGCCATCGGCCGAGTTTCTCGGTACATCGTAGCGCGGGTTCCAGCGCTGCGACGCGGGGAACGGCAGCACATAACCCAGGTCCTCCTCGTCGCCGCCCCCTGCACCACGACGCTTCTTGGAAAACATACGGTCTCGCCGGTGCCGTGGTTTTTTCTTGAGCTGGTTTTTTGCGCAAATATCGTGCTCAGGAGCTCCGACATAAGGAGAACTGCCTATTTGAACGCCTCGGTGGGCTGAGGGTTTAGATTGGTGGCTTCGCGCTCCTGCACCTTGGCCCGTTTAGGAGAGCTAATCCTGCAAGCCATGATTGCTGGCCAGTAGAATTGGCCGGTTTTCAACAAAATATTGAAGGAATACGAGCAGTTTGGCACGCGACCTATATCTTTTGGCTTGGTAGCTTCAGCCTATAGCTCTAACATTTTGGTAGTCGAAACACAGCACAGCACACCACCCAATTTCTCACCCAATCCGACAGTAAGAAAGACGAGGCAGAATAACACAAATAATCCTTACACTTGAACCTAAAATGATACTATATTATCCGACTTCTAGTTTATTTTTTTATTTTTCTTCGTGTTTTTTAATTCATCATTCGGCTTCTTGGTTCCATTTCGGTGTGGAGTGCTACCACGTTGCAGCGGCCATGGTGAGACAGGTACCGGCCAGGGCCACATTAAATTTACGCGTTTTACATTGAGGACCCAACATGGGGGCGGGTTTCATATGGCTAGACAGGATGACAAGCGTTCGTCTGGTATATTGAGTAGTACACGGAAAATACAAGGCCAATAACGGTCGGGTTGAGCCGTTCTTAGAACAAACGTTAACTTTTACGCCGAAGCCATCCACCCGATTACACACACGGCGGAGATGGCGGTTCGAACAACCGGTTAATATCTACACAAGCCAACATCACCATGGAACACTGGTAGGAGAATACCTAATTGCAACCTTATGCTTTTTTTGTTTGCTCGCAAGCCCTGTTATTTTAACAACGGCGCAGAAGGCTCCTTCGCTTAAAGTGTGGAATCGACCCACGACGGAGCTGGTTGCCAGACCTGGTAAGCTTAAAAGATCCGGTTTGTCGGATGCCAAGACCAGCTTAGTTGCCAGTAATAGGGCTTCTATAAACGGGGATGTGTTTCACCACTAGGCTCGAAGCCGTCCAGCCCAACATTCTTTCTCACAGGAAATCCGGAGAAGGGGACCCCGGGCTTGGCTAGGGTTGGTAAAACGGCGCTTGTTTCTCCGAATAACATGCGCCCATGAGGTCGTATTGACTTTCCGTGCATGCCCACCGCACCCTGGTCGAACCCGGGGCTTGGGTCATTGGATAACATCCTGAGACAGAAATGTCGGTCTCCTGTTTCGAGACAAATTTCCCGTGGAACTGGACGGCATGCCATAATTTTCCAGAGTGTCGGATCGTCGGGTCGAGATGAACTGAGGATGGGGTTAGCTATTGGATCTCTTTAAATAGGACCCTATGCGCTCGATGCATTCAACATTGCTCCAGTCGAACTCATTCACTTCTCATCTCATCAGCTGGCTGACGACTTTTATTATACGACCCAAACTAAATTCGGAACTTTATTTTCATCATCACAACCAGCCAAAATGCATTTCCTTGGAACCCTGACTGCCATGGCTGCTGGCCTGGCTGGCATTTGCGAAGCCCTTCCCTCGCTGCACGCCCGTGATAGCTGGGGCGGTGCCGTTTCTCTGGGTCCCACCACTTCCACCATTGTCAAGGCCGTCACCACAATTATCCCGGGCGCGGCACCTGCCACTCAGAATGGTGTTCTTTTCTTGTGGCCCGGCATGTCCAACGGCACCGGGGACCTTGTCCAGACCACGCTCGAGTCCTGGGCTGACAACTCCTGGTGCGGTGCCACCAGCGGCCAGTGGTGTGTCCGAGCCTCCCTCTTCGGCTCCTTTGGCCAGCTCGACGGAACAGCAAGTCCCGTTTCTGGAACCCAGAAGGTCAAGATTGTCTACACGCTCCTCAGCGACAACGACACCTGGCGCCAGGAGGTTACCGATGCCGACACCGGCAAGTCGCTCAGCTCCTTCGAGTACAAGTCCGGCCCTTACATGAGGGGCTACGGCACCGGCACCGAGTGCAACGACAACTGCAGCCCTACCATTGCCGAGCAGCGATACATCAACACCGAGATTACCCTTGCTGGCGCCGACGCCAACTTTGGCAACACCATTGCCACTTCTCAGGGAGCCACCTACTCTGGACTGACCAGCAGCGATGGCGGCAAGGTTTGGAAGATCAGCGAGATCAAGGTTCCCGCCATGGCCTAAGCAAGTTATTGTATTAACTAGTCAGCGTGGAATCACATTTGGGGATTCGAATATGTATATATTTTATCAGAAGCCACGAACACTTGTACATAGAAGATACAAAAATAAGTTCCCAATTGCTTCCCACAGAATTTCACAACATGGTTAGTGATTGTTTTAGAGTACAAGCATATAATTTACTTGTCTATTGATTTTTTTTTTTTTCCTCTAAGTATTGGCTTGCCTTCTCCGTAAATAATCCCATTCTTGCTCTATCCGGCTGGCCAGTAAATCACCAGTGAGTGGTGCTGAGAGGTTTTGTAATTTACGATCACCTGAATGATTGGATTCAACTTTAAATCTCACAATTCAAATCTACATTTCCGGGACGGCCCCAAATCAACAAATTCTTTGAGGTTACTCCAAGCATCAATGGGTAATACATGCTTGCTGCCCTTTTTTAAACTCAAAGGCTCGCTTCTGTAAACATCAACAATCAGTAAATTATACTGAAGCTCATAATGCTCAAATCATGCAATTATATAAGCGGAAATATTCGGCCAGCCCAGTTGAGAAAGAAAGCCACAATTGTAATTCTGCCTTGCCCGGGATTGAGCTACGGCTGGTATCCCTTGACATGATTAGCAGGATGTGAGTGGCAGAGCTCCAGGGGATGCTAATTCATACCAATATGGGCGCATGGGCAACTTGGACGTCGTCTCTGTCCTCCTCCCTGAAATGAGAAAGGTCAGCGCGGCCAGCGCGGGTGCAGGCCTTCGATCAAGCTTTCCTAACATTCGACTCGCCCTCTTGACTGGCATTTGTGGTGCCCTACCAAATCCAAAACCTGGCCAAGAAATAATCCTGGGTGACTTGAGTATCAGCAAGATGGTTATTCAATACGATCTTGGAAGACGCTACCTAGATAAATTTGTGTCAAGAGATACCCTTGAGGAGAGTCTTTCAAGGCCACCAATAAAACTTCGCAGTATGATTAGGTTCCTGGAAACAAAGTGGGGGCTTGCTGGTAGGACTTCGCGGCTTCACCCAGTCACACTGATCTCAAACCCCGCATCACCACTAACGTCACCCGCCCGCGGCCATGGTTCTAACAGCTGAACAAATTGCATCTCTTCCCTTTTCGCCCGACAACCCTCTCGGGCCAAAGCAAACGACTCCACATGATGTTCTTGATGGGTTATTTGCTCATATCGAATCGAATGATAAAAATGCATTCGTCACGCTGTTGACTTCATATGTGTCTTCTGACCGTTGCACCAATATCCACAACCTTGCCCCTATTATGGACCAAGCAATTCGCGCGGATAAGGCCAATTTTGTCAAAGCGCTTTTACAAAGTGGAATGCTTGTTCGCATCGGCTTCGCTCATTATGCTGTTTCTACGGGAGCCAAACAATCGATCCAAGTTTTTATTGACCATGGCTGGGATATCAACGAACTTGTAAATGAAATGGAACCTGCCACATTACAGTAAGATTTAGTTCCGATTAAAAATTACTATTGTTATTACTGCTTAGTTATTCTTCTCTTTCAGGTATGCGTTTGAAGATGAGGATATGACCTTTTGGATGATTGATCATGGAGCAGATCTGAATAAACAAACATACATCGACTTCACGCCCATGTCTATTGCCATTTTAAATGCATCTGCTCCCTTGATCAGAAAGTTAATCTGTCAGAGAGATGTTGACGTTCACAAAGGCCAGTTACTTCATTATGTACCTTACCGAGAAACCGATAGAGTTGAGGTAATGATATTACTGCTGGAGAGAGGAGCACCTGTGAATGAAGTTATGTATGCAAACCACTTGAATTCAAGTTTACACTTCCCCTTTATGGATTTTGGTACACCTCTACATCTTTCTGCTGCACTGGGCAGAAAAGACCTTGTGGAATTTCTGCTAGAGCACGGAGTAGACACTACTATGAGAAGCACCAAGGGTCGAACAGCAGAGGAGTTTGCCATTGAAAAACAACATCTGGGTATCGCTAGTCTCATTGCAGCCAAGAGTGGACAGATATAGTTTTCTTGTCGGATAAAATTTCATGAGATCACTGCACTGTTGATGGAATAAATTTACTTCTTTTTGCCCTCAAGTTATCCACGTACATAAGTTTGAAAAAGTACAAGTCTTATGACTCAGTCTCAGTCTCAATTACCCTACAGATCGTCCGAGCTTTATTGGCAGAAGTCTGGATGGACCTATTGTTTTTTGTAACAGTTGATGTAACGAGCCAGCTAGCCGAGCTATCGCTGGGCTGTCGGGTAATAAACAGTTGTGTGCCACAGGGTGATCGCGATGACTGCGTTTAATCCTGCTAGATCTTTTGAGTGAAGCATGAGATAAACATAGGCATTCTATTGAATCTTGTGTGGATATACCAAACTCAAAGCTACAACACCAAAGCCGAAAAACTACGGACTCATTGCTTAGACCTGCAGGGAGAATTGTTTGGTGAGAAGCCTCCTTCGACAATATCAGCTTTATCAAACCTTTCAGTGGCATACCTTCAAAAATAGAATTATGCGGTGGTCGAGAAAATTCAGAAAGAAGTCTTGAGGTTATACCAAGAATTGTATGATGAGAAACATCCAGATACAATAGAAGCACTAACAAACCTCACATGGGTCTACGCTAAGGAAGAACAATTCACTGAGACTGAAGAAATATATATCAAAGCATTGGGTTTGCGAAGAGAGGTACTCGGCGAGAAGCATCCCGATACAATACAAATTCTGTTCGACTTGCATGGGTTTATTCTTAGCAAATAAAATTCCCGAATGCTGAAGAAATATATATCAAGGTATCTAAGTTACAGAAAGAAGTGCTTGGTGGGAGGCACCCTGATACCATAATCACGATTTCAGATCTTGCTTGGGTCTACTATCGGCAAAAACAGTACACTAAAGCCAAAGGCCTGTGCAACAAGGCATTCCAACAGCGGAAAGATTTCCTTGGTCTAGATAATCTTGACTCGCTTGATCCAATGTATACCTTTCTCTTATCCAGTAGTTATGAATTTGGCCAGAGACGTTCCGCAGTTGCAATGATGCAGTAATGTTGGGAAAGGCAATGTACTTTACTGGGCGAGGATAGTGCCGTGGCAAAGCGTTCTAGGACACAAATTTAGTGGTGGATAGATGAAGAGCTTGACGAAGATAATATGGAATCTTCAGTGAGAGAAGCTAATGAGCAGATTGATGAATGCGGGACCGAAGATTTTGGTAACGAAGCATAATATATAAGCCCCGTATTTTGCTCAGAATTAAAGAATCTACTTGTATCTGGATTAGGCTGTCTAAGTTCTAACAAGATGCCCCTGAAATATGCACTGCTGCATTTCATAACTACAATTCAAGGCGTTATTTTATTAAAAGACTCCTTCATTTGAATATTGGCAAGTCCGGTTAAAGGGTGCTGGGCTTCTTTTAAATACTCAATCCCGAAACAGTCTGATCACAGCAAACCTCGATCAATCCGCTGCGCCCAATCCGGTAGGCTCACCAAACCCGCCATCTCATCAATGGTTTCATTCCACAGCAACTTCTGTGCCCGTTCCCCCTCCTCTGATCTGATGGACGCCGCCGACTCGGCCACTTCCATGTCCTCCAGAGACTGTCCGTGACTTTCGGGTCCAGCCACTACCGCTGCGTTGAGCGCAATCCATCCTGCCTTCTCAGGCGACCGGCCGCGGATACCCTTAATAATGTTCACCGGAACGCGCACGTAAATTGGGAGGGTGCTTTCCAAGTCTGTTTTCACCATGCCCGGGCAGAAATGATTAATGATGACCTTGTCCGGCTTGTAGTGGGCTGCCAACTCGAGTTGGAAAAGCGCGACAAGTAGTTTGCTGACGGCATATTGGTGGTACACTGGAATACCCTCTGGAAGGTCCAAATGCTTCAGAATACCGCCTCCATTGCTAGGCAACAGCCTTTCGAGCGCTGTGGGAGACTTGTGCATCCTGCTACCAGTCCAAGTCATGTGAGTGCGCTCCCCAGAGCTGTCCGCCGTGGCCTCAAGCATTGGTAATAAGGAGAAAGTAAGCAGGACATTCGAGTAGTAATTGACCTGCATGTTATTCTCATGCCCAGAGCTCACGAATTCACGTTTAAGCGTGCCGATCCCCGCGTTGGCCATGAGGATATGCAAGTCGTTAAACTCGTTCTGGAATGAAGAAACAAAATCTTTGACACTCGTGTAGCTTTCCATGTCCAGCTTCATGACTTTGATGTTGGCGGTTGGGTTGGCCGACTTGACAGCAGGGTCCGAGAGAAGTGTTTGTCGAACCTTGTCGCCCTTGGACACATTTCGCACCGCCATGATCAGGTTGGATACCTTGAGTGCGAGCAGTTGACGAGATATCTCGAGACCGATTCCAGCAGTCGCGCCCGTGACAATGGCTGTTTTGCCAGAGAGGTCGATGCCTGGTGCCAAGGGATGAACAGTGGGTTGAGCAAGAGGTATCATGATGGTATTCTGTGGTTTTTCTGTTCTTTTACTTGTCTCGCTGTTCAAGTTTCGATGTGAATTTATGGCTTTCTTGGTCGAAATCGTTTGCTGAGTGCGCCTTGCCTGTTGATCCATTGGTTCTCATGACTGAACTCCATCGTGACTTTATATAATCAACCTCTCTTCTTTTCATACGGATTTCATCAATTAAGTGAAATCCGGTGGTTTTCTTGATTGGTAATGTCAAATATTCCTCCTTGCCGCGATGGACAAGGGCCGTTTCTCAGCCTCAATCTCGACTACGTGAAAGGGCCCACCCCGTGGAATCCCTCAGCTCTCCCAACTCCGCACACCTCCGCCAAGCTGAGTAGCAACAACTCCGCAATTCCACCACTAATCACAGCAAAGAGTGTTTTGCGCAGGTGTTAATGTCCGGGTTTAATGTGACTTAAATGTCTCCGCAGTCACACCGAACCCCGTGAACTTGTGGTCATGGCGCAGATGTGGATAGATAAGAACTTATTTAGAAGTGAGATGCGGACTTTGAGGGTCAGGGAAAAAAACAGCTTCATTTTATTTGCAACATATCATTTCCTGCGTCGCCGTCGATTCGGCTTCAGCAAATATTGAGTCACCAGTTCGTAAACCATGTCCATCGCAGAAAACTGCAGTACTTCCCTTCACCACTTCTCAGCACTCCCCACAGCCAGATCCTTGCTCAACCTCCGACTCAACGTACTTTGCCACAACATTCGCATGCCATTCATTCCATTTGCCTCATTCTGCCCTCACTTTCCGTCCGAGTAACTCTGTTGCAGTTGCAATTGCAAGCACATCATGATAGTGAGGTCGTAATGCAATCCATTGGCGTGGTGTCGCTTGTCGATTTCGCTATCCCGGCACACGTCAATCAGGTCGACGGTTCTTCAGCTGGTGCCTGTGCCTCAGCCCGAGTTCGTGCCTGTGCTTGTGCTTGAGCAATCGCCGTCCGGGCCAGGATCTGCTGGCGAGCGAAAAAGGCCATAAATGCTCTGAGTTCCCACGAGATGCGCTCAAGTTCCCTGCCGTGCGGGTTGCCAGCGCGGTTGAGGGTGTGGCCAATCTTCCACAATTTGTCCACCTGGTCCAAGAAGAACCTCTTGTCTGGGCGCTCCGGAATCGGGTGGTCTCTGCTGACGACCATCATGGAGGCTTGTCCTTGGAGGCACCACTCGCTCCGTTCGCGGTCGCCAACGTCCCGGAACAGCTTGTAGAGGGCATCGTTGTACCTGCTGGGAAGAATGCGAATCGTGCTCTTGGTGATGGTACGGAAGACGTGGGGCATGACTTCAATGCGGTGTTCGGGTTGCAACAGCTTCTCAAGCCATTCCTTGTTCTCTTCGATGAAGGTTTGTGGGCAAACGGTTTCCCGGACTTTGACGCACATGCTCGGGACAAGCACGGTAGGTGTAGGCTGAAAGGGCGGGTCGACAGTGATATTACCATTAAAGGCCATCTGTTCGGTGTTGGGGTTGGACATGTTGTCTTCAGCAGCTCGTTGGCAGGAGCGTTTGCTGTTCTAGGTTATGTCGTTTGTAGAAGCTCGCAGAGCGTTCGTTATGACACTGCCTCGTTGTCAGTATGCCTTCCTTGAGTTGCCTTTGACAACACGATATCGAACATACCGTATTGATGTGGGAAATTATTTCCGTTGGTCTTGTAAACATGCGGTCACGACGTTATTTATGTGTAAAAGAAGGAAGGGATATCGTTTGCTCCCAAGACAAGAGTGCTTTAATATATCAAACAAGCTCAGAATAAAGTGAGATGGGAGCGAATACGAGTCAAACGCAATGGCCGGCATGGTTAATTGTGATGCAAAACAATAGGCACAATAAAATGGCAGCTGATGACGTATACAACAAACGAAATCGATTATTTCTTGAACAAGAGGGTATAAGTACCAAAGCGTACGTTATCCAAAAGAAAGTCCCCACAACGCCAGTCCCGTTTTATCGTCATTCATACATCCAATATTGGAGCCATTTGCATGAATCATTGCCTGTCTTTTCCTTCTTCGCGATGCCATTGTTATTGCTCCAAATTCTTCGCCATCATGTACAAGACTCCATTCCAACATGGCGGGCTTAATACTTGCGGTCCTGCTGGTGTTCCTCTCTCGTCTCGGTGTGAGATGCCAACTCGGCGGGGGCGGCTTGCTGACCGACCCCCGAAACCATGTACATGGGAGAGTGCTGGCCTGGGCTGGGCTGAGGATGTGACCACCGAGGATCCGAGTTGTGCGAGTTCACCGAGTTGCGGTAATCAGGGCTTGGCTGTGCCTGGTTCAAGCTCGGAGATCGGGAAGATGCGGGGTGGTAGTAGTCTCCCGGGAGTTCCATGGCGAATTGCTGAGTCTTGGGAGGAATGGGAGGGGCCTGAGGAGGCGGAGTCTGTTGAACCTGGTAAGGATTCTGATAAGGGCTGTGGTAAGCGCCGACAGACGCCGGTCGCGCATATGGAGGGAGACCGGGCGAATGCTGGGATTGCTGGTAGGGCAAGCCAGGGCTCCCTGGGGCAGGGCTGGGGCTGCTGAAGCCATCGGTGCGCATGGTCGACTGGCGGAGGTATTGCTGTGTGTTGGCGTTGGAGCGGTCGGCGGGGTTAATGGTCGTGAGCTTGCCGTCCTGGAACATGGCCTTGAGGACTCCGGCATCCAAAAGCTCGGCCTTCTTGATCAAACGTGCCAACATGTCTTTGCTCGCCTTCCTCATCTCGGCTTTGACAAATGACATCATGGTGATGTTGCACTTGAACTCGATGTCCTCGCGAAGATACAGGCCATCCTTGGGAGCACCAAGCTCTTCGAGGCCAATCTCAATCTGCTCTGGGGGCTCGCCAGGCTGGTTACCCTGGATGCGGTACTTGTTGCGCATGTCAACGTTCATGGGGGCATAAATGTGCGTTTGCAGGCCCCAGGGCATATCGTGGAAGCATCCATTGAACTTGATCTTGCCGGAACCCAGCCTACCAGCGCCAGGGACGTATTGAATACGCTCGGTGATCTCATACCAGGTAGAATAGTACTCATCGGAGGAGGCGTTGCGCGGGGCGGAGATGGGCTTGTGCTCGAGGACAAGAGGGTTGACGGTAATGACTTCGCTGTGGGAGTGGAGGAGGTCGATGGCGAGCTGGCGAGGGATGTAGCTCGGAATCGGCGTGATAATGGTCATGGTTTCCTTTTTGCGAAGCATCTTGGCGGTGTTGCGGTGTTTCGTTTCGTTTCGTTTCGTTTGGCAGGCGGGGATGTTTGTTTCGAGGTGGTGTTGGGAGTTTTATTCCTCCTCGGGGCGTACGATCGGCGGGATTGTTCCACTGTGTAGCAGGGGTATTGTGGTTCGCCTGCGTTTATTTCGTGGGCATTCGCTGCTTGCGGACAGAGTGGTGCAGCCTCGCCGACGAGAGGATACGAGGGGAGTGTAAGCGATGGAGTACAGGAGGGCAGCGGGTGTCATCAAAAAGAGAAAAGGTGCGGAGTGGGATCTAGTGGTTTTATTAGAGCCGGCAGTCGTCGCAAGCGCCTGGCCGCCGCTATGTCCGTCTCTCAAGGGCTGGGCCCGTTTTGTTTTGGGCTCGTTGGTTGCATCCTGGTTGCATCGGTGTGGATGCACCATCCACGCGGAGCACCGAGCCAAGACTATCCAAAGGTGGCGATGACGTGAGATGCAGCGGCGCCACGCCTGCAAGCCAATGCGACGCCGCGGCTGAGCCACCCGCAACATGGGGCATTCGGGGGAGCCATGGCCTCTTCTTAAGCGACAAAGAGTGCTTGGCGAGAGAGACGCGTGCCTGTCCGTCTGTCTGACCTCGTAGCCTCGCCAGCGCATGGCCCTGTCCACCACACAGCATGCTCCTGGGGAAAACGTTTACATACAACACGTCGTCGGGATGGAGCATCAGAGTTGCGGCGCATCGCCTACGCCGGGATGCCCCCCCATCACGCCGCTGGCCGCATTGCCGGGTTCCCATCGCCAGGCCCAAACAAGGCCCCCGGCAGGTCCCCGATGCACATCTCCTAGGGCTGAAATGCGAAACCACAAATCAAGGGGCTGGTCGATAAACATCTTAGCGGCCCTTTTGAATTTTTTTTTTTTCTTCATGCTTGCTGGGCTACCCTGCTGTGATCTGATCCCGTCGTCAGCCCCGGCATCCTCACGTCCAACTCGCGAGAGATTCGTTTATTTCAGATCCGGATGCTGCAATTCCCGGGTGGAGGTGCCCGATGACTGCGCCCCAACCCCATCGCAAACGCCCTTGGATTACCTTCAAGCTGCGGCGCTAGTTCGAGAGCAAACGTAGACACTGGTGGCTGTGAGGGCGAGGCCTCTCCGTTCGACGCGGTCCAGGCCGATCAGCCCGGATCCAACCTTGGCCCTGGTGGTGAGCGCCTGGTCGCCTTGATTTGTCACCCTCTCAACCACTCAATTCGCTATCCGTTGCCACCCATCAACATGTGGACGTCAACATGCGCTGTGTGCGGGGGACGATTGCGTGGTCCATCCATTCTTTTGGGCAATGATGTAATCCATGCCCACGGTACGTATCGAACCTACGAGTCGCGTCCCTACCCTAGACACTCCACATTTCCGTCCCGAGATTGCAGATCAATCAGTTGCCATCTGTCAAACGGGAACACTAACTTATTGCTAAAGTTGATGTAATGCTGTATAAGACTGGTTATGAAACACCTAAAATTATATGGAAATTTTTAACAAATCATCTTCTTTTCCCTTTCCGCCCCCCCAACACGGCTGGTATTTTACCTTCGCTTTCACATGATCCTTCAGCACACACACACCTAGATCGTTACTATAATAGTCGCGCCGTCGCCCAAACTTAGACCCCTATGGCTTCAAGCCGCCTGCTACCACGGCATTTCTGAGCCGACGCGGCCTAGGCCTCAGGCTTCTTTCCCACCATCAAGTACATTGGCGTAAACAACTTCCGCTTGCCGCCCTCCACCAAGGCATCTGCTGCGGTGGCCAGACTCTCGGCAGTCTTTCTCGTGCCTGCAGGCGCGATGCGAATTGATTCCATCGCGCTGAACATGTTGTGCATGATGAGACGGCCCCATTTGTTCATTCGTAGAACGGTCAGCATGTCGGCGAAGGATTGTGCGTGAGACATGTCGCTGTCCAGTGGCCAATACCAAGGAGAGGGACCGTCATCGTAAGCTGCGAGATCCTCATTGACCTGAAGTTCAAATCCGGCATCCTTGATTGCCGAGATGCCGTCAGAAATCTTGAACATTTGGGCAATTCCATCGCCCTGCTCAATGTCGAGGCGGATTTGGCGGTGCTCCAGGTTGTCATTGTCGTAGTCTTCCGTCATCAGCCACTCGTAGACACCAAACACACCACCCGGTTTTAAGACTCGGAAAATTTCGCTATATACGTCCTTCAGGGAGGGTGCGTGTACGGTCGCTTCGATTGCGTAGACGGCGTCGAACGAGTTGTCGGGGAAGGGGATTTTCTGTAGGAGCACCAATGGTTAGCTCATGACCGCACCACGTAGTAATAGTGCAAGACCTACCATGAAATCTCCCTGGATAAACTTAAGCTTGTGAGACAGTCCCTCCTGCTTGGCGTAATTGGTCGCCCGCTGGATCTGGTACTCGGTGATATTCAATCCCGTGACGTGAGCACCGGTGAACTTGACAATCTCTCGGGCAGGTCCACCAATGCCGCAACCAACGTCCAGAACTTTCATATTCTTCTTGATCCCCATATTGTGTGCAAGGTAGTGCTCGTGACGGATGATTGCTCGATGAAATGTTTCACCGTAGGCGAACCGACAGAAGTGGAAGGATTGGCTCCATCCGTACTCGTAGAGATCCGTAGCTAGGTTGTAGTATCTTAATGGTTAGCGGGATTCCCGTGGATAAAATCGATCATCAGAGGACATACTGTCTTGTGAGGTTTGCATAGTTGTCTGTTCGCTCTTGTCGAATCTCGGCTGTCTCGTCCTCGGCCTTCTTGTTGTCCCAGTGTTGGAAGTAATCATCCACAGCGGCAACATGGGCGGCATTGTCCTTGCCAATCATGGCAGAAATGCCGCCCTTTGCATTTCCTGACTTCTTGTGAAGGACTTTGTCAAAGGCCGAGTTCTTGGCCTCGTCGTAAGAGATGAGATCTTTGCTGGTCATGGTGACGGTTTGCGGATTGATGTTCTGACAAAGAGATGACAAGGCAAGAATTAGAATTAAACAAGAGACTTGAGAGATGAGCGAAGGCAATTGATGATGATCCAAGAATTTTCCAAGTGCCATCAATCCCTTTATGTATCAGCATTCTCGGTAAGCCGGACTTCATCGTGTCCGCGCCTATGGCTATTCAACCCCACAAACGCGTACCGATTGGGATCTCCAGCCTCTCATTGACCAATTACTTGCGCTATATTCTTCAGAACTCCCATATTAGATGAATGCAAGTCTCTGAAACTCCTGATCCGAAAACGAACAAGAGCCCTGGCTGATTGCTAGATAAGCCAAGCCAGTAGCTGGGCCAAGCCGAATACGAGACCCACATATCCACATCCCCCAGACCCGAATGCGAGATGAACTCCTGCAACACTATTAGATACAGATTGCGGCAAGTATTAGATATCCTGTCCAAATCAAGCAGTCGGCTGGTAAAATCTACCCATGTGCTCAGATATTTCTAATCTCGTAGATTCCCGAACCCGAGGCCGCTGCAATTAAGATCGGATTTTTGGGATATCTACTACAAGCGACGGGTCCGTCTGGTTGTACCCCCTGAAATCTCCACGTCCCGTGGATTTGATCAATCTCAGTTTGGCGGTCTTGATTACGACGGGATCTAGATCCGCATCTAATTGAACCAAATAGAGATTGACCGCTCACACCGACCCAAATCCTCCCGAATTCTTCCTACCACGTTTTGAACACCTGCTCGTTTAGGGAACAAACCGCAACTTGACATCCTCCCAACCTGTTCTCCTTTTGATCTTGACTGCTGGGTCAACGCTGGACCACACCGGACTTTTCAATAAAACTCCAGGGGTAGGGTTCTTCTGCTGCGGCACCTGGACGCCGCTGACATCAAAGCTCAACACCATCCCACTGATGAGGCTCGTGACCTCTATCTCTGCAAATAGCTTTCCAGGACAAAGAACCTTGCCGCCTCCGAATGGAATCATATTCTTGCGGCAAGCCTGGTCCTTGACCGACATGTTGAGCCATTTCGTAGGTTCAAAGACAGCGGCATTGGAACCCCATACGGTTTCGTCCAGTTGGGTTACAGCAGAGGCCCATTGGACATAGGTTCCCTTTGTGATTAGATATTCAGCACCTTTGTAAGGATCTCGCAACATTGTGTCTCGCATTGCAACACGAGTGCCGATGTTATCAATGCAGACCTGAGTCGTTTCATGCCAAAATGCCGCGAGGACAAGGCATTCACTTTGAAGCTCTGATGTACTGAGTGTTGCCATGCGACCATCAGTGCCATTGTCGGTTATTACAGCGACGGCTTCAACCTCTTGTCGAAGACGCGAAACCCATTCCGGCTGCGAGAAGATGTACACAAACATCCAAAACGTTGTTGGGATGGTGTTGGTAATGGCAGCAAATGTAAGGATAAAATCCATGTGGCCAATTTCTTCATTAGAAATGCCAAATCTACGCAGAAAACGGGCGTGCTCTCGAATAAACGCTGACACATCTGCCCTTTCATAATCTCGTGCCTGATAATACGGTGCAAGAATGGACTGTAGTCGCTCTCGAGCTGCTACGCTTGCCCGAGCAATAATATTGGGCGCGAGATTGAGCGCCAGAATCACAAAGCCTTTTTCAAAGTCTCTATTTCAAGGTATAGGTGAGATCATGTTCAATGGAAGTTGCATGATGTGATGAATGCTAGGGAAAGGGGAACAAAGTGGGACCTTACCGGAAAGTCTGAATCTCTCTGAAAGCTACTGGGTTCTTTTCGCCATACAATGAGCTCATAAAGACTGGGAATGTGAGCTCTTCGATCCAGTTGTAAGAATTTGAAATGTCGAGAGTGGCATTTGGTTCAATGTTATTTAGTGATGAAGCGAGCGCAGTCAGACCAGTGGCAATCATATTTTTCAGGTTGTTCCCTGCCAAGGATGTGTGGATTGCGTCGTACCCTGCATCTACAAAACCATCCTGCGTATAAAGATTCATCTGTCTCCAAGATAGATTGATCTACACACGCTAATATAAGAACCTGGCCCATTCATTGTCTGAAAGAAGAGTTGTGGGAAAACGAACCAGGTTTTTAGAAAGGTCAGCCGACAATGAAGTGAATGAAAGATCTTGATTTTTCATCGCTGCAGCTATTAAATCTGGGGAGTTGATGATGCACAGCTTTCCGTTGAGAATTGGCAAAGTGCAGATGAGTAGACGAGTTTCTTTGTACAGACGTCTGTAGAAGCCCGTTCTTTCTCTCGCTAGCGAAATCATGTGGCTAACAAAGGGCACTCGGGATTCTACTACAGTGGGTTCTCTGGCATTGAAGGTCGAAAATGGGAGTTTCTTGATGAGGAAAACTAATGGAAGCAAGATGATGACTACGGATACTATTGTTCCGCGAGTAGACAGCCAGGAATAGCCAAAAATCTGGAGCAAAGCGTCCGTCATTTTGGCCACAAAACATGCAGATCCCGATAGAAACGGCTTGTTGTGTTGAAGCAAAGGTGGCTCCCAGAAAGAAAAAAAGTCGGTTAGCTAATTAGATGTTGATGTCTCACTCTGCGTCACACCCACGCATTCTGACGCTGGGTCCTGGCTGCGAAGAAATCTGAGCGCGTATACTTTTATTAATGTATTATAAAACAATCATTGTACTATTACTCTCTCAATACCTTCTATAAGCTATACAGCTCATTTTTCAGCTGCCTGACATTCAGCAGAATGATGATAGGAGGAGTCATTTGGCCGCCATGGAGGCATAAACGGGGCGGTGGCTGTGCACCACGGCTGAACTTAGCTCGACGGTGATGTGGCTTGATATGAGTAAACCGTGGTGCAGCTACGGAATACAAAAGTGGCCGACCGCCTGCTCATTTATGCGCCTTTGAAGGCGCATTTCATAAAACCGCAAAATCGCACATGTCCTTTTGACTCTTGCGTGCAAAGGGTACAGAACCGACATAAAACAATGACTGAACCAGAATGGATCATCGATGAAATCCGCGACCTGGTCGAGGAACACGGATCAGTTCCCCCTCCCTGGTTCATGTATCCAAACACGCATCCCTATGACATGTGCTGGCGCATGGGCGGCGGCGAATCGCACATTATGATATTTGGTGCCTGGTGGAAGGAAAAAAAGGCAAAGCTTGACGAAAACCAGCGAATTGAGTACTTTCGTCAATGGCCACCCCCACCTGTATGGCTCCCATGGATGATGGATATAGTTTGGGATCTTGATCCCTGGGCGTCGGGTGACGCCGACTCTTTCGACTACTCGCCATACTTTGAGCGAACAAAGGCACTTGGATTCGGGTCCAAGGAGGAATACGACTATGACATGGAGCACTGGGATGAGGAAGATGAAGATGATGGTGAAGAGGAGGAAGAGGAGGAAGAGGAGGAAGAGGAGGAAGAGGAGGAAGAGGAGGAAAAAGAAGAGGAGAAGGTAAAGGCAAAGGAAAAGGGAGAGGAAAAATAAAGAGAGAAATGATTTAAATCAGCCATAATTGGAGTATAACAGATCAATGACAATCCGGGGCTGCGTGATATCCTTGGTTTGTCAACTGTGTCTTTGCTACCACCAGTGCCCATGGAGCTCCAATTATCTGCTTGTGAAATTGATAGCAATTTATTTTTAAAGAAAAAAATTTAGCATATAACCCAGGATTGGTCTTCACGTAATTAGGCGAGCCGATTATGCCTGTTTTCATCTCCTCGGCCTTGATCACTGTTGCGGGCACAAGTAGCCCGCTAACGGACCTTACAGACTCATTGAAGTGCAGGACATTTGAACAATATATCTTCCTCTTCCACTTCAATATGAGGGATTTATTTTTTCTGACGTGGAAATATTTGCCACGTTTTGGGCATTGCAAGAGCGTATTCTGCGTCTTTAGACTGTTTGATTAATGCTGTGTGTCGTTCTAGCGCCCTCCGTTCCGCGCCACGGCCCTACCAGCAACTAGACCTTGCTTCGAATGCTGTGGGACCTGCACAGCTAACTTGACACATGACACGCGGGATGAATGGTTATTTGTCAATTGATGGTATTTAATCTGATGACGTGTCTGAGACACTTGAAGGGCATGTTTAGGGCGGGTTAGCTGACGCGACAAAGTTGACGAGAAGCCCACCCACCTCAAGCCATCCCTTATTTATGGGAATGCAATCATCACCAAATTTCTTTTTCGCGTCGTTGAACTGAAAGTCGTATTTTCGAGGTTTCCTTGAACATCAAAATCACTCCATTATTTCAGAGCTAACATTTCATGAAAGCATGTTTAGCATTGAAGGGAAACGAATCATCGTCACAGGCGGTGCGAGAGGTATTGGAGCCGCAAATGTACAAAACTTGGTAAAAAATGGGGCACATGTTGCCATCATTGACATACTGGATGAGGCTGGACAGAAAGTTGCGATTGAGGCGTCAGAATCTGGACCGGGAAAGGCGACATATTTTCACGCCAACATCACCAAGAGAAATGAAGCTTTCGGTGCTGTTGAGAAAGCGGTTGCTCAACTTGGCGGGCTTGATTCATTACACAATATTGCCGGTGTTGAAAGCTCGGCGCCAGCCGAGGACATTACTGAGGAAGATTTTGATCTTATTTTCAATACCAACGTCAAGGGAACTCTTTTCATGGCGCAGGCCGCATTCAAACATCTAAAAGTGAACGGAGGCAGCATTGTCAATATGGGATCGGACGGCGCACTCATGGCTTATACCAACAATCTGCATTATGCAGCGTCCAAGGGCGCCGTTCACACTTTGACTCGCACCTTGGCTCATGAATGGGGAAAACACAATATTAGAGTCAACGCCGTATTGCCTGCCGCGATGACCGACATGTATTCCGACCATCGCGCCCGGATGTCGGAGCAAGAGAGGCAGGAACACGACGCAGCATTGGCCAAAATGATCCCACTTGGAGGAAAGATTGGAAGCGCTTCCGAGGATATTGCTCCAGTGCTGGCCTTTCTGAGCTCTGATGGTTCCAAATTTATTACCTCGCAGCTGTTGCCTGTTAATGGGGGGCTCAATTCTGTTCGGTAATGGAGCTGTAGCGTGACTAGGTAGTCTTAGAAATAGATCCTATCCGGAAAGCTGTTCTGGGACCTAATTCTTTTGCATCTAGTCCTCTAAGAGCCGTACCCGCGGATCAAAATTAAGAGTTATGGTACGAGATGGTTAGAGGGGGCGTCGGTTTAGTGGGCCATACTTTGGAAAGACTTTTTACACTTAGATTCCCCTAGATCAATACCTGGTGGAAAATATAGTCCTGTAATGATATCATGCATACCTTGAACGGCAATGACTCGCGAGCTTCGTAATCCACACGCTAGAGTGGATGGGTGCAGATGTATCAGGTTGCCTTCGCTACGCCCGAAGACCGTAACAGAAGTTCCATGACGATTGGTTGAACAAATGCAATTCGGCGCCACAAAAGTGGACATTAGGTTTGCAATGCTGTGGCAGGATGCTTTCCTTTACCATCAAGGTCCCTATGGAGTAAGTCATGTATCGTTTTCTCAGCTGTGGGAAATATGCACATCTCGGCCATCTCGGCCATATCGCAACATCCGTCTTCTTTCGGTTAGATTTATGGATCATGCCCTTGCATTCAGCCTTTGGTTTTTATTCACATACACGCGCACGCTCGTGGCTCAGCGATGAAATATCACAGCCAAGACGGCCGGTGCCGGTGCACAGACGATTTTATACGTGTTGGTCGCGTGACTGCATGCCAATGGAAGGATGTGATTGTAGGCTGATGAAACCGCCAAGAGAATTCTGGCTGTGTATTGGGGGCCAGCTGGTAATGGAGTGAAGTCGGGCCCGAGTCTGGACATCAGAGACTACACTTTGAAGAGAGGAGGCAAGGCAGATTGCGACCGCTGGGAGATTTCCCCAAGATATAAATATGTGACCGTGTCCGTCTGTAGAGATATACCAACAGCACACACACTTCAGACACCAGCAATCATCCTTTAAACGTCTCTTTGCTCCTACTTCATCTCATCAAAGACATCCAAAACCAGTCAACAATATGCATTTCAGCAAGCTCTTCACCATTCCCCTCGTCGCTGCGGCCACTGTGTCAGGGCTTGCAATTGAAAACTCGGGTGATGCCGACATGAAGCGCGATTTAGATAAGCGCAGTTGCTACTCTGGGGGTGCGACTTATGGAAATCAAATTGGGCTGGCCATCGATGCTGTCGATAAGGCATGTCGAGACAAACTTGTCCATCACTACAATGGCAAGACTGAAACTTCGGCTTGCTACGATATTGGCGGCGGAAAACGTCTCAACTTCAATGTGAGGCGATGGCACGAGACCGGAGCCGATCTGGACTTTGATACGTGCAAAAAGTACCTCCGCCTTGAGATTGTTGGCTGTGCACGGGGCGGAATGAGCTACCAGGGCAACTGGCGATTTATGTAAGTCATCAATCCCTGGTATCGGTTTAGAGCGGCAAAAAGTGTGTTGTTTCTACGTTTTAGCTTTGTACTGATTCAGTCATCTTTTTAGGTCTGACCCAAACAGTGGAAGCTGCTAAGTGGCTTCTCAAATCTAAGCATCCTGTTGTTTTTGAAAGTGCGCTCAGGTCTACCATTCGTT
Organism: Calonectria montana; assembly: GCA_022606435.1. Classification (NCBI taxonomy): domain Eukaryota; kingdom Fungi; phylum Ascomycota; class Sordariomycetes; order Hypocreales; family Nectriaceae; genus Calonectria; species Calonectria montana. Next base: position 6,256,736 of record JAIZZI010000003.1, read on the forward strand.
GACGAGGTGGAACCTGGATCTCTCATAAAGGTTTTGAAGATTCCGAGATTTTCTGGGGGTTGAAAGTCTGCGAGGCTGACATTTTGAGAGGCTCGGGTCAATTTCGCTTATGCCTTCACCTGTTTGTTAAATACTGTTGTAGATCGCGTTTTCATTCTTACGGAGAACATGGATGTCGATACATGATATTTTGGGGGAATTGCCGTTATAAATATGTATGGATTTCACAGGAGAGTTATCATAGTCAAATATTAATTTAATTTGACACAACCATGACAAGTAGCGTGACCATTCTAGCACTTCATCCTAGTTATCATAATAACAAGAGAGTCTGCTGCGCCTGTTCCTCCCATTATCATGGAACTCAAAATGATTAGTTTTGATCTCGTGACGTAGTTTCTTTTGGCCCTCGGCTTCCACTTAGACATATTTCTTCACACTTGATTCTTTGTAGTAACCCTATTCTTTTGGTGAGCGGGAAAAGTTTTGTACTCGCACATTCCGCTAGTCACATTTGCCTTTGTCACTTGTTGAATCGTGGAGCAGTTTGATTTCCATGTTAGTAAGTGCTTCAGGAACAGCTAAGTACCCGTTGTATTTGAACAGAGGCAGTATAGCAGTATTAGCTTTCAGATATGCCTTTTTCGTTCCAGCACAAGCTGGTCCACTAGATAGTAAATGCAAAGTCATAAACCAGGCGCTAGTTTGAGTTGTGCACGAAGTAGTATGGGGCCTCATCCCGATAATAATTTGCGATTTTCTTGACGTTTTCAGTCTATAAATTACTGCGATAGAGGACAATGCCCATATCATCATTGTGCAACTTGGTGGTCTTGGCGAGGACTAATCAAATGACCAATCTTCCACATGCCGCCTTGACATAATATGTCATTGTTGATCGTTGCCTGACAAACATGCATGGCAAATTCTTTGTTGTACTGTCACTGGGAGAACTCTTGTATTATGAAGTTTTGTCGTTTTACAAGAATAGCTAGGTAGTTGGAAAGAAAAAAGTATCCCAAATGCTTCTTACAGCTTAGGATCTTGTCAAATGACGACATTTTTATGGTTAATCAAAAATCCTATATGGTACAATGGTTTCAGATCCTGCCCCCGATCGCCAAGGATATTTTAGGGGATTGCGGCAATTGAACACGGGATCGAGCTGAGGGGCTGGAAATTTGTGAGCGAGCCACTCAGCAGAGTTGTAATGGAGGATAATACAACCCCAGAATATGAACGTGTGACATTGAGCTTCTAGCTCGACTGATATTGGAGGACTTTGCCCAACGTGGTCTCATTTGTGTATCTATGAAGGTAAGCTTTGGGTATCTATCTATATTTCGTAATGGTTATAATGGAAGTGTGCTCCCGATACTTCTTTTTGTAGTTTTCTTTTTTTAGACGTTTGGATGCGTTGTGCGCGCATCTGTACTTATCCAGCCAACTATTTGCAGAGTTGGATTAAAGCTGTCCGAGAAAAGTGGCAGCGGCAGCAAAAGCCACCCAATAGCTCGAGATTCCAAGACTAGAAGCAGTGCTAAAATTGGCAGTAGAGTCCCCGGGAGTATAGCCGGCAAGATAGCTGGAATCGGTGGAAGTTCCCGAGGAGGTGGAGCTATCCTTAGCGCTGTTAGTGATGGCAGTGGTAGAAAAGCAGTTGCAGAGCTGGCCTTAGGCTTGATGGTGGTGGTACTCACAGAGGAAGAAGAGTCGTCACTGTCAGCCCCATTAACAGTAATACTCTCATAGGAACCAGTTTGATCGCTATAAGTGTAGCTCTCAGCGGCATTATAGTTAGTGACCTTAATACTCTCAATAATCATAGTAAAAGGGCCATCGTCATAATCAGTCTCCCCGCCAGCCCAACTAATAGTTCCTTGAGAGTTGTCGCTATCACCACCTGCCCAGATACCCAGCTTGATTTTTACGGGAGTCTGAGGGTAGCCATCGCTGCTATAGGACGCAGTTCGGATCGAGGTGCCATCAAGATACCAAGTGCAGGATTCCTCAGTCCAATCGACTGTATAGTTATGGCTGGTTCCCTGAGAATCACTAACACTAGTGTCGTACTCACCACCAACGGTGGAATCATTTCCTTGGTAGAAGTAGTTGGTCTGAACAATATCATTTTCACCTCCAGTCCACTCCCAGTCACTATAAAAGGATAATATTATATCAGGTTGTATTACTTAATTAGCACTAGTGGGATTGAAACTTACATCTCATCAAGATCATCAGAGAGAAGGACAACGGATGATACAATTCCAGTGCCATTAGCTGCCTTTAGGTGGACCTCCATACGTCCAAAAAAGATGTACCATTTTGTGGCGATAGTAGGAGAATTGCCCTTTTCACTAATAACAAACTCGGCGCCATTAGAGGTATAACTAACATCGCCAGAGCCAACAGAGGACCAGTTATCGGAGTCCTCACCGTTGCTGAAAGAGTAGGAGTAGATAGAATTCAGGGAAGTATCGCTGGAGCAGGCAGCTTCAAGATGGTTAATATCGAAATTTTCTTAAATGAATGCATATTCTTGTTGCGCAATATATTCACTTACTACTCTTGACCGGGTTGCAGCTGCTGGCAGTGATACCTGTCATCCATGCAAAGGTCATGAGAGCCAGCGCAACATGGTTCAACATTTTTCCGGGATGCACAATAGCGAACTGGATGTGCAGAGAAAAGAAATAAAGGCACAAATAGAGACAAATTGGTTATAGAAAGGGCAGAATATGACGGTTTTGGATGTGCCGGATGATAGAAATCACCTTGTTAGGAGCATCGAAACAACTTGTGAAACAGCGGAGACAATATAAGTCTGGGGACTAGGGACATATTTCAACCAAAGAGCCACAACCCTAATAGAGATAGATATCTCCAAGAGCAACCAAGCCCAAGCATACGTGGCAAGCCCCAGAGTGCGTAATTCGGCGGCCATTCAGCGTGGATGAAGCCATATAAGTGGGACCTAATACGGAACAGCTTGCCGAAGGACGCGCGTATTTCATATGTCAAAATCACGACAGGGGCCAGCCTGTCTTTTTTTTTTCAGTGCACGAACGGCAGTATCTGCCTACCTAAGTCCTCTTGACTGGAACCAAACCAGAGAGGCTTGCGACCGACGGGCTGGAACTCTTGTGCTTTGATGGCGACTTGATGTCAATTGGGTCCATTTTCTAACGTGAATAAAATTCTCCTCAGATTCGGTGCCGTTTCCTCAGGGATATGTACGGACCAACCAAGATATCACTGCCGGTTCGTTCCCACAACATAATTAATTGAATTGATCAGTAAAATTAGCTTGCCTTCAAAGGTAAAAAATAATAAAAAAATAGAATTTCTTTACTTGAATGATGGCAAATGATGCACGCACTCGCCAGGCACCCTCACACAGTCCACCTTTGGTTGTTCCAGAACTACGTAGCTACATTATTCGCTGCATCTGAAGGTGGCGGAATATGAAATGGAAATGACCAAATACCACCTGCTAAGGAAGAGTCCAATCCTCAATCCTTATTTCCTGTCTCCTCATTTTTGGGGTCGAGGAGACTAATTATAAATTAGAGATATCCATTTTGTGAAGCAAGCTCGATCAGTGACAATAACAGCCAGCCCCGATGAATTCGCAATTCCTGAATAGTAAGTCTACAACATGACATGTTTTCCAAGAATAATAAGTAGCATTCTTCATGACATTACTCTTAACCAGGGTGCTGGAATAACCAGTTGGCTAGACTTTTACAGCTCCGTCATGCTCCACTAAACATGTATTCTGGTTGTTTCCTTATCTCTTCTTTCGAAAGTTTGCACAAATAAAGAAGCAACTTCCTTATCGTCGAATTACTGAGACCCGATTGGACTATTATTTTCCTCCATAAGCCGAAATTTCTTTTCCATTTCCTTTTCAAACCAGCAGCAGAATTGTGGCATAAAACTGCTACTGGTATTGGGTTAAATTAGGACGCCTTTGTCATACACTGAAAGCCCATACCCTTCTCTCCCTGTTGCATATGCAGCTACAAAATGGGAAAAGACTGACTGAAAGAGGCTGAAATGCACGATTTTTTTTGGTATTTTATACATCGATCAGTGTCCTCACGTCAGGGTTCAGCAATATTTGTCTGATCCCATCTTCCCTAGTGGTGTTTTACTTACAGAGTCACTTCGAACTCAACAATGACATCAAGCAAAATTGATTCAACCAGCACAAATCTAAAGAAGCAACTATCTTCGTTATTTTATAAAAATTACGAAGGTGATGTTTTCTTTCCTCCTGACCCCGAAGAGCGCACCCTTTCAAACGTCTTTACGGAAGACAATATTAAGAAAGCTCTTCATGAAAACAATGTTCTCATAGGATATGATCTAATGAAATGGATAACCACCTCCGCGAGGAGTATCTTTGCTATCCTCGTCATTATCGAAAAAGTACCCTTGATCCCTACCTTTCATGACCTATCTCAGTCTGACATAGTACTTCCCCTGTCAATCGCGCAACTAGAAAACCTATTCGGAAACGATCAAAACTCTACTATAGAATTTCACAAATGTCAATGGAAATTTGTAGTGCGTTCTTTCAATGACTCTTTTGGACATCAAGCACTTTCAGATAGAGAGATATTGCCTTTTTTGAGCTTTTCCCTTCTGTCGGAAGATGACTTTAGCAGTCAATTCAAAGCCTCCGTAATATCGCCACAGACCGAATCCGAACCAACTTTCGTGAGCATGATCCTTTAATTATGTAAAAAGTCTAATTTTATTTTGTCCGCGTACCCTGACAATTAAACTTTCAGCTCCAGATTATTATGGAAAAAGTACAGACTCAAAGCCTACGCACAAGGACAAGATCGCAGTATGAAGCTGAGAAGACGTACCTCCGTTTTATGAGTGAACTTGAGCATCCTCACATTTCAAGGCAAATTGGCTCTTTCACGCATAAAGAGAGACTACATACATTCCATCAATTCATCCATCATTTGACCCTTTACGAAATATTTCAACAGAATGAGAATCGACTTAAGATATTTCAATCAGACCAAGACTTTGCCATTGGTATTTGCGGTCTTTCGTCTGCAATTGAAACGTTACATTTCTCACTTTTGCAAACAACCAATGGGTTGAGGGGATGGCCAAGTGACTTCCGACCATCAAATATATTAGTATTGGATTCACAATTAATTATCAAAAGCATCAGTTCTATCCGGCTCTCAGACGAAATTATACAAGGGTTCAGTGACTATGAACCACCAGAAACATTTTCAGAAAGCGGACTACCCAGGCACCTCGGCAAGAAAGGGGACATATGGGGGTTTGCATGCCTTACATCTGAGATCTTGACCTACATGATACTTGAGTCAGCTGGGTTAAAAATATTTCGAGAGACTCGATTGAAATCAACAAAAAATCAATCCAAAACCAGCCAATTCCATACTGCCAGCAATACGAACCATGGTGTGGCTTTGTGGTTGTCCCATCTCCAGGAGAAGGGATCTTCCACCCAAAGGAGGCTTATACATATAGTTAAGCGAGTAATGGAGATCAATCCAGAGAATCGTCCTTCTGCTCGTGCTCTATCTGTTGCACTACGTTTTGTAACAATTCAGTCGCTCATACAGAAAACAATAGAGCTGCTTGACGAAAATCTCCAATAGAGTCATTATCCCAAAGCTGAGACAGATAGGAAAAGATTTTCAATTTGGGCCAATTTTATTGTTGAATCTGATGATATCAAGAACCCGATAACCCAATCTGTGGTAGCCTTTGAGGAGTTCTGTGAGGCTTGTCTTGGGCTTCAAAAAGAGCTGCAGCATGATCGACCTTCTGCATCTGTGGTTTACACCAGGATCTTCCAGATAATGCGTCTCTCTGAGAGCGGTGATTCTGGGGGCCTGTCGCTGAGTCCTTTATTCAAACCTGACTCACCTCCTGCCAAGGAAAGACTAATTAGCATCGGTGAGTAAAAATATATGATTAAAAGTATTATGATGAGACTGAATTCTTGTAGACGGTGGTGGTGTTCGAGGTATCTGCTGTCTTCTTATTTTAGATGAGTTGATGCGTTGTATTCATGACATCGAAGTCCATGATGGTGATAACAGAGTGGAGATCTATCCAGAGTCGGCAGACTGGCCTAGGATACCGTGCCACTACTTCGAGTTGGCCGGGGGTACAAGTACAGGAGGGTGAGTCCAATAATCCATATACGATTCCAAAATTCACTCTAACATTTGTATCATTAGGCTAGTGGCACTTTTACTCTTCAGACTCGTGGGTTATCTCATTGGCACACTGATATAGACTGATCTTCTAACATATAACCAGAAAATGTGCACTAGCTGTGCCATTGATAAGTACAAAGAACTTGCTCCAAAAATCTTCAGGCGGGGCACTTTTCGACAGGTCGGCAGCAAGATTGTGAAGCCACTTCTTGGTATTCCTTGGTATAAGGCTGAACCTTTCAGGGACGAGGTGAAAAAAAATTCTTTCGACGCCCCTCTCAGATAGTTGCTTGGCATGTTCGGCCCACAGATCAAAGGAGACTGAGGATTCGATGCTCTTTCATGAAACACAGCAAGGCGTCACCGCTCACTGTAAGATGTATGAAGAATATTTAATCTACAGGATTCGCAGAAGTTTGACTAGTGATCTAGGTTTGTTTGTTCGGTGAGAAAAGACAACAACGACACAGTACTCTTCCGAAATTATGCCATACCCGATGCTGCACCTGACACTCACGAGTTTGACACGTGTAAGATTTGGGAGGCAGCCCTAGCGACTTCTGCAGCACCTTTTTACTTTCCGACCGCAAAGGTTAACGGCGTGAAATTTTGGGACGGGGGACTCGAAAACAATAATCCTATCGATCAAGTCTGGACGGAAAGAGAAAGTGCTCAGCCTGCGTGCATCGTAAGCCTCGGAACAGGAATACCTCAGCCACCAATCCGCTGGAGATTTGCACCCATAGACAAAGCTACGAGAATCCTCAGAAATTTGACCAATGTTCAAGACCGTCACAGGATCTTTACTCGGAATATGAGAAAGGCAAACGTGGGGTACTTTCGCTTCGACCCCTCATTAGACGCAAATATCTCATTGGATGATCACGAGAGTATTGAAGAGCTTGAAAAGGCGACAAAGGCATATCTCAGTAGAGATGAGGTAAAAAAAGAACTTCGGAATTGTGCGAGAATGCTTGTTGAGGAATCAGATGGGCCAGTGTGCCCTTATTAATGTAATTGCAACGAGACTGGGGGTTCGGTCAAAAGAACTACTGTTTATTACTTCAATTGGTCACGACACCAATCTCGAGCTATAAGACTGATGTGTCAATAAAAGAATCACAGCAAGTCCTTTCAGCGTTTTACCTTCTTCATATGACTTTTATCAAGCATGTTCGTTAAGCACGCCTTTGAAGGCTCTTCAAAGATAAATTCTCTATGTTGTATCATTTGACCATTTTCTTCTAAGTCCCTCGTTCTGTGTTGTTTAGACTTCGCTTAGTTCAATTGTCAAAACTTTCATAAAAATAGAATCGGTGAGATATGTGATTGTTCAAATCGTGTAGTCGGGTATGCAATAACATGAGAAGCCGCACGTTTATTATTCGCTCCCTTTTCAGTCCTTCCATCAATCAATATCCATTTCCTGCCCAATATCTTCTGGCTCCAATATTTCATCATCTCCGAAAACATCTCCAATTCTATCCTCTTTTGCTATGAAATCCTTCTCGTTTGTTGTGTTTGAGCCATCAGAAGATGAGTTTTTCTTATGGCCCAGTCTCCTACGCTGGGAGAGCATGGTGATAAAACGAGTGTTCTCGAAACAGAAATCCAAGAACATGATGAAATGAAGAACCCAACCAAAGACAATGGCCCATGCATTTGGAAAAGTGACACATACGAGGAAAATGGTTTGTATAGAACAAACCAGTTGCCATCTATGTGGCCAAATGGACTCGCCAAGGCAAGTTGTATTATATTTGGCCCTGTCCCACCACGAGGCATTAATGAACCTAGACCATCGAGCTACACGGCTTTCATAGTCATCTTCATCTTCACAGCTCACTTCACGATCCAAGAGTCGCTGTGCCCAGAATGGATGCAGATGGCCATGTTCATCCCAGGGCTCCTTTTCACAAAATATTGTCCAACGTTCCGTTACCTCAAGAGCAACGTCTGCTGACGCAGTAAAGTATTCACGATGCGAAATGCGACAGTGAGTACACTCAAATTCATGCTTCATATTGCATAATTCGGCTTGTATTAGGGCCTCGGCCCTCTTGTAAAGCCTAACCTGCCTTTGGTTTGGGTTCACTTCTTGCAGAGATATGTGCTTGCAAGTTGACAGAATTTGAGATTGTCGCTTAGAGGTGGCGGACTTTGAAAACCCAACCTTGATCAAATTATCTTCAGTTACGTTTGGGTTGACAACTGTGAAGATGTAATTGCTTCCCAAGACCATGTTCTGCATTTCGCTGTTTGGCATCTGTTTTGAAATCAACCTGGCAAGGTTCGAATCCAGCGCTTGCGCGCTCAGCTTAACCTTTGACGCAGGCTTTTTAGCTGAATTAGACGCTCTGGGTACGGTAGGAGCGGAGTTGGACTTCCTGGTAAGAGGAGAAGGTGTGGCTGGCGTGCCCAAACTAGGGAGCTCGCTGGAAGCCCTCATTGAAGGAGAGGGTGTTTCCAAGCCGACGCCTGTTTCTTGCTCATTTTCATTCCTGAGATACTCTTGCTCATCATCTCCGAGAATTATGGGATCTGTGGACGAGCCGGCTGAAACGCGTCGTCTTTCGGGTGTCGGCCGAGGTCGCGAGCCTTCCCCTGCTCGGGAAAGCAACGGAAGTTTCTCGGTACCAGACTTTGGACCCCTTCTTCTCAATCTTTTTGGAACGGGTAATTGTGTTGACTCCTCAGGGGAACTGGGTGAGATAGGGCGTTGTAGCCCAGAGTCATAGCTTGTTGTGTTGATGGATCGATTATCGGCCATATTGTATAATATTTAGGTCATGCTCTAAGGCTAGTGAGAGTGACAACGGCACCATTCTCTTCATGGGATATATATAGAGAAAGAAAAAACATCTGGAGGGATGCACCGCCTCCTAGCTGAATTGTACGAGGCATACAGGCTCCAGAGGCCACCAACCGGTTGCAGATGCTGGGTTACATCAGCCATGTAATCTTGGCTCAAAGTGGAATATCGAGGCTGAATTCAGAATCTGGACAGGGGAAAATGGAAGATGGGTCAATCCACGTTTCGGTGTGCCCCCTGCAACATGCAGGGGTTTCTCCTATCCTGGAAATACACACGCAACTTTGCCAGGTCGTAAAATATTGTCAATACAAAGATTTGAGCCAATACAGCCTGTTGTCTATTGCCTATGAACTTGAAGTCTCAACAGGGCTGATTGACGCCAATGTCAGTGTCGAGAATTTATGAGAATTTTATCTCCAAGGATGCTTGGCATTCATCCTATTTATATATATTTCCACTTTAAAAACCGAGGACAGGGTCCAACCAACATACAGTAACATTAGGTCAGCTCAGCCTTGTTGGTTTCAGTTGTTGCAAGGGTGTTGCGATTCATGCAGACAAAGACCACTTTCTTCGACCATACACCGGCGCTTAGGAGTGTTCAATTCATGTGGAAATAATATGATAAGAAAAAGGTTGTGTAGATCTATTCTTCCCATTTAAGTATTAGTTTTTGAGAGGAAAGTGTATAATCACATCAAACCAATACATGTCTGAGGCCGGTTCCGCTTCCTTAAATATTATCGAGAGTAAATTATGTATTTACCCTGTCTGTTCAGAGCAATGTGAGTCCACTAGGCCCCGAATTAGGTGACTTGTTGCGCTTATTACATCGGTGGTTTCTCAGTGGAAAGAAAGCATCGGCCCCACCTCTCTCAGTCCCCGCCAACTCCAACAACCGAACCAAGAGTTCGGACTCCTGCTCAATTTATGAAAGTGATAGTGATCCAAACAGGACGAAACAGATGTATTATATTTAAGTATAGGTTATCTATACTTGTTACAAATCTAGGTTTAAAAAATAGTAAAGGTATCATTTCGATAAGAGAATTGTAAAACACTAAACCAAAGTTGCTTACCTACACGTACACGTCTTGAACATGGGTTCAACAGACACTTTCGTCGCCTTGGAAGTTAAGATTATTGCTGCTGAGTGTTTGGCCAAGCGGTTAAGTCTATAATTCGTATAATGGTTTATGAAAATTTGCTGGAACAGAATTCTAGACCTATGACCGTGGCGCAGTTGAGAATGTCTTTGGTAAATAGCATGCACTTGCCCAACGTCTTTGAAGATGAGCAGATCAAGCCGCTTTAGGTGGAGCGAGGAACCCCCGGGATCCGTGCTCAATACACCAACTATGACAGTGTCATGGTGTACCACAGCGGTCGCCCGGAACCCCCAAGCAAGTTAATCCTCCACAAGACGGCGACACCCCTCATTGAGGTGGTTGAAGACAGGGAAACTGCCAAGGGCTTCTGGCTTCTGGCTGGTGTCGAAAGTGGCTTGGCGGACCCTAGTGACGTCGGCTCTATGCCGGGGTTTCTCTATGAGGCTGAGGACAAGGACGTGGGCGGGAAGCGAGTTTGGACACACTGGGTGTAGTGTCAGTACGCTCTTGACGTTTTGAAGCAGGACGGCGAATGGAAGATTTGGCATTTTCGCTGTCTCGAAGTTTCCCGGGCTTCCTTTAGCGAGAACTGGATCACCTTTGCGAACAAGAACCAGATTGCCTTTGACAAAGTACACACAACACATACCACCTCCCCCTCCCCACGTATCCACCCCCACTGACCGGCCTCTAGGATCTCGCCTACTTTGGTAAGAATGGCAAGGCTGTTTCCATGCTAACCCCGGATGAACCAGTCAAGAAGGTGGGTACACAGGACACGAACCCGTTTAAGCTTGCTCCACTGGACACTGACCCATGCGCATTAGACTGCCTAAGTATATGGTCCCAATCGGGCAAGGAAGCTGGATGTTCCTTTGCCGGCCCCGTATAAGACGTTTGCGGATGTTGAAGAGTATTAGGAGCTGCTAAGTTTATGTGTCTGCCGAGCTAGCTACCTTGGCCACATCTGTATGCAAACATAGAACGGCCATGATAAGGCTTGAGCAATATTATAAAGGGAATTTGCGATAATAGCATACACTCTACAGTGACATATTGGCATGGCTTTATTGGGCATTAACTTTTCACTCCATAGTGACTTGATAGTACCAAAAATGATGTGGCAAAATTACCATCTGGAATTGTTTACTGTAGTTTATATGTACATGTCATGATCCATTATCCCATACCCACCGACTACCAGCGTTTATGCCGATGCCACTTCCTGAATCGTCTTGTAAAACTGCGCTGGGTCATGCGCAAATCTGCCCAGGAACAGTCCATCCACGCCGTCCTTGAGCTTCTCGAAAAGCCCGGGGCCTGCGCTGCCACCGTAGAGAATCCTCGTCGAGCCGCTGCGCTTCTGCACGCACTCAAGCTGTCGGAGCGCCGAAGTGACCTCGACAACGTAGCCCACCTCGGCTGGCTGCGCAGCGCCGATGGCCCAGACGGGCTCGTACGCTAGGATGACGTCTGCGTCGTCGACCACGGCTGCAATGACCGACTCTACTTGGCTGCGGCACTCGTCGACGGCGGCGATCGAGGTTTCGCCCCGCGTCTTCTCGCCAATGCACACGAGCGGCACCATCTTGTTTCGCGCAGTCGCTGCCGCCTTCTTTGCAGTGATCTCGTCCGTCTCTCCAAAGATGCGCCGGCGCTCGGCGTGGCCAACCTCGACGAGCTTGCAGCCCACCTCTGCGAGGACGGCGGGGGACACCTCGCCCGTGTAGGCGCCCGCGTCCTCGTGGAAGACGTCCTGGGCGCCAACCCAGATCTTCTTGCCCTCAACCTTGCTGACCACCGAGGTGAGGGTTACGTGGTCCGGGATGACAAAGACGTCAATGTCGTCTAATTGGGACGAGCCCGACTTGGACAAGATGTCCAGCAGCTGGTCGACGTACTGGCCGGTGCGGGCCGCGGAAAAGTACATCTTGGTCGAGACGCCGACAAGGCGGCGCTCGCGTGGGGTAGCCATTGTGAGAATTGGAGAATCTTTTGGGGGGGGGGGGGGCGATATTGACGGAAACTGGGTAGCGAACCTCCAAAGAAGGGGGGAGAGATAGGGAAGCGTTGGTGCGGAAAATTGGTGGCTCAGGAACCGCAGGTTGTTTGTTAGAGAGAGGCGATCTAAAGATAGATCTACGCTCAACAGATCAGGCGATCACTCCAAATCGGAGTGGATAACAAAATAAATCTACAGACATTTCCGAACCAGTATCCGATTTCCCCCCCTCTTCTCCTCCCCAATTGTCGGGATCACCGCCATCCTAAAAAAACATGCCGTTTCTGGCATACCATGGGTAACATCAAGCGTGCCTCCCGACCGACTGTCGGACTTCCTAGTTGGGAAATCCGAGAGGGGCACCCCCAGAGAGAGGGAGAGGGCTGGTTGCTTTGTTGACTTGCACCGCTAAAACAATTAAAAAAGAAAACAAAAACGTGGTCGACTCCATTTGAAAAAGGGCCCAGCCACATGACCGGAAATTTTGAAGAAGCGTGACGTGAAGAGATTGATTGAACTGTTCTAGCGTGTCTATCAAAAGATGGGGGCCACCACCCTTCATGCGGCTGTGTACCTGGCCGTGCCCCTGCATCCTGCATTCCCATCCCATCCCCCCACCCGGTTCGGCATTTTGACAGCTTGGAAGCTCAGGCCGCCCACACCTTAACGGCCAGAGCCATGGGAGCCTCCGGCCGGTCCTTGGGCTTGTGCTGCAGCACTAGGCGGAGAAGATTCAGCGCCTGGCTTCCCAGGAACAGGGGCAGCTTCAGTCGTTGCGCCTCATCCACTGCCCCGACGAGGTCCTCGGTGAGCCCCGCCAGCCCGTCCGTGTGAGTGGGTGCCTCTCCGCGAAGGACCTTGATCATGTCCTCACCGTATGTCTTGAGCATGGTGCTTGCTCCCGCCGCATTGATGCACAGTTCCAGCACCTGCTCCAGCTCGAGCCCGACCTTGTGAGCAAATGTGAGTGCCTCTGCGGCAGCACAGATGTGGATTCCCTTCAGCAAGTTGACGACTAGTTTCAGCTTGTCACCATCGGACGCGGACAGCCCCTTGACGGGGCCGACCTTGCCCTTCCCCTCGGTGTAGACCCTGATGAGGCTGCTGTCGTCGTCGGGCCCAAAGCCTCTTCCGAGTCCTGTAAAGTACCCCTGCTCGGCGCTGCTCGTCATGGGCGTGGGAAACCCGTAGCGCCGCGCTTCTGACGTGATGATGCTAGTGTCCTTCAGGATGATTGTCAATGCGCTGGCGACGGGTTGAAACTCGGGATGTAGAATGCGTGGCAGTCGGTTCTCGAGCATCCAACTCCAGCCGTCCGAGGCCAGTAGGGCTTTGCCGGTTTCAGCGAGATCGAGACCCAGATGAGCCGCAAAGCCTAGACTTTCGCTCGCAGACAGGATTTGGTTTGCGGCGAGAACCTGGTGGCACATCTTCATGTTGCTGCCGGCTCCGACGCCACCCTTGACAATGTAGAGCTTCTCCGGATCGGACATGGCTTGCAGTAGGTCGAGGCCCTTGGCGATGGCCTCATCTGCGGCTCCAGCCATGATTGAGAGGGTTCCATCAGCCGCACGAAGTGCTCCACCAGACACCGGGCTATCGACGAGCAGAATGTCTGGGCGTCCGCTATCCTTGATCTGTTGCGCCAAGTCTTGTACGTAGCCGCAAGGAACTGTTGAGCATAGCAACAGCGCCGCGCCCTTGCCAAGGGCGGGCACGGCTGGGTTTGAGCCTTCGAGAAGAACCTGTTGCGCCTGCTGCGCGGTTGCAACCATGCATACACAGTATTCCTTGTCCTGAACGGCCTCAGCCGGGCTTGACGCAGTCTCGCCTCCAGCATGTTTAAATTTCTCCAGAGTTGGCGGCCAGACATCAAAGCCAGTGACTGGATATCCCTGCTTAACGAGCTGAGTGGCCATGCCAAAGCCCATGGCTCCTAGGCCAATAAAGGCAACCGGCGCTTTTGTTTGTGTCATTTTGGTATTGTTGAGCAAATGTCAACCCGATGCTCTGGTTGCCTCTGCGTATCTAGAGTTTGTGAAACAAGGGTATACAACTGTATTAGTGGGTGGCTTACGGCTGCTGTATATATCGCAGTTGTGAATTGTCAACTCCGGTATCGCATCGATAGCTTCCAGAGTTGAATGTGGTGGTGGACGTAGTTTGTAATCCCCGCACCAGGCTCAACGACCCAGAAAACGAGACGATATCGTGAACCCAGAGTGCCCGTTCCCCGCAAATATCCTGATTTGAGTGTACGGGGTTGGTCCCCGAACCGACCCGCCGCCCCCGATGGCTCCAACTCGTCCACCACGACAGCAGATGGTGATGCGGAGCTCCGCCACCCACTCCTCTTGCTGCGATTCCCCCACCGCGGCCCACCCGTCATTGAACCGAACCGGGGAAATGTCCGAGGAGGTTACATGACCGTGGGATAATTGCTACCGAGATACGACTTGCCATGAGTCTCATTGGTGGGGTAAAGTTGAAGTCATCGTCTGACGACTGAGCGTGTGCCCAACGACACCTGGACCGTTGAGTTGCAAACCCAGAAGCTGTAACGGAAGACAACATCGCCACGCTGTATACACACAATTGCATCACTCAATCTGAAAAAGATGGCGCGACCAGACTTGTCGAAGAATAAGACGATGCAAATCCTCAACGCCGCCAAGGCGGGGGGTTACGCGGTGCCGGGCATGTGCTGCTACAACATCGAGGCCGTTATCGCGACGGTCAGGGCGGCCGAGGCAGCAAACTCCCCCGCCATGGTGCTCCTCTTCCCCTGGGCCATTCAATACGCGGGCACGTCTCTCGTGCGCGCCGCGGCGGATGCGTGCCAAAACGCAAAGGTGCCCGTGTCGCTTCACCTCGACCACGCCCAGTCGCCGGAGCTCGTGCGGCGGGCGGCAGACATCGAGAAGGGCTTCGACAGCATCATGTGCGACATGAGCCACTACGAGCGCGAGGAGAACCTAGCGCTGACGCGCGAGCTGGTCGACTACTGCCACGAGCGGGGCATTGCCACCGAGGCCGAGCCCGGTCGCATCGAGGGCGGCGAGGACGGCGTTGCTGAGACGGCGGACCTCGAGGGCGTCCTGACGACGCCTGAGCAGGCCATTGAGTTTGTCGACACGGGCATCGAGCTCCTGGCGCCCGCGTTTGGCAACGTCCACGGCGAGTACGGCCCGCGAGGCATCCGTCTCGAGTATGACCGGCTGGAGAAGGTCAATGCCACGGTGGGCGACCGGGTGCACCTTGTCCTCCACGGCGCGGATCCCTTTGACGAGGAGATCTTCCAGCGGTGCATCAAGGCGGGTGTGACCA
Source organism: Calonectria montana (assembly GCA_022606435.1). Taxonomy (NCBI): domain Eukaryota; kingdom Fungi; phylum Ascomycota; class Sordariomycetes; order Hypocreales; family Nectriaceae; genus Calonectria; species Calonectria montana. Next base: position 6,272,213 of record JAIZZI010000003.1, read on the forward strand.
AGATTAACATCAACAAGGGTATGAACAAGCATTACGCGCGAGTCCAGGAGGAGATGCGGGGGAAGCCTCTGACCAGCGTCATTGAGGCCGGCACCTTGGCCATGCAGAAGGCAATTGAGGTGTACATGCAGTGGCTGGGAAGTGCCGGGAAAGTTTAGACGGGAGACGTGAGGGATTGATTAGATTTGTGGGTGGGTTTCACGTAATTTTTTTTTTGTTGTTGTTCAAGAGACAATTGAATGATAGAGAGAGAAATGGTTATGACCTTATTTTTATCTATTTAGATGGAGAGATTGCGCACGGTCAATGGAGACATGATGGTGGCGGTGGTGGGGGGGAGGGTGTCATGATAGAGAAATAAGTTTGTGTGTGGCATTAAAAAAAGCTATTTACGCTTCGTCCTCATGACCCAAAAGATAATCAATTCCAAATTACAAGTTCTGCTTCAAACCCACGACGGCCACCATGGCAGCCCAAGCACCGGGGTCAGGAGGCAGCTCCTTGCTGTCGCCCACGCCCACGTACGTAGCTCGGCCTAAACGGGGCGTCATCGTCTTGGTGGCCTCGGCGCCCTTCTTGGCAGCCTCGACGGCCGCTTCGAAACTTCCGCTGCCCATGGCCTCCGCAAAGGGGATCAGAGTGTCCATGACGGTGCGGTCGCCCACCTTGGCGGGGGTGTATCTTCTGAGGTTGGCCAGCGCCTCTGCTAGAGCCGCGGCCCACAGCTTAACGGGCCCCTCGGTCTCGGCCAGGGCGTGGTGGCTCTCAATGGCGTTCCGTAGTGAGACGAAGAAGATGCCCAGGATGCCGCCGAGTGTGCCGCCCATCTTGCTCTCCACAATGTCCTCGAGCGTCGTCAGGATGGCGTTGATGGACCCGGACTCGGCAACCTTTTCGTTGTCGAGCGCGGCCAGCAGGTTTGTCGCACCAGTCTTTACAGTCTCTCCGCAGTCGCCGTCTCCCATTACGGTATCCCACCTGGTCAGGTCGGGCTCCACATCGACGAGAGCATTGCAGGCGGTGCGGATCACAGTGTCCAGCAGCTTGGGGTCGATGATCAGCTCCTTTGAGGACTTGGGCTTCTCCACGGGTGGTGCCTGGACGAACTGCTCGTTGCGGGGCCGGCGGCGGGCCTGGGAGCCGGCCATGGACTCCCAGTTCGTATCCGTCTTGGCGTCGAAGAATCCCTTAATCTGCTCGGCCGAGTACGAGCAGTTCTTTGCTGCCTGGGTGATGTTGACGACGGAGACTGAGAAGGCGGGGGCGTTGAGGGATGTCTCCAGGAAACCATTGTAGACACGGGCGGGTGTGATCTTCCAGTCCCTCTCGAGCTGCTCGAGGAGCTCGTCTACCACGGCGCCCATCTCGAGGAAGGACATGCCGCCAAAGTTGCTGACGAGCAGGGCTGTCTCATCGTTGGGCTCGAAGTGAACGAAGCCACGGTCGGGGTCGGTCTCGTCGAGCGTGTACTTGAGGATCTGGCCAACCAGCTCCTGGGGGGAGGGTGGGGGGGATAGCTTCTTGTAGCCGGGTTCGTTGTGAGGACCAGTACCGATTTCCACCTCGTTGGCCGCGAGCTGGGCGTGCTCGCTGCGACCGGGGACGTGGCAGTGGTCGAGGGTGGCGGCAATGGAGACAATCTGCTTAGAGACGGCCACACCTAGGTTGTAGACATCGTCGAGGGAGCCGCCCGCGCCGGAAGCACCGCCCATGACCTTTAGCACACCAATCTGGCCCGCGAGACCGCGGCGACCGACCAGGCTGCCCTTGTTTCCAACCGAGACATCGTCGCCGCAGATAATCATTCGGCTCTTGTGGCCCTTGGCAATGGCCTTTTCGTTGGCTAAGCCGAAGTGCAGGCAGTCGCCCGTGTAGTTGGTGACGACCAGGATGGTGCCCTTGTCCGAAGGCACGCCGTCGATAGCGGCGACAATCTGCTTGGTGCTGGGACTGGCAAAGATGTCACCAGCCACCGAGGCAGCCAGCATGTTCTCTCCAACATAACCGGTCCAGGCGGGCTCGTGGCCGGAGCCGCCACCGCTGATGAGGCTGACCTTTGAGCGATCGTAGGCAGTGTTGAAGACTACGCGGTTGGTCTCGTCGAGACTCAGTGAAGGATTGTAGGCAATCAAACCGCGGAGGCACTTGACGACGAGGCCGTCGGGGGACTCGAAAAGATGGCGCTTCGACATGATTATTTTGGGTTTTTTTTGGTATTAACACACACACAAGGACGGCGAGAGAATGAATTGATCGATGCGGGTATCTTGGTGCTTTGCTTCTCCGCCTCTAAGACTCTGTAGAACACAACACACCCTCTCTCGAGCTGTCGAGAGCGCAGGCTGCCTTTTAGGCAAAACTGAACCGACAGTGGTCGTCAGCTGCCAATTGGTAACTGAGACCGACACACTGTGCAATTCCCAATGCATCCATCTCTCACTCGCACTCTGGTGCCCATGCGATGCGACGGCTCAACACCTGGCACCCGCTCAAACACTGCCGGCTTCCTAGAAGGGGCAGATCCGGGGCGTTGGTCGCCACTAAGGCCCGGAGTGCCGTATCTGGACGTGGGCCGAACCCCAGAAAATACATGAGCGCATGACCATCCGTCCGCTTTTCGGCTCGGGTTACAACAACACGAGGCCCAGCAGCGCTCGAGAGCTCAACATTCATCGTCACCTGGACTGAAGAAATTTCTTTTTTTAATTTCCTTGTGCCTTGACCGAGTTTTTCTGTTGGGTCTTGATATAATCCCCCCCCTGTCCGTTCTGCTGTCGTGGTCGTTCCCCTATCGCCCCTCCTCCCGCGCCCTTGAACAGAGTGTGCCCCTCTTTGAGACCTTCTTTTTTACCCCTCCATCGACTACCACAGCGGACAGCTATAGCTTAGCTCCAGCAGCAGCAGCAGCAAGTGTACACAGCACTACTACTACCACCACCACCAAGACAAGTCAAGATGGCAGCCCCCAAATGGAGAATCGCAATGGGATGTGATGTAAGTCAATTTCGTGGCAATGTCTCAAATTTCTGTTCCCCTTGCTAATTAATTTCCCCCATCTCTAGGAGGCCGGTGTTGGCTACAAGGACGCCATCAAAGCCGACTTCGAGAAAGACCCCCGCGTCGAGTTCGTCGAGGACGTCGGAAGCTACGCCCGCGACGACAAGACTGCCTACCCCCACCGCGCCGCCGCCGCCGCCAAGCTCGTCGCCGATGGAAAAGTCGACCGAGCTCTGCTGGTCTGCGGAACTGGCCTCGGAGTTGCCATTGCCGCCAACAAGGTCAAGGGCGTCCGCGCTGTGACCGCCCACGACAGCTTCTCCGTCGAGCGAGCCATCCTCAGCAACAACGCGCAGGTGCTCTGCTTTGGCGAGCGTGTCATTGGTGTTGAGCTGGCACGCAGGCTGGCCAAGGAGTGGCTGGGCTACGTCTTTGACGACAAGAGCGCCAGCGCCGCCAAGGTGCAAGCCATTGTGAACCTAGAGGAAGAATCTGCTGCATAAGCGCACTATTTTATGATTTAATGCAATGAATACAAATTATTATTTTTCTCCCACGATTCTCTCGTTCTCTCTCTCTCTTGATCGTCTTGCGCACGTTGAAGCATTTAGAATGCGACCCTGGAACCTTTTTCCGATGCGATTTCGGCGCCAACGCATGCGCTAACAATTGGTTCAGGTACCAGCAAGCTCCCCCCACCTGCTCGCTAGCGCGCATCCCGGGGACAGCCAATGGACCCTGTTGCGGCTCCAACTCGTGGCGTTTGGTTGGCCGTTTAACGAGCCGCGAATCGTGGCGAAGCAATCGACTAGCTAGCTATCTCAACTCCTAGTTCATCTCGTTTGTCACAACTCGCGCCGCTTACGATCCAAATATGTACAAATCCAAATTCGATGTCCCAAGTATTCGTATTCGGAAAATTGATAATCTGCAAACGTTCGCTCTCGGCATCCAGGCATCCGTATTTGCTTTCAAGTTAAATAGAACGTAGTCTTCAGTCTCGATTAATCCAGAATCTCAATTATCAAAAACTTCAAACAACAATTTCACTCTACTCACATTTCCAAAACAATGGCTTTCAACTTAAACTCGGTGCCCGACTTTGATGTCCTTCCCAAGGTTGAAGGAATGCCTCAAGGCTGTGCCTGGGGTATCTTTGATCGCGATGGGGAAAAGGACAAGGTTGGAACTCTCAACTTTTTAACTCCCGAAGTCGTCAAAGCTGCCGCTGGCGAAGTGAAAGATGGAATTTCAATCTCACTCAAGTATGATAAATTATCATCGCCTTTGATTCTTAACCCTGTTAACTCGCTCTAGCTGGCCAATTAATGCCATGAACAAGTTTGCAATTCCTGGAAGAAAACCAGCAGAGCATCGAGTATTGTACATACCCGAAAGCATGTCTGCATTGCCCGTTGAACTCGGAAAGTCATGGGATGACGAGGTGGCATTCAACACGCAGTGCAGCAGCCAATGGGACAGCCTGTGTCATTACCAGCATCAGCCATCTGGGTTTACCTACAACGGCGCAACTCCAAGCAAAGAAACACTCGCAAGTGATTCGACCGATTTGAATTCTATGCCCACGCTGGATCATTGGCATGCTCGTGGTTGCATTGCAGGTCGGGGCGTTCTTATCGACTATAAGGCATACACCGAGGAGATGGGCATTCCCTTTCACCCCTTTGACGGTATCCGCATCAATGTTGAAGATCTGGAGGCATGCGCAAAGCACTATGGCGTTGAGTTCCGGCTTGGTGACATCCTTCTCATCCGGACAGGCGCGACGGAAGTTGTCGACAAGATGGATCCCGAGGGGTTGGCCAAGATGGCAGCCTCACAGTTCTCCGGGCTTCATGGATCTGAAGAGACTGCAAGGTGGCTGTGGAACAAGCGCTTTGCAGCCGCGGCATCGGACTCTAGTAGCTTTGAAGCATTCCCACCCTTGAAGTCAGATGGGTCCCTCGGCGGCATGCAAGATCTTGGTATGATGAAAATTCAAATTTTTTGAGCCTTGCTAACACAATATCAAATAGTTCTCCACCCGTATATGTTAACTCTTTTTGGCATGTCAATCGGCGAGCTCTGGGATCTGTCCAGGTTATCTGTATACTGCAGGAAGACAAAGCAGTATTCGTTTATGATAACATCATCTCCATTAAACCAGCCTGGACTAATTGGATCACCTCCGAATGCCATCGCTATTTTCTGATCGGACCATTTTTTTGGCCATTTGGAAGTAATTCTGGTGCTCGAAATGAGCATTATAGTTGGCTAACTTATCCATAAACGCAACTGATGTACTTAAAAGTATTGAATATATGAGAATGGCGTATGAAGGGGAAATCCAACCCAGAAGACCTTTTAAATTAATGTCCGCTTTATTACGGCGTAATCTCCTGAAATATCTTGACGATACTTTCATTAAAATGTGCAGAGGCATACGAAATTGGAGTTCGACCGAACGTATCCGGAAAGTTAACATCAACTTTGCCGGTCTTAAGAAGCAGCTGAACAATTCTTTCATTCCCATTTGCGAAGGCATATAAAATTGGACTTCGATTGAAAACATCCCTCAAGTCAAAATCAACCTTATCGCTCTTAAGAAGTAGCCTGACAATGGCTTCGTGTTCTTTCATAGTCGCAAGTGCAAGGGGTGTCAGTCCATGATCATCCTTGGAGTTAATATCAACTTTATTTGTCTCAAGAAGTAGCTTGACAATGCTTTCATGCCCTTGTTCAACTGCATATGAAAATGGTGTCCGGGAAAAACGGTCTTTTGAGTCAATATCGACTCTATTTGTCTCAAGAAGTAGCTTAACAATGCTTTCATGTCCTTGTTTAACTGCAACTAAAAATATCATCCGGGAAAAATGGTCTTTTGAGTCAATATCGACTCTATTTGTCTCAAGAAGTAGCTTAACAATGCTTTCATGTCCTTGTTTAACTGCAACTAAAAATATCATCCGGGAAAAATGGTCTTTTGAGTCAATATCAACTCTATTTGTCTCAAGAAGTAGCTTGACAATGCTTTGATGTCCTTGTTTAACTGCATGTGAAAACGGCGTTCGAGAAAAAGAGTCTTTTGGGTTAATATCAACTCCATTTGTCTCAAGAAGTAGCTTGACAATGCTTTCATGGCCACTTTCTACTGCATAAGAAAGGGGCGTCCGCATTTTATCATCTTTTGAGTCAACATCAACCTTGTTTGTCTCAATAAGCAGTCGGGCAGAGACTTCGTCGCCCTTCATAGCTATAATTGAGAGGGGTGACCGGTCTCGAGAAGGCTTTATTGTTAAAAAAATTTCCAATTGCAATTTTAATAACGACTCGGATTTGTTGTCAATATTTTGCATTAAAAGTGCCATGATGGCCTCACGATTACCGTTGACACAAGCTGCAAACATCGGGAAGACATAACGTTCTCCTAATATATCCATATTTGGGACTCGTTTCAACTCATGAGTAATGAGTCCCGGCAAGTTCTTCTCTGAAAATATATACAACAGGCTTGCATCGTGTGTATGGCGCCGTGTTTTGAACTTCTCAAAAATGTTATCCAGAGATATCCAGTAGATGCGCGGGAAGTCTATCAAGAACTTCTCATAACTGGATTCATTGCTCCCAGTATTATTTGCATGATATAACACACACTGAACTGAGTATTCGAGAAATGGAAGTTCTTTAGAGACTTATTTGCGTAGGTTTGATGACTCGTCTTTGGAACAATCGAAAAATGATAGGCAGTTGTCAGGTGCGAGCATTGGTGCCTTTATCCCCTGAAGGGCCTGAGATGCATAACCAAAAATCAGTTGTATTATACTGCTTGAAATGCTGCTATTTATTTCAGCCAAGCAGCGGTCCTTCAGTGCTTCGTGGGTAAAGTCGGCGAAGTCACGATTTAGATCTGGCCAAAGTCTCTTGAATCCCCCATAAGCAAGGAAAAAATCCCGGACGGATTCATGGATAAACTGGACAGTTGGTGCTTTGTTTTTTTTTCTTGGTCTTGGTCACCTCTGCAAGACCTTTGGAGGAATTTCCAAGACACATGTTCATATCGTCGGGTGTGACGACACCGGAAATAACATATTTCGTAATGTCCGGGTTGATCGGGCTGCGAATAGCAAAGTAGTACTCCTCTAGAGTCAACAGGCGCTTAGCTAAAAGAACCCATTGGATACAAAGCCTCAGATCTTGCATGTCAGCACTGTCCCTTTTTAATATTGTTTCGAACAAATCGTCCAGTCCCTGGGGAATTCCATTGAGGCATTCCTGGAATTCTTCAACTCGACCTCTAGCACATGCTTTGTTTAGCATTTCAATAACCAGTGCAACCCAAAGGAAGAGACCCATCGATTTCTCTTGAATCTGCGATCTCACCATCTCAGCTCGCTTTGAGTTGGTTAGGCTTAACTTGGATTTGATGTATCGGGAAATATCAGCGGCATGTCCTTCTTCATCTTCTAGGATGATCTAATTGCCCCATCTGATGTTAATTGTTGGATAATGGCGGCTTGAGAAACACACATGCAACGTGATGCTCTGTTCAACAGCGCATTCTCCAACTTCTTCAAAGAACGAAATCATATCTCCCACATCCTTGTCGGAACATTCGTCGAGGGCATCAATGAATATTTGCAGCTTTCGATGTCCGAGGCGCTTGATGGCTTCAAAAAGGGTGTCCTTGAGGGTTTCTAATTGCCAACCACGTTTTTGGATAACTCCATAGCCATTTGAGTCAAAACCATCTAGGACTTGCTGGAGGTCCTTAGCTTTTTCAAACAGCTGCCATAGCACAGATCTGTAAAGTCCGATAGTTGACTTCTCCAGTTCCACACCCCGGGCGTTGAAGAAATATGCTACTACAATAGTATTTTTCAGACTTGATCGCTGACTTGGTCTTCGTGTCGAGGAACTTCATCAATATAGACTTTCCTGCTCCAGGCTTTCCCTTGATCCAGAGGAATCCATGATGATCATGAAACTTCTCGGCATTTATCCAGCTCTTATATGCGTTCGTTTCAAGGAACCATTGGCATGTTTTATGATGGGCCGTTTTCAATGTTATAATTCGCTCGTCTATCTCGTCAAAGTGCAATAGACCCATCAGTTCCGAAAGTATCTGGACTGCAGTATCAATAGAATTCGGGTTGTGGGGTTCAGTCGCCTGTTGATCCGCTGGGTATCTAGAAGCTGTTTTGCATGATCATTAGCGACATAAATAATATCATATTTAAAAAAAAAATCAGCATACCAATGTTTACAACGCGTGCATTCACGGTAAAGTTCCCGGAACCCGAGTTCTGGATCCCGTCTCCAATGAATGCAAATGCTGGGCCATTTTGATTAGATATGCGTACTCGCTTTCCGGCATGTTCCACGGCTGTAGCCATGTCGCCACCAAAAGGGCGCTTTGGTGTTTTTCCATCCATAATGTCAGTCGATGGGGCTAGGTAGGGTCTGTGATGGTGACAACAAAAACTGCCAGATAATCAGGCTGACTCGGTTATGCGGCTGAGTAGATGTCGCTGAGTGAGAGCCAATAAAATTCACGCCCATCCTCATTGGCTGTACGCCCGCAAGACATCAAGTTCCCTCTTAATGCGAATGCAGTACAAGGTAAACTTACCATCTTTGGTAAATAACTGGGCAATTGAATGGATTTGATGTGTCATGGAATAATGCCTCATTAACGCTTAGGAACGGCCCCCTAGATAGTATATATTTCACTACACATGTTCAAGGAGAGAAGAAAAGGTAAGTCAAGTATTTCCGAGAGAAAATGCTTAAAAATTGGAGATCAGCCTATGTTCAGTTCAAACTGGATAGATATTTGGGGTATGCGGCTTGGCCAAGGATCGATCTCTAGGCAGACACGGCAGTTGGCACATCTCGCCATAGTCATAATACCTGTGGTGATTGCCGCCGAAAAAATTATGTTCTTCTGTAGTATGTCTATTTTCTCAAGTCTAAGATCATTCAGAGCCTTTGTCTGACAATCAATCTAACTTCTCTCCTAGGCCAAACATTTTGATACTGTTTTCCCAAGCTGCTTCAGCAACCTCTTCAACGCTTATACCCTTCAACCCAGCGACAACATATGCCACCCGTTCAATTGTGCAGCTCTCATTTCTCTCCTTGATCATGCACTTGTGATCCCATTTATCCTTCTTCTTGGCCGCAGGAAGTGGAGCCGCATTTGCACAGTAGCGCTTGACAAGATCTGAGGTGGCCTTCAGTTCTCCCCAAGGCGCGTCTGTCTCAATCTGCAACCGTTCCAGTGGAATCATGGACACCATCTGCAGGCTCTCCTGGTTCTGGAAGCTGAATCCATTCACGCTGATGTCGAACCCAAGCTCGACAAGTTTCTCCATCTGGGCGGTAGAGCCCACAAAACTGTGCACCAGACCACGACGTGGCAGCTTATCCAGGTAGGGAGAAATAATGTCGACAAAATCGTCAAAGGCAGCTCGACAGTGTAAAAATAGCGGCAGATCCCACCCGTTGTTCACGAAAAGATCTAATTGAGCCTTGAAGGCGCGGGTCTGCACCTCCTTCGAAGCGTGAACTTCTCTGTCGTAATCCAGGCCGAGTTCTCCGAATGCGCCGATCTGGACTGGGCTCTGCGCGAGAGCATCCTTGACACTCTGCTCAAGCTTGTCGATGTATTCCTTGCCACCTTCGTCGAGCTCAGAAGCATGGTACGGGTGAATACCAACTGTGACAAAGCACTGGGAAGGACGAGATCGAGCAATGTCTCCATTGAAAGTCACATCCTTAAGTGACATGCCTGTGAGCATAATCTTGCGAACACCGGCATCCAGGGCACGATCGGCGGTGTGCTCAAAGTCAGGTTGATGATATTGCTTATTGCGATAGATGCCTTTAAATCCCTCGGCCGTCGCTGTTACTGCTACCTGTGAATACTTTAGTATACAAATCGAGTTCATATCATTTCTGTGAGGGGTTCTATACATCTGCAAAGCGGAGTTGCGCTTTAGGCCGTGACGGGGCAGCCGTTGGGAATTCGCTCAGATCAATTGACTGCGCCATGTGGGAGTGTGGGTGTCAAAAATTAGTAGATAGTAGGTATAGAGTCCGAAATCGATTTGTAGGCGGTGGTTAAATATGCTATCTCCTCAGGTCCAAATCCAACGCGGGGCCGGCCAGTAAAGTTGGCAAGCAGGCAGGCTCCTCCGGTCAGGGGCCGGGCCTAGAAAGTTCGATTCTAGAGTATGTTATGTCTCGATTCTCTTGGCGTCTCGAGACGACGCTATTACGTCAGCTACACTGTGATCCAAAGGGCGCAAAAGGCTGGCTCTTGGCATGATTCAAGCAACCTCACCTTAGGACTGAAGTTGAACAATCTTTAGTACCGGCCCGGTGTGCCGGTGTGCCGGTAGGCTTCGGGCAACTCCACCAAGCTAAACGGGTCCGCTGCCGTCATCGGCGAGCTTCAAGTAATCAGCATTGACTTAAGTCTACGTTCGCCATGCACTAAGAAGGCGCAGACTCGAGAGAACCACCCGCTCGTTTGAACTAAACAGAACCATTTCTTCCCCATCTTGAATTCTATTGTTCACTCTCACATGTAAAACACAGAGTTTGGTTTCGTCCTGAAAATTTACGCAGCCCAGCCGACACCGAAAGAAGGCAACAATCACGATCAACTCAAAGAATAGGACATTCTGACAACTCAAGTAAAATTTGAATACTGATACGGCCATTGACTCCTGTATCAAACTCCCCATCGCCTCTGCATCATAAATCAACCAATAGACAAACTTCCCTTCATGACTTTTGATTCTCTCCTCAACCTTCCAAGCTCCCGGTATTGTCCGACTCCGCTTAAACAGTTCAAAATTCCCGATCCGTCAATTTGCTTTTGTTGACTGTGAAGTCACCCCAAAAAGGCCACAATTTCTGTTAGTTCCCTATCATGCCAATGGCGTCCGGTATCAAACACGCCCGAAGCCATATGCAACGTAATGAAAGCCAGCCTCCAGAACAAAAAAAGCCCTTGCGGGACAAACAGAAAAAGAATCGACAACAAAGCAGGCCAAGACTACGAAGACTCAAAGCAATAGACGAAAGCAGCAAAGCGACATAGGGAAAATCACAAAGCAAGGCAAAACGTCAACGCAGCAAGTGGACACAGTAAATGACGGAAGAAAACAAATAGAACCAAATAGCTTGAATGAATTTGAACTGATGACAATCCACCGGGGCCGAAGATCTCCAACGCCAATCATGATTCAGACCAAGGAAATGGAGTGTGCGTGGTGCCGTATTTGAAATCCAGAGCTGCGATGAAACGTACGAACCATAATCCCAAGTAGAAAGTCGAGGGTGGGTATCGTCACATCAGAAAAATCATTGCCAGCAGGAAAGCCCTGCTGATCACGACAACGAATGACGAGGCAAGATAATCGAGTCCAAAGGAAAAAGGAATATTGGGGAATTGGTTGCATGTATACCCCATCGTCAACGAGTCAAGGTCGTGGTCAAATTAGTCAAATTACTGAGACTCCCAAGTCAGCTGTGGATCTTTAGACGTCGTGTCTCGAAAAGTTTAGATGGAGATGGTCATACCTGGGGAGGGCCAGCAGGGCCGGGAGGGCCTGGAGGTCCAGGAGGTCCCTGAGGACCAGGAGCGGGCCCGCCAAAGTGCTGAGGCCCGTAACCACCGGGACCATGGCTGGGCATGCCCATGTAATGAGGAGGAGGGGGAGCAGGACGGTAGGGGGTACCAACGCCGGAGTTGTTCTGAGATCGGCCCCAGCTGAGACGGACGCGGGAGTTGCCAATGGGGTAGCCCTGCATCTGGTTGATGGCCATCTCGGCGGCGTGACGGTGGACAAACTGGACAAAGCCGCAGCCCTTGCCAGGAGGGATCTTCACGTAGGTGATCTCGCCGAAGCCCTGGAAGAAAGATCGAAGCTCATCCTCAGTCACATAGCCAGAAAGACCACCGACGAAGACGGTCGTGTTGTTGGGGTCAGTGAACTGGTTCATCTGAGTAGCCGGGTTGAAACCGCCGTAGGGGAAACCTTGCATCCCACCCCACATTTGTTGCTGGGGCATGCCGCCCATCATAGGGCCGCCGCCGTTGTGGTGGCCGTGGCCAAAGCCGTGGTTGCCGCTAAGAAAAACATCAATCACAATGCTGCAAGTACGTAGACAGTAAAACAAACTCACCGGTTCTTAGGAGTAGCAGTGGAGATGCGCATGGGGCGGTTACCGCAGTAAACACCCTGCATCTCGACAAGAGCACGCTGCTGGTCGTTCTCGTCGGAAAAGCGGACGAATCCATAGCCTCGGCTCTGGCCGGACATGGCGTCGGTCATGATCTTAGCAGACTTGCAGGAAGGGAATCGCGCCTGGAAGAGAGAAACCAAAACATATTCGTTGACCTCGGGGCCGAGATCACCAACGAAAATGCTGTACTCAGGACCGCGGTCGTCACTATAAAAGGGTTAGAAACCAGTAACAGCTAATTCCGGACAAGTGAAGCGTACCGTCGATCAACCAGGCCACCGCCAGATGCCCAGTTAAGCTTGAACTGGCGGGAGCTGTTGGGGACGGGAGTACCGTTAAGGCCCAGGGCCTTGGTGGCGGCATCAGGGGAAGAAAACTCGACGAAGCAGTATCCGGCGTTTCCAGAGTTCTTATCGCGGATGACCTTCACATTGACCGTCTCGCCTGCGGCAGAGAGGAACACGCCCTTGATGAAGTTCTCATCCATCCAAGGCTCAAGCTCTCCCATCCTATGACAGCGTAAGCACGTGTTCGCAAGTAATGAGATTGGGGTTTGGGGGGCGCGTACCAGAGAGTTGTCTTCGGGGGCTCCTGGCCAGCCCCGGGAGGAGGGGCAACCGAAGACATATCGGGAGCGGGAGGGGTGCCGTTGGAGAAAGTCATTTGGCTAGCGGCAGGTCCACCATTAGCCGGCACGGAAGCGAAGGGAGCGTTGAGTTCCATACTGGACTATATTACAGTTAGTCCACTGTCAACGTCGGCCAATAGCCAAATATGGCCGTTGCAACTCAACAAAGTGAATCACAGCACGCGACAAATAGCAGCGGTTGGCGAACACTTACTAATAATCGAAAGCTGACCAGAAATGCTCAAAGAACCAATAATATTCGACAGTGGTGAGAAACTGTATCTGGTTAACGTCTGGAGAGCACTCGAGGGAAAGAGTTGACATACAAGGAGATGTTGCGAAGCTGAAGCGAGCGAGGCAACGAGATTGAAAGAGACTGCGGCAATCTGTTAGCCTTTTGCCTGAACCAGAAACCAAACAGGAAAAAGGTTGCTGTGCCCACAGCTGCCGAGAAAGCGGAGATCAAATCGGTCCGAGTGCGTGATTCAATGGAGAACAACATCCAGAAGCATGTGACTTAACTACGGATGCCAAAAGCAAACGCATCCTGGCAGCAACAGTCACTTTTCTGTGAAAACGTCGCAAAGCCTGAAGATTGCACACTGGTGTCCGAGTCGTTTTCCATATCGGCAGAACAGATTTAGGAACAAGAATCAAGCCATAAAATTCTGACAGGGACCATCACGGTCTTGATGCTGGCCGTCCCGATATTGTCACACCAGTTGAATGCGCAGTTTTGAGGGTTTTGATCGCAGCGGTGGGCGGAATAGATGGGCAAGGAACAAGACTTACCGAGCGTAAATCACGTTCAAATCGTGAACACCAAGTAGTAGGAGAGCTGCGATACCAATTAGCATCGCAGGCTTTGTGGATTTGCGAGGTGCATATGAAGAGCAGAAAATGGACTTTCAAGGACGTGGCCGAAAATAAGGTTGAGGCAGGTTTTCGGGCAGGTAGTTGTTCCACATCCACGATGCCTAAATCACGAGGAACCAGGCAACTCTGCAACGACGCACACCTCGGCGAGCCACGGCAAACGGGAATACAAGACCATCCGCGCAACAAACATCTTTGGAGAAATGCGGGGCACTTACTGCTGAGGGAACGGAGAATGCGAGAACAACCAAGTCGTTAGATATAGATGTCGTCAGACCTGAACCGAAGCATTAGCACCACACGGGAATCAGTCCAACGCTGCCAAGATGCCTACCTTCACGCCAAATCTATTCCAGAGGATGCGAATCTGCGAAACCGAAACCGGGAATTGGGAACGAATCGAGAAAGACTTTGTCCAGACCCAATGCCGAGACTCCGAAAAGCAGTCGTACAGATGAGAATAAGAATCTCTCAGACGCCGTCACGCCGTTACAAGAAATGAAATGCGTGGGAGGGGTGGAGATTGGAAAACACAAAGTTCGTAGGTTGAACGTATGCCCTACCAAAAATTCCAAAGGAATGTGGTATGAAAGCTGAAACGTTCCGGAAAAAAGTCGAACCTATTGCAGCTCTGTTAGCAACTGACGGCAGATACTTGGCATTGTCTGATCTGGCTATGGCAGGGGCTTGGTTCTATCTTTGGTTCGTTTGGGCATGGCCTGTTGCTTCATTCTCGAGTCTGGTAAGGCCTGCTGACTCGCATAGGGTATCCTCGAGCGCATTGGTTTCCAATGGAAGAATTCCGATAGGTGGATGATACCCAACAACACCGCAATAACCCACGGGGCGACACCTGGTGGTTTGCGCAAGTACGCCAGGCTCCCGTCAACTGGGAAACTGGTCTCCGATTCGAGTTTGGAGTTCTGCTCGGCTACCAGTGTTGGTTGGGTCGCTGACTCCAGAGCCCGATGTCTTCGACCAGCCCGCATTTGTGGAGGTACCACAAGCGACATTTCAAGCTCAGCGCATTTCGCGCAGTTTGCGCAGTCGCTATCATCTGCTGGGCCATAAGAATGCGGAGCCGAAACTATGCTATTCCATCCGTTGATATGCCCCGTAATTTTCCCCATTGGCAGACGCTGGCGCGTTGAGTGACCCGGCGAGCAATTCGAATCTCGATTCCGAATACGACGTCAGAGAGGGGTATGAAATCGATATGTCGAGCACAGTTTTGCGATAAAACGGCCAGGATTGGGAAGATTGGCATGAGGCCACAAGTAGTCGCTTCGAGAGTATCGGAATCATCCATCTTCGGCTGCCCGAGGGGCAGAATCGGGCGGTCGGGTTGATCGGCGAATGCGCAACAAATGCCCTACTGCGGGGCGAAGAGGCGCTCCTGTGTGCCTCTCTTCCTGGTGGTACGTCCCAACATCTTCCAGACCAGTTGTGGCGATTTCAAGGTAGTATCTACCATTGCGCTCGTTGTCCTCGTCATGATGCGCTTGAGGTGGACGAGGGACTGGCCACGAACTCCAGATCTCGCATCGCAGGCAGGCGCCGTCCGATCCACATGCTCAATGCCACAACACCAGATACAGACAATGATATGAAAGAAAAAAAATACCAGGGCAGATAGAACTTACTTTTAGGCGCCAACAAAAACAACAGTAACTCTCACAGCCAACTTTCCAAAACACGCGCAAAGGAAGAGCCGTGGGAACCGTGATGATAATTGAGGGGGAAGGGAGGGATGTTGAAGGAGAGTCGCGGGATGAGTCGAAGTGCGGGAGAGGCAGTGAGAAAAGACAGAGCTTTTTTTTTTTCCTAACCTTGCCTTGTTTGGGCCTTGGTCTTGGGAACAATCGGGGCGCGGGGACGAGGGTACGAGGGTAGGGGAAAATTATCGAGCAGGGGGGGTGCGCTGCCGTATCCGCCGACAAGGGATCTGGGATCTGGGCGTGCTAAGGGTGGCACTGAAACACGACGATGTGCTACTGGCAAGTGACGGAGCTGCTGCAGGGTGCGAATATCGACGAGCTGCCCGAAGTTACGGAGTCTCCGGATACAAACGGCGTCCGTGGAGGGAGGCAATCCCAGGGATAATCAACGGCGCCAGATGCGACAAGGGTCCTTTTATCACGAATGACCGCTTTCGTTGAAACAAGTCTGCAACAAAGACGAGCGAAGCTATGTGGAAAGGGGATAATGGAAAGTCAGTGGGAGGAAAACCGGCCAGCGAGGGCCTCTGGAAAACATGCACAAACAGTGACGACGGGGACGCGGATGCGCAACAGCGTGTGAGCGTGTGAGCGTGTGAGTGGGTGCGGTAGAGGGTGGGAGTCTCTGGATGGGTGTGTGTGCGTCAATGTGGAGAGAATGGAAGGGAGGAGAAGGACGAGGAGGCGACACTGTGGGCCCGCCGCCTGGGCTTCTCTAGCACGAAGAAGGTCCTCCTGCACAGTACGCATCGACATTTGGCCAGGACCAGTGCCAGCAGATACGCAAAAGTGATGAGGGAATGGCAGCGGGCCTGGAGACTGCAACAGCTACAGGGCAGGGACGGGGTGTGCTTTGCGCTGCACGCTGTGCCCTACCACCATGGCGATGGGGCTAGCGGTGTCTGGCAGGGCATGTCTTGCCCTACCTCTTGACCTGGTTCCGGTAAACGATTTGTGACCTGCACGAAACACGAGCACCTCGGTACAGTATGGGTCAAGTACCGTGTACGGAGCGAATGAGCAAGGTTCAGGCGGGCTGAGAACGGGTGGACAAGAGGAAGCTTTCCTCCCAAAAAGCCTGTCGCGCTGAGCAGACTTTGGTGGTGTGGCTTCGACAACCAGGGGCTATCCCTGCACAGGCGTGCCACTATCAGGCATGTCTGGGGCGTTCAGATGGAGCCCTAACCCGCTGTGGATTTCAGCACTCAATACCTTCGATGCTATGCTAGGCTGGCCACAGTGCCAGACGCTGGGCGCTGGGCGCTGGAGGCAGGACGGCCGGGGCGAGATGAACGATGTGACCCCTGCTACCAAAGCCCTGCCTGCCTTGTGGACCATGAAATCATTGGGCGTCTGGGAGGAAGATGGGATAGATTGATTTGATCGAGCGGCCCCGATCTAGGTAAAGTAGGGCATAGTGAGAGGATGCGGAGGAAAAGTGAGGGATCATCGCAAGCGTGGTGACAGTGCAATAACAGTGCCTAGGCCTACCACCAGACTGGCGAATTATCAAGAACAAAGGAGGGGATTCTGGCGTCACTGGTACATGCACTCGCTCCGCATCAGGATGGCGGAGATGCCCAGATGAGAGAAATGGGTAATCTCACTCGCAGAATTGGGAGTTGGGGTCACATTCCCAACTTGGAGATTAAAAAAAAAAAACAAGGTCGACCAGAAAGAGTAGAAAAAAAACCAGAATACCAGTGTTCTTCATGCTACGCTAAAACGATTTGTTTAGAGTTCGCTCTGGCCCGGCGATCGCATGGAATGAAGGGGTAGGGTTACCACGGTTCAAGACGACAGCAAAATTCGTTGTCCCAAACACACCAATGTGATCATGAGAGCTGACTCTCAAAGGCGGTACGCATAAGCGCACGCACCATCATCCGGGCTTTGTCTCAACTCATCATTTGACCTGGATGCTTGGTCGTTGCGAGAGCTTGGAGCTGGGCCACGGCGGGAAGCGATTGCAGGGCTGTCCGAAATTGGTGTCTCAATCCACCGAGGCCCCTTGCTTCCGGCAGCGTCTCTTGACGGGAAGCCGTTGGACGTGTCAAGCTGCCGTGGTCGTGCCGTCCGAGACTCAGTCGCATCAGTGTGCCACACAGCGAGACAGCGGGCCCGGCGCGAGCCCCAGTAGGCGAACAAGCTATCTTTCCAAACGTCCGTGGCCACAAGGAATCCGGAGCCGTGCCGTCGAGCTTGGCCCCCACAGCTGGCACTGTCAATCTGTCCATTCCCTCAGCTGACGATCTAGACGTTGCTAATTGCGTCCCAACTGCCAATTGGCCTTCCAAAAAGCTTCGTTGTCGATGAACGGATGAATCGAGACCAACCAGAAACATGATGCTCAGGCCGTGTTGTGGTCGAGCCGCTTCCGTGCATGTAATGTTCCTGCGTCTGGATTTAATTGCAATGAGCTCAGCTGGTCTCACACAGGTCTCTCGCTATGAAGCTCGACACAAATGTCCTCTTCAATCACCTCCCTTGACCTGTGCTAATGGATGACCAAGGACGCTGAAGTGATACGCTGTTGATAGCCCTCGTGCACGGGGCGTTGTCTTAGGGGGGGCGCAGTGGCGTGGATGCAACAATTAGATGAGGACAGGGCTTGGGGTCCTGGCGTCGACCAGATCTTGGTACATCACTCCAAACAGGCCAAAGCTAGCACTAGGGTTTGGAGCCAACCTTGTGGTGGGTGCTGATTTGCTTCTCCCCACGAGACCACAAGATGAATGTGTGAATTTTGACTCCTCACGCCATTCAGGCTACGGCCAGGTTGCAGAAGGGCCACCGTCGCCAGATTGTTATTCAGCCATCGCCTCCACTGACCCCGGATAGGATGGGCTTGAATTGGAAGGGTGGCGCCGCAGCGCGCCGTCGCAAGTGGTCTGGCGAATCAGAAGCAAATGGCCGCCTTTTCCAAGCATGTGGGTTCTTTGGTGCCAGTGGATCTGGCCGACACGTGAGAGATTATTTCGTACATTGGCCGCGATGCAGCATCTGCACAAGGGTATGAGGTTGAACGGCAATGGCCCGAATACCGAACGTGGTTTGCCATTAATTTGATCAGGGCGAGCTATCTGCGGGTTTGCCCAGGAGGTGCATCGAATGTCCCTCACGCATCACACAACTACGCCGGAAATGTCACGGAGGGAAAGTGCTGGGCCAATAAATACCGACGGTATCTTTAAGTGAGGATTTATTACTTGAAGTCGGGGGGTTCCCTGAAGCCCCAAAGTTCCCAGGATAGGCTTCAATCCGGCGATTGAATATCGTCCCGAGAAAAAAAAATTTGCATAGGTAGGTAGGTATACGAGTAAAGTACATATGCGTATTCACTATACCATGAACCGAACAAACCCTGTCGCGCAGCCAACCTTCCTAGCCAATGAAGCCAGGGGCCGGTCATTCTGAATTGTCGTCGATTCTGTAAGCCCCTGGCCAATTTCTCATTTTCAATCGCTTAATCGACCCGATTGCAGCCTGGCTTTGCGAGAAGTGAGCGTCGACATCATTCTCGCCATGTATCCAGCCGCATCCGTCGCAACCAGGGCCCCGGATACTGCTTGCAGATCAGCCAGCATCCCTTGCAACCCTCCCCAATTCCTCGAGCTCGGCCGTGAACCGATGACGAATGGCGGCCATTTTTAGAAGCCCGAGAATCTGAAATAGGCCAGTGACAAATGTCAGCCCGACTCTGCCCAGCGCATTGGTGTCAATGCGACAGGCTTTGACGCGGTTTGCTCCCAGTTCTGGGGTTGCTCGCTCTCGTCTTCGCCAAGTCGGGAAACGTGCTGAGATTTTTAGCTCGCAAATGACACAAGAGTCACATCATTTCTGACAGGCATTAGTTAGTAGCTCTGTGGTATCCAAGACTTCTTGTGTCCGGGTCCGGGGGCCTAGGGCGTGCCGTTAACGGGCGGGGCGTCGCTTTGTTTCAGCCCGCCAAGGCAAAAAAGCCCTTCCCTTTTTTTTTTCCACAGTGATGATGCCATGGATGCCCTACCCATGTCCTTCTTGCTTGCTTCTGCCCAGGAACGTTGCTTATTTGGCTTTACCTTGGGATAGGCCGCCGCCGAGTGACATGGCAAAGGCCTTTGTTTCTTTTTCGATTTTTCTTCTTCTCTCTAGATTCTAGAGCCAATGACACTTGCTAGTGCAGCTGAGGCGAGACCATGTCAGAACCATCTTGTCCAGTGGAGAACGCTGTAGCAGCGCCCGTCTATTCATTTCCAAGTAGAGAAAAAAACAACATCTCATACATTCGCTTTTCTTTTTGGCTCAAACTCGGCCTTTTTTTTTTCCTATCGGGTTGCCGAAATGAGCGACACTGCCACAATCTAATTGCGCAGCAGTTGCATTCCCAAGGCAAGACGCACGATTGGACTCAAACCAAGCGACATCTTGGCCTCGCGGATGGATTCTCTGACGATCCTAGCCTGCTCCCTGCCAGTCCACATCGTATAGCCCAAACAAAATCTCCCGACGTTTCCGGCTATGGCCACTCAGTCGGTCAGGTGGACGCAGTGACCAATCCGGTTTCGAGTCTGCCGAGTTGGCACTCTCGCAGCATGCCACTGGACCCGACTATGATGACGATGGACAGAGTTGACTTTCGCAACTTGTTTGCAACAAGTTGCCCGTTGAATTGGAACCTCACCCTCCGGAGTGCGCCGAAGACGCGCGTGAGAGGTCCTTGTCCACGCAAAGTAGTATTGGGCATCTGTTGTTACCTCCTGCTATGTACACCGCGGCGGTATCGGTCACACCAAGACAACACTGGGGTTCCTGTTGGCTTCTCTTGCATAAGGGTCTTGGTGCACCCATGCGGGAAGTCGACTGAGGTTAGAGACCGTAGCAAACTGATCGCCAATTCCCGCACCCAAATATCACCATGTCGCAGCATCTATCAAATAGATGGTATGGTTCTAATTTCCCCATGAAAGCAGCCTACAACTGTGTTCCATTTTGCAATTCACCATAACACGACATGACAACCATGCCATTTGCGCGCTGCATCCGTGGAGCAGCGTCTCACCTCACCTGCGCAAGTCCCAACATTGAGCACATTCAAAAAGCAATCAATTGTGCAGTACAGGGCGTATACAGTACGTTCGAGGCCTGACATACTTTTTTTTTTTTGTCACAGCGCCTCAAAGCCCATTTTCGACATTGTGGCATCGAGATACAATCTCTCGAACCAATCTCCTGTTGCGCTTTGCTATTCTAGTCACGTGATCACTGTATGTCTCAGACTGCTCGTATCTTCTATGCTTAGTCAGTGCTACGATCACCGCCCAGGTTCATCGAAGCAACTCGTCACCAAGAGCTGCCTGCATCAGGTCGCGAGGATATATCGTAATCGCCTAGCCTGCTTCCCCGGACCCGTTTGTGTTCTCCAAAAACTCTTCGTTATTTGCGTTTCTTGTGTGAAGTTGACAGATTCCATCGTTTCCGTGACGGCACAACCCCGCGCCAACCTCAGCCTGAATACAATTCGAGGCTGCACATCATGGCGGCCCCTCCGACAAAGGAGCGGGAATTACAGCTACTGGACAGCGTCGAATTGAAGATTCTTAATGTCGCGAACAAGGAGAAGAAGCTTCACGAGCTTCTGCAGCGGTACCTTGCCCCAGTGCTGCTCAAGGCGGCCAGCGAGCATGCGCAAGTGAGAGCTAAGGTGGGGCTTCATCTGAGCTTCATAGCATCTTGTCGCTCACATTCTACAATAGGTTGTCCAGATATTTACGCGACTCAAAACCTTCATTCAGCCTCCAGAGTATGCATCTTGCGGTTTTCGCGTCTCTAATGGTCAGCAAACGAGTACTAACGGTCTGTGTATAGGGTTATTTTGCCTGTCAGTGCGCTACTAGACCAATACAAGTCGAGTGACTCGCCGTTGGTCAAACAACTAGATCTGTCTGCTATCCAGCATAGCTTGGAGCGCCTTGATGATGATGAGCGAAGAGACCTGCTCCCTAAAGCCCTCAAAGGGTTTGCCAAGGAAGAAGGCCAATCTCGAGCTGGTGCCATTTTCCACATCATCCTACGACTTATACTGGACATGAAAATCCCTCCAAGGGGTAGCAAAGAGGATGAAAACTTCAGAGACACCATAGGTCTCTCTGATGAAGCTGATTCAAAGTATCTGGCCAAGCTCATCAGTATCTTTATGAGACTAAGGGCTCCAATTGGCTTAATGGATTGGGTCGACGCAAACAAGCACTACACACTAACTGAGCAAGAAGTCAATCTTGTCACTGTCGAGAATCCCGGCTCGCACAAAGTTTTTCAGCGCTTTGCAGAGATTAAGTTGAAACTCGTAGCTTTCCTAGCCAGCGGTGCCTTCACAGATGAAGAAAAGTTCCTCTCTGCTGTTTACGCAGCGTCGATTTACGACGCCAAATTAGCATCATCGGGTGAAGAGATCCTCAAGAGAAGCAAGGTGTCTATGGAAAATGAAGCTCTCGTGAAGCAACTATTCCAAGACTACATGTTTCTACCGATCCCTTTTCGAGTTCGAATTCTAGGCGTACTTTCGAAGTCTATGGTATCCACAACCATGGAGGAGCAGATTTTACCGATGATAAAAACAGACTTGACTCCGAATAGGTCAAGCCCTGAACCCGACCAAAAACGGCGGCCGGGTATTTCCATACCTGAGACAGCCAAACTCCACGGCGCCTTATTCCAGTATTTCGCATGGGTAGCCCGTGTTGGGCCCTCAAGAGAAGGATTTGCAAAGATCGCAGCCAGGCTCATCGCAGAAATGAGAACTTACATTATAAAACAGGGGTGGCCTGAAACTTCCACTCCACACCCTGATCTTCGATCAAAGGCTTATGAAATGATCGGGTCGCTAGCAAGAGGCGCAGGCTTGCCTGTCGACGAAAAGGTCGCACTGGCCGAATTCCTCTTCCGCTCCCTCTCAGAAGATACACTCAACGATGCCGTTATCAATATTGACGGAGCTCTTTCCAGTTTAGCGGCAGCCATGCCTGTCATGACGCCTAAAGAAGCCGAGCCATTGAAGACAATGTTGCTCACATACATGATGCTTCCTGATGAGCCAGAGCAGTATATGCGAAGCACACGACACGCTGTTGTCAAGTGGGCCAATCAATGTCTCAAATTTTCCGATGTCACTGCACGTTGGATCGACATTCTTGCCATTGCCGGAATCCCAAACGAGCGAAATGATGTTATTGAACAGGGACACAAGGGTCTTGACCCATGGACATATTTTGCCCATAATGAGGAGAGTCCATCTCTTCCAGACTGGCGTGACATGGTGATTACATTCTTTGGGACATTGGTTGATCCGAAAACACACACTGAACCTCAGTCATTGCCCGAGTTGAAGGTGGAATCACATTCAGTGTTTCAGAACTTTGAGGGGCCTCGACTGGCTGCGTTTCCAGTCGCGCTACGTTACATCAAGCACATCCTTTTCCTGACTGCCCTGGATGACTTCAAAGTTGAACCAGATTGGATGCAGGCCCTTGATGCTCGGGTCAAGACTGACATCAGGAGTCGCGAAAAGATTCTCGCATATCTCCATACCGTCGACAGCGGATTCATCGTCTTTTACCTCAAGGCGTGTCTTGACGGGGCCTCTCTCGAGGATTCCCCAATCACGGAAGAATGCATTCGCTGCTTCGTTGATGTGGCATCCCTGAGCCCAGGTGGCGCTCTCGGCTTCCTGACACGATTTAGCAATAACCTCCTTCCGCTCATCAAGTCCAACAACAAAGAAATCCGCACACTCGGGGCCCGAGCCACGGGCATTTTGGTTTCACACCTTGCCAATGACTCTGACTCTGTTGAGAACTATTGCAAGACGTTGTACTCATTGTTTAGCAACGCCGAGAAGGCCGTCGGCTCGGATCTCAACGCTGCAGAGGGAGCCCTGCTCGCGTTCAGTCACGTATGTTCGCGATGTGTATACTACGGACGACCTCTTCCAAGCCAGGCTTCATACCCTTCATCCTTGCTTACAGGCGAGAACGTCATGTCGTCCCTTCACGATACCGCACTAGAATCGTTTGCACAGCTGTGGACGGCCGCATTAGCCATACCCCCGCGCGAGGGCAGCGAGTCCATTCAGGTTATTACCGAAAAGCTAGTAGTTCAAGCAAAGAAGGGCAATGAGAAAGCTATCCTTGCCCTTGGAAGGCTTGCTGCTGGTCTAGAAGAGACTGTGGAGGATCAAAGCTCGGATGAGAATGGCGACGGCTGGTCACACGGAGCTCTCGGTTCAATCCTGACGGGACTTTTTGGTCTTCACGAGATCAAACGAGTCGAAGTACAATTTACGGTCGGTGATTCCATAACCGCGGCAATCGCTCGTTGGGACTCAGACTATGTGAAACTCACGATGGATGTAGAGTCTCGTGGCTCTCAGCAGCGCGCTGGTTCCCGAGGTTCAAGATTGGTGGGTGTTCTCAATAAAATTTTCAAAGATTCAAAGGCCACGAAGCCGTCGCTTCTCAAGGCCTCTGGAATCTGGCTCTTCTGCATTGTGCAGTACTGCTCTCACCTTCCAGAGGTTCAGTCAAGACTTCGAGAGGCCCAAGCTGCATTCATGCGCCTTCTCAGCGCCAGGGATGAACTCGTACAGGAGACAGCGTCACGCGGTCTGTCCCTGGTTTACGAACGAGGTGATTCTGATCTGAAGAGCGCACTGGTTAAGGACCTGGTGTCTGCCTTTACCGGCACCGGCGCACAGCTCAAGGTCGATGAGGATACGGAGCTGTTTGAGCCAGGTGCGCTCCCCACTGGCGAAGGCAACTCCATCACTTCTTACAAAGATATTGTAAACCTTGCAAATGAGGTCGGTGATCAAAGACTTGTGTACAAGTTCATGTCGCTGGCTGCGAACGCTGCAACTTGGTCTACTCGATCTGCATTTGGTCGCTTCGGGCTCAGCAACATCCTTTCAGACTCGGAAATCGACCCCAAGCTATATCCCAAGCTTTTCAGATACCGGTTCGATCCTAACCAAAACGTTCAGCGGTCGATGGAGGACATTTGGAAAGCTCTTGTCAAGGACTCTGCCGGGGTCATTGATACCCATTTCGATGCCATCTTGGAAGATCTTCTCAAGAGTATCCTCGGGCGTGAGTGGCGAATGCGAGAAGCAAGTTGTGCTGCAATCTCAGACCTTATCCACGGAAGGCCTTTTACTCAATACGAAAAGTACTACCGAGACATCTGGACAGCGGCGCTGAAGGTGCTTGATGATGTTAAGGGAACTGTGCGAGAAGCAGCTCTGCGACTATGCATGACCCTGTCCAACGGACTCGTGAGGCAACTTGAAGAGGGCTCTAACGAATCGGCTTGTAAGGCGATGATAAAGGAAGCCCTCCCTTTCTTGCTCTCTGATAAAGGCGTTGAAAGCTCAGTCCAGGAGGTGCAAATATTCGCAACTGTTACAGTCTTGAAGATTGCAAAGCAAGGAGGCAAATCGCTTCGCCCTTTTATCGCCGACATGGTTTCGCAACTTCTTGGATTGCTTAGCTCCATCGAACCACAGCAAATCAACTACCATTACCAAAGACTCAACGAGGATAGCCGTGATGAGCTTGACAAGCTCCGCTCCCAGATGGTCAACAGGTCGCCCATCTCTGAGGCTATCGAGGATTCCCTTCGATTCGTTGATGCCGAGGTCATGGCTGAACTTGCTCCTAAGCTCGAGGCTGCAATCAAGAGTGCCCTCGGTATGCCTACCAAAATCGGCTGCAGTCGAGTGTTGACTACACTGTTTACCCGTCACACCAACGACATCAAGCCGTTTGCTGCACGATTCCTCCAAATGATGGAGAAGCAAACCATGGATAAAAACGACCAGGCGAGCCAGGCGTATGCTCGCGCCACAGCCTACATGATGCGAGGCGCACCAGACTCTGCTAAGCAACGATTCTGTGAACGCTACATCAACATGTACTTTAGCGCTGAGGATGAATCCAAGCGCCAAAAGGTTGCGGACGTGATTGTGGCCTTGGCGAAAATCTCACCCGACCACTTTTCAGCACTCGAAACTGAATTGCTGCCTTTTTCCTATTTCGGGGCTCACGACACAGACGAGTACACAAACAAAGCGTTCGAGCAGGTGTGGAGCCAACATGCTGGGAGCAGTCGCACCGTAGTCCGTTACGTCTCGGAGATTGCAGGCCTCGTTGAACGATGCTTGGATACACAGCAGTGGGCACTTCGACACACCGGAGCATTTACTGTTGCAGCCATGGTAAAGGACGTTTCCAGCGCCAGCGACGCAAGTGGCCAAATTAGCGATGCCAATCTGAACAAGATCTGGCCGGTTTTTGATAAAACCCTGGCCTTGAAGACATTCCCCGGCAAGGAGAAGCTTCTGGATGCCTATCCAGAGTTTGTCGAGAAAGGCCGAGCACTTTGGACCACGGACTCGAAGGTTGCGGCCCAAATGAAGAAGGTGGCACTACGAGAGGCTAAGAGAAACAATGAAGAGTATAGGGTGCCTGCATTCCGCTGTCTTTGGAAGTTTGCCAGGGCTCGGGATGACCTTGACCTCCTGGACGAGATTGCAGACATTGTGAAACCGCACATGGAGGAATTCAAGGACGAGGACAAGATGGATGTTGACTCAAAGGCAGACCTACCAGAGAAGACTGCCTCAAATGGTCTCGAGGCTGTTGCCCGAGGATATAGCCCTGCAAAGATGAAGGAGGACTCTCTGGCTGTCGTCAGCAAAATTCTCGAGCTTCTTAAGCCATTCCTCTCGAGCCCCAAATTTGCGACAATCAAGCGCCAGGTGTGGTACGAGTGCGTACATGACCTCATGGATGATGCAAAGGCCCCTTCAACGGCGGCAAACGATGACAAGGGCGTGGCAGTCACATATCTACTGAGCCTGGACATGGATCTAGTGGATGTCGGTACTGAACCACAACGGGTAATGAGAGCCAAAGCAATTGGGGCTACACTAAAGGCAAAGGCCAGGGGTGTGTTTGGGCAGTCTGGGCCGGGCATCGACCAGTTTAAGGAGATGGTCAACGGAGCACTGGCAGGCGAGCGTTCATTGGAAGTACAAAAGATCTTGAAGGACATTCTGGCCGAGTTGGCATAAAAGTGTGTGTAATTGGGCATATTTTGATAGCGCAGGAGTACCCTTGTAGGTTATTCTGAACCTATGCTGAGTGTGTTGCATTTGAAAATGAAAGTATTCCCTTGCGAATTTTATGCATGCGATTGAGATCAGTGGTCATAAGCGTAAGGCTGGGGACTAATTATGTCATGGTGATCAAATTGTGTCTGGGCTGGGTGGTATGACATAATTACGCGTGGTGTAGGTGCATGATGATTTGCAATGGGTAAATGATCAACACCCGTTTTATAGACAACAAATGTAGCTATTTCACTAAATATGGAAATATTGATAATATTCAACATTAAGAAATGCTATTTTGTAATGGATAAAATAAATAAAAATAAATAAAAGGCAATACAGCGTTAGGGAACCACCGAGCGAGCCTGGTCAGGCTGCGGTTTAGGGTAGGGTGGTAGTCGCGTAAATTGATTTTCCGCGACACCGTCCGGCCAGGGCGACTTTTTTTTTTTAAACAACGGTTGCGTCACTGTGGTTGGGTGCCTGTGGGGGACCTATGATGTGTGCCGGCACTTTGGCACTAATTAACAACTACATCGACTCTATTCTGAGCTTGGGTGATTCTGGAATCCGGGCATCACGTCAAGTCAAGGCAGAAACGACCACGACGCATGGGAGAACCGAGACCCGCAGGCCATCCATTGCACAGTGACATACATACCCTGTTGGTGGCGGTTGCACAATCTGCTAATTTATAGGCGGGGCAGCAGCATCTTCAGAGGCCCTCACCCACCGCCCGCCCAATCGCTGGCCGGTACTTGAAGATAGCATCGCACCGACATCAAACGTTTCCCACGCCGCCTTTTCTTTTTTTTTCTTTCCCCCATATCTCCGGATCCCTCGCCCGCCTGCTCTGCAACGCTCTCCGCTGCCAGGTGTTGGAGACGAGCACTGCCTTCTTTTTCTTCTCCTCCCTCTACTTCTCGCCCTCCCCGCTCCCCTCCCTCCCACTTTCAAACCTCCCACTTCCGGTTCCGCTTTCGCTCCAGCGCCGCTCGCCATGGACGAAAACATTGCCACCTTCAACGCCATCACCGGCGCGAGTCCCGAGGTTGCCCGCAGCTTCCTCGAGATGACGGCCGGCAACTTTGAGCGCGCCATCGAGCTCTTTTACGAGAACCCCGACCTAGCCTCTGGCGTTGGAGCTGGCCTCTCGGCCAACGCCGCCAGCTCTACGCCTCCCCCGCGATCCAACAACATCGGGCGGCAAGACGACGATGGCGTCATCCACATCGACAGCGACGACGACGAGGACATGCAGTTCGACAACGACTCGGACAATGAGGAGAACGAGCGCGCCGCCGTTGCACAGGCTGCCGCCATCGCCCAGGAGGAGGAAGACATGGCCATGGCCAAGCGTCTGCAGGAGGAGCTATACCAAGAGAACCACGGGTCAGGCCAAGGAGCTGACGACGTGCGGGCACCTATTGCCCGCACCACCGAGACGCTCGTGGCCCCCGGAGGCGGCTGGACCGGAGACGATAACGGCGTCGAGGCTGCCCTTTTGGAGCAGCTGCGGAGGAGGCGACAACAGCCTGGTGAGCCTAAACCAGGCCAATGTATGCACCGTATCCACACTGACACATAATCTATCAAGGTCGATCTGGCGGTCCCTTTTCACAGCAGATTTGGTCCGACCCCGAACGCCCGGTTGCATCGTCTCAACCAAACGAGAATGGCGCCCATGCGAGACGCCTCGAAGACCTGTTTCGACCACCTTACGACCTCATGGCTCACATGAGTTGGGATGAGGCACGAACTCTGGGCAAGGAGGATAAGAAGTGGATCATGGTGAACCTGCAGGACATGAGTGACTTCAACTGCCAGGCTCTCAACCGCGACATCTGGAAGGACAAATCAGTGCATGACATTGTGTCGGAAAACTTCATCTTTTTGCAGTATGACAAGGACTTTCCCGACGCCGAAGAGTATATTACCTTTTACTTCCCCAACCGGACCCACGAGAATCCCGACAACTATCCCCACGTCTCCATCATCGATCCGCGGACGGGCGAACAGGTCAAGGTGTGGAGCGGCCGGCCATTCCCCACCGCCGCAGACTTCCACGCCGAACTGGCCGAGTTCCTCGACCGCTACAGCCTTGCCGCCAACAGCAAAAACCCCGTCGCAAAGTCAACAGCATCCAAGCCTCGGGTGGTGGATGTGGACCGCATGACGGAGGAGGAGATGCTGGAGATGGCCCTCCAGAACAGCCTGGAGAGCTCCGCGAACAAGGCGTCGAGTTCGGCGTCCAACGTGCACGACCCGGATGCCCTGACCAAGACGCCAGAGCCATCGGGGGCCGTCGAAGGAAAGGGCAAGGAGCCCGAGGAAGCGCAGAACCCTTTTGCCCAGATCGCCAGCACCAACCCGCACACAGAGCCCGAGAACAACCCTGCCACAACAACGCGCATTCAGTTCCGACACCCCACCGGCCGTGTTATTCGCAGGTTCTCCCTGCAGGACCCGGTGCGTAGGATCTACGAGTGGCTTAAGGCGGCGCCCCTGGAGGGTAAGGAGGGAATTGAGTTTGAGTTAAAGAAGATGCCTCAGGGCCAAGACTTAATGGAGCACTTGGATGAGACCATCGCGGACACGGGACTGAAGCAGGGCACAGTCATGATTGAGTTTATCGAGGACTAGAGGATGCGAGTGTCAGGAATGACATGACATGCACGGCGATGGACTGCCATGGTACATATGGGACCGTGAAGTGTGTGGGATGATGAGTGACGGTCATTCTTCTTTTTTCTCTTTTTTTTTTCCCTTTTTCCTTTTCTTCTTCTTTTTGCTTTGTTTGCCCATAGATGAAAGGAACGAACTGGACTGGATCGGGGCGGACAGAGCTGGTCTGAATGGCCTACCGACAGAGATTACGAAAGCATGCATCGGGGTAGGGAAAGGATCAGTCGGCATTTTGATCTTATTTTTACTCGGGGTCGACTGTGTTCTGAGGGGACTCCTTTGCTTGATACGGACCGGGAGCCTAGGTAGTTGAACTTGTTATTATTAGACGCGTCTGCACTTGTGATAGACAGGGCAGCACAGGGCATGACAGAAGATGGCGGCAGGACAATTGATTCAGTTGCAATGTGAGGGAGAGAAAACGTTTTGACGCTCGCTTAATGACGCCATGCAGGAACATGGCGGGAACGGAAAGAAAAAAAGGACAAGTCATGACGGCCAGACAAGGTCTTTGTTTACCCCGTAGTTTCGGAGCTAGAGTAGCGAGGGATGGCGACCAACCAACGGCAACGGACAAAGGATGAGGCATGGAAATGAGCAAGAGGAGATGAAAGACAGGGCGATGGAGAGTTTGGGTTAGTTCGCGCGTGGTATAAAATGACATGGCAGCCACTCGCTCTTGGCTAGGCCAAGTGGCCGTCGGGTTCACAGACATGCAATCTCGTGCCTCTCCCAATCGTATGGCTCAGGAACCAGGAACCATGCGTCTTGCCGGATCGGCAGATTTCCCGGTGGCCAATGGCCGGGGGTTTGAAATGATGGTTTGGCGGACGCGGCGTGATAGGGTTCGCCCAAGGAAGGGAGCTTTCAGCCATTCTGCGCAGCTCGATTCAAAACGGTGTCGGGCCTGGTTGCCATGCGCTCCGACTTGACTGGATGACACGAGCTGACGCCATCTGACCCGTCCCCGATGTTGCTGGGCTGATTGCCAGGGGAGGCGTCTTTCTTTGTTACTGGGGTTGTTAGCGTCTAACATCCCCCACCGTCGCATCCTCCCCGCGCGACGGGCCCTTTTGGAGGGCAGCCCTAGGCACTGGCCAGGCACATGGACTAGGGTGACGGAATAGTTAGAGGGCTCAAGGAAAGAGGCAGATGGGTGTTTTTCTTTCTTTTTTTTCTATTCAGTGTATGATGAGAAGAGTTGCAATGGAACTTATCATATTTTTATATGGAAAAGAATAATACGGTATTGCAATCCTCAGTTTCGTCTTTATTCGTAAAAAAAAAAAAAAAAACTGCCTTCTCTCATCCATCTTCCCTCTTTGCCGCCTCTACTTACAAATTTAGAGCCCCCCCATGTTGCTATCCTTTTTTTTTTGTCGGCCGCTTGCAAGGGCGCCCCGTTAGCTACGTAACCATTCCCCTCATTCCCACTGCGCACAGGCTGTGACGCCCGCTGGTCACACCAAGCAGCAAGGTCCCTGGGCTGGTTGCTGCTCAACAACCCCCACAGCTGCAGAAGACGGGAAGGGGAAAAAAAAAAAAAACACGGCGCTGGCGAATGGAAGCGGCCATTGCATGGGAGTGAGCTTGTCCAAGAAAACAAAAGAGACACCAGGGTCTGTAAACAGCGACCAAGCTTGCACCGACCTAACCCGCACCTGTTTTTGCGTGTGATTTTTTCTTCTTTTCTTTTCTGCCACTCAACCTTTTTGCTGTTGCTGCTACTGCTGCTGCTTTACCGTTTCACTATCTTTCATCCCTCCTTTTTTCCCTTTCCTGTCTTACCTGCCTACCGGCCCTAGTGTGTCTGTGTAGGTGGCCGAGACAGTTACGTCGGCGCCTCGTTATTACTTGGTGGGGATCCCGCCAAAACGACACCGCCAACTCGGTCGGATACATACAAATCGCGGGCGGCTCTTCCTCTCTCTCTCCCTTCCCGCTCCCCACACTCCACAGACGCAGGAACCGCCTGGTTGAAGTGTTTAAATACGCCGGGGCCAGCATCAATTTGCCGTCCGAAACCAACGAACCGAGTCCTCCTTGTCCTGTGCACGCCGCCAGGCACTCGCTGAGCACTGTTGACATTGCCGCCCTCCTCCCCTCCTCCGCGACGAACCGAACGTGCTCCCACTCCTACTCCCACTCCCAACCCCCGAGACCAGACAGCGGCCAACATGGCCGAGTTCGAGCGAGAGGTGGACGAGGGAAATGAGGCTTTGGACCCGGAGCTTCTGTACTCCAAGGAATTCTGCATTGGTTCGTTTCCTTGCGGCGCTGCCATGGTTGCTGTGGCGGGACAGGTATCGCTAACGAGGGGTCATGCTGGCAACAGGTGGTGGTAGCTTTGGAAAGGTCTACAAGGGGTACGCATCGAAACTCCAGTGGCTTGCGAACGGACAAATTTGCTAACTGCCGTGAATCCAGTGTCGACAAGCGCACCGGCCAGGCCGTCGCCATCAAAGTTATTGACATTGAGAGCGCCGAGGACGAGGTCGAGGACATTATCCAGGAAATCGCCATCCTGTCGGAGCTCCAGTCGCCCTACGTCACCAAATACCATGGCTCCTACGCCAAGGGAGCCGAGCTATGGATCGTCATGGAGTTTTGCTCCGGCGGCAGCTGCGCCGATCTGATGAAGCCGGGCCTGATTGGCGAGGACTACATTGCCATTATCATCCGGGAGCTGCTGATGGGACTCGACTATCTGCATTCAGATAAGAAACTGCATCGCGATGTCAAGGGTGAGAATCCACGGCCGAGTTCCCGTTGTGTAACGGTACTGACAGCGCACTCCCAGCCGCCAATGTCTTGCTCAGCTCCAACGGTCAGGTGAAGCTGGCCGATTTTGGTGTCTCAGGTCAGCTCTCAGCCACCATGACCAAGAAGAATACATTTGTCGGAACTCCCTTTTGGATGGCACCCGAGGTCATTAAGCAGTCCGGATACGACCACAAGGCCGACATTTGGTCTCTGGGCATCACCGCCCTGGAGCTTGCCAACGGCGAGCCTCCTTACGCCGATATTCACCCCATGAAGGTCCTGTTCCTAATTCCAAAGAACCCTCCCCCTCGATTGGAGGGCAACTTTACCAAGGCCTTTAAAGAATTCATTGAGCTTTGTCTGCAGCGGGATCCCAAGGACAGACCCACCGCGAAGGACTTATTGCGACATCCGTTTATTAGACGGGCCAAGAGGACCACGTACCTAACAGAGCTCATTGAGCGACACGCCCGGTGGGCTGCCACGCATAAGGGAGACGAGGAAGACACATGGGACACCAATAGTCGCAGAGAGCCCCCAAGGGAAAAGGTGGACGAAGACATGTGGGACTTCGGCACCGTCAGGCTGGTTGGCGAGCGGGGAGGAGTTGTTACAAGACCAGGGCTCAACGCCATGGACGAGAGCGCAACTAACGCGCGTGCGGCGCGGTCCGTGGAGAATTCCGATGACTACGGCGAGCGACGGCGCGAGCCCAGCCCAACAAAGGTGCGGGACTATGCGCTGCAGCCAAGCGAAACAGTCAAGGCCGCACATGCTGGTACAACAAGACAGGCGAGCCCTCAAAGGAAGCCAGTTCCTGTACCCGAACAGCAGGAACCTCCGCAACACCGTCCACTCCAATACCCCCCACCTGGATTCGGATCACCCACCAAGGTTCCTCTTCCCCAGAGCCCGATGAAGCCCGTGATAACACGAGAGATTATCGAGACACCGCGGGCGAAGCCGCTTCCCCCGGTGACTATTGGGCAATCCCCCGACTACGACCGCGAGTTGCAGAGTCAGTTGCAGCGTGATATGGGCATGCTCAACCTCAACTTGATGATGTCGCCCGAGGGAAGCACGGGTTCGCCATCGCATGGAAACGGCTGGTCTGGGCCACCGGCGCCGCCTCTGCACCAATCCCCCTCACGGCATTCTAACCCCAAGCCGGCACCATTAAGTCTCCCAGATATCCCCCCCTACAGGGGAAGCCAAAACCATGTCCAGGGCCAGAGAGTGCCGTCAGTACAGCGGGTTCCTCCCTCACCACCCACGATGCCAGCGCCACTGCAAACCCAAGGACCCCGTCCTATGCCCTCGAAATCCGAGTCTCCGGTCCCGTCCGAGTTTAGCAACCCCCCATCAGCATTTCCGTCACCGGCCCCGGCCAACCCCAACGGAGAGCTGGACGCGCTCAATGACGTCATCTTCCCGGCGTTGGAGGAGGCGCTTAAGCGGCGACAAATCCACCTCCAGCAAGTGTTCAAGCCCGGCCAGAACCCTGCACTGGTGTCGCCTAGCCAGAGGCGGGCCGAGGCTGCGCATGAGAAGCTCCGGGGACTCGTGTACAAGCTGGCCCACGTGTGCAAGGAGATTGACCACTACGACAAGGCTGAGCCTGTTGGGATGGGGCGAGAAGTGGGGAGCTTCCTGGAAGGTCTCCTCGAGGAGATTCTTGTGAGAGTAGAGCCGCTAGACGAGGATGAGGAGGTGTAAACCAGGTTATCGATGTCCACTGGGCCGGCGCATGATGAAATTCAGCCAACTGTTAGCACGAGCAAATGAGGGCGGTTCTTTGGGAGTTTTACGGGAATGGCATGGAATGAATTATTGTGTGAAATATGAGGGAAACCGGGCATTGGGGAATTACGTGTACGAACGAACGAGCGAGCGTGGGATGGACAAAGGACCGCATGATATGACAGGGATGGCTGGACGGAAGAACGAATGCATAAAAGGAATCTTTTTCTTTTTTTGCTTTATTTTTATTAAATGACTTGCATTATTATCGTTGTTATAAGATGACGCCACGTGCTGGCGGGACAAGCATGGTAATTCTTCTGGCTTTTTCTGTCTGGGAGTGGGAGTGTGGGAGAGCTGGGAGTTGCACAGGGACCTGCGTACGCTGTTACTGCAACATGAAATAAAATAATTATATGGAAGTGTTTTGTGTACTTGTGTTGGGGGGTATGAAGTGTGTTTATTATACCTGGCCATGGTAGTAAAGAAATAGGAAGATGGTCTAGATGAGGGGCTACAGTGCAACAATGGACTTCGTTTATGCTAATGTGGTATTCTTCTAATCATACTACATATAGAACATAAATGTGAATTAAATTTGTAATGCTTGATGTCACATTCGGCCTCCGTCCATGCTGGTTTGGCGGGATTGCCAGAGACGACGGCTTGACAATGCAGATTATTATCACTTATGTGCTATTTTGCAAAGGAAATAATGCACATCACAGCGAGCTACACTATGTCCGTAGCGCATATAACTAACCTGTGTTATGCTGCTATTGACGTTCACGAGGCTATATGGGCCAGAACGTGCGCGGCAGAAGCACTCTGCCGTGGGGCTTCTGACGGGTTCGACCTAACAAGTTCATCACTCGTATTAGGCCCATTTAGGGCGGCTGCTTGTTACATAAGGGACGTAGTATATACAGGATTGGAAATAAGCCAATGTTATTTTAGTACTGAGGTGAATTTTAGGTATCTACCGACAGTGTATTCTTCTGCGACCTGTAGTCGAACAGTGCATGTCCAGAATGCCTAACCCTGCAAAACCAATGGAACAGCTGCCAAAGTGTATGAATTATTGCACAATTTGAGAAATATCATGAAAGCACTATTCATGATGTATACTGTATAATGTGAGAGAGAGTTCTATAGCCGTTTACGTCCGTGGCGACGAATTTTAGCTGTGAGATGGATCATAATTAAAACCAGCAGGCTGGTGAATAGTGTGTTTTGGTCATACAAATCTCGTATCGTGCCCTCTTTAATTTCAGGTTATTTGTCTCCTTTTTTCTTTCTTTTTCCGTGTCAGGGCTGTCAAGCTGTAGGACAAGGCTGAGCATGGAGGAGAGCCATCCTGAAGAGTGGCGCACCAGACCGGGTTCACCCATGTTTGAGACGCTCTTCAAGAGGCAGCATTCAGGTAATTGGTTAGAGAAGCGCAGATTGCGACGCAGAGGTGGAGGGAGGTCCCGGATTACCGCAGGCACCATGGCTGAGTCCTGTTTGTCGGGAGCTCTGATATCGCGGCTGAAGTTTGTCAGAAAAACACTGTAAAACGTAATACAACTTTTTTTTTTAGGAATTTAATATTCAACAGTCTTATTTAAATAATTCCATTTGGCTAATAATAAAGAACCGTGGGTTCTGAACTCCGCAGAAGGGGATGTCGGGAGTGTTCTCGTTCGGGTTCCATGCCCCTCTGGGTCATTCATGCCCGATTGTAATAGAGGGAGGCCAGAAAATTGAGTGCTACGGTATCATGATATTTTTGGGCACGCTGAGCGACTATTTCGTGGTCCGAGCATCCAATAGATTGTTAAACT
Source organism: Calonectria montana (assembly GCA_022606435.1). Taxonomy (NCBI): domain Eukaryota; kingdom Fungi; phylum Ascomycota; class Sordariomycetes; order Hypocreales; family Nectriaceae; genus Calonectria; species Calonectria montana. The sequence continues at coordinate 6,307,850 of JAIZZI010000003.1, forward strand.
ATCTTTTGCCGCGGGCCTGGCCACGCCTTTGGCTTACAAACCCCGGCGATTCTTTGTCTCATCACCAAGAGTAAACACGTCCTCGAGATTTTTTATAGAGCAGAATCTATCCAAATCAACGCCATGAAATACGGAGCAACAGAATCGCCGGCTAGCGACTCCAAAGCTATGCCTAAGGCCCCAAGTAAGTATGCTGTTGGCGACCCCTATATATCTTCCCGACTCCGTCTTGCTCACTGGTCCGCCGTTGCAGGCGGAGAAAACCCAGGAGGTCATTTCGGATCCGTCTTGTCTAGGAAAAGGGCTCGCTCTGAGGAACCTCTGTTGCCGGCCAAAGCCAAGAGAATCCAATTCGAACATAGCCCAGCAGCTGGTAAGTGAGGCTCTCCTATCCCCTCTGATGGAGATGCCGACTCCTTTCGCCGCTCCAAGGACTGCTAGGCAGAATCAAACAGCCTCAGGTCCAATGAGCTCAAGAACAAGCTGGAAGCCCACTGGAAGAGCACAAACGGGCATCTTCAAGTTTCGGGTTCTGGGGTGATGTCCGGATTGGCCTCAGCGAACGGTACTTCAGGGCGTAAGCGCAAGACCCCTCCTTCGATTCCATGAACCTGGCCTCATTGTCACTTTCCTCTTTAATTTGTCTCAGTTTGGTATATATCTGTCCAGTCCATCTCCTTTGTTTATTTCTTCCCGCCATCTCTTTTCGTCATCGGTTGATCTGTCTTGTTTATTCGTGTCTCCTATTTATATAGTGCAAACGCAAGTTTAGGATCTTTGGGGTATTTGAGCTAAGCGACAAAAGCTCTTGTTGTGAAAATAGCGTAAGGTATGTAAATTAAATATAAATATAAATAAAATGAGAAATATTTATTAAAAAAAAAGAATTAGTAAAGAACCAGCGAGCCCTCGCAACTTGAACCCTTCTCCAGCACATGGGTGAATTTGTGGGGCTCCGCATTTATTACACCCAGGCCTGCCTCTGGTCTGCAACGTTTGGGAAGATTGGAACCTGTTGAGTGCCATGGCGGCATGGCTTGGTTACATTGCGCTAGCATGCCTCTTTTAACTCAAAACGGGGCCTGGACCTCGCTTTTTGTCATTGCTTTTTGGTCATGAACAGCCTACTATCCGTTGTTATGCGTCGCAAGTGAGACATGCCGAGTGTCCGCCATCCCGGAAGGCTAATACGCGCCCACTTGCAGCGGCCGGAAGATAAACTTCGGTTCCGATTTATGCCTTGAAATATGCCTAGACTCTCTTTTCATTCTTCTGCCGTGGATTCCGTCCGGATGAAGAATTGCACCTGATCTTTTCGCCTGCCAAATGTTTCATGCTGGATCGGACCGTTTTGGTGCGGGAATGCTAAGACTCTGGAGGCAGAGGCAACGCGCCAATGCGGTAGCGCCATGTCTAATATGTGAGATTATTAATATGCGGCCATAGCAGCTCCATCGTCTCCTGCTGATCATCAGCACGGGTGTCGTAGAAAAGCCCATGCTGCTCCCAGCCTGACCCCGGGCTAGATTTTCATCCATTCACTCACGCTCATTCCGATAGCCCGCTGCACAAAAACACCAAGATAAATTTATTCGTTGACATATATATATATATTCCTCACTTGATCCGACCAATAAACGCTCACTCACTGACTTGATCGCTTGACCATGAAAGTATCCAGTAGCCTCGCCCTCAACCTCGGGCTGGCCGTCCCCGCTCTGGGCTATCGCATTGACAGGGAGAACTTGGCCCCTCGAGAGACGAATCGCGCTGCCGAGGTCAAGAAGGCATTTCAGACTTCATGGGCGGGATACTACCAGTATGCGTTCCCGCACGATACTCTGCACCCTGACAGCAATGGATATTCGGATGATAGGTTTGTCTTGTCTGCGATGTCATGTTATTTCGCGACATGCTCAATTGACATGGTACGATAGGAACTCGTGGGGCGCGACGGCTATTGATGCCCTGTCAACCGCCATCCTCATGAATGAAAAGAATACGGTGAACCAGATTTTGGAATACGTGCCCACGATTGACTTTACCACGACAAAAAAGGTCAACGACCCCATCTCCGTCTTTGAGAGCACGATTCGATATCTGGGTGGCCTAATCTCTGGTAGATTTAAACCTCTCACCCTCAGAATCGCTGGGCGCCTACTGACCATGAGCTAGGCTACGACCTTTTGACTGGTCCGTACAAGGGTTTGGCCTCGAACAATTCCAACGTGGATGCTCTCCTCAAGCAGGCCCAGACGCTCGCCGACAGCTTGAGCATCGCATTTGACACGCCGAGCGGCGTGCCGGATGGCGTGGTCTACCTCAATCCCACGCCCCGCAAAAGTGGCTCGCGGGACAACTCCATCGCGGGGATGGGCACCCTTGTCCTGGAGTGGACTCGGCTAAGTGATTTGACGGGGAATAAGACGTATGCCCAACTCGCCCAGCGGGCCGAGCAGCATCTCATCCGCCCAAAGGGCATCAAGGAGCCCTTCCCAGGTCTCGTGGGATGGCATGTCAGTACCCAGACCGGCGAGTTTACCGATAGCATCGGCGGCTGGGGTGGCGGAACCGACAGCTTCTATGAGTATCTCATCAAAATGTACCTTTACGACCCGGTGGCCTTCAGCGAGTATAAGGACCGCTGGGTGCTCGCCGCCGACTCTACCATCAAGTATCTTGCGTCGCATCCCCTGAAGAACGAGAAAATCACGTTTCTTTCTGACTACGTGGGGACAAATGTGGTTCGACGCTCCGGTCACCGTAAGTAATCCCTTTATCGCATCGTCATTGATGACATGACGAAACTGACGCTTCCGCATAGTGGCGAGTTTTGCGGGAGGCAACTTTATCCTCGGAGGACTCTTGCTGGGGGAGCAAAAATACGTCGACTTTGGCGTGCAGCTCGCCGCGTCGTACTACTGGACATACCAGCGAACCGCCAGCGGCATTGGACCCGAGGGCTTCAGGTGGATCGATAGCAAGCGCGGCATGACGTTGAACGACCTTGACATCTCCAACCAGGTCAGCTTCTATGAGAAGGCCGGGTTCTGGATAACTTCGTCCAACTACATCCTCCGCCCCGAGACGGTGGAGAGCCTGTGGTACGCGTATCGCGCGACGGGCGACTCGAGGTTCCAGGAGCTTGCGTGGGATGCCTTTACCAAGTTCCAGAGGCTGTGCAAGGCCAACAGCGGATACTCTGGTATCATTGACGTGAGCAAGGAGAATGGCGGCGGCCACAACGACTTCCAGGAGAGCTTCTGGCTGGCGGAGACGCTCAAGTACCTGTACCTCATCTTTTCCGAGGACTCGGATGTCCAGCTGAAGGTCAACGGGAAGAACCAGTTTGTGTTCAACACGGAGGCGCACCCAATCCGAGTCCGTGGCTGAGGGATAGAAGTGGAGGGTGTAATGGAGAATTTGGAGGGCGGGATCGACACCGGATAGTCGATTTCAGAGTTGAAGCATTTCATTTCTTTTACTGCGCATTACTGCGATATTTGGAGCGAGAAGCGGAATGCATCAGATCCAGCATTGATACCAATATTTATACCAGGTCTTTCAGTCGGTCTTGGTCTTGTTGACAGGGAGCTTTCTCGTTGCGGTGCGAACAATCACACACTAGAAATTATGTAATTCATGAATATCCTATGATGATATCTTTACTATCCTGCTAAATCACGTGGTTCATGTGATATACTTGTGTTGAAGGTTGTTGGACAAAATCTGTTAGACTTCCTCCAGAAAACTCCCTATGACTTGAAGAGCTTGCTTGAAGTGGCCTTGTGGAGCTAAAATTGCAGTGAAATCAATGCGGCTTAATGGAGAAATACTTGACCAACATGCAGTAAATCGCGTCTAACTATGGCAAGATTTGTATTAGTGCAAAATTCAACAAGCGCCAGTTTCCTGCCTTATATGGACTGTGTCCTTAAATGCTGACACCTTCCAGTAGGATGAACTACCTGGCCCTTGTCAACAGACAACAGCGCAATCTGTTGAGATCTGTCCTATAGCAATAAACATGCTGACAAATTATTAAGAGGTAGAGCGGCTCCCCACATTATCGCGACCCCACATTCTCGCGACGCGATTTTAGACACGTAATTCTTACACCTACCCGCCGGGTTGACTAAGCAGCTGCTGCGCTGGGGCCGCTTAAGCCCCCGCCTCTCCTCCGGAGAGGCGGTAACATAACCCATATCTTCATAGTTGGCATATCCAGCTTTTTCAACCTCAATACACCACAACTCCACCATTTAAAGCCCAAATTAGCTCAAATTAAATATACACATTTATCATATTCTAATTTCATTATGACCAAATTTTCAGAGAAATCTAGGGCCACTACAGCCAATACAGCGCATACATATTTGGCGGGTAAGACAATCACACATACAACTCGCAAGAACCCCGCACCACCTCGCCCAATAACAATACTTAAGATAGCTCACTTACACCACACAACACTGCCTCTTATAAAGAAATATATAGCCTATTTAAAAGCAGGAAAGCCTCTACCTTCAATTATCAATAAAGGAGGCAAGCCAATGGCTCTAACAGCTAATAAGGAGCATGCCTTAATTACATTTTGCCATATAGTTAAAAAGACCACATTTACAATTACCAAGGCATACATTTTAAACTACGCCAACTTCATAAGAAAACACCGTATTAAGGGCATTATAACTGGGCTCTCCAAAGCGTGGGTAAAAGGCTTCCGCATATAGTATCTAAAGCTTGACTTTAAGAAGCCTAAAGTCAAGAAGGTCCTAAGAGTAGCAGTAAAGTCTGACCTTCCTAACTTAAAGGTATAATTTAAGGAATTTAAAGCTTTTATTAAAGAGATAAAGATATAAAAGGAAAATTTATAGAACTTTAATAAAATACCACTTCAAATTGGCTAGATTAATAACACCCTAAAGGTATTTTCAATTTAAAAGAAAAAAAACACTAGGCCAATTGCTTTTCAGCCGGGTAATAAAGAGTTACTTACTTCTATAGATGCTATTAATGCTACTAGTAGAGCTATTCTTTCTTTTCTTATCCTTTTAGTAAAGGTTATTTTAGAGGAATATGTGATGGCTAATATTGATGAATGTATTGTTATTATTTAAATAGATATGGGCTTTAATAATATATACTGAGCTTAATAGTGGTTAGAATACTTTAATCGTCATTCCTTTGCTATAAGCAAGTATTTTGCTAGTGCCTCTATTAAAAGCTGGTTTAGTTATAATCCTAGTATAAGAAGAGAAAATTGAAATTATTAGGTAGTTAATATAGTAGCCTAGAAGCTGTGGAAAGCAAAGCCGATCTATCAAATACTTCTTATAGATAATTTCTCTACCTACAAGAACCCTAACTTCATTTAGTATTATTATATTTTTAATATTATCCCCTATTGCCTTCCCTCTTACAGCAGTTATTTCCTTCAGCCTCTTAATGTTAGTATTTATTAACATTTTAAAATAAAATAATATTATGCCCTTATCAAGTTTATATAAGACAGCAGTATTTAAATAACTTAATATAACTTTCTCAATTAGTAGGACCAGCTATTTAAGAGTACATTTAAAAGCTACTATATATATATTAGATTTAAGAAGGCAAGGCTCTAGCCACTAGACCTAGAACTTATATTAAGTCCACATTACCAAGCAATAAAGCATCTTAAGAAGCCTCTTTTCCCTAAGCAGCTAGAGAAGATAAATATAATACCAAGAAAGACAAAAAAAGTAATTATAAAAGCCCAGAAAAACAAAAAGTTTAATATACTAAGAACACCACTTAAGAAGCTTATTAATAATATAGAATCATATCTTAATCTTGCCATTATTACACAATCAGCCTAAAAAAGAATGCTCAAAGCTCAATACTAAAGGATGCAATTAGAGGCCCGCCACATATATACATGCCATTAAGTCAAGGTGGATGATAGAGTATATACCGTAGAAGAGCTATAAAAGAAGGTAGGTGATAAAGTATATAATAACTAGAATAAGGAGTTTAAAAGGCAAAGGAAAGAGTAGAATAAGCTCTTCCAATAGTTGCAAAAGGATGAGAAGGAGTTAGTATTAATAGATAGGCTAAGCCTCCCTCGGCCTCGCGGTCACGCCAGCACTAAGTTGAAAATACTATATATAGTAGAAGAAGAGGCTAGTTAATAGGAAACTTACGATAAAGTAATAGTTAAAGAGGATATTTATATTATTTAAAGTCTTTAAAAGGAGTAGGATAAAGCTGATAATAAAAGGCAAAGTTATTTATTATTAGTTTGCCTGGAATTGTGGCTCTAGCATATCCTTGATATAGGTAGATAGAGGGCATTCCGGGCTGCAACTATAGCAGCCTTATTCAACGAGGCTAAAAGTGAACCTGGTGACTATATCTTAGTATCGTTAACTTTATCAATCAGGTTGCCTTCTTTAGATAAGGAAAAGGACTTTAATAGAAGTGAAATTGAGATTATTATAACTATATAAATAAGAGGAATACAGCAAAGCCTTCAATGCCTTAAAAATATCCTCTTTCTTAAGGAAAATAAAGAAGAGGAAATAAATTAAGGATGCAATGTTGATTATGGCGGTTAAGGCTACAATAGGGCCCCAAATAACTACTTAAAAGATGAGGGGGCTAAAGGAGGTAACCTAGTTGTACACTTTAGCAATCAAATAATTACTATGCCAAAGTCAAGGCACCATCAGTAGGCACCACCTTTTACATATTATTATACCACCAAACCAACAGAAAAATGGATAATACTACTACTATATATATATAAGTAATAAGGCAATTGATTAATATATTTATCTTTTTCATTATGCCTTTATTAGTAGAGTTGTAGTATATTGAGATTGGAAAAGCTAGATACGCCAACTACGAAGATACGGGTTATGTTACCACCTCTCCAGAGGAGAGGTGGGAGCTTAAGCCCACAGCGGAGCCGGCTTAGTCAACCCAGCGGGTACATAGTAACTCACACCAAATCCACAGTAAACCTTGTCCAATTTAACCAAAAATTTGACTATGAGTTCGCCAAAGCTTGATAGAGAGATATTGCTAACCGAGGCTTTGGAAAAAATAGAGGAAGGCAGCAAAATCGCGCCCGTTGGCCGAGATTACGATATTGCCGAGTCCACGCTACGCAGCCGACGCAACGGCACCCAGAATGCATCTAAGGCCAAGGAGCCCTCCCGCCGACTATCCAATATACAAGAGAAATACCTAATAAAATGGATTCTATTGGAGGAAGAGGCCAGCCGGGCCCACACGCGGCGGGAGGTCCAGTCCTTTGCAGAGCTTATTGCTAGCGAGGGTGGGAATACAAGGCCTCTCGGCAACAATTGGGTTGACCGCTTCCTTCAGCATCATATAGAGATTAAAACAAAGGTATCCCTATCTCTTGAGGCCACCCATTCAAAGGCTATAACGAAGGAAATATTACTGCAATGGTATGCCGACCTAGATATAGTTTTAAAGAGGCGGAAGGTTAATTTAAGCTGCCTTTATAATATGGATGAATATAGAATTATAGAGTAAGAAATATATATTAATAAGGTTATTGGAATATCCCTAATAAAGCATTTAATTATAATAGAGAGTGATTCTATTGAATAGGTTACAATTATAGAGGCAGGCAGCGCTTGTGGAAGACGCCTTACACCCTATATTACTTTTACCGGGATCAACCTCCAAGGACAGTAGTTTCCAAAGGATTTTCCTAACTGGAAATATACCTATAGCCCCTTAGGCTAGGCAAACTCTAAGATCCTTCAAAAGTGGCTAGTTAAGGTGTTTATCCCAGAAACAAAGCCAGAAAGGAAGGGCCTTTGAAGGGTGCTTATTATTAATGGTCATAAGTCACATATTCCTATTCTCTTTATGCGCACCTGCTATGTAAGGAATTATTACCTTACCCTTCCTAAATAAGCTAGACCTTGTTACCCGGACCAATAGGAATAACTCGGACCGGACTTACTGAATCTAGTAATAGACCCGCTTTTATCCGGATCCGGCGAACCGAAACAAGTTAAACTAAAAGCTAAAATGCCGGAATAGGCAATATAACATAGCTAAGACTTCCTAACTAGGAATAGCTAAAAAGCTTAGACGTTTTCAGCTTAACTAGCTAGGAAATATCTCTTTATATAACTAAGGGATTTCCCCTAGCTAGAAATAGGAATCATCAGTCAATAAAAAACACACCTTGAACACTTTTACATAACTTCTCTATTTTATGCACTGTAGTTGCATAAAATATATCATTTTAAACCCCTTTTATTGAATTTAGTGAATATCTAAAAATATTCATTAACTTCCTTGCTTCCACGCCTATAAGAATAGTGTTATTCTTATAACCTTTTATAACCTCCTTTAATAGGTTATGAGCCCGGGTTAGTATAACTCGGGTATAAGAAAACTGATTTTCCCTAAAAAATCTGTTTTTTCTATATAATTTTCTTTGAAAATTATATATATAATATTTTTCTTTTGAAAATTATTATAAAAAGGAATATAAATTCCCCTTTTTTCCTATTTAAAATGGGAAATTCTAAAAAAGTTAATATTCCTAAGCTTAAGGGTAGTGAAAACTATATAACTTGGGCTATAAAAATGAAAGCTTTTCTTATAAAAGAAAAACTTATAACTACTATTAAGTAAGAAGTCAGTTTTTAAACTAAAGAAACTTTAGCTTATATTATACTTTATTATAAAGATAGCCCTCTTCTTTAAATAAAATATATAGATAATACTTATAAAGTATAGGAAGCTTTAAAAACCTTATATAATTCTTAAGGTTTTACTTTTAAATTCTTACTTATAAAAGAATTCTTTAATATTAATTTAGAAAATTATTCTAATATAAAAGAATTTCTAAATAAAATAAAAGAAATATTTAATAAATTAAAATCTAAGGAAATTATAATTCCTAAAAAAGTTATTATAGCTTGGACCCTTAATAATTTAAGGGAATTCTATAAAAGTTATATAATTAATATAACTCAAGCATTAAGAAATAATCCTAATACTTATAACTTAAAATCTCTTTCTTCTAGTCTTATAGATAAATCTAAAAGGCTAGAAAATTCAAATCAAGTTAATTTTATAAAATCTAAAAAACCTTAGAAAAAGAAAAAATCACTTAATAAATGCTCTTATTGTAAAATAATAGGGCATTTAGAAAAGGATTATTATTTTCTTCATCCTAATAAGGCTCCTAAAAATTGGAAAAATAAGGATAATATAAAGAAGAATAATTCTTCAAAAAATCCTAATTCTTCTAATAAAAAGGAAAAATCTACCTTTAAAAAGAAAGAAAGAGAGGAAAATTAAGAAAAACTTTATATAGCTATTAAAGAATTAATTAAAAATAAAAACTCTTCTTTCTTAAATAATTTAAAAAATGAAATTATTATTTCTAAAGAATCTAATAATTTAGATATAATGGTATTTAATACTATAAATAATACTATAAAAAATAGAAAAACTAATTATAACTTAAGATCTTTAAAGGAATATCTTATTTCTTTAAGAAAGAAATTAAATAAAATAAAAATATTACCTATATCTTATAATAATATATATAAAACCTAAGAACTAATAAAATTCTTATATAATATAAAAGCTACTAAGTATATTATATTTAAAAGAAAATATTTTATAAATTATAAAAATATAAATTAAAAAGTTAATTGGGGAAAAGTAAGCTCCTTATTAGTTTAAGGTAGTAGAGATATTTTAATAACTTTTAATAATAATAAATAAAAATATTTCTTAAAAAACTACTATTATATACTAGAACTAGGAGTAAATATTTTAAGTTAGTTCTATTTAAAATCAGTAGATTCTTATATATATAATAATAATGTTTTTCTTATAAATAAAGAAAATATAGATATTATAGCTACTGGTTATATAAAAGAAAAATTATATTATATACTTACTATAATAAAATTATTAAAAAACCCTATAAATACTATATATTTTATTAAAGAAGATAAAAAATATATAAATTTATATAAATGGTATTTAAGATTAGGTTATATAAATATTAAAACCTTAAAAAGGTTTATTAATAAAAAAGAAGATAAAAATAAATACTTTTATAAAGAGGAAGATTTATTAAATATAAAATAATATAAAAATTATATAAAAGTAAAACTTACTAATAAAATAAATAAAAGAACTAATAAAACTAAATATAAATATTTAAATAAAATAATTATTAATATTTAGGGCCTTATAAGGATACTTATATATAATAATTATAAATATTTTATATCCTTTTTAAATAAAGAAATTAAATATTTAAAAATCTATTTAATAAAAAGAAAAAGTAAGGCTTTAAATAAATTTAAAGAATATAAATTAGAAATGGAAAATAATAATGAAAATATTAAAATAAAAGAAGTATTTTTAGATAATACCCTTAAATATATAAATATTCTAAAAACTTTTTATAAAAGAAAAGGAATAAAATATAATACTAATCCTTTTAATACTAAAGAACCAAATAGTACTATAAAAAGAATAAATAGGACTTTATTAAATAAAATAAAAGCTATATTATATATAGCTAATTTACCTAATTATTTATAAGGTAAAGCTTTAAAAGTTATAATATATATATATAATAAAACTCCATATTCTAGTATAAGATATAAAACTCCTCTAAAAGAAAAAGATAAAATAAATATTATAATAAAAGATTTAGAAAATATTAAAATTTTTAGATCTATTATATATTATAAAAATAAAAATCCTAATAATAAACTAGATATTAGAGTATATAAAGGCATTATAATAGGCTATAAAGATAATGCCTATAAAATATGGGATTTTAATAAATGTAAAATAATTATATCTAGAGATATTATTATATTAGAAAATAATTTTCTAAATAATAAAAATTAAATAGATTTTAAGAAAATCCATTTTATAAAAAAATCTATATATAAAAAAGATAAAAATAGTAATAATTTGCTTAAAATACTAATTGAACTTCCTAAAAAGCCAATTAATTATTATAAGAATTATAAAGAATACCCTAATATAATTACTCTAATAAATAATAAAAATCCTATAAAATTAAAAAACTATAAAGAAGCTATTTTAAGTCTAGAAAATAAAGAATGGAATATTTCTATGTTATTAGAAATAAATAAATTAATAAGGTAAAATATATAGATTATAATATATCTTCCTAAAGATAGAAAAGCCTTAGGTGGCCGATAGGTTTATAAAATAAAAACTAATAATGAAAATATTATTATTAAATATAAATCTTGTTTTGTTGTATAAGGTTATAACTAAATATATAGCTTAGATTATAATGAAACCTTTACTATAATAGCTAGACTAGAAATTATAAGAATTTTACTTATAATAGCTATAGTTAATAATTATTTTATATAATAATATGATATAAAAAATGCTTTTCTTTACTCTAAAATAGATAAAAGAAATATATATATCTTTTCCTGAAGGTTATAAGGACTATATATTAAATAAAAGCAATTTTAAATATAATAAGGAAAATTATAACTCTATAGTTTTAAAGCTTAATAAAGCTTTATATAGCCTTAAACAAAGTCCTAGACTTTAGTACTTATATCTCTCAGAAAAATTGGAAAAATTATAATTTTTTCCTATATTATATAATAAAGGGGTATTTATTAATAAATTATATAAAATATTTATAATATATTATATGGATAATCTTTAATTTATTGGTTTTAAATTAGAAGATATAAATAAAATTATTATAAAATTATCTAAAGATATAAAAGTCTAGTCTTTAGGTAAAATAAAAGACTTTTTAGGAATAAATATAAAAATAGACCGAGAGAATAAGGGCTTATATATAAATTAAATAAAATATATAATTAATAAAATAGAAGAATATTATAAAAAAGATATAGGAACTTTTAATATACTTTCTATTCCTGGAAATAAACTTATAAAAGTAAATATAATCTCTTTAAATTAAGATATATTATAATTTTAAAAAGAAATAGGATCTTTATTATATATAGCTATAAAAACTAGACCTAATATTACATATACAGTAAATAATTGTTCTCAATTTACTTTTAAACCTGATAAAAATTACTTTAAAGCTTTAAATAATATTTGGAAATATTTAAATAAAAACCTATATTTAGGAATTTATTATAATTACAATATAAATCCTAATAACTTAAATAATATTATAAGAGGCTATACAAATTCTAATTGGGCTAATAGTATCCAAGATAGAAAATCTATAAGTGGATATTGCTTTTTTATATATAAAAACCTTATAAGTTAGAATATAATTAAGCAAAAATATATTGCTAATAGTATATATAAAGCTAAATATATAGATATAGCTTATTATTTTACTAAAGATGAATATAAAAAAGGAAATATTAATATTTTCTATATAAAAGGAATAAATAATATAATTAATTTCTTTACTAAAGGTTTAGAAAATAATAAATTTATAACCTTTAAAAATAACCTATATCTTATAGAATATAATTAGAGGTTTTTAATACTTTAAAAGCTTTTCCTCTTATATAAATATAAAAAGAATTTTTCCTTAAAAAAAGGTTTTCTTTTAATAAAAAGAGTTATTTTTCTCTTAAATAAATATAAAAAGAGTTAATTTTTCTCTTTAAAAGGATATAATAATCCCTATTATTTAAAGGTTAATAACTTAAACCTTTAAGGGAGGCTATAAGGAATTATTACCTTACCCTTCCTAAATAAGCTAGACCTTGTTACCTAGACTAATAGGAATAACTTAGACCGGACTTACTAAATCTAGTAATAGACCCGCTTTTATTTGGATTCGGCGAATTAAAATAAGTTAAATTAAAAGCTAAAATGTTGGAATAGGCAATATAATATAGCTAAGACTTTCTAACTAGGAATAGCTAAAAAGCTTAGATATTTTTAGCTTAATTAGCTAGGAAATATCTCTTTATATAATTAAGGGATTTCCTTTAGCTAAAAATAGGAATTATCAGTTAATAAAAAATATACCTTGAACACTCTTATATAATTTCTCTATTTTATGTACTATAGTTGCATAAAATATATTATTTTGAACCCCTTTTATTGAATTTAGTGAATATCTAAAAATATTTATTAACTTCCTTGCTTCCACGCCTATAAGAATAGTGTTATTCTTATAACCTTTTATAACCTCCTTTAATAATAAGAATGAAAGCTTTTCTTATAAAAGAAAAACTTATAATTGCTATTAAGCAAGAAGTCAGTTTTCAAACTAAAGAAACTTTAGCTTATATTATACTTTATTGTAAAGATGGCCCTCTTCTTTAAATAAAATATATAGATAATACTTATAAAGTATAGGAAGCTTTAAAAACCTTATATAATTCTTAGGGTTTTACTTTTAAATTCTTATTTATAAAAGAATTCTTTAATATTAATTTAGAAAATTATTAATAATATAGAAGAATTTTTAAATAAAATAAAAGAAGTATTTGATAAATTAAAATTTAAAGAAATTATAATTCCTAAAAAAGTTATTATAGCTTGGACCCTTAATAATTTAGGGGAATTCTATGAAAGTTATATAATTAATATAATTTAAGTATTAAGAAATGATCCTAATGCTTATAATTTAGAATCTCTTTCTTTTAGTCTTATAAATAAATCTAAAAGGCTAGAAAATTTAGATTAAATTAATTTTATAAAATCCAAAAAACCTTAGAAAAAGAAAAAATTACTTAATAAATACTTTTATTGTAAAATAATAGGGTATTTAGAAAAGGATTGTTATTTTCTTTATTCTAATAAGGCTCCTAAAAATTAGAAAAATAAGGATAATATAAAGAAGAATAATTCTTCAAAAAATCCTAATTCTTCTAATAAAAAGGAAAAATCTATCTTTAAAAAGGAAGAAAGAGAGGAAAATTAAGAAAAACTTTATATAGCTATTAAAGAATTAATTAAAAATAAAAACTCTTCTTCCTTAAATAATTTAAAAAATGAAATTATTATTTCTAAAGAATCTAATAATTTAGATATAATGGTATTTAATATTATAAATAATACTATAAAAAACAGAAAAATTGATTATAATTTAGGATCTTTAAAGGAATATCTTATTTCTTTAAGAAAGAAATTAAATAAAATAAAGGTATTACCTATATCTTATAATAATATATATAAAACCTAAGAATTAATAAAATTCTTATATAATATAGGAGCTATTAAGTATATTATATTTAAAAGAAAATATTTTATAAATTATAAAAATATAAATTAAAGAGTTAATTGGGGAAAAGTAAGCTTCTTATTAATTTAAGGTAGTGGAGATATTTTAATAATTTTTAATAATAATAAATAAAAATATCTCTTAAAAAATTGCTATTATATATTAGAACTAGGAGTAAATATCCTAAGTTAGTTCTGTTTAAAATTAGTAGATTCTTATATATATAATAATAATGTTTTTCTTATAAATAAAGAAAATATAGATATTATAGCTACTAATTATATAAAAGAAAAATTATATTATATACTTACTATAATAAAATTACTAAAAAACCCTATAAATACTATATATTCTACTAAAGAAAATAAAAAATATATAAATTTATATAAATAGCATTTAAGATTAGGTTATATAAATATTAAAACCTTAAAAAGATTTATTAATAAAAAAGAAGATAAAAATAAATACTTTTATAAAGAGGAAGATTTATTAAATATAAAACAATATAAAAATTATATAAAAGTAAAACTTACTAATAAAATAAATAAAAGAACTAATAAAACTAAATATAAATATTTAGATAAAATAATTATTAATATTTAGGGCCCTATAAGGATATTTATATATAATAGTTATAGATATTTTATATTCTTTTTAGATAAAGGAACTAAATATTTAAAAACCTATTTAATAAAAAGAAAAAGTAAGGCTTTAAATAAATTTAAAAAATATAAATTAGAAATGGAAAATAATAATAAAAATATTAAAATAAAAGAAGTATTTTTAGATAATGCCCTTGAATATATAAATATTCTAAAAACTTTTTATAAAAGAAAAGGAATAAAATATAATACTAGTCCTTTTAATACTAAAGAATCAAATGGTGCTATAGAAAGAATAAATAGGACTTTATTAAATAAAATAAGAGCTATATTATATATAGCTAATTTACCTAATTATTTATAGGGTAAAGCTTTAGAAGCTATAATATATATATATAATAGAACTTTATATTTTAATATAAGATATAAAACTCCTCTAAAAGAAAAAGATAAAATAAATATTATAATAGAAGATTTAGAAAATATTAAAATTTTTGGATCTATTATATATTATAAAAATAAAAATCCTAATAATAAACTAGATATTAGAGTATATAAAGGTATTATAATAGGCTATAAAGATAATACTTATAAAATATAGGATTTTAATAAATATAAAATAATTATATCTAAAGATATTATTATACTAGAAAATAATTTTCTAAATAATAAAAATTAAATAGATTTTAAGAAAATCTATTTTATAAAAGAACCTATATATAAAAAAGATAAAAATAGTAATAATTTGCCTAAAATACTAATTAAACTTCCTAAAAAGCTAATTAATTATTATAAGGATTATAAAGAATACCTTGATATAATTACTCTAATAAATAATAAAAATTTTATAGAATTAAAAAACTATAAAGAAGTTATTTTAAGTCTAGAAAATAAAGAATGGAATATTTCTATGCTATTAGAAATAAATGAATTAATAAGGTAAAATATATGGACTATAATATATTTTCTTAAAGATAGAAAAGCCTTAGGTGGTTAATAGGTCTATAAAATAAAAATTAATAATGAAAATATTATTATTAGATATAAATCCCGTTTTGTTATATAAGGTTATAATTAAATATATGGCTTAGATTATAATGAAATCTTTATTATAATAGCTAGACTAGAAATTATAAGAATTTTACTTATAATAGCTATAGTTAATAATTATTTTATATAATAATATAATATAAAAAATGCTTTTCTTTACTCTAAAATAGATAAAGAAATATATATATCTTTTTCTAAAGGTTATAAGGATTATATATTAAATAAAAGCAATTTTAAATATAATAAGGAAAATTATAATTCTATAGTTTTAAAGCTTAATAAAGCTTTATATAGCCTTAAATAAAGTCTTAAACTTTAGTATTTATATTTCTTAGAAAAATTGGAAAAATTATAATTTTTTCCTATATTATATAATAAAGGGATATTTATTAATAAATTATATAAAATATTTATAATATATTACATAGATAATCTTTAATTTATTGGTCCTAAATTAGAAGATATAAATAAAATTATTATAAAATTATTTAAAGATATAAAAGTTTAATCTTTAGGTGAAATAAAAGACTTTTTAGAAATAAATATAAAAATAGACTAAGAGAATAAGGGCTTATATATAAATTAAATAAAATATATAATTAATAAAATAGAAGAATATTATAAAAAAGATATAAGAACTTTTAATATACCTTTTATTCCTAGAAATAAACTTATAAAAGCAAATATAACCCCTTTAAATCAAAATATATTATAATTTTAAAAAGAAATAGGATCTTTATTATATATAGCTATAAAAACTAGACTTAATATTATATATATAGTAAATAATTGTTCTTAATTTACTTTTAAACCTGATGAAAATCACTTTAAAGCTTTAAATAATATCTAAAAATATTTAAATAAAAACCTATATTTAGAAATTTATTATAATTACAATATAAATCCTAATAGCTTAAATAATATTATAAGAGGCTATATAGATTCTGATTGGGCTAGTAGTATCTAAGATAGAAAATCTATAAGTGGATATTGCTTTTTTATATATAAAAACCTTATAAGTTAGAATATAATTAAGTAAAAATATATTGCTAATAGTATATATAAAGCTAAATATATAGCTTTAAGGGAGGCAGTTAAAGAAGCTAAATCTCTTAACTATATATTTAAATATATAAATGAAAATTTATCTCTTAATTATAATAGGGCTATACCTCCTATTTTAATTGATAATGAAGCTGCTAAATAATTAGCACAAAATTCTAGTTATTATAAAAGAGCTAAATATATAGATATAGCTTATTATTTTATTAGAGATAAATATAAAAAAGGAAATATTAATATTTTCTATATAAAAGGAATAGATAATATAGCTGATTTCTTTACTAAAGGTTTAGAAAATAATAAATTTATAACCTTTAGAAATAACCTATATCTTATAGAATATAATTAGAGGTTTTTAATACTTTAAAAGCTTTTCCTCTTATATAAATATAAAAAGAATTTTTCCTTAAAAAAGGTTTTCTCTTAATAAAAAGAGTTATTTTTCTCTTAAATAAATATAAAAAGAGTTAATTTTTCTCTTTAAAAGGATATAATAATCCCTATTATTTAAAGATTAATAACTTAAACCTTTAAGGGAGGCTATAAGGAATTATTACCTTACCCTTCCTAAATAAGCTAGACCTTATTACCTGGACCAATAGGAATAACCCAGACCGGACTTACTGAATCTAGTAATAGACCTACTTTTATCCGGATCCAGCGAACCAAAATAAATTAAACTAAAAGCTAAAATGCTAGAATAGGCAATATAACATAGCTAAGACTTCCTAACTAGAAATAGCTAAAAAGCTTAGACGTTTTCAGCTTAACTAGCTAGGAAATATCTCTTTATATAACTAAGGGATTTCCCCTAGCTAGAAATAGGAATTATCAGTCAATAAAAAACACACCTTAAACACTCTTACATAACTTCTCTATTTTATGCACTATAGTTACATAAAATATATCATTTTAAACCCCTTTTATTGAATTTAGTGAATATCTAAAAATATTTATTAACTTCCTTGCTTCCACGCCTATAAGAATAGTGTTATTCTTATAACCTTTTATAACCTCCTTTAACATGCTAGGAGCATCAAATACAGCCGTTTTATCTTCCTTCACATACCTCACAGATTACACAGCCTCTTGATGTTGGTGTTTTTAGCCCATTAAAGACTGCCTTTTATAAGGAGACCTGCCCATATGCAATGATAAAAGCTTCCGCCCCAATTTAGAAACAATATTTCTTGGAATGCTATAAAATAGCTTCTGAGAAAGCTATGTCATTAAGGAACCTTTAAAAAGGATTTTCTACAGCTAGGATTTATCCTATTAATATTGCAAAGCCATTGGCGCAGGCTGTTAATACTAAGGCTACTCCAAACACATCGCCGCCCACACCTCCACCTTCTACACCAAAACACCAAAAAAGAAATAATACAAAGGTAGTATACACACCTAAGAATATAAAGGATCTGCATTTGCAGCTTGAATCAATAGATAAAGAGATGCAAAGCGTTCATCGCAGTATCCGCACCCTCATTAGAAAGGCAGGGAAACAACTCGATAAAAACTCCGCCGAGATAGCCGGCTTGAAGGTCAAGTGCAACCACCTTAAAGCTGAAATAGCTTCAAAAAAGCCCACAGGAAGGCAGTCTATTAAATATAACCCCAATAAGACATTTGCATCAATAGAGCAAATTGAGGAGGCTCGCGCAACTGTTAGTGATCACACAGAGGGTCAGGTCATAAGATCATAGGCCCGGGCAGGAAATGCTGTAAATAAAGATATATTATCAACTCAGGAGAGCATAGTCTCTTATCTTCTCTCTTAGCTAGTAAATTTATTAGGTTTTCATAGAGTTGTGAAGGATAATGTCTTTTCTTATGATTCGGCTCATTTCCGCGAGAATGTGGGGTCGCGATAATGTGGGGAGCCGCTCTATGTAAGCAAGAAAGTATGACGTCCATCAGGCTTAAAACAGGTTCCGAGAAGCTTTTTTTGTATTGTTTATTTATTTATTTTAGTCTGGACTTCCATTAGATTCTATGCAGTATTCCTGAACCATCACGTAAAATACACAGCTACATAACATGTCGTTGACACAATACGAAGTCGAACCTATTCAGATCAATCATGGCCCCACATCTCAAATGACAGTTGAAGCCATCGCGATGCCCTCGCAGGCTGCCGCGGAAACATCGACAGAGCCAATCGCGCCCAGCAAGGCTCGATCGACCGTATTGATGTCAACACTCGCCTTGACTGCCTTTCTCAATACCTTCAATTCAGGCACGCTGACCGTTGCTTTGCCGACTATTGCAAAAGAGCTCGACCTCCCAGAGAACCTACTGCTTTGGCCCGCCTCCGTTTATGCACTAGGTCTGTCATGCACCCTTCTCTTGTTTGGGGCAATCGCGGATATTGTTGGAAATAAGCCTATTTTTATGATTGGGTCTATTCTCTACACAGGATTCACACTCGCGGTATCGCTGTCTAAGAATGGTGCGCAATTGATTGTGTTTCGCGCTCTCCAAGGCATTGCAATGTCATTTTGCATGCCCACTGCTGTGAGCATCATCACAAAGACTTTCCCCAGCGGCAAACTACGCAACGTTGCTTTCGCCGTGTTTGGTGGAGGGGGTCCGCTTGGATTCGCCAGTGGCTTGGTTCTAGGCGGTGTATTCGTTGAAATCTCTGGCTGGCGAACATCATACTACGTATCAACAGGTATCAATGCTGTCGCGACTGTGGTTGCGTGGTTTACGCTATCTGAGACAAGATGCGTGGAAGATGTCAAGGACAGGTTTCTGCATGGGTTTGACTGGGTTGGCGTCATGTCGGCGAATGTTTGTCTCGCTCTGATATCGTACATCTTTGCCCAGATCACAGACAGTGCGAGTGTGATGAAGAAGCCACACAACATTGCAATGCTTGCCGTTGCAGTCTTGTTGATCCCCTTCTTCATCTACTGGGTTGGTCGCCAGGAGCGGCTTGGCCGGCCGGCCATCATCTCAAACAAGATATGGCGAAAGAAGGAGTTTAGCGCAGTTTGCATCACCGTGTTTCTCGTGTGGGCGTGGTTCAATGCGTACGGATACTGGACGACGCTGTTCTTCCAAGAGACGCAGGGGCTCACAGCACTTGATACCGCGGTGAGATTCCTGCCGATGGTCATTTTTGGGGTTTTGACAAATGTCGTTGCTGGGATGGTCATAGACAAGGTGCCGGCAGGGACTCTGGTTCTGATTGGTGGTGTCTTCAGCGCGGCCTCACCGCTGCTCTTTGCGATTCAACAGCCGGATTGGCCATACTGGGCAGCAGGATTTCCGGCAATGTGTCTGAGCGTGCTGAGCACCGATCTGCTCTTCAATGTGAGCAACCTGGTCATCACAGCCAGCTTCCCGACAAAGGACCAGGCGCTGGCCGGAGGTGTCTTCAACACGGTGACGCAACTGGGCAACAGTGTGGGGCCTGCGGTAACGGCCATGATTGCGTCGGCGGTGACTCACTCGGCGATGGATAAGAAGGCGACGACGGAGGCGGCAGCAGCGAGGCTGCAGGGGTACCGGAGCGCATTTTGGACGTGTTTTGGTGTCGCCGTTGTTAGTGTTGCTGTCAGCACGGTGGGATTGCGCAAGGCGGGCAAGGTGGGCATGAAGAAGCAGCAGTAATTAGTGTGGAATGGGATGGAATATACGTTCCTTGCTTGCTTGATAGCCTCAATGTTAGCTAGTGGATGTAAGTGTCATGGTAACCTACCTAGCCTGCGTTGAACAGCGGCATTCATCAATGGCCTCAAAGTTGTTGGATTAGGGAGGTGAACACGATACCAGCTCGCGTTTCCCTGCTTTTTTGGGCGCGCCCTCCTCCGTTTCTACCCGCCCAAAGCTGGAGCTCAGCCTTGTGGTCCACCAACCAGACAGCCGCATATGTACAGTTGAGGCATATCATGGGACATGGCTTTGCTAAGCACCAAGCTTATTGGCGAAGTTTGTTGGAGCTGCTGCACCGTGGATTCGGGTGTTGAGCCGTAGCCTGCTTGGCCCGTGCTGTTCCCTGGAAATCTTTTACTCCAACCAGCCTAGCCAGCAGCCTAGCTAGCAGCTGGCGCCAGCACCTCTCGCGCCCAACAGCCGATCTCAGCCGACGCTGCCACTGCATTACCCCTCTGTGGGCCCCTGGCAGCGTCTCATGGCGGGGTAAATTTTTTTTGCGTGCCGAATTCGCACAAGAGCTTCAACCACTCCAAAGGTGTAAGCCATACATACAACTCCGCGCTGTACTGGAATCGCTCTTGGACGACTTGCATCGCAAAAACAACCGCAACAATGGCTCCCTCACGCGTTCTTATGCTGTAAGTCCCAATTGGACCCCCTGCACGCGCGCCTTCTCGCTAACCCTGCCTTCAGCGGCTCCGGCTTCGTCACCCGGCCTACCGTCGATGTTCTCAGTGACGCTGGTATCGAGGTCACCGTTGGTGAGCCATTTGCCCATTGCACTCGCCCATTCGGCCTCGCTTTACTAACGCTGCCCAGCCTGCCGAACCCTTGAGAGCGCCAAGAAGCTCTCCGAGGGCATCAAGCTCGCCACCGCCCAGTCCCTCGATGTTACCGACGAGAAGGCCCTCGATGCCGCCGTTGCCCAGCACGACCTCGTCATCAGCTTGATCCCCTACACCTTCCACGCCACCGTCATCAAGTCTGCCATCCGAAACAAGAAGGACGTCGTCACCACCAGCTATGTCTCCCCCGCCATGATGGAGCTCGACGCCGCCGCCAAGGAGGCCGGCATCACCGTTATGAACGAGATTGGAGTTGGTCCACACCGTACCCACCTTGCCGCAAAATAATGCTAACTCACCCTTGCTCGATCCCGGTCTGGACCATCTCGCTGCCGTCCGCGAGTTCGACAGAGTTCACGCCGAGGGTGGAAAGATCCTGTCCTTCCTCTCATACTGTGGTGGTCTTCGTATGGTTGCTCCATGTCTGCTTGGATGACCTAATCTGATGCTAACCTCTCTATAGCTGCTCCCGAGGACTCTGACAACCCGCTCGGCTACAAGTTCGTAAACCCCAGCATTCAAACTAGACAATTAATCACTAACCTTGCCTTTTAGGTTCTCTTGGTCGTAGGTTTCTCCAAGCTGCAGTTCCTTTGCTCGAGATCAGCGTCGAAAGCTAGGCTGCGCCGATAACACCCCCGAAAAGAGTAAAGCTAACAACATAACCTCAAGTTCCCGCGGTGTCTTGCTCGCTCTCCGAAACTCTGCCAGCTTCTGGAAGGATGGCAAGATTGTCAGCGTTGAGGGTCCTGGTACGCATAGTCCATCACCATGTGCACTCCAACGGCGATGCTAACAAAGCATTTCACAGAGCTGATGGCCACCGCCAAGCCCTACCACATCTACCCCGGTAAGCGCAATGCTCCGATCCCTCGCGGCATCAATTCTAATTCATGTCAGGCTACAACTTCGTCGCCTACCCCAACCGTGACTCCACCATCTACAAGGAGCGATACAACATTCCCGAGGCCGAGACCATTGTTCGCGGTGTAAGGCATTTCCGCACCTGCTCTCGATTCCCGAAGCAGCAATCATATAAGACAAGGATTGACGTTGACGAATTTTCTAGACCCTGCGATACGGTGGATTCCCCGAGTTTATCAAGGTTCTTGTCGACATCAACTTCCTCAACGACGAGGAGCAGAGCGCCCTCAAGGAGCCTATTGCCTGGAAGGAGGCTGCCCAGAAGATCATCGGTGCTGCTTCCTCAAGCGAGGCCGACCTTCTGGCCGCCATCACCTCCAAGGCTACCTTCAAGGATGAGGATGACAAGGAGCGCATCATCAATGGTCTGAAGTGGAGTAAGTGGCTTTACTGTCCCGATGGAGCTTGGTTAAATGCCCCCCTGGGTTTACTTACTGACCTGGTTGGATAGTTGGCATCTTCTCTGATGAGAAGATCATCCCCCGCGGAAACCCCCTCGACACTCTCTGTGCTACTCTAGAGAAGAAGATGCAGTACGAGGAGGGTGAGCGTGACTTTGTTGTAAGAATTAGACTCCGAATTGGGACCTGCCAAAGACTCACACCCTTCTTAGATGCTCCAGCACAAGTTCGAGATTGAGAACAAAGACGGCTCTCGAGAGACCCGAACCGCCACTCTTGCTGAGTACGGTGCCCCTACCGGCTCTGGCGGTTATTCTAGCATGGCTCGTCTTGTGGGCGTGCCTTGCGCTGTTGGTATGTTGTGAACATTTCTATAGTACTCGCATATTGTCAAGCCTCAAATTGCACCTCTTCGGTAAAATGTACAAGACATCTTGCTAACGGCACTCGCCATGTAGCTGTCCAGCTGGTTCTTGAGGGCAAGATTTCCGATAAGGGTATTCTGGCTCCCATGAACGCCAAGATCAACGACCCATTGATCGAGGGCCTGAAGAAGTACAAGTAAGTTGACCATGTATCATGTGTTTAAAGTGCTATTTCTCACATTTATTCTAGGATTGAGTTCAAGGAGAAGGTTATCGCATAAGCGGATGAAAATATGGATTAAAAGCACGATCTCCACTGTTCCAAAAGCTTTGGGCGCAATATCTAGCTTCTTTTCTGATGGCTGATGCGCTGAATGAGCCACATGATATCCCTTGAGCAGCCCAAAGCAGGGTTATAAGCAGGTCGCGGATATATAAAGGGCGAGTAACTAGACATACATGGGCTTCTAAAAATAAGAATACAATGGGATTACGGTTGAACTTGAGTTGCAAATTTGGCACATGCTGAGAAAGAAATTACTTTGCTGCACAAAGTTGACATGTTTTCCAAGATCAAAACTCCAATTTTCGCCAGGGAGAAATCGCTTCTTTTTATTTTCTTGCCTTTCCTATAGATGCAGTATGTCTACGAAGCCTAGCCAAACTCAACATACTTTGCCTTGACCTCTTGTTTCCACGCCTCTAATGCAATGGTTCTATCCCCGACAATAACAGAGCCCTTGGGAAAAGCTGCTAGCTTTTCCTTGTAGTTGGAACTAAAAAGATTTAGGTTGCTAGGTTGCTCATAGCTTAGAAAGGGTGTACTAAATGAGGGGAAAATGCTCGGTGCCATATTTGCTTAGGTGTTGAATTAACGAATAGGTCGCTCACTGCTGTTTTTTAGGCTAGATTGGAAAGGTAGAACCCCTTTGTTGGCATCCTTAGCCTTGAATGCAGTGACAAAGGGATGATTCTTGACCTTTCCGATCGATGGCTGCCGAATCATTGAGCCACTTGGAAACCACATCCGATCTTTTCCCTCCTCAAACATCCAAGAGCTCATGGCCTCGGTTATTCAAATAACAAATCCCAGCGGGAGGAGACCTATCAGGGTGCAGGCTTAGGAGCGGATCAATGGCATGCTGCTCGGTAAAAGAAGCCTTGCCAATAATTCACCCGCCTCGGACTTGAGTGAACGGTCAGTGAGCGAGAGATCTGTTGTGCTCGTGTGGTCTGCAAGGTCTTTTTTTTTTTTGTGCAATATGACAACGTTTCCATCTTCTCGTTCTGCTTTCTCTACTAAGCAGACGAGAGACATCGAATAACCATGGTGACATGGCCATTGTCGCGATCTCGGTAAATATAGTTTGCGATTTCGCACCATTTTGAGGTCAAAGAATTCATCAAAGGCAAATTTTCTTGTACAAATCTGGAGGGCAGACGGCATTTAGGTAGTGCCGCACAGTGTTCATTTCGGCTAGCTGGATCCCCTTGAGGCCGCTGGTGTTGTTCTCGTCAGGTTCGCTGGTGTCGTTCTTCTTGTCCAGCATCTCGCCAGTCTTAACGTCAACCATGTCATTGCAGTCTATCGTGAATATTGTATATTTCCTCTTCATCTTGGACTCTATCGACAAGAGGGACGTGGGTATCGGTAGGCGTGGAAGATTTGGGGTCAGAGTCCAAGAAGCTGTAGGCAACAACCACTCTGGATGACCCGGTATTCTTCATCCTTCAAGGATAAAGAATGACATTGGCGGCGAGAAGGGTCTTTCCCGTCCCATGACGACCCTCGAGTCCA
Organism: Calonectria montana; assembly: GCA_022606435.1. Lineage (NCBI taxonomy): Eukaryota > Fungi > Ascomycota > Sordariomycetes > Hypocreales > Nectriaceae > Calonectria > Calonectria montana. Next base: position 6,332,796 of record JAIZZI010000003.1, read on the forward strand.
AAAATTCGGTTCGAAAGGTTGGTCCCTGCGATCCACTCCTTGAAGAGTTCGTCTTGGACAAGCCATTCTCCGCTCCCTTCGATAATTTTTTACTCGTGCCTCTTAAACAAGATCCAAGATTGACGTAAGGGTCTGCCAGGGCCGAATTGCAAAGGAAACAAATCGACTCAGAGGCTTGAGAATAAATACCTCTTTTTCACAGGATAATGACTCGCGATACGAGGGCAGCTGAAAAGTCGTCTCGCATTCAACACAGGGTATAGCACAGAATCAGGCCGCTAGCTTAGTTACGATTGGCACTTGCGACATGGCTAAGGCCTAAGCGAACTAATACATTCCGCAAAAAGCGATCTCTTTTTCAGAAATACGGAGTCTACTTGGAGCCCGGTCACTAGCAGAAGCCATCTAGCAATCGTCCTTCTCCAGAGTGTTTTTTTTTTTTGGGTCTTCGGCCCCAGCCCCCACATCAATGTACTTGCCGACGTCAAGCGAGTTCATGTTACCAAAAAGAGCCGTTTCACGGGGCTGCATGTGGACGTGCAGCCACCATGCAGGTACACATCGGGAAGCGGCATTTTCTGGAGAGAATCTTGGATCGAGAAGAGACGGGCTTTTTGCTGTTGTCAAGGGTTGGTTCGAAGATGGCTGACTATTGGTCAACTTGTCGCGACCCACACATCCCAATCCCAGCTGCTCATCCCACCAAGATGAGATGCTCACCTGGATTTTAACAATGGAACTCGCATTATTTATTCCTTTTATTTATAAAACCATGGCTTCAAAATAAAAATAAACGGAAAAGAAAAATACACAGCATTGAACGGAATTATTATTCGGGCCGACCCGCACTCGCAAATTTTCTCGGTGCCCAGTAAACACCAGAGTGCCAATGCGCCCTTTTGAATGAAGTCATTCTGAGACATCCTCATTGCTCGTGACATATTTTCGGCGCCCGTGATCTACGCCGCCTGCGTTGTATCTCGGCTGCTTTACCACATTTAGCAAGCATCCACAAAACCAATTATACCCAGGAGCCGGCACTTGTTCCAAAGGTCTCAGTTTGTTGCATGACGCCCAGGCACACACCAGTCAAAACCTGCTGATGCACACCTGCGCAGATCTTGGGCGAATTGATGTTAACCAGGTTGCATTATACACCGAGCACACGACCACGATTTGGGCACCTACGTAGCAGCGTCCAAATAGCAGGGCCGAATGACAGTAGCGAGTCTTAGTAAAAAAGCGAAATCATATCATTGTGCTCTATTCTCAATCATCAAGGCTTGCCATGCAAGCAAGCGCAGCCCATTACTACCTCCAGGATCCGATGTACTCCTATTCCCAATGCCGAATGCCCCGTCAGAAACGAATGCATGATACAAATGTACATTGAATAGCGAAAGACATAATAAAGGAATATACAAGAAAAGAAAAAGAAATACGACTGGTCAGGATGTCGAAGCGATCGTCTTTCCCACATACCATCGTCTCTCAAACGGATTAACTTCAAGTGGAATAATGGGCAACATATGCCACCTCCATCATACTACCATACCCACCAAGAGTAGCATCGTTGGGGTTTCCAGGCTGCCAAAAAAGTTAGCTCAAGTTTTAATAGTGAAAGAGTCATTGAAAACATACCCACGTTCCGCCAACAGCCATGTTGAGGATAATGTAGAGAGGGCTGTGAGCAAGCGTGGCCCATACACCAGAGTCTCCGATTCTTGATCCGGTTATTTGATGGAACTGAATACCATCCATGTACCAGGTGATGGTTTCCGACTGCCAACTACTCGCAGTGCGGTCAATATCGACGCGCCAAGTGTGCCACTCTTGGTCCGGAATGCCAATGCTTCCTCCGATTCCGGTACCCTCGTTGCAGATTCCTCCTGGGTAGACATTACAGTGAGCGGTTCCATAACCAGTAAGAACACCATTCACCGTCTCCATAGCGTCCAACTCTCCACAGGAAGGCCAGCTGCCTCCATTTCGTAGAGCATTTCCAAGCATCCAAAACGCAGGCCACAGGCCCTTCTTGTTGGCGATAGCATTGGTTCCGAAGCGGATTTGTGACTCGACTCTGGTCCTCTTGCCCGCCCCAGGGGTCAAGACGTATTTGCTTTCAACACGCCCCGAAGTCCATCCATACAAAGCAGAACTATCACGCCAGGGAACAATCTGGAGTGTTGAACCTCCACTCCGCTGAAGATTGGCGTTTGAGCCTGTATAAACCTCCAGCTCTGCGTTGACGTTGAGGTAGCCCGTAATAATGTTCCAGTTGTTGGTGTCTGGGAGCTGGCCAGCGGAACCGGCAAACGTGTCCTGCCAGACCCGAGTATAACCAGAATAGGCTGGTGCGTCCCAGGCAAGGGCTGAAGTAATAAGCCCAGCGTAGGCCAAAAATGAACCAATGGTCTTCATTTCGAACCCGTTGGACCAAATGTCTTAAAATTAAAGGTAAAGACGAGTAACTCAAAAGTTATATACGAGAAAAGTAGATGATACAGAGTGACAAAAGGATCAAGGCTAGAACTGTTGCAGATGCATATCAAAAGACTTCTTGGAACGGAGAACATCTCAGTATTAAATACAAAAGGCGTACTTGAGGTTTTAGCATGTAAAGGTCATCGATAATTACCATATGATCGGACTTAAGGGAGGTCATTTGAATTTTGGGTCTCACTTGAAATGTCATGCTACAATAGTGGACAGGAGGGCTTTAACCCGTCGCCAGAAGGAAGGTAGCATGACTGTTCATTAAATTTGAAAATGTGTCATTCGCCAAATATCGAGGTGACCGAAGGATCTCATGCAAGACCAGGGAGGTTCTGGGGACGGCCCGATGCAAAAATCAATGCTCTAGACTGATTAAATCCTGTATAATCAGTTCAGTCTGCATTGGCAGGATCCTTGGCCCGGGGCTATGCGATGAGTTGCTCGTGAGTATTGGCTGGTCGGCAGATTAGATTCGACGAACAAATTTGCTAACGGATACAACCCGGCAGCACTGAGAGACCGAATGATACAAAGTCATGACACGACCCACCTGATCTTTGACAAGAAAGGGCCATTTTCCTAAGCAGAATTCAACATGTTCTTGGCCGGTCCTAACAACGTGTCCCATATGTGCAGCCGTTAATGAGGGATCTGGGCAATCACATGGGTCCAATCAAGTGCTCTTTTTCCCTCATTAATCTCTTTCCATGTTCGGAAATAACTGCCAAAGAAGGTTGAATCCTACATAGCACGCAGGTCATGAACCAGTTGCAATGGAAATGTGCCGATCGACGGAAAGGATCACTTGCGAGCTCCTCATTTGGGTTAGTGCGTTGCAGGATCGATGTCCGAGTGCAACCATACCGCAGGCTCGGTGTTAAAGAATGACCCTAGCAATTTCGGCTATTCAGGTGCCTTTAGGCTCCTGATCCTTGGCATGTGAGGTCCGGCGCCGGCAAAAAGGTCGCAGTTAATGTTCGGCGAATATCATATAGGGCTTAATTAAAGTTATCGCACAAGGTGGTCGTCCCATCCATCTTTTTACCACCACGCTTTTTTTGCTGTAGGATGATTAAGGTTTAGAAGCTCGCTAATAAAGGAGTGGTTTTTGTTAGTTTACACAGTGAATGAAATAAAGGGATTACAGCTCCGTCCCCCGACTTTAGCTTGGTCACAAATCACAGCTTCATGAAACCTTTTCTAACAAATAAGCCACTAACAGATCGAGCACACTCTTGCATTTTAGGTAAGAATAAACTATTAGTTACGTGATTTCTTAATCATAATCGGGTTGAGATACTAAAGCTAGTGCAATTCATCGATTAGAAGGTTTGGGCGCAATTCAATCGAACCGGCAGGTAGAAGATTAAAATTGAACCGCTACCTTTTTTTTATTAAAAAAGCTATCTATAAATAACTAAGAGTCAAGTAGCTTATGAACAACAGAAACGCACAATCCTCCGAAAGCCACCATTGTAGATCATCCCCGCCTTGCCGCAGATACAGGCATTGACGCGGTTATTCCAGGTGTCCTCGCTACCGCAGTTATTAATTACTGCAACCATTCTCGAGGCGTTTCTTATTATTTCCGCTATTATTTCCGCATTCAGAAATGCAACCTCGCGCCGTAAGCTTCTCACCAATAGGGCAGGCACAGTCGCCAGAGATGTCGCGCTTCGATCTGCTGGGGCACTGAGGGACACAAGAACGCTCAACCCTCTCTAGACCATTAGGGCAACTACACTCGCCGGATGAGTCACGGCTCATGCCATAGGAACATTTGTCGACACAAGAGCCCTCGAACGGTTCCTGGTCGATAGGGCAAACACACTTGCCAGAAGAGTCGCGGCTCATGCCACCGGCACACTTGGCAACACAAATACCATTGATAAGGTCCCGACCAGAAGGACAGACACACTTTCCAGATGAGTCAGGCATCGCGACACTGGGACACTTGACGACACAAGCGCCCTTGAATAGCTCTTGGCCAGTAGGGCAAACACACTTTCCAGAAGAGTCGCGACTCATACCACCGGAACATTTGGCAACACAAACACCCTTATAAAGTTCCTTGCCGGTAGGACAAACGCATTTGCCTGAAAAGTCGCGGCTCATGTCACCAGAGCACTTAGCAACGCAAACACCCTTGAAGATCTTTTGGTCAAAAGGGCAAACACACTTTCCAGAGGAGTTGCGGCTCATCCCACCGGCACACTTGGCAACGCAAACACCCTTACAAAGTTCCTGACCAGAGGGACAGACACACTTTCCAGAAGAGTTGCGACTCATGCCACCTGAACATTTGACGACACAAGCGCCCTTGAGTACCTCCTTGGTGGCAGGGCACACACAAGCAGTTTTGGCCTTGTTCAAGACGTAGCCCTTAGAAGAATCACAGCTAGGGATGTTGCCGTAGCTGCGGGCCACGACGTTTGTATGGGCGGCAACAAACCCCATCGCCATGAGAGCATGGACGGAAAGGTATTTGAAGAGCATGATGATCTCCAGATATGGCAATAAATAGTTGCGGTGAATGAAAAGAAAACTTGATTTATATCCAAAAAAGCAATGCGATTGATTCTGCAAAGACGAAGTGATGTGAGGATCTGAGTTTGGAGATTCCAAGAAAGAGAGGGACGTATCAGCTATAAAATACTGGAGAGTAACACACCGACCTTCCAACATGACCTTTGAACAGTTGGTGGCTGGCTGAGTCCATAATGGTCCAGGCCATTTCGCTGCAGAGAAAACTGATTATGTAGTTCACTACTCCCAATCATTAGCGTGGAAGAAACGCCACAGCTCTGGCTAAGACGAGGTGGCGTTTAATTCAAACAACAAACCAACATGCCAAGAAGAAGCAAACAGCAAACAAACAAGAATAGAACTATGACCCCGAATATGAGTAGATAGTTTACATGTTTATTTAATATAAGAGCAGAATATTCATCTGCTTTGTTCAAATATATTTGGTTTCTACGCATTTGGGCTTGAACACACTTGATTGATGGTGTTGACCATAAGCTGTCGTCTTGATCCATGCCTGCCCTATGTGTAAGCCTCTCTCGACCCGACATCCGAGCTGGAGTAGTGGCACGGGCATGGGACTGGCCATAGCATTTGAGGCAACCAGTTGACGCTGGCCGAGAGCCCGGTCGACAAATCAGCCACAAATTGCGACGACCCGCTATTGTGCCCAACAACATGGCGCAGGCCCAGATTGCAGCATGGCTGCACTATTGATGACACGTCACCTTGGGATTTAACACAGATGTCAAGTCTAACTTGGTAGAGGCCAGAAAATTGGTCATTGACTAAACTAGCATGGCGTTAAACAGCTGAGCTGATGGGAGCCTGAGCATAACTGCTCAAGACCCGGGTATTCAAAGGCATATTCATCAGAATATTAAATATCACATTTAGCAGGTTATTTTGCTGCAATGCATGAGTAGAAAACGTATTTCAGAATCTAATAAACGGAGCTCTTGGCCTGTATACGTGAGAGGTTTAAGAGCAAGATATATCCCGCCAATGGTCCAAAGGATACGCTAAACGTGTTGCCACATGCCACACCGACTTCCTGCAGTGTTGCGGCATGGCACCCATGATGGGGACTAATGTCTGAACATTGCGGGCTCGTATCTGGCCTAGCCCGAAAATCCGGGCCCTCGGGTGTTATGAATTATGTGCACAAGTACAAGCCGAGTTATGTATTACAGCTGCATCATTAGTTAGCTTTGGCTCAGCCGCCAACACCAGCGCATAACATCCACGGCAATTATCGGTAAAGTCTCGGACTAAATCCACTTTGGCTATGACAATTAGATTTCCCGAGATTTGGCTGTCATGCTTAATGAAGGTGGCTCTTGAGAATTGCAACAAAGCTCGTATACTACGTCTACTGAGAAACATGATCTGAAAAGACTAAGCCGGCCCTTGACCAAAATTCTAAATTACGGGTATAGATCAGTCACCGCAATAGCTGACCGTTGTGACAAAGGATCCAGCAGTAATCGCACTCACTGCGATTATCCTGTGGCACACAACTGTATTTCAAAGCTATCAGTGGGATAACCCGAACCTTTCCACTGATATCTTTACAGTAGCAGGTCGTTTAAATCATTTAATCAAGCTATCTAAAGCATACATAAGATAATAAAAGCTAAAATATCCCTCTATTGGATTACATGCCATCGGTTCTCTATATACATTGATCACAGCACTTCAGCTAAGGGCTTTAAGCACTCGGTGGGAACTAACGATTTTTCAGAGTCTCTTTAGCTCTCTTTTCCTTTTCCAGCTCAGTAGGATTAATCGTCGAGAGTAGGATGTTTTGAATGTGCAGAAGCAGCCATGGCTACGTATCCATGCCATGTTTCATTTGCGTGGGGATCTGCAGACAGCAAGAGAAAGGCCCCAGCCGCAATTTATGCCAGGAACCTATTTCTCACGTCCATAAATATGTGTCATGTACACCTCACTCTTTCCATATAATTAGATTAGAATCGGCGTGGCACTCTTAGTTAGATATGTTGCAAATGTGTAAATGTGCAAATGCAACCCAACGTTGTCTGATATCTTGAAGCGAGGAGACTTGCCAGACCATTCTGCAGCTCGCCATTCAAAGGGTCACATATCTCCACAAATCACGCAGGTCAATCGAAAAGCTCAATTCATGGCTGTTGACCTCTCCGGTCGCGTCTTGCCTCGCTATCATGATAGCAAAATTCTGGAATCTCACTTGTACTATCTATGTACGCTTTGCCTAATCATGATAACCAACAAGAGTAATGTATCTCGGCTGCTCAAAAGCCCAGCTATTACTGTGTGCTGTCCGCTCGGCATTCGAATTTCCAACTTCTACTTGGCTTAGGCCCGGAGAAGGCCATGCGATTGAGGCAGGCGACACATGGCGTTAGACATGAAATACCACTGTCTGTTCGTACTAGACACCGTCTCACCTTATCTGTCTTGCATACATGTTGTAGTCATAGCCTGGAATCTAGCGTTTTTTATATTCCATTGTGGATAGATTACCAACACTTGTCTCACATACAACAACATACGAGTAAAGGCACTTACCATATAAGCTTATGCTTCTCAAAAAAAATATCATGACAAAGAGGCTGGTGTGAGATTTTTAAACTGAAACACTAGCCCCAATCCAGGATTTCAGCCCTACGTAGCAGCTCCCCTGCAACCTAAGTCGGTGGGGCCAACGATTGCTTCATTTTTAGGCCCACCGAGAAAAAAGATGTTTCGTTGCCTTTAAATAAGCATTCAATCTGGCTGGATACGAAAAATATGAAGTATAGATTCACAGGTATTGTGGTATGTCCAATTCTAGCGGTCGAGTTGGGGAATTGGGAGCTTTAGAGGCAGATCTGCGTGGTGAGTTGTTCGACATCAGCACATGCTGTCCGTGTGTCAAGGGAATCCTTGACGGGAGGTCGTCAAGAGCGGTCGCGCTGGCTGGAAATCAGGAGAGAAACGGGTTATGGCCGAGGCGTGGCAATAGAGATTCACGGGTTGTTCTCGTTTCTGACTACATTCAATGCTGTAATCCCTAACCGACACATCATCGTAACACTTAAAGAGTGGCAAAAAAAAGAGTCCAGCTTCTGTTTCTGGTGCAGATGCCCACATTCACTTGCACCAATGAGCCACTGAATCGCCTGGGAGCAAAAAATGCAACCCCCTGTCGCACACGTATTCCTTGGTACTTTGGCATCCATGTTTAGCCAGTGTTCAGAGTCAGCCAGGACCCACAGGTGGTCTCTTCAGCACATTTAAGCTAAGAGCACCCACACATGATGGAGCGCAGTCATGGTGAAGACAGATTCAGGCATCTACGCATTGCCAAAAACGCAACCATGACAAGCAAAACGCAAGCGCAGGGCTATGATTATAGGCCAGTGTCTTGTCCGGCTTCAGAGTTGGAGGAATTGCCAGCCAGACCCGTCTCTCCCCTCTCAACCAGCCCAAAAACGACGGCCGACGTTCAGACTGACGAGTGTTCCGAAAACCCAACCCATTCACGAGCTCCCTCCAAGGGAGAAGAAGCAAGCAGAGTAGACTCACAATTAGAGCCCACCAAAATCATCCGGGGCAGAAGACACAATTGGTTGGCTTCCGCGGCAATTCATCTACCCCCACTAGCAGCCACATGTGCTCTCGCCTACATCAACCTTGCCCGTCTCTTTTGGTTTCCCTTGAGCGGAGTGGACTTCGGCCTTTCACATGTACCAGCGAACAACATGCTCAAGTTTTTGCAGATGATAGCCAAGCTCTATGAGATAATGGTCGTTGCATCTCTCGCTACCATCATCATCAAAACCTATAAACGATGCTTGGTGCAAAATGGGATCCCCTTTGGCTTTCTCACTGCACCTTATCGGATCACTGATATTCTTTATATCTGCAAGCCGATATTTTGGCGAGGTGCAGGGCGCTCCATGTCCTTGGCGCTGCTGCTGGTATTGAGCGCCCTCCTTTCTGCCTTGGCTGGGCCGGCCTCTGCTATCCTAATAGTTCCAAGTTTGGGGTGGTTTCAAATGTCCAATCCCTTTGCTAATATTTATATGCCTGTCATGGTCTACCTACCAGATTCAACATGGTCGACGACATTTAACAGCAGTCTTTTTCAAGTCAATTCAAGCTGTCTTGGAAGGGGTGGGACGTTTATATCTCATTGTCCCGCTGGTGGATACACCCACATATTTAACTGGGCTTATGGCTGGGGTGCGACAGGACTCCCCGATAACATCACCTTTCCGAATCCACCTGGAACGGTAACCCGCGAGCTACAAATGAAGTCCGGTGCCGAATCCGGAACATTCTTGACGACGCTAGCAGCAGATACGCTCGCGACTGTCGGGAAGGTCAAAGAATACATCAACTCAAACAACGTTGGGCAGGTATCTAGCGTGGAACGATACCAACTTCAACTTACAGCTCCATCAAACGCCTATCAACCCCTCCTCAATGCCAAATGCCAAGTTTGGAACCTCGAAGATCTTGATGAATCCGAAACTTCAAACCTAGCTTTCCCTTCCTCCGACCTAAACTGCTTCACAACAGGATCCGAAAACGAGTGCTCTCGTATGAAGGATAAATACAGCAAGCTGTACGTCCATAAAGATATGCTCTCAGGTCAGGGTATCGCCTATTATCTCAACACTGCAGCAGGACATCTCGGTCAAGAATCTAACGAGACAGACACGCCGTCATTCTTGGTGGTCTCAGCCCGATTGCCCTACATGAAAAATGATACTGCAACAGGAACAGCGATTGCCGCATGTTCTTATATGGCCCACTGGATTCCTTCACTGTTTTCCGTGGATTCAAACATTACTGAAGTCGGGACCAATATCACAGACTTGAGCGTCTTTTCCGATGAAGAGACTTGGAAGAAATCCAAAAAGGCCACGGTTGGGCCACCAATTTGGTTTCAAAAGTCATGGCTGCCGTATCTAGACGGCAAATTTGCCAATGTAACGAATCAGACGGTCTACAAGGTCGACAATGAAACAGTGGATGATTTTCCTGTTCTCGGGTCTCTTTTTGCTACCTTGGGGTTTCTTTTTGTGGATGATAACTCCCCAGATGAATTGCTTTTTGGTCCAGGAAGCTCGTTTGATGGAACTCTGGTATCCAGTCAAAAAGCCATCATGCAATCTACCGTGGAGAAGGTCACGGGAAGTCTTTTGACAGACGCTATTGCAAGATTCATCGGATTCTATGAGGAGCCGGTTGCCGCCATAATGGGACCCAATGGATCAGGGAACCACAGCGCCTTTTACGACATTCTCGGCTTTCAGCGTGTTCCGGGAGCTTCTCGAGCATTGATTTACGAGAATGGTACAGGGTTGGCCGTCGACGGAAGCACTGAGCAAACCGGCTCGTCTATACAGGACGCGCTCGAAAATCTCATCGCCGCCGCGGGCTTGAGCTTATTCTTTGAGTCAGAAGAATATGGGTATGGATATGGTCAGGCAGAAGGACCGATGATATTTGCTCTCATTGTCATCTTCACTTATGCAATTGTCTTGATTTCTTACGGGATATCCAACACCTATAAAAGCGCACACAACATTATCAGCTGGGACGATCAGCAAGATTTACTTACCTTGGCGTGGACTTCACCCGCTCCTGCAGAGTTGAATGGACAAGGAGCCAACGTAACGAACAGCAAGTTGTGGCAAGAGACAGTGGCGGTAAGGGCTACATCGTCAAAACAGGTGAACCTCGTGTTGGGTAATTACCAACCGGGGGCACTTAGACTCCGCAGAGGTGAAACATACTGGTAAACTGAAATATAAGTGCGCAACGAAATTGTATCTACATAAATAGAAGCGAGTTTGAATTGTTTTTCTTTCTTTTCCAATAATACAACATATTTTTCTTCATAAAATCAATTTCATTCATGACTTTCACCAGAGGAACAATATTGCCTGCGAGGTCTTATGATCTGCCACTGAAGACAATTAGATCATTTGCGGGTGTTTCATTGTGCTATCCATCGTATTCAATTGATCAATTTGACCGCAATAATAGAGGCGCGGCCCCTGTGTGTTTCCAATACCCAATTCGGAAAAATGCAGCGCTCCAGACCGCTTTCACGGCTAGGATTCAATGCAAGGCCTTCACTGGATCAATGCCTGAGCTGGTCCCTGATTCAGCTAAAGCGGTCATCTTTTAGGCTCTTAGCAGAGGCGACACGAGTCGGCAGCGCTCAGAGGTTATTTTTGGTCTTCCCAAATCATGCCCGACAGCCTAAACATCCCAAATCCACTGTTCGGCGGCGCCCACTGGCTCAAATCCATGTCGGCATGCCTTGTGTCCTTGAATCCGAACTTGATGAAGAATTCGTGTGCTTCAGGCTCAGAACCAAGGATAATTGGCAACCCTTCAGTCTTGGCCTTTTCAAACCCAAGCTGAAGCAGTTTCGACCCAATACCTTGGTTGCGGCTTGAAGGTTTGACATAAATGTAGGTGAGCTCTGTCTCGGTGTTAGTTGTGCCCCTGAATAAGTAAATGGTGCCCTACCTAAATGATCTTTCCCCTCGGCCTCCTTGTCAACTTCGTTGACAGCCTTCATGACCATCTGAAAGACTCCCTGGTTCATTTCATTCAGGATTTCCTGCGATTTCTCATTTTGATTCTGCTGCTGTGCTGGCTTCTCCACATCCGAGGTCTTCTTCTGGGATAAGACGATAAATCCTACAATCTCCCCAGCTGCATCAACTGCCTTGAAACGGTCCGTATTTGGAGATCTAAACCCAGATTCAATAGCAGACGTATAGTTTGGTTTCTGAGCTGCCTCGTTGGGCCAATTCTTCCAAAGCAATCGGTTGACGGCAAGGCATAACTTGGACGCTAGCAAAAGCTCGGACAAGACTGGCAAGTCGGAGCTTTGCACAGGAACAATAGAGACGGTGGCCATTGTGTTCAATCTAGTGATGGGATTCTGGTATGGCAATAAAACCTTTGCCTTATCAGGGCTTCAATAATCTCAAGAGCTCAATATATAATATTGCTTCCAAGGCAACTAAATTGATTGCTGAAATCCATGCGGCACAACTCAGGCAACATAGTTGGTTGCGCAGAAATCACAATGTGAGATGAAATACACGCAATCCCCCTCAGGCAGCTCAACCAGAGGCATCAGCATAAAAAGGTTCCCTGTTTCCAATTTGATCAAAATTATCGCATTTCGGGGCTGATCTACAGCAGGGCTGTTTTTGCCAGTGCCTAGTTTAGGCAGACGAATGACAAAAGTGCAGCCAAAAAAGCCAGTCGAGTGAATTAAAAATAGTAGCGAGGGTTTTCAGTCGTAGAATGCCATTCAGACTTTAGGTTAGTACATCCTTCTTATCAAGTTGAGCTTGGGGAGAATTTGAATACTGAGACGGCGGGCACACCTCCTCCGTTAACCGATTTGACAAGCCCTTTCATTCTCCATGTGTCCTATGCTGCTTCAAAAACAAACAAAATAATACGGATGGCATTATCTGTGCTTTTCATATATAACGAAGAAATTTTGATGCATTAGATGTAAATGCCAAATTCCTGGCGAGCAGACATCTGGCTGACCCTGCACTCTGCTGTTAGATTCATAGTATTATTTGGGTCATATTTCAAATATTTCTTTCTATTAGTTCTAGTTATATTCATTCGAGCTTGAGCTTAGTGGTTTCTGGGTCGACCATCGCTCTCCAAGAAACCCAGTTCCGCTAAGATGGCCGCATTATGCTCGCCGAGCGCAGGAACGGGGTCCATCTTGGCAGCACTCGCATCCTTTACACCAGGTGGGATGAGCGCGGGAACCTTGCCGACCGGGGTGTCGATCTCGGTCCAGCGCTCTCGTGCTTTCAACTGCGGGTGATTCCAAAGCCCTTGCATATCGTTGACTTTTGCGTTGGCGATGCCAGCCTTGTCCAACCGCTCCAGCACCGCCTCAGGCTCCAGGCCCGAAAAGGCCTCGAGGATGATCTCCTTTAGGGAATCCCGATTCTTGACTCGCAGGGAGTTGTTTGCAAATCGCTCATCCGCAGCGAGTTCGGCGTTGCCTAGGACCTCGGCGCAGAGCTTTGCCCACTCGCGCTCATTTTGGATGCCTAGCATGACGGACCCTCCACCACCGGTTTCAAACGGCCCGTACGGGTAGATTGCAGCGTGCGCAGCGCCTGCGCGATTCAAGCTGGGGGCTCCCTCAAATGCATAGTACAGGGGGAACGTCATCCATTCGGCCATGGACTCCAGCATGGAAACGTCAATGTGCGATCCCTTGCCCGTCTTCTCCCGCTTCAACAGCGCGGCAAGGATGTTTTGGAATGCAAAAGTGGCTGCCGAAATGTCGGCAATGGAAATTCCCACCTTTGCAGGTTCGCTTGGTGTTCCAGTTACTGACAGGAGACCGGCTTCACTCTGGACCAGCAAGTCGTAGGCCTTCTTGTCGCGGTAAGGACCGTCTGAGCCGTAACCCGAAATGTCGCACACAATAAGACGTGTATTCTGGTCCTTCAAAGCGTCATATGATAGCCCGAGCCGCTCGCTGGCACCCGGGGCGAGATTTTGCACCAAAACGTCGGCCTTGGAAATGAGGGCCTTGAGGACCTCAAAGTCCTTGGGGTTTTTGACATCAAGCTCCAGGCTTTCCTTGGAGCGGTTCGCCCACACAAAGTGGGACGCGAGGCCGCGGACGCGATCATCGTAGCCCCGCGCAAAGTCGCCGACGCCTGGCCGCTCGACTTTTATAACGCGGGCGCCCAGGTCTGCAAGTTGCCTGGTGCAAAAGGGAGCCGCAATGGCATGCTCTAAGCTCACGACGGTGACTCCATCGAGCGGCAGCGTCTTGTCAGCGGATGGTTGATTGACTGTCGAGTAGCGAGCTGGTCGATATAAGCTCCCGTGGCTTTTAGTTTGAGAGATGCGCCAGCTCTCATTTATTCGATCAGGGATTGTGCACAGTCTCTTTGAGTTATATCGTGTTGAAAGGCTGACTGGCAATGTCTTGAGGAGCCTGCTGGAGGCTCTCAGGCCCGTGCCCACTGTTGGAGTGGCGATATAAGACATGGTGTTAATTGTAGCAATTGCGCAGCCTGGAGTTCGTCAACCTCAACAAGTTGAAGCAAAATCAGTCCAGGTTTGAATTCAATTGATGCGTTGGATATTATATTTGTCTGTCCAACTTGCTCATGCCATTCTGTTGCCGTCGGCATTTTAAAGCTGGTGGAGCCACCAAGTCGGCTTCTAGACTCCGCGAATCATATCGGCTATATGGAAGAATCGACCGACTCGGTACTCCGTCGAGCACATTGACATGCGTCTCTAGCTTTAAGCATGCATCAGTCATTTTTTTATATATAATTCTACCTTGCGTTATTCTTGAAAACTCAATCGGCCCGACGACGATGAGAATAGTGGTGTGCTGTGTATGTATGTAGTACGATCACCAAACACCAAACAGACCTCTCTCCCTAGTTTCATTTCGACCCGAGCCATCCCGGTAGGCACGCCAGCTGCACCAGTATGTCAATACTAATGAATAAATACCACAATATAATCATGATATAAAATGTAAGTCTTTTTGGTTACCTTTTTTTTTACCCTTCGTCACTTACATGGCTCCCAAGTTTGCGGTCGGAGCTCTTTGATGGCCGATTTCCACACCCTGATTTCATAGGTCAAAAAGATCAACTAGGTAAGTGAGACTATCTGCACCAAATTCCACTTAGGTGCGCTAAGTTCTGTCATATGTTCCTTGGCATTGCAACCACTCCCATCCGTCGTTGGCTGCCTTTATCGATAAGGCACTCCGCACGCGATCGAACAAAATTGGAACTAACCTAACTATTACCCACAGCACCTAGTTGCTCTCTTGGGAAATATTGTGAAGGAAAGCCCCTCTTAATCCCGACGATCAAAGGTCGGACTGAACCTCGGCGTCTGAAACCCTCAACTGGCGAATGTCATTTGCACAGGACCAACCGCTCTGTGATTTCTTGGGACTTCCCCCAAGTCTCTAAGAGACTCTGCTCCAGGCTACGAGGCTCAAATCTTCGAGAGTTGTATAAATCACGTAAAAAATTAAATAAATAAATGGATAAACAAACACATTCACCAGTAAACAAAATGATTATTGTATCATATTTTTATTTCGTTTTGTTATATTATTTCATAACACACTGGGATATCAATGTACTGATCTATAAACGGAAAGATATTTACACAGTCTCCATCTTGTCAAGGATGGCACGGGTGAACTCGTGGGTAGTAGAGGCACCGCCCATGTCGGGGGTGCGGACCTTGCCCTCAGCGATGACGGCGTAGGTGGCCTTGGAGATGCGGTTGGCATGCTCGTCAAGGCCGAGGTGGCGCAGCAGCATGCTGCCGGAGAGGATCATGGCAGTGGGGTTGGCCTGGTCCTTGCCCTTGATGTCGAGACCGACGTGACGGCAGCCGGGCTCGAAGACAGCGACCTCACGGCCCATGTTGCAACCGGGGACGATACCGGGGCCACCGACGAGGGCAGCACCAATGTTGGACAGAATACCACCGTACAAGTTGGGCATGACCATGACGTCGAACTGCTGGGGGCGGGAGACGGCCTGCATGGAGGCGTTGTCGACAATCATGTCGTTGACCTCGAGGGTGGGGTAGTCCTTGGCGACCTGGTGGAAGGTGTTGCGGAAGAGACCGTCAGCCAGCTTCATGATGTTGGCCTTGTGGATGCAGGTGACCTTGGAGCGGTTGTTGGCGAGGGCGAAGGAGAAGGCGAACTTGGCGATACGCTCGGACTTGGCGCGGGTGATGATCTTGAGGGACTCGACGACACCGGGCACACTCTGGTGCTCGAGGCCAGAGTACTCACCCTCGGTGTTCTCACGGATGATGCACAGATCGACATCCTTGTGGCGGGTCTCGTAGCCAGGGATGTTCTTGATCAGGGAAATGGAGGCGTAGATGTCGAGCTCCTGTCGCAAGGCGACGTTGAAGCTCTGGTGGCCGGAGCGGCTGATGGGGGTGTGAAGGATACCCTTGAGGCCGAGCTTGTTGCGCTTGAGCGAGGCGACACTCTCACGGAAGGCATCCTCGGTGCGGTTGGCACCCTCGAGACCGGAAACCTCGACCTGCTCCCACTCGATAGGGACGTTGTCGGCCTTGAAGACGGTCTTGACCGACTCGGCAACCTCGGTACCGATACCATCACCGGGGATGAGGGTGACAGTGTACTTGCCGCCAAACTTGGCGGGCTTGAAGATGTCGGACTGGACGGTAGCGAAGGATCGGGCGAGCTGGGGTTGCTGAGCCGCAGCGCTGCGCAGCAGCTGTACAGAACCAATTAGCCTCGTTCATTGGCCTACTCGGCGAGGAGCCCTGCAAGACATTTTGGGGGAGGGAGGGTGAGGGAAGGAAAGCAAAATAAGAGCTTACATACCTGAGCCGATCGAAGAGAGCCTCGCGACAACATTGTGGTCCAAAAGCGTGTATAAGAAAAAAAGAAGACGGCTAGTCTCCGGGTGAACGCAGATGAGAATGTCGAGTGGGAGGGAGAGGGGAGAGGTTGCGCACGGCGGAATTGAAGGTGAAGAAGAGGAAAAAAAAGGAAGAGTAGAAAAAGGGAAGAGTTAAAAAAAAAACGAGATCAAGTCGCAAGAGGTGCGCGATTTGCCTCGTGGTCCCCTACGCTTTACCTCACACAAGGTGCTTCTTTGCCCATGGTTGCGGCGCAATGGCCCTCTAGACCCTCTAAAGCTTCCGCAGCCGACCCGCCGAAGCCTCTTCCACCTTCGGCCGCCGCTCGTGTTTCCGCGCCTTGATCCGAGACGTCACTGGCAGACGCTAGGCCTGATGCGGGAGGCGACGAACACAAGCCCACTCGCTGCACGTCTTTTTGGCCCCCCCCCCCCCGAGTGGCAGGATCGGATAAAACATGATGGAAATGTCATGCATGGGGGAGACAAGAAATTTTCATGAGTGCATTGCAAAATCCCTCTCTAAACGACCGTGAAGGAGTCAATTGGTCGTCACAAAGCAGCAGCAGCATCGCCGCGCTCTTGATTATGACAGCGTGTTTGTATTTTCAAAAAGTCCTTTTCTGGTTCCATCGCGCTAACATGACACGGGCTCAGAACGCAGCAATGGACATGAGTAGTGAGCAGCGGGTGGCAACAAGTCCGAGGTCGGTTTTCTTATATCTATCAAAAAAGAATTCTTGCATGCAGCTACTCTTTCTAAAAAAAAAATCAAAATAGGATAAACCCATTTATTTTATTAATTTCCACATTAAAATTATTTACAAGCATGATAACTTATTTATAAATGGTGGGGTTTTCCTAGCTTCTCTGCGCATTACCACATAACCACATAGATGAATGATGCTGCATTCGAAATCGTGGTCATCCACCAAAATTGTTCAGTCAGGCATCCAAGTTTCTGGGCAAATCGCTATGGTGATTGTTAATGGCCCCCATTTCAGAACCCCCAAAAGTCCCATTAAGGGGATAAGCCATTAAATTTGGTCCTTGATTATTGTCCATCAAGTTTACAACATGAAGCTTGAACATGCCGGAAGGTTTACCCTGAAGTCCTTATGACGTCATGCTAGCACAATAATTTTGAGCTTACCCTAGAGTCCAAATAGATTTCTTGCAGTGACTGTGTTGTCCGAAGCAATTGGCAATCCTCTCTTTAGTTAGCTGCAGATATCTTTCGAATATTTCTGTTGATATTTGGGGACTTCCCCGTAAATATCAAGTATTCATGATAAATGAAAACCTTTCCTGCTGCCTGTGCTGGAGTACGACACCTGGAGTGTAGTTGCTGTTATTACTGCAAATACATGTACATGTTCATTTCTGTCACTGGACTCCAAAGAGACGTGATATAGACATTCTCCCTTGTATTCTGTTGATTCATCTATCTACATTGCTGGTTCGTTGTGGCCTGAAAGGGATATATATCTCATTAAAGAGAACGTCATAGAATATCTTGTGAGACTTGTACGGGGCCAACAAAGTAACCTGAATTTTGAGTAAAAGAAAAGAGACTGTAGGGATCGATTGCTTTTAATTCTAACGATAATTGAGCTTTGATAAGCTCATCATTCGCTGTGCGTGCACAAAGGCTCTCACACTTATCCTATTGACTCCATTTCCTCCCGACCCTGGCCCAGCCCATATAATCATGCCAGTTCCAGCGGCGCATACACATTAAAGAATGAGACATGGCGATCCAGTCGCGCTCCGATACGCGGACAAAATATTTTGTGCTTTGCTCCTCATACAGCCCCTGGGGCCTATCCCGTGGTGCGGTTGAGCGGATCATGAAACCGGCATCACGCCACGGCTGGGGAGACCCTGCGCATCGTTTTTTTCTTGGCGATGTTTCTTTGGGCCTGACAGCATCGCTTCGGCTTTGGTGCGCAACCCTCCGATAAAAAAAAAACAAAGAAAAAAGTCCGAGCTTGGGCGGCTGTTGTTTCGTTTTCTGCGCTGTCGCATGGCGCGCGCGAAAAATCATCTCCTCCAATAATCGTGCCCGGTGGCATCTGATGTTAATAAACGTGAGGAAGAAAAAAAACACACACACAAACTCCGGACCGGCTCGAGCTTGGTTGCCGCCGCAAAAACACCCGTCAAAACATGACACAAGAAAGAAGACGAAAAAGTAAATAACACGCCGAATATGGTATCTTGTTCGAAAGAATGTAAGCGCCTGGCCCTTTTTTGGTATTTTAAAATTTGGTGGCAAACACATCTCGAGGGACCACCGGGGCGCCTTGTTGTAGCGAGGGTGTGAGCGATTCGTGGGACATTCTCTTGGCCACAACAAAAGGCTGCATTCTACCGCCGGTCGAGTTCTTTTCTTTTGTCTGCACCGCTGCCGGAGGCATTTTTGGTAGGCCTGATATCGGTCGAGGTCCAATGCCGTAATCTTCCATTTCCTGGGGGTCCTTGATGTCCTCTAGACTATCCAGCCTGGTCCGTCTTCGGTGCAAGAACCAGAGGAGCAGGAAGAAGGCGATGAGGCAAACGGCGCTGGGGTTCTGTGTTAGTATAAGTGCTCTCAACGGGAGGCCTTGGTAGTAACGTACGCCACGATTATTAGAGAGATAAATAGAGAGCTGGAAGATATCGTCGGTTTTTCGCACAGATTCATACTGGCGCTTGGATGGCACGAGTCCGCTGCAGCGCGGGGGAGTAGTCGCCTGAGGCTAAACCTGCCCGCACCGGATGGCGTCTTGGGTTCGATGCTGCGTTGGAGATGCATGCTGGCGACTGTAGCATATACCGAATGAATTGTATTTTTCGTATTATTGATTGAAAAAAAATTAGCAAAAGAGAGTGGATGAATGAATCAAGTTGTAGATAGTTTTGCAAGCACTAAGAGAGAAGTTGACAGGAGGGGGTCACGGCCTTTGGGGAAATTAGTCGATGCCCTTGGGTCGGAGCTCCCTTTCCATTCTTGTTGGCAGCTCGAGAAACATACCACGGGACGGGAACAAATACTCATGTTCCCAGGTCCAATGTTTCAGCACTGACGAGCTTCGAGTAAAAAGGATGACCCCAGTCCGAGGAGGCGCGTGGATGAGGTCAGTGTTAATGCGAAACAAGTGGTTCCATTCTCAGCACATCACGCGCTCTTTTCCATCCCACCAGGATCGGCGCGGCGCTGCCAAGGTCAAGGGCTGGCTTTCTTCTGGAGCTTCCTCGACGAGATAAAGCCACTCATCAGTCATTTAACCAAGTGGGTAAGGCCGCTCCCGGGCCCCGTTTCAAGGAACAATGCCCCCCAAGTTTCAACGTCTTTAGCTGCACTCAGTCTTGTTGCTCCCTCCCTCTGGCCTAATACCCCCAGATCAAGGGCGCCTGAAACCTGCATGAACTAGGGTGCAGTCGATCAAAGTTGCCCAACCACGACCCTGCCAGCTAGAGCAATAGGGGATTTTTAAGAACCGAGCAGGGTCCCCACCCCCGCGTCCAGCCAGCCATCATCAATATCAATGGGCGTTGACATCAGCATTGCGCCCGCCAATCTTGCCAGGTGCACTGATCCCTCGCAATCAACTCTGGGGAGCCGGGGCATAACCGCTGCCATATCCGCGACCGTGATTTATGGCATTTTCCCCGACTGATGAATGCATGCATGGGCCAGAACCCTTTGCGGCATTATCGTACAGCGAATTCGAATTGCGCTGCGTGGCGGGGGCGTTTCCACAGCCCAGCCATACTCGCTGATGGAACGGCACGCGCTCAAATGAACCATCCCCATCCCTCCCGTAGCGTCAATTTCCTGACTGAGACAAGGGCAAACAAACTGCGGGATTGGCGCCTGCACTCTGTTCGCCAATAGGTGACGATCAATGACAGGCCTCTTAAATCCCCAGATGGAACAACATTGCACCGACATTTTTTTCATGGTTGACTGGCGAACATGACATCATGCACATAATATTGCCCGCCTAACGCAGGTGGGGTTTATTTTTGTTGCGCGTATTCGCCGGGGCTCAATTCGCATCAAAGCACGCCGCTCGCAATGTCTTCCTTCTCGCTGACAGGCACCTTGCTTGCCTCAGACAAGGATGGCTTTCAAAGGGCCACCCAGTCAGACTTTCTTCGGCTAGCTGCCAACGGACAGGCCTCCAAGCAAATCCTTGGCCAATGGCTAGCCAACGACCGACTGTATATCCACAGCTACGTCCGAGGCATCGGCCGATTGATTAGCTTTCTCCAGTTTCCCGATGTGGCCCCTCGACCATCGCAGGATCTAGGTTCTACCACCAAGCTTCTCGACTGGTTTGTGGGTGCACTGGTCAACATCCGACGCGAGGAGAGATTTTTCGTCGAGACGGCCGCCAAGTATGACATACAGATCAATCTTCCCACCCAGTCCAACGGTCGGGTTTCTCAGGACGCCAAGCTCGAAGGACTGCGGCGCTGGGAGGCGCTCTTCGACTCCGTTTCCCCAGGAAAGGATGATGCTCTTCCTTGGCTAGAGGCTGCCGTGGTGTATTGGGGAACCGAGAGAGTTTACTTGGATGCCTGGTCGTGGGCAAAGGCACAACTGACTGTTCAGGAAGATCCCAGCAAGGACGCTGATGGTGGGGCATTGAGAAACGAGTTCATCAACAATTGGACGGGCAAAGAATTTTCCGACTTTGTGGATGAGCTCGGAAGCATAATTGATGAAGCTGTCGCAGAGCAGGTGGCACGCGGGGGCGAAGAGGTAAAAAATGACATGTTGAAGCGAGTGCAAACTAAATGGACTGAGATCCTTGCTGCAGAGGAGGCATTTTGGCCAAGCATGTAATTCAATAGTTTATCACTAAACAACTCAAAAAACATTCCACTATTCGGGTTCTATTAGGCTAAATATTAATTCTTCGATACTACTTGGTTTTCAAAGGACTCTCTAATTGGACCAAGGTCGAGGACAGCAAATGCGATGAAATTGGGAGTCAACCGCCGTTTGCCAAACAAACCCTCAATTAGGTAAAATGAGAAACAAACTTGTGGGCTCATTCGCACTTAAAAAAGTAGCAAAGTTTCATCATCAAACTGAAATTGAAATTGTTTCTACTGATGACCAAAAATATTGCTAAGTTGAAACGTGTGAGGGCTGTTTGGTTCATAAATTGAAGAATCGTTCATTCTCGCTGAATAACAGAATCTGGAATAGCTGCTACATCCCTTCCCGAAACGTGGGTCCCGTCCTACTATGTTTCAACCCATTCTTTCAGTTATAAAGCTGCTAAATTTGATCCCTCATCTAATTCAACATGCAACCAGCTACGGAGCCATCTACCAGATTGGAGCAGCCTTTCCCAATTCACTCTTCTTTGAAGGGTAGCTTGCGACGATGTAGAAAGCCCACATCGAGTACACAATCAAGATGAAACCAACTAAATAAAAGACAGGTTGATCAAAGACTTCTGGAATGGCCAGCGTGAAAAATCCGTACGGCGAGAAGGCCAAGGTGAGTCCAAGAATGTTGAGCAGACAAAATCCAAGAGAAAGACCCTTTCGCGAGCCACGGTGAAGATATTCGCCGACCAGCCCAAATCCAACAACAACGTGTGTCAAATAGAGCCACTGTATGAAACATCCCTCGCCCATCAAATTTAACAGGATTATAACAATGACATGCATGGTTACTTGCATCGTGGCGGCGTAACGAATTACCGAGGCGAAATTCGGCTTGGGACCCAGGGCGGATGCAAAATGCATTTCGGGATTCTTCGTGATGGCGGTGTAAATGCAATGGCCTTCGAGTAGCGCGTAAATTAAAAGTGAAGTCGAACTAGCTTGAAGAAACCAATTATTTCCGTACTTGGGGGCGGCGTTGGCCAATTCGTAAGACCAGACCGAATCATGGGCGAAGTAAA
The DNA here is from genome assembly GCA_022606435.1 of Calonectria montana. Taxonomy (NCBI): domain Eukaryota; kingdom Fungi; phylum Ascomycota; class Sordariomycetes; order Hypocreales; family Nectriaceae; genus Calonectria; species Calonectria montana. Next base: position 6,355,183 of record JAIZZI010000003.1, read on the forward strand.
GCATGTGCATCCATAGGGGCATGGGTCCTGCACCTTCACGAAGCGTGAGCCTGATTGAATATGTATATAGGATGTATCCAACAGCAAAGCTGGTACCGCATGATAATAGAAGTGGTGTATTGTCGAATGTGAATCTCTCCACCAGTATTTGGTAGTAGTTTGTGTTGGCCATGGTCTCCTTTGCGAATGAAAATAGAGTGACTTTGTTGGCAAAAATCAAATTTGGCGAAACGTTTTTTGGAATGAGACCTCTGGCCCAACTAAAGCCTCTTTCCTCGATTATTTATAGTTATTTGATCATCTATCGTGGCCTTAAATGGTCACAGAATTTTGAGTCAGTCACATGACTGTGAGGCAGTTATAAAGTGATAAAATGGTCACAAACATATGATGCATTCACAAACACGTTAGGCCATCACAAACCTACGGATGAGACCACGGTTCACTGGATTTCATATAACGCCGAATAGCTATATTACGCGGAGGAATATTTGTCACATTATTTTGCAATCGTCTCACAATTTCATAACCGACTCGGCTAGTTAAGATTAATACTTGCGGGTGCTGGTTGATTCAGTTTTCAAAGCCCACCTTGCTCCTGGTCGTGTGGTGGGCAAAGGCGAATAAAAATGTAACAATCTTGGCTGACCTGCCTCGCGGAGAAAAAACGAGGAATTTTATAGATGCGGTGCAACGAGATTATGATCAGCTATCCGAGTAAAAATGTGTGGCTATCTAGAAATCACGCTACTCGTGAAGCTCGTTGAGCGCATCCCCTATCCCCATGCGGTCCGTTATAAGACCCCTCAGCGCCGGCAAGCTCTCTCCTCAAGAGAGACCGCCGTGCCAAGCTGCAGGACTCCAACTTGGAATGTGGCAGGGCAGATTCACTATGCATTTAAGTGGATTATCAACTGCAGAAATGACCAACTACAAGCCTAATTGTGGACAGGGGTCTGGGGGCTGAGCTCGATGGCGGCAAGACAAATAAGCTGACAGACGACTGATGGGGGCCACCCCGCCAATAAGCCAAGCCTCATCATTTCTGCCGAGACGAAGTGCAATGGGACTCGTCTTCTCCTTCTTCTTCTCCTTACCGTATATTATTGATAAACGTCTTGTTTCGGTATCTATCTGATGCCCAGAACAGGTAGGCTCAATTGAACCTATCGCATCTAAAATGAGGAGACTGAAGCTAACCTGAGCTGCTTCCTAGTTCTATCCTCAGCCTCTCTATTCCTTCGCTTCCTCCGCCGATGATAAGAGACCTGTCTCAAGACATAAAAATGTCGAGCCATCAAGATTCCGATTTCCTCCCCTCTCCTTTCCAATTAAGTATTCTTGCCGACCGAAATCTCTCACCAACCGCCGACGTATCTGAGCAATCTCGGAACAGCCGCAGATATCACGAAAATAATGTCGCCAGGCACAACTTCTTCCAAAGTACGGATCTAGGGACCTTCTCACACACAACCCATACATCGCTTGATCCCAAGACATCCGGCGCGCCGTACTCTATGGAGAGACCATCACTGTCGAGGACATCCTCTTTCAGCAGTATTGCATCGTTCGGTAGCATAGATAGCGGCACATCACATCCACCACGACCAAAAAGAGAAGGAAAGAAAATCGCCAAGCTAACGTACAGCGAGTTTGCTAATCGATCGACTGAGAGATCCTCTGTGTTGAGTAATGCCGTCGCCCCAGGTTTGACGCGCGCAGAATATCAACACAACCAGAACAGCAGCGCCCCGAGCCATGCTTGGAAAAGCTCTAAGAATCTTCAATGCAAACTTTGCCCTAAAAGATTTTCTCGGGCTTCTAAAATGCGGTCACATACGAAAACTCATACCACTACCCATACGTTTACGTGTACGGTCTGTCACAAATCATTCGCCCGAAATCATGACCGAAAGAGGCATGAGAGCTTGCACAGGTGGAATGTCCTCTGGGATGTAGGGATGGGGAGCGTATAGAAGGAGGCAATAAACAATTGGTGTATAAAACAACTGAAAAAATAGAGAAACTGAATATAAAACGTATGCCCATCCAGAGAAAATTTATTATGGAATCAAATGCAATGGTGACAAATGCAGGCAAACACACGGACATGGACAAGCAGAGTGAGGAGTGAACATTAATTCCTCGTCAAATTGTTCAGATGAAGTCGATAAAATGCTCGAGACAGTGATTCAAATACAATTATGACGATTAATAAAAAGGGGCAAATATCAAACCTCAGACCGTGGTTGAATTGGCTGTAGATTATTCAATAGATTTTAATAATGAAAAGTCCACTTTTCAACCTCACGGGGCAAGTTCCGTTTCCAACACCTTTTATTGACTAGAGCAGATAACTGCACTTGTTGGTCAAAAAAAGACGGGGTCGAAGTAATATAAACACTGCACTTTTATGTTGGAACCATGGGTTTATGGATGCATGTGGATGGACTAGCTTGATGTGCCAATGACTGAGCTGTAGACTTGTTCATAATATCGCTACGGTGTTCTGTATATCTAGCGCAAATTATCAGTGCAATGTAATCTATTTCCGAATCAATGTCGTAAGAGGACATGCCAACTCCTTCATTAATGTGAGTGTCATTTTGTTACGTTGCCGTATAAATTATTGGTAACTGAAACCGGTATCACAATGCGATTTATTCTTTCATTAATGAAGTGGTACAATTAAGATGCCCTTTTAATACGAATAGATCTGTTTTGCTTCGCCGATGGCTAGGTGTGGTAAACGGGGAGCCGGAGACAAGGTGGTCAGCTATTATTATCCGATCCTGTAAGCTTCATGCAGCGATCGCAGATCATATTTGAATTCGTTCTTCAGCTCGGAACATAAAATGCATTCGAAGGCTTTAAAGGTCCGATCTAGTGAAGATTGTGGGTGCCCAGCCATCACTTGTGAAAAACAATGCCTTAAATAAAGGTTTCAGGACGCGGATCACCTGCAACGGTGCTTAATGTTTGGTTGTCATGACGTCTAAGTTAGCGTCACCGCACATCGAAATACCTTAATGAATTATGGCTGAAAGGTTTAGTCTCTTGGCAACAAGTGCTTCCATGGGATTTTTGCCGTCGAGCGCAACAATTAGCCGTATTGAGAAGTCGGTGCGACATCTCCGCCACTCAGTGATCGCCATGAAACCCGGGCGATCGCTGTAGTGCTTATTGCGCCTCTGACTGTGTTTACAGGTTTACTGCCGCTTTGAACCGCCTAGAACCATGAATGTGCCCATGCCACCAATGATGATGCTCACTTATCCGACCCAGCCTCAAAGTGATGTGTAGCACGGCAACACAAGACCGGAAATGAGCGAATTGAGTCGATGAACTTGGACAAAGTCATTTTAGCAATATAAAATAGAAATATATAAGAACGACTAAGGCTCGCAAAAAGAGGCATCGGATGGACCACATTGACTGACACGTCCAGGACAAGATTGCAATTCTTGCCGGAGTAACGTAAATTCTTCAAGAATTAACATTTTCTTTCATTGTTCTTGCATCCTTTTCACCAAATTATCTCGGAGGATCGCTGATCATGGCGCCGTTCAATGATCTTAGTGCCAGGGCGGCGTCCGACCTTTGCACGACTCCAGATTGCATCCGCATTGCATCCAATATTCTTGGAAATCTGGCCTTGAACTATACCGAAATTGATCCTTGTACCGATTTTGACAAGTGTAGGTATCCTCGGAGATATATAAGTATCATCACTATTCTAACTCAATCGTTTTATTTAGTCTCTTGCGGCAATTGGGCTGCCCACAACGCACCCGCCGTGGAGAATTTCGGGTTGACTACACTAGATGCTATTGCACTTGACATTTTCGCGTTCGAAAAGCAAATAATCGAGGGCGAATATCCTACTGAATCGGACGCTGACTGGATTTCTGTCAACTTCACAGGTGATCAAGTCAAGGCTGACAAGGAAAACTTCAACAAGCTACAGGCTGCATATCAAACTTGCCTCAACTACACGGCATTAGAAGCTGAAGGCCTTGAACCTCTGGCCGAGTTTGTCAGGACGGTTGTTGAGCTTTTTCCTGCCACAGAATCATTGAATCAGACCAATTTTGATCATTCTGATGCAATGGGAAAGTCTCTTGTCTTTTTTGAGAGCCTTGGTATCGAAACCACACAGTGGATGAACATTGACCCAAACACGTACAATCGAAGTGAGAACATTCTCTCCATCAATCCGATAACCCCGGATGCGACCGCCCTACAGGGCGGGCTTGATTACGTACAACTGGCCTCTACTTTAATATCTGCTGTGCACCCTAATAATCTTACCGAGAAGCAAGCCCAGACTCTTCTTGCAGCTGCATTGGAGCTGGAGGTCGAGCTAGGCACGGCCGCGCTGTCGGCACAAGCTGAAATAGCTTCGCACCCCGAAACTGTAACCATCTCATCCTTGTCCGAAATTCAAAATATCGCGCCACAATTAAATTATGAGTACGTCGTGAACAGACTCGCTCCTGAAGGATACAAGGCAGAGAAGGTTCAAGGCATCTCTATGAGTTATTTTAAGAACGTTTCCGAACTCATATCTAGGATCCCTCCCAACGTGCTGCAAACCTTCTTTGTGTGGAAGGCTGTCTCTGCACTTTCGAGCTATGTTGAGGCCCCCGAAACAAATGCGTTCAGCGCCTTCCCAAACGACCCCAAAACTCTCGCACGGCGGTGGCGAAGCTGCGTTCGGTTTGTTGATACTGGCATTACCTGGCTACCACAGTTAAGCTCCTTCTCCTTTGGCCCAACCGGTTTAACGTGGATCATTGCTCGCTTCTATGCTGAGAAGAAATATTCTTCAGAGGCCAATGATCAAATGAATGAAATCGCAGACTATCTCGAAAATTCATTTATAGAGCGGGTTGACGGCGTAGATTGGGCTACTTCTGACGTCAAGGAGGCCTCGATTGAAAAGGTTCGCGCCATAGACAAAAGGATCGCACTTCCAACAGACCCGGACGCATTTGACCCAATCAAGATTCAGAAGTATTATGCTGATGTTAATATTACGGATTCGCACTTTGATAATGTGCTAAACTTGGCAAATGTTCATATTAAGAAGAAATGGGACATTCTTGGAGAACCTTATGAAAAGGGTTGGTTTGCGCTAAGTGGTCTCACCACGAACGCATTCTACCACCGCGTGTCGAACAGCATCACTATTCTCCTCGGTTTCCTTGAATTCCCCAACTACAGCATCGGTATGCCTTCCTATATTACCTATGGAGGCCTTGGGAGCATCGTGGGTCACGAGATTACCCACGGCTTTGACACTGTGGGTCGGCTGTATGACAAGAACGGTAACCTGACAAAATGGTGGGATGATGAATCTATTGATGCATACAATAAAAAGACGGAATGTTTTGTTGAGCAGTACAACAACTATACATTGACCACCTCCAACGGCACAAAGGTACCAGTCAACGGAACATTCACTTTGACTGAGAACATTGCCGACACTGGTGGCATCGTGTCCAGCTTTGCTGCGTGGAAGAACTGGGAAAACGACAAAGGCCAGGCAAAGAATCTTCCCGGATTAGAGAAGTTTACACATGAACAACTATTTTTCCTTAAATGGGGACAGACTTGGTGCGATTCCAGGTCAAACGATGAGCAGGTCAAAGGCTTGGCGACTGATGAGCATAGCCCTGGTCAAGCAAGAGTTAATGTGGCGCTCACAAACTCTGAAGAATTTCTCAAGGCATTCAAATGCCCAGCGAAGGAGCCGATTTGCGAACTTTGGTAATCAAATATACCTTGGAGAGTATGGAATGAATGGAATTATAAATTTAGAATAGGAACATATTGAAATACGATAGTTTGCGCTTACAATGCATTTTCTTGGCGATTATAGACATATCTGCAAATAAAAGGTTACCCTTGCATGCTTCCCATGGGCTCCAGCCAAATTTAATAGATTATTTATATAAGATCAATTATATCCATCTTCCAAGGGTCACGCATACATGCCTCTGCACTAACCTCAATGAGCCCTGCACGAACGTAGGCATGTCTATCATTAGCCGCCCTGCGAACCACGAGCCCACTCATGATATCCGGGTCATCAAACTGATATGCGTATTCAGATGTGTCTTGAAGTACTGCCACAGCGAGTGCTAGAAATGGTGCGTTTGTTTTATCCGATTTCATAAACCCCTCCAGGCTTGCTTTGTCATCGAAGCTGTAAGTGATGCCCATAACGTCGTCCCTGATGTCTAATTCCAAGTCATCATCAGCAGCAACCTTGGAATTAGAGGCTTGACTTGGATTATTGTTAGATAAGTCTCTACTTTTTCTCGAATTAGAACCACTTTTAAATGCGTCGCGTTGCCAAAATGCATTCCAAGTCCATGCCTTGACTCGAAGCCTTCCACCGCGAAGTTTTCCGAATGGGTCAGCAGTGGCCGAGTCCAATTGAACGTCGACTACCTCTAGGCTGGTTCCTTTAACTGCCCTGGTATTCTCAATCCTGAAATATGGATCCATGGCCCCTTCTGCAGCTGAAATCTTTGAAGCCCAAGACCAGGATGGGGCAAGGTAATTGGATGGTTCCTTGACAGGGCTCTGCCGATGCCACAACAATCCCCTGGGTATATCTCCACGCCACATACCTGCGCAGTAGGTGTCTCCAATCATAGAACTTACTTCCCTAGCTAACCCAGAAATGGCTGGGAATAAGTCGGTCGCAAATGTAAGTTTACGACCACAGAAATCAATGACTATTCGTAGCCACTCATCATAAACATGTGCAAATCCATTGGAATCCTGTTTTGCGCTAGGTGACGATGTAGAAGTTGAAGAAATAACAAATCTTTTGGAGTTCTTCCATTGCAACGGTTGAGATGCAGAAAATATTGGCTTTCGGTCACTTTCGACCCGGCCGCAAGAACGACAGTGCCAAATCATCTGCTCTTGCGTAAAGTGCAAGGTCCGAGGCGCAAGCATAGTTTCTTGTATAACCCAGCCTCGGGTCTCAATTGGATTGAAATATTTATTGTCAATCATATTTTCGAAAGACAGCAAGGGTTTTCTGATGTGAAGCTTCACATGATCACCAATATTGGATATGCCATCGCAAGAAATGGTAATGTCAAAGTCTCGCGTGTCTTCAAGTCGGATAGATTTTCGCTCTGTCAAAAATCCCTTTTCAGCACTTTTAGGGTGGCTTGCTGCGATGGAAAGTGTTGCATCCTTGTAATAACTCCCCAAGCGTGCGGATTCTTTGACCCAGTCGTTGGGTGAATCCTGAAGAATGCACAAAGAGTCTATCCAGAGATGGCGAAACCCGAGTTCTCTAGTTATAATAATGGCATCCTTAAATGTCTTTGACAGCGATTCCCAGGGTAACTTCTGACAATGATCTCGTAAATTTGAGGATAGGGTGGTCAAGAACTTCTGTTTCCCCCAGCAGTGACTCAGTGCCAGCCACTGACCAGTTTCCCCATTGCAAAGGCGAATACGGGCTTCTTGAGATCCATCCTTGGGGCCAACATCGATTACTCTTGTCGGAAGTTCGACATTACCTACATTTCCGCATTCTTTATGATTCGCAATACAATCAGTTAACCAAGACCTTGCCAAGTCAAAGAACATTGGCAGGTTGGCATTTGGGCATACCTCTCTTCCAGTGAAGAGATAATTCTCTACAGTGAAACGGTCAAACAAAGCTCCAAATGAATGTACAGTTTTTGTAGCATAATTTAACTTCAACAGTGAATACGCCAAGTCGTGCAATACAATCCTTGGGCTGCTTCTGAGATATTTTAAATCCCAAACCATCACCTGCCGCCCCAGTTTGCAACATTAGCTGCGATTTGAAACTCACCCCTTTCTTATTAATAACCACTGATATAATTGCTTGGCACAATTCGCACCTATCGTACGCTGCTGCCTCGAGATCGTTCCACGAAGAATGGTGCAAGTAACATTGAGTAGCTCGCTGATTCTCAGGCAATGACAGAGATTGATCGAAGCGAAGTTTCAAAGACGCCTCATTTATGTTGATTCCTTTGCATATTTTGCATAACATGATCGTGTTTTGAAGATATTATTGAAATGATTCGAAAGAAGCTTAGGTTCGGTGCCTGAACATGCGGATTATGAATGGCGGGGTATGATGATGCCAAAATTACAAGTAGAACGAGGCTGAACTACTTGGTTAGGCCCACCTTTCGCATCGCAAGCCCTTTGAGGACCCCAATTTGGCCCTGTCACTTTCCAGTTGGGGGTGTGGTAATCATCATTCTAAAAGCGAGGAGAAATCGCCTATTTCGTTTATAGATATCCAGGACATTATTTTATTCATGCTATGTGGCGAGTACCACATCAAAACTGATCTAATATTCACAAGTATAAAATAAACAACAGAGATTTGAATCTGCAAAGTTCAAATGTAGGTGGCTTATAATGAGTAAATTATCGCAGTATATAAATGAATAGATCAAGCTAGTATCGTACAGATGATTGAGTTGATTATTTCTTGGTTGGGAAATGAAGAACAAGTAAAACTGCTGAAACTGATTGTTTCTGCCACCTTTGTAGCTCTGCATCTCCTAGATGGAAATTTTGTTCGAGGCAATTGCTGGTTTCCTTCTACCTAAAATACAAGAGTGTGCTCGACCCGTTAACCAAGGAACAGCTGCTATTGCTGGTGTTTTTATTTTATTTTAACTTGATACAAATAGCTCTTTGTTGGGCGTATTGTTGTGCAAGAGCGCAGTAAGTGCAACATGGGAGCCCAATACGGCAAGTTCGGCTGGTTTTCTAGACTTGAACTTGGTAACAATTACACCTACTGCGGTAGGAGAGTTAACCACAAGCCGGTAGTCGCTACTAGCATCAATGTCACATCCGGCCTCAACAAGCACCCTAGCACAGTCAAGAAAGCCATTTGCTGCGGCGATATGAATAGGTGCCAAAACTGCCCGATTGGCCGGTCCTGGAGCAATGTAATCTAGTGTTGCGCCATGCTTCAGAAGGATTCGAAGGATGTTGGCGTTGCCACTCATGGTTGCAAAGTGGCATGCAGTGAAATGAGGATTTTGGGTTATAGTATTCACCTCTGCTCCCGATTGTATTAACTCCTTAACAACTTCCTCATGCCCAAGGCGACATGCAGCGTGGAGAGGAGTCCTCCCTAGAGAATCTGGTGCATCGATGTTTACCCCATACTCGAGAAAGAGTCTGACAATGTCAATAGCTCCAGCGGCAGCAGCATGCCACAAAGGGGTTCTGCCAAAGCTATCCTCAAAAAATAACGGTCTGTCTATTGCCTGTGATATAATATATTCGGCTGCGTGGATGTTATTCATGGCAGCAGCACGGTGCAAAGGAGTTTCGCGCTGCTTGTTCAATACAAGCTCACTTCCCCTTTCTTCAGCTTTAGTATAAACGGGTAGATCGTGTCCCATCGTGCTCTCAAAATTAACATTGGTTATATTTGAGGGTGCGTCTACACCATCATAGGTAGCTGCATCTCTAAACATGAGCTTGCCAAGGATTTCTTTAATATCCTCTGATAAAAAATAAGAAGCCATCAAATGAGCTGGCTTCTCCGTGCGGTGGTAAGTATTAAACCATTGTGATGGGAGATAATTAGTCATCTCAAGAAGATGATTAAGTATTTCGAGATTATGAGCCAAACTGGCCAGATGAATGGCCGACAAGCCAGAATTTGTAATGCTACTAGCGTCTGCATTATGCTTGGCAAGTAAGTTGATAATGTCCTTGTGACCAAGAGCAGATGCCCAGTGCAATGGCCGGAATCCGCTAAAGATACTATGCCATGGCTCAATCTTATCGGCTACTATGGAAGTTCTCGCTTCCACAAGAGCGGTACTCAATGGGCTGGTCAGAAGCTCTGTCACAGCATCGACATTATTCTTTATACAAGCTCGAACGAGTTGCAATGAAAAGTAGTTCTGAAACATGTTTCCCTCAGTGTGATCCCCACCCTCAATTGTTAGGTCAGCCTTGGCAGCACGAGCGACAATGTGACTGAATGAGTCTTCTTTAAGTTCCTGAGGGTGAGGATCTTCATTGTCTCTAGGCAAGACTCGAATACGGGGAGTAACCACCTGTCTTGTGGCATCATCTAGAACTCCAAGGCTGAGCCGCCAACTGTCTTCTACAACAGGACTTTCCGCCATCACTGTCAATAAGCCTCCGTTGGCAGTTTCCTCTCCGTCAAGCTCAACTTTCTCAGTCTCAGTTATTACTGGACTATCAGAGTCGCGTTTGAATACGTAAGAGGCGCCAAGTTCATTAATCTCTGAAAGTTCCAGGCGCACAAAGATTTTGCTTCGCAGTCGCACAGTCTCGACAGTGGCAACGATTCCTTGACTGGCATACCGGTCAGAATTTTTTAAGCTTCCAAGCGGGTATGGCGGCCCCAATACAGAGGAGTCAAGTTCGTGCAACCAGAGAGATGTGGAGGTCCGCTGATAACACCAACAATGCCAGGATAAGGGCCCCCGCTGCCCAGGAGAGATTCCAACGTAAACATCAGTGAAAACGAACTCTGACTCGTTTCTTTTAATAGCATATCTAAACACCCCGAGGACGTTATTATAGGTGGAAGTTTGTGGTTTGAGCGTCCGAGTTCGCATATTCCATCTACTCCTTGGATATACATCAACAAGGCTCAATTCTTGAGATCCCAGGTATCCATCACCTTGTGACAGAACTACATCCGGTAATCCGTATGTTGGAAGTTGTTTCACGTAGACAAATTTATTGCTGCTCCCTAAATGTCGTATCTGAGAAGTTGGAACCCAAAACACACTATGCGCATCTAGACGAGCATGCTGGTCACCGCCAAGAGCAACTAGTCGAATAGCAGGGCTGTAATAGCCCCAAGCGCCGTTGACCTGCCTGTTTTCTGAGCGGCATTCTAGTACAGCGTAATACTCATCGCCAGAGGTACTATTAGTCTGTTCAGTACTAATAGACTCTGTGTCTTGAGCTACTGTGAGGGTCTTGGACAAGTACAGTTGTACATGTAGCCCAGCATTTGTCATGGTCGATGGTGCGCTTTCACGTGATGGGTCAGGAGTTACAGGCTTGATATCGCCAAAGGAAGCAAAATAGATGGGCCAAGAGGCCAAGAGACCAGAAAGCTGATAGCGAAGCATATCATTCTCAGGACAGCTCCAGGAGAAGATGGACTGATCATCAGTAACTATTAGGCTTTCATTAGCATCATAACCTTTTCAACCCTAAACAGCTGTAGTTGTGGTAGTGTATATAGATACCTTTGAGTATTTCTTCCTGAAGTCGCATGAAAGCTCGTTGTCCTTCCCCGTAGAGTAAAGGCATATTAACATTAAAAATGCCCATAAGGCAATATGCAATGTCTTCCACTCGTGTTGTCTGGCGTCTAGCTGCCCACTTCATCTTATTTGCCACACTTAAATCATCCAATATCAAGGAGCCAGTAAGCACACCAAGGTCAATACCAGTGATAGTGCTAACCAAGCCAGAGAACCCAGAACCAAGCAGCCCTGGTTGGTCCCCAAGTTTGGTACCGAGGAGATTCCAGTTCTTGGAAAAGAAATGGACATTTTCAGGTGCAATGAGCTCCTGTAGGGTCCAACCTCGAGTAAACCAACGACTAAGCCCGACTGACTGCATGAGCTCGGACAACTTATTATCCCCGTCAATGCTGTCATCAACATCGTTGAGAAACGTGTAGCAGATAGTAGCATCCCGATACCAACGAAACATGCTGTTTATTGCCTCAGAAAGCTCTGCACTGGATGTCTTATCAATGCAACATGTGTCTATCCAGATATATTGATAGCCCTGGGACTTAGCCAGTTGTGCCGAGTCGCGAATTTTGGCAAAGCCTGCCTTTTTTGCGATGCGATGGGCAAATGGTCCGTTTGGCTGTCTAATCCGACTGGCAGATAATTCTTGAATATCCTGGAAGGTAACCTCTTCATCATCTCCTCCCCATGTGTGGGATAGGATCGCGTAGGCTGGGATATCACCCTCGCGCTTGCTAACGAGACGTAAAGTGGAACTGTCAATTAGGCGCATCGTGAACTCGTCTCCAAGTAGGGCATATTACTGGGAAAATTAAAACCCAAGGGACAGATGGCAGTCTCACTTCTTCCACTTAGCTGCGAGATTTTGGCTGTTCAGCTGCCTGTTTTTGGATTTGGTCACGTGATGGAATAAATCAACATGCAAATTTGGGGTCCATATCGGCATTTAAGATCCTATTATAATGATAACTATTGATTTTCTCATCAACTAATTTTTTTCATGAGCTCTCTTTATTAACCTAATACCCACCCCCCTCCGACGTGTACATTTAGCCGGTCATGTGGCGCCTGGATAAGTCGCATCGCATCTGGTAACTTGTGCATAATCTTGCATAAAACACAGTGATCTATACATCGAGAATTCTGCCAGCCTTTCCTAGCAAGAAAAACATGATAGGTTACTGTCTCACTAATATTTTTGTACCCGTAAAGAATGATCCAGTTGGTTCTCGATTGAAATGTCTAGCGTGTCCCCAATATCATTTGTTGCAATGAATCAGCATTAAAAGCCCATAGTCGCGCTAACTTTATGACTGTTTCTTAGTCAACATATTCTTAAAGAAAAGGACGCGTTAACTCTAGGAGTTTTCATAGTGTACAGGTCTACCAAAATATCTTGAGTTGCTTCGTAGGCAAAAAAATGCCCCAATCTGGTTTTATCAAAAGAATTGCACTCATCGCGTAACGATGACCGAGCGTGGGGCAGAAGAGAACATGAGCGCATATCATCCAACGTGAGAAGTTCCGATATTTCTCCAGCCTCCCAGGTTCGTTGTTCTGCTCGCGTCTCAGGAACTGCTCCTAGCAGCACCTTCGGACAAGTTCATATGGCTGACAAGTTGAAATGGATCATCCGAGAGCCCACCGCCAATGCCGTATTGTAGCGTACCCTCTAGTGTGCCCTCTTTTACGCTACCAACCGCATAGACGAGGCGCATCTTTGAGGTCGATAACGACCTGTCAGTCGTGGTGGGCTGAGGACCGCTCTCAGGAAACGAGAAAAGATGCAGATTATAGGTGCATTAGGCCATGGGAAATAGATGCAGCTTTGTATTCCATGACAAAGCACAATGTGGCTGACTTGAGTGGGGGGTTTTAGGCACACCTACCGCTGCCACGACAGTATTCTAGACCATCCACGCTGTGCCCCTGTAAAGATATGGCACTTTGTGTGGATGGGGAGAAACGGGAAGCGGTGAGGAGATTATGGGAACCCAGCAAGCTATGTATTCGAAAGAAAAAAGCCAATTAGGGCTCAGACTAAATATAATTGCGGGAAAAAACACCAAGACCACAGCAAATCATAACACAGAGTCAAGCGGCGACGGCATGGGGTGGGCCAGCAAGACCAGAAGCCTACCGCATATCGCTCCATCGGGACAAAATGGTGCGACTTTCTGCCAATCAAAAATTGGTAATACAATGGACCAGTGAGATGCAAACAGGTCACATTTGAGTAAGGGTGCCTAATGTTGGAGATAGAATCTCTCAAATTACCTCTCTGTTGATTGCCAGTCCCTCTTCGGATTTATGTTCTTTTTTCGACCACCACTTCAACCGATTTGAGCCCTCTACAATGCGTCTGATTAACACAAAAACATACAAAATCCATGAATTCTTCGGCGACGAGATTCCTATGTATGCCATACTCTCGCACACTTGGGAGAAAGGTGAGGTGATTTTACAAGACATGGAACAAGGCATTTTCCACGGAAAACCCGGCTTTCCAAAAATCAAATATACCTGTGAACAGGCTCAGAAAGATGGTCTTTACTGGGCATGGGTAGATACATGTTGCATCGACAAGACAAACAATGCCGAGCTTACAGAGGCCATCAACTCCATGTTCCGTTGGTATGCTACCTCAGCGTACTGTTACGTCTACCTGTCGGATTTGCAACATCATCAAAACATCGAAATGATTTCCGAGTGTCGATGGTTTAAACGAGGATGGACTCTGCAAGAGCTTATTGCTCCCTGCGATGTACAGTTCTATGACAGACAATGGAAGCTACGAGGAACCAAGTTTGAGCTCGCCAGCAGGATATCAGATATTACGGGCATCGAAACACACGTGCTTAACAATCCATCCGCGCTGCGTACATGTTCTGTAGCCAGCAGAATGTCATGGGCCGCATTCCGGTCCACAACTCGCGAGGAAGATATCGCCTACTGCCTGCTCGGCATCTTCGATGTTTCTATGCCGATGTTATATGGGGAAGGCAAAAAGGCGTTTATTAGGCTGCAAGAGGAGATTATCAAGCAGGACAACGATCTCACACTGTTTGCTTGGCAAGCGAGCTCGCGTGAAAGTTTCCGTGGTATTCTCGCGCAGTCTCCAGAAGAATTCAAGGACGCCGCTGACATCATGTCCAGCCGCGATAGGAGGTTTAATCCGGAGTTTAGGATGAGTAACAAAGGCCTTAGAATCACTACGCAGTTAATCAAACAGCCAACCTTCGGGTACATTATGATGCTCAACTGTTTTCGGGGCAGGGCGGTGAACAAACCGATTGGCATTTACCTCACTGCTTGCGGACCAGGTCTGTTCGCCAGAATTAGCTGTCACGAATTGGCTCAGGAAACTCCTGGAACTCTAGGTAAAAAGCAATCAATATACATCAGCAGAGAATCGCCCTTCGATGAGAAGTTGCGTCATACCTTCCAATTCGAAGATCGGTTTATAACAGATACATATTGCTATGAGTCAACCTACCCAGGTGCCGGCTGGAACGGCCGAGACAAGGTCCTAGTCACAGATGGACGCAAGTCATTCACTGGGTATCACAGCTTCAAGAGCCACCGAGAGACGGGGAGAGTTGAGTTCGCAATCGTGTTCGGCATCAGTAAAGACTCAACGCCGTGGGTTTGTATTGCGGACAAGTTAACTTCCCCTGATATTTTCTACATGACGAGATCAAAAAACCGAAACAAGCTTCTAAATCTGGAAGACTCCCCTAGAAAAACGAAATTGACTCTTGTCAAGTCTGCTCATCACAGAACAAGAGGTTTGGGAAGAGATGATTGGAATGTTGCGACAATTGCTGTTTCCCTTGAGGAAACCCAGGTTGAGGGAGGTTTGAAACATTACATCAGCATAAAAGACGAGCGCTCAATGAACCGTGATCTTGATAGACAGTCTTCTATATTGGGGACCCTCAGCCGGGTATTGATGGGGACTTTCGGAGTATCGAAGCTCTACGATAGCTTATTAAAAATTCAGAACAAATGGCAACGTACTTGATAAGCGAGCTGCCCTGCATCGTCGATGGAGACCGCATCCCTCCAAGACTCGACATCACGGCTTCGTATCAGTTGATCAATACAGAATACAGCGTCATTCATTAATAAAGCTCTTTTTTTTTTCGCAATCATTCCTTCCTCGCTTCTGTAACATTGAAGACATGGCCAAGCAACTGCTTGTCGACAGCCACGTGTCACCTGAGCTTCTAACTTTATCAAGCGACAACTAGATGTCAACCCACGTTTCTTGCGATAATATTTTTTAGCAAATAAACAAATATTAAATATAATTTCTCCGTTTACTACTTATTTATCCTTGTGCAAAATATAATCGCCAAATATGGCATCACCGAGTCCTGCCAACTTTGACGAGGCGCCTTCAAAATAACGTCCAAGCTGTTCGCTGACTGCTAATAACACCTGATTTTTGTTGGTACAATGATGATCAATACTGATTGATGCCCATCAATCTGATTTAAAAAGGAAAGGATCGCAGTTTGACTTGAGGGCACACCATCACATAGTAGCCCTCGGCCAGTTCCCAAGGGTCAAATCATTTTCGCAGTTCGCAGCTGATTTGCTATATGAGTGGGGCCATTGAAAAGAACGGAGAACCATCTTTCTGCGGAAAATCAGCTTTGCCGGCTCCGGTCTTAAGGTATCAACCATCACGTGCAACCAAGCTGTTCGCGCGCCCCACACCATTTTCAGAAGAATCCAGGCATCGCGTCCGCAGATTCGATCACACCGAGAGTCGTCGCTATATCCAAACAAGCAAGATGAGTGACGTCAACATTCAGTAAGTTCATCACACTGACCCTTTTTGGCCTGTTCATCGCTCACAATACCCTAGGGACCTGCTCCAGAAGCCTCGCAATGAGTGCACGTACGTAACCTACCCACCAAATCCTTGAGTGAGTACGCGCCTGAAACTAACCATGATGAACCTACAGAGAGTACGAGATTGCGCAGCTAGTAAGTATATTCTATCTCATAATCTCGATGGCAACCTTTACTAATCCAGATTCCAGGAGCAATGGGAGTTCAGCAACGGACCTCTGTCCATCCTTCAGACCGCCGTCCGGACTCACTCACAAGTCCTGATCAGCATCCGCTCCAACCGCAAACTGTACGCCCCCTGGAGAGTTCCTTGCTGATTGCCGATTGCTGACTGTTTCCCCCAAAGGCTTGCCCGTGTCAAGGCTTTTGACCGTCACTGCAACATGTGAGTATCCCACATCACGCAGTCACTGCTTGCGCCATCTGAGCCACATCAGCGTCGCGGTTCTCTCAATACATCGTGCTAACTGTAATCTAGGGTACTGGAGAACGTGGTACGTATCCCTGCAGAGCTATTCTGAAACCATAGAAGCTTGATGAAGCTTCTAAGTGGTCACTACATATCTGTCGCCGCCGTGTAGCGCTGCCTCATACAGATTACTAACTCCAAGCTGTAGAAAGAAATGTGGACCGAAACTCCCCGAAATGCCAACGGCAAGGCTGGCCGACCTGTGAACAAGGATCGTTTCGTGAGCAAGATGTATGTATGAACCGCTACCAGGGCCGCTCGACCACTAATGAATTCCACAGGTTCCTTCGAGGAGACAGCGTCATCCTTGTGTTGCTCAGCTGAAGGAATAATTCGCACACAATTTTGGAAATTTGCCATCACTACGGGTCGTTGGTTGGGCGGAATGAAACACATGCCGTGGTCGTGATGGTTCGGCCACGGAAGTTTCGAGGGAAAACACGTTAGACCGCAAAAGGATGCCCGGATTTTTAACGCAACCATCGCTTCCTCTCTTGAGGTATGTCAGCTTAGGAGACCAGGAGTTGGAACATGAATCGAGCTCATTTAATTACGAATCCAAGAATGGCGCTCCACCTCACGCTTCGATATTCTCGAATCCGCCGGTAGCCTCTGCGACAGGATGCGACAGCATACTACCTCTCTCTTCGTGACCTCACTCGATTCGTCGATGTTTTTCCTCGGACATTGGTGTTTAAACAGCACAAATTACTTGCGCTGCGCTTCCTACTTGGTGACAAATGTCTTTTGTGGCCAGTCCAAGTAAGGCGGTGATATGGCCACAACATGTTCCCTCACGTTACAGATAGTGACTCACACGGCAATGGCATTTTTGTGCGACTTTTTTCTCTAATTCTGATTTAACTATCTCTTCTTTCCCGCAAATACCAATATCCATCAGCTCCTGAAAACATTGGTGCTGACTTCTATTTCAATCCCTCAACGCCCCTGCACGAATCTCTAAGCTCTTTGCTCGTGCCCATTCCCGTGCTTATTTTGTCCACACCTTTTTACCATCAAACCAAGTCTCCCGAATTTCCGCCTTGAGCAGACTCTGTGCATCCCATTCCATATCAACCACTACAAAATCCGCCACCTTGTCCACCTCCAAGCTTCCCATACGATCCTCGGCAAATACACTCTTTGCCGCCCCCAGTGTGTAGGCAGATATCGCTTCGCAAAGACCAAGGCGGAAATGTGGATTCACTGTTTCCTCAGAGCTCGGGTCCCTCGCCGATCGCCGTGTTGTTCCTACGTAGAGATTGTGAAGGGGGTTGTACGGTGCTGTGGGACTGTCACTTCCGAGCGTCAGAAGCGCACCGTGGTCCGCAAACTCACGGTACGCGAATGCCCGTTCGCATCGCTTTGTACCAATGAGTCTAGGCCAGTCACGAAGTACGACTGGGTCGCAGTGAACTGGCTGGACTGAGGCCGTGATCCCAAGACCACCGAGCCGTTTTGCGTCCTCTGGAGAGGAGTATTCAAGATGTTCGATACGATGTCTGCTATTAGGATGGGCGTGTTTCTCGACAGCATCGACGGCCATGCGAATGGTCTCATTTCCAATTGCGTGAAATGCGATTTGCAAATCACCTTGCACCGCGCACTTCACCACCGGCTCCAGAAGCTCTCTGGTCCACAGCGGATCTCCCGTTTTCCCCGTGGTGTTGTAGGGCTCAGATATGTACGCGGTACAAGCATCAATAGTACCATCGCATATCAGCTTGATACCCGCGATACGCAGATCCGGCGAGGTTTCTTGGTTGTATTGTCGTTTGAGCTCGATAGCCCGCTCCACCTGCTTCAAACACTCCTCTTCCGAGGCTGGCATCACAAGCCAGTATGCCGTGATGCGGAGCGGAAGACTGCCCCGTTCAGAGCGAAGCGCAAGCAGGCCGTTCCAAATCTGCTGGTCCATGGCCATATCAATTATCCCAGTGTATCCGGAAGAGGTGTAGGCGTCGAAGGCCGCGGTAATGGTGTCCGAACGTTGCTTCTCTGTCATCGCATGGCTGAGGAATGGCCACGCAATACCGAGGGCAGCGGCCTCGCTGAGGAGGCCAGTTGGCTTGCCATTCTGATCGCGCTCAATCTTTCCACCCACAGGATCCTCCATGTCAGCGACTCCAAGTTCATCCAGTGCAGGCGTGTTGCACCAGACGGCATGCAAATCCATACTGTCAATAAACATGGGGCGAGGATCCAGGTCATCGAGCATAGATGGGTTCACACCATCTGGAGTCAAGTCAAACATCCAGCCACCAACGAGAATTCGCTTCAGATGTGGATTTTCGCGAGCGTAAGACCGAATAGCATCCCTGATCTCTTCCAGTGATTTACAATTGTCGAGTCGGAGCCTTGTAAGTGCCTGACCGAGAAGCAATAAGTGCATGTGACCGTCGATAAAACCCGGGAGGATGGTCTGGCCCTTGAGGTCTTGAACGGGTACTCTTTCGTCATTTTTGTACTTTTCTGCCAGATCTTCATGGGTTCCTATATCTGCGATCTTGCCACCCTTCACAAGCATGCTATCAGCAAACGTCGGTCGCGCTTCAAGACCAGCTCCAGCCTTTGTTAGGATTCGGCCATTCGTAAAGAGACAGCTTGATGGGTCCACTGCAGACGACATGCTTTGAGGGTTCTCGCCGGGGACAATTCAATGATGGTTCAAATTTACATGCACAAAAGCAATAGGTGTCAAGAGAATTGGTCCAAGGCAGAGGAACAAGAGCGCTTTAATAACATGTGTAGATAGATGGGATGACTGGCTGGACAAGGTAGTTGACTGTGTGGAGACTTTTTAAAGTGTGCAGCACCTCCCTCCCCCCATGCATTATCAGGGCCCCGCGTCCCAGCCGTCAGCGGAATAATACCCCAGAAATGCGCCGTATTGCCCAAATCCAGACAGGCTCGGAAATATTGGGGATAAAGGATGCGACGGCAACGAGCGGTTTCTTTATCACCACAGGATAAGTGCCTAGAAGAAAAGATCTGCCAAGAATCGATTCACCAAGGAGCCAGAAGAGTGGCTAATTTTGTCGACCGCAAGGAATGGTGATCGAGGATGGTCGATGCGTTATTTGGAGCAGTTCAACTTATCATCTGTACAGCTCTATGGCATTGCATCCGCTTACAGTTGGCAAGTCAATTTCCAGATCAGAATCGGCCCTCTGCAACCACATTTTTAGAAACTAGAAAAATTTGTGTCTGATCAACAGTCAAGAGTTGTGCAATCGCCGCCGGAATACAATGCACCCACTGAAAAATTGTGACCCTGTGACTTGTTTATCTTGGGTGCTATAGAACTTATCATTACAATATATTAGTTTAATTGCCAAGAGAGGGAAAATAAGTAAAATTAAAGAATATTTATTAATAAATTTATTTATTTACTTTTCTATCTTATAATTATTTATTTATATAAGTTATTTTAGGGATTTAAGAAAAGTAGACCAGGTACAAACTTTCGAGGGTTGTACTGTATAGCCAACTTAGACCCCGCCAAGCTTACCCGGGAGCTCTGGGAATCACAAAGTTACTTGATTGAACACACTGATTTGCGAGTCGCTTCAAAACGACCGCTTCTTTACATCCTGGAAGTAAAGATTACAGAAAAAAAATAGATATCATCAAATGTTGGTGCATAATTTCACACGAATATAAGCTGCTTGTTTGAGTCAACAGCCTCCAAGGTCCCGCTTGGCTGAGCTAGTTAAAAGCAAAAACTGCAAGGAAAAAATCGCTGCGGAGTTGTTCAGATGCTTGTTGCATACCAACCACGCAAAATAGACATTCAACTTCAAAACTCGGTGCTAAAAACCAAGGTTCTCAGCATACTTTCCATTAAAAACAGATGGTGGACAAGACAAAAAGCCCAAGTGACATTGAATATTGTGCGAATGACTGACTCCATTTCCGACACGTAGCTGGCGTCTAGGTATATTGAGATAAAAAGAAAAATTTATGTACACTGAAATCTAAGAGAGATCGTTCAAGTCCATGTAATATTGTGAGGGGACCCAGAAACTTTTTGAAGTTCAAACTGTCAAGCCACCAACGCCGTGCAATGCAATCAATCGTCCAGATTCGTGGGGATGCCGTGGTTGCTTTTTAGAAGGCTATACGTCGTTGTCTTCCAGTGTATTTGGAGGTAGCCTTGACAACCTTTCCTTTTCTCTCCATCTGCTCCTTCTTCTTGATGATCCACGCCTTGCTGCCCTTCTTGATGGTTGTGTTGTTGTTTTTGATTTGTCTTCGTGCATCCATAACGTCAACGTCCTCCATACCATCAATAACACCTGTGATGTCGCCTCCATTCTTATCAATGTTGCCGCCACCGACAGTAAGGACGAGGTACAGCTTGACGTTCTTGGTACCGGGGTCATCCTCCAGCATACCGGCACCGAAGCCAGCCTTGACCGCGGCCTGGGTGATCATGTTGCGCTGCTGATCGTTCTTGGGGTAGAATTGACAGACGGCGCGTCCACCTCGCTTCAGAGATGCGTAAAGACCGTTGAAAAATCGGGTAAGTCGTCCGGCAGGAGAGGTATCGCTGGTCTCGGCGCTGCAGAGCCACTGAATGGCCGAGATGCTGATGGCGGCATCAAACGTACCGGCTCTGAATGGCACGCCCTGACCAATATCTGCCAGCATAAGGTCTCCCTCGACGTCTCTTTGTAGAGCAATGTCAAGCATGGAGGGCGAAACATCCATGCCAATCCAAGTGTGAGGGCCGCCCTCCTCAGGATCAAGTGAAGACAGAATCTCGCCAGACAGACCGCTACCGCATCCGACATCGAGGATAAGGGAAGGGGACTTGAGGTCGAGCAATTCGAGGGCGCGCCTGGTCATAGAAGCCTGGATATTCTGAATTCGAGAGCTCGTCGTGTACTTTCGGGCTTCAGTATCGTCATAATGGACGTCGGCCGCGCTGCGAGAATGTGAGCTGGAGGGGCATCAGAGTGGGGGCGTCTGGTGCATACAGTGTATCTTCGGGGCGAGACATGGTGCAAAATGGGGGTATTAAAAATAGAGAGTAATGGTATCTTAATCAACGGGGCTGCAAGTGGTGAAATGCGGCTATACAGCTGCTTGCGTGCTTCGCCGTCCTTTTTTTCCCGTCCACTGGTTTCTTTCACAAAGATACCGACTTTTTTTGTGAAGCGGAGTGGGCGGCTCTTATCGATAACGGCATAGATAGCACATTTCTGACCTCGACGCACAAGCCTTTCGGGCTATGACCCGCCGGAAGGGAATAATATCGGTCCGCCCCCCATTGCTTGAAATTGAGAGCCCCGCCATTGGCACAACGCGAACCCTGCTCCCTCCTTCTCTCAATCTCTGACTGAACGTGTCCTTTGCGCGCAGCTCAAATACCAGGCAGGGTTTTTCCCACCTCCTTGCGACTGAACTTCTTTCGCAATGTGAAGCTCATCACCGATTGTGAGCACTTGCGACAGTTTGCAATTGCGACCATGTGGATTCTTCCTCTTGTCGGTTATGCCGGCGCCGTCATTGGCTTCTGCTTCTTGACTCTGGCCATTGCCTCTGGCCTCTATTACCTGTCGGAACTTGTCGAAGAGCACAGCGTCATCGCGAAGCGCTTCCTGACGCGTCTGATCTACACCGTCGTTGTTATTCAGTTGGCTCTTTGGATCATCGATGGCTTCCCCTTCTGGGCTACGCTGTTGGGAGTCGTTTCTCACGTCGTCTATCTGGGCAACATGAGGCGTTTTCCCTTCGTCAAGCTGTCGGACCCTCTCTTCCTCCTATCATGTGGTACGTGGGTACTTGACTCCTTCTCTACGCGACGCGCTGACTCGATGTCTCAGTTCTGGTTCTCGTCAACCACTACGTTTGGTTCAAACACTTCTCCCACATGCAGACGCGTGCGTACCAACGAACGTCGTACTATGACCGAGTGGACGTACCGAGCTTCACCATGATTGCGTCCTACTTTGGACTTTGCGTTTGGCTCGTTCCCTTTGCGCTATTTGTCAGTCTGTCGGCAGGCGACAATGTTCTCCCAACCATTGGCACTGAGCCATCGCGTGGAATTGATGGCAAGACTAAGCCTCAGGGTATGATCAAGGCTATCGTGGACCAAGTCCGTGGCGCTATCGGGCAGATTGCCGGCTCATCCGGAATGGACAGGCCGTGATTTCTGCATAATTTTTTTTTTTTCGAACTGGGGGATTATGCTTGCGAATGACCTGAAATGGCCTCGCAACCTTGCCGACGCTCGCAGTGACTTGATTGAACATTGGCACACATGTGGATAGTTCTCCAAGCGTAAGTTTGTATAATTTTCTTTTCAACACCCCCTTCCCTACATGATGATCAAACCTTACGCTAGATTGTATTTGACAAGGCAATGCTTTGTATGATCCCTTTTATTCATAGTTACTCTGACATTACTCCCCCAAACACGCTGTCTTGAAAACCTTTACGCCCCTCCAAGACTAACCCTGGTTATAGAAACCTTTCACCTATTCCGCGCAACTGCCTCTTGGGTTGTCCCTTCAACATCTATCACGTTCTGACCGAGAACACCGATTCCTGGAGAGCAGTTCTAGGGTCAGTCATTCGGCCTCTGGGTTTGGATAGCTCACGGCTCGTTACCTTTGATGAGGACTCCTCAGGCGCTGATCTTGGGATCGTGGCCTCAATTCCTGCTGCCTTGGTTTGCACCAGCGCTGGACGCGTTTGGCACTTGAGGAACATTCTGGGCTTGGTCTTGCACTGCCACTGAATAAATGGGATTCCACGGCATTTGCCGGAAGCGCTCCTCTATGAATCGGCTGAGCATATAAGAGTCGACTTGGTGCGGGCACTGGAAGGTATCATTGACACCGTTTCGGTCTCTGGGGACAGGGTTTTGGCGTTGGCTCATAATGAGACGTAGAGGACTTTGTTCAATTGTGAAAAGCGGAAAGTGATACCGTTGGACTGGTTTGGAGTATACTGAAAATGCTGCACCTGAGGGATTGCTGGCTCTTTATGTCTTGAAAGATGGTGATCATCATGGAGTGGAACGGCATGCTGGGGATGCCAAACTTATAGAAAAAGAAACCGTTTGAAGCGAGTATGTCTTTGACCCTGGTCTGTCGTAACGTGCTGGCTCTGTCAAGGCTTTCTGTATCATCTCGTGAGATTGGCAGGCTGAATAGTTGGCAATGAGCAAAGGGACAGACGTTGAAAAAAGTGATATCGTAGTGTCTGTTTGCCATGTCTGAAGTCCTAGTTTCTGGGGATGCCAAAGGGACAACACAAGGACACTGCAGGTGTGGCGTTTTATTCCGTGCCTGGAGCACAACACAATTGTATAGCTCTTTAGATTGCGGCGCCACACCTTCTAGAAGGTTGCCTTATTTGTATGCCGCGTTTTTTCGCAGTTTTTGAGGGCATGGATGTCCTTCTGCTCACAGGCCACCGTGCTTTGGTAGTAGGTATGGTATGGGAGGGTGACTAATAACAGCTGCAGTGTTCTTCTGCTCGACTTTGATTGAGACAGCTACTGCCCCACCTGGACTTCTCTCGCCAAAAGGACACAAAGGGCCAGGTTGGGGGTGAAAAGGACAGAAACAAGGGCCTTGCATTTTTTCAAACAAGCTGATCACAATGGCGCCCGCCCTAAACCGGTCAAGGGTTTTCTTGAAAAAGAAAAAATAACATCCATTGGCATAAACCCGTGATTTGGCCCAGTACATTTGTTGCCATTCATCATATCTTACACTGACCGACTTGCACGCACCAAGAGCAAGAGCAAAAGTACATTACACACTGCCCCCCACCCACCCTGCTCACCACCCGTCTAGGTAGACTGTCGCTGGCCACCATCACCTTCGCCCCAAAACTTCTTGTCCACCTTGTCGCCGGGCGCCTTCTGGCCGCGGTCGTGCTTGGCCTCAAACTCCTCGTTGTGCTTATCCACCTCGCGCTGCTGCTCCTCGGTCAGCTTGTCGTTGGCGTCGAAGCCCGGCACGCTCTGGTTGGTGATCTTGGGCTGCGGGGGAGCGTTCTTGGAGCTGCTGTCCAGGCGTTGACCCCCACCCGTGCGGCCCTTTACGCTGCCAGTGGCCAGCTCGTCGATCCCCTTGGCCGCGGTTTGGTCCTGGTGCAGCTGTCGTAGGGCGGGCATGGCCACGCGGGGTCCGGCGCTGCGCGATACGATGCGCGGCGCGGCGGCTGTGATGGAGCGTAGGGCGGGCATGGTTTCTTCCTGCTGGTGGTTTACTTTTTTTTTTTTTAATTCTTGTCTTGTTCTTTTTCGCAGGTGGTTTTGAGAGGGGAAATTTACCCCATCCCGCCCTTTGAACGCTTCTTATATTCGGATAAAATCTTATCTGGATTACGGAATTTGTAAAGGCTGTGACTGGTTGTATCACCGAGCTCGTCCTTGGAGGATTTTGTTCGTGACGTCAGGCGTGATGACATTGACCTGGAGCTGGGGAACCTGGAGGCAGCAGCTTGCCTATCTGGGCCGGCGCGGGGCAGCTCTGCCAGACACCATTTGCTGGACGGAGATTGGCTCCAGAAGGACGCAGCAGGTCATGACCGCCTAAGGGAAACCGAACCTTGAGTATTCCCATGCACGGTAGTGTGGCTGCCACACGGCGCCCATGGGCAGTAGTCAGAATGACGTGTGTCGACTCAATGAGTCGCCGCCTCACTGGCCAAGCCTCGCCAAAGGGCGGTGATACCGCAAAACTGTATCACCAAACCAATAGGGCGGGTGACATTCGTTTTTTGAATCAATTCAGCACCGCTTGAAATGAATTATTTGTCTTCAAACACCAACAGTTGATAGACGGCTCTCCGGGGCATGTCTTGCCCTCGGAATATCGTCGAGATGTAGATCTGATAACGAATCCTGGTACAAAATGATGTCGCGATGACGAAACTGAACCCAAGCACTCCATACAGTTCATCCTTGATATCCACGTGATGAGTGTATCACAGCACCTATCACACAATGACGGCATTTTAGATAAAGGCAAATGTGAAGAGAGTTGCGGGTATCTTGCTGATCGCAGACTATGAAGGCTGCAAGAGCCCACCCAAGCGTCATTGGGACGCGTTATCCCCAATCCCAGAACACTGTGCGCATATATAATTAGTTTTGAAAGGGAAAGCTGTGGTATTGATCTGCTGCAGCTAGCTCTGTTACATTCGGCGAATGAGATGTAGGATTCCAGAACTGTGATGCCTGGTGTCGGTACGTATTATTGTCTGGACATCTAGTATTATTCGGTGTTGTCACCAATAATGCAACACAATCTCGGCGAACTTTGTCAAGATATGCATCTCACTGCATAATGGCTATTATATATTTTTACTTATAAGCACGTTAAAGGTTGTGGTTCATGTACGTTGGAAAAGAATGAAGCTGAGAATCCGTTTGTGAGCGTTAATATCCTTGGCAGTGTTGGGTCGGACGTTCCTATGAAAGGTCGCAATCACTAAATTTCAATAAGGACACTGCTAAGAAATTATCCATGAGAATTAAACACACCGAGGGATAGCATAATACTTCTAATGAAATAAATAAGTTAGGCGATGCAACATATGATGGGTGCTCTCACCCCGCTGACGGGACGGGACGGGCGATACCTCTGGCCCATAGAAGCCCTGGCCAGTTTTAATCCAAACTGAACCCTAAGATCCATAAGTATCAGGTGCTGTATTCCTATTACTGTTGTCATGAGCCGCAAGTGGACCCTGAATTGGTTCGGAGCACCGGGCGGCACCCTGATGGCCCATGATGAAATTGCCCATCAAGGTGTCGTTTGGACGAAGCGTAACGCATTGATCAATCACAGCTCTCTAAGCATACGAGCCATGGTGGCCGTAGAGGTTCTCACCCCAATTTGCGGGATGCGGGATGCGGCTTCAGGAACAGCGCGTCAAATGCAGGGAGGGGGTTGTCGGCGTTGGGGGTGCTGGCGAGAGTGACGAGTCCTTATAAGCTACATGCCCTCTTGCTCTGGGGAATTCCAGTTATCTTCTTGATATCTTTAAGCCCTAAAACAACTGACAGTCGGTTTTGACCCTCATCGAAAAAAATAATAATGGAACAACATAACATCCATGAGGAAGAGGATATCTACGATGTCCTCATCGTTGGGGCTGGCCCCTGTGGCCTCTCAGCTGCTGCTCGTCTCCGAGAGCACACCCCCGCCGCACTATTCACCGACGAAGAGCATCGCAGATATCACTGGATCGGAAAATATGGAAAAAGAGTGACGTTGAAGCACGTCAAGAGTGGCAAGATTTCGAGCGGGCACACGGTCCGTCCCGAGTACAAGATGCTCGTCCTGGACGCCACGGCCGATAAGTGGATGGGCCGCTGGAACAAGCTGTTCAAGATGTACGACATCTCACATTTGCGCAGCCCTATGCTGTGGCACGTTGACCCCCAGGACCGGGATGCCCTGCTCGCACATGCGTATGCCCACGAGCGAGAGAGCGAGCTCGTCGAGATTCGAAACTGCGTGGGTAAGGAAGTCAGTAAGCATGGGAAGAAGAAGACGGCAGGACACAAAGCCTGCGGTGGCAAGTAAGTTATTGGACTCCATATACCTTTCGATTGTTGGAAGCTAATTGTCTCTTCTGAAGGCAATCCGCACGTGTCGCCATCAACCTGAGAGAAAGAAACGACTATTACACACCTTCGACATCGCTCTTCTGTGATCATTGTGAGAAGGTTGCCTCTCGGTACAAACTAGATAGCGGTCTAATCCGCCAAGAATCGGTGGAACATATTGACTATGGAGTGGTTAAGCGCATTTCTATCGATGATGAGAAGCTTTTCACTGTAACGTCCAACAGTGTGCGGCGATATGCGCGGGCAGTAGTGCTGGCAGTTGGACCGGCCAACACGGCAAAGATTCCTCGGGTCCCCTCAATGCCGTCAACAGAAACGCTACCCCAAACGTGTCACAGCATGCACATGAAGGAATTTCCCCCGCCTGTCTTGCGAGAACGCATCCAGGCCCGTCGACCAACCAATGTCCTTGTGGTCGGCGGTGGTCTCACCTCAGCACAGCTGACTGATCTTGCTATCAGGAAAGGTGTCACGAAGGTTTGGCACATCATGCGAGGACCCCTGCGCATCAAGCATTTCGATGTCGACCTGGAATGGATGGGCAAATACAAAAATGCCGAGCAGGCCCGGTTTTGGACTGCTGATTCGGACGAGGAGAGATTGGAGATTATCAAGGAAGCGCGGGGCGGTGGCAGCATCACACCACCCTTCCACAAGCGATTGAAGAAGCACCTCGCTACAAAGAAACTTGATCTGCACACCATGACAAGCTTAGTAGATGCCAGGTTTGAAGGGGAAGACGGAAATGGCATGTGGATGGTCAAGACCGAGCCCCCGATTGAGGGCTTACCGGTAATGGACTACATCTATTTCGCGACCGGCATCCAGACGGATTTTTCAACGCTGCCATACTTGCAGACGATTATGGACAAGTATCCCATCCAGGGACGCGGAGGGTTCCCCTGCATCACCGAAGATCTCATGTGGAACAAGGAAGTGCCCTTGTTCATGACGGGAAGGCTAGCGGCACTTCAGCTAGGTCCTGCGGCCCCCAACATTGGCGGTGCCAAGATTGGTGCCGAGAGGGTCGCGTGGGCAATTGAGGATTTGATTCCCCGTCCGGGTACAGAGCTAGATGGGGATGATGACAGACGGAGCAACGGGCTCGCTGGTTATTTGTCTGGACACAGCAACATGTACAGCTCGCTAGTCGTGGAGTGAGTAAATCATACATGGTCGACTTGAAGACAAAAGAAGAGAAAAAAAACACAACGAAAATAATTTTTATGATAAATGAGGGAAACTGATTAAAAAGTGTGTTCCCCGCGTTCCGGTGAAACCGTTGATTGGCCTTGTGACAAGCTGTAACGTTCCAATGTATCGGCAATTGTGACGCGTCCATACCGAGCTGGAGCTTGCTACCTACTCTTTTTTTTTTCGTGATGGTTCGCGAATGAATGAGGAGAGGAGGAGTCAGCGGACGGCAAGATATAAGCCCAGCTGAAGAAGAGCGACTACATATATAATAAGAGACACAGCGTGGGAGCTAGAGGTATAAGCTTATTGTCCATTAGCTCTCACTGTCACCATTGCGAGCAGTGCAGTGCAACCCATCAAGTCGAACCTCCGAGGATCAGCGCTGTGCTGGCCAAGGAGAAAAGTGGATATTTAGGCGGCACTGGGTAAATCACAGCCGCGTATTTCTCGTATATGCCCCACAACCCGCCTATTTCTGAGGGGGATCCCCCTCTCCTCACCAGCCCTATCACCTTTAATAAACCACACCCACCTGGAGACCTGACGTAGCGCACCGCCCTGGACACCAGTCACCGTCGCCTTTTCCCCGACGCCGCCTGCAAATTAGCAGGAAATAACTGCAAATACAACGCGCGCCCCCTCATGTAATGTGAGAGCCAGCTGTCGGCAGCGGCGCAATGACTCGCCTGGGCTCTCAGAAGGTCAGGACCGGCTGCAAGACGTGCAAGTAGGTGGCGGCTCTTCCGGAACGGCCCGCGGGCTAACCAAGCATTGAAAAGGATCCGAAAGGTCAAATGCGACGAGACCTGGCCGCAGTGTCTCAAGTGCAAGAAGGCCGGCCGGCCCTGCGATGGGTACACAGCACCGCCAACCGGCTCGCTGCCATGGGGTGTCTTACTGCGTGCCCAGCCGTCTGTGACGCCGGCAACCAACAACAGCGAGCTCCGGGGCCTTGCATTCTTCCACCAAGCCGTGGCGCCAGTCCTGTCCGGGCCCTTTGATGCCTCGTTCTGGACCCATCTGGTTGCGCAGACGACGCATCGTGACGATGCCGCACGCCACGCCGTCTTGGCGATCAGCACCCTATTCGAAAACTTCGCTCCAACGGCCAGTGAGCCGCCAGAGAATCCCCTCGCCATTCAACACTACAACCGTGCCATTCACCAATTGGTGAAGTGCCCCACCCAGGATGTCGACACTTTCCTTACCGTCTGCATCCTGTTCATTTGCATCGAATTTCTCCGCGGCGACAACAAATCGGCCATCAACCACACCCAACATGGCCTCCGGATCCTCAGCGCGTACCCAGGCAACTCCAAGCTAGCTGCCGTGTTTTGTCACATCAACCTTTTCCCGCTGTTTTTCGGCGTCAAAGCAGCCGATTTCTCACTCCTCACCCGTCAGGCGCCCAAGCCCGGCGGGCCGTTCCAGAGCATGGTTGAAGCACAGCACTTGCTAGACATATATGTTGCCCGGGCGCTCCATCTCATCATGCAGTCGGAAGGTTATAAAACCGGCAGGACACCAGACGATACCCCGACCCCGGCCATGATGGTCGAGCTGGATAAGATCGTCAAGGGTCTTGAGCAATGGGAGATTGCCTTTGTCAAGTTCCAAGCGCGGCGATCCATAGACACCACCACGGACCCGGCGTCTCTTGGGCTCAAGCTCAGGGCACAGACTATGAACATCTGGACTCTAAACTGCCTCACTCTGGAAGAAATCGTTTACGACAAACTGAAGCCTGAATTCGAGCGCATCGTGGACATTGCGACCCGTCTTTGCGCCGTCAATACTCATCATTCAAGGTTCATGTTCGATACGGGCTCCGGTCCCCTCTTACATTTTATTGCCATAAAGTGCCGCTATTTGCGACTTCGTGTGCAAGCGCTCGCAGCCATGAAGGCGCTGGCATGTCCTCGAGAGTCTCTGTGGGATTCGGTTCTCATCTATTCGGTTGCGAAAAGACTGGTTGAGGTTGAGCATGGAATCGAGATTGGACCGGACACCCTGGAATTGATTGACAATGGCACCATCAAAGAGAGATTACCCCCTGAAGAAGAGCGAGTTCGCGTCTATAGGCTAGAGCCAGAACCTGAAAAATCGACACAGGATGGGCAGCTGACATATCGGCGGGGCGTTAATTTCCTGATGATAGGCGTCGACGGCACTGCCACGAAAAGGCACGAATGGATCACGCTGCCAAAGAGATTAACATTCCAGGCTATGAATACGAAGAACAAGAAGCTTTGATACCAATAACATGGATCAACAAGAGGGAAGAATGCGGATCTAAATTTATTCAATTCTTAGAATGACGGATGAAGTTGGCCCACCCACAAGGTCTGACAAGACATGCTAGCCATAGGGCTGCACTTGTAATAGCCATTCCTGAAAAGGGCAAGGCAATTATTACGAAAAGAATCATGTCCTCAGGGATACTAATAAACTGAGAAGAAAACGAAAGTGAAAAGAGACAAATACAATAACGAAGGAAATATGAGACGAATGCTGGATGATACCGGTCATATTGCAGGAGAACAGGATGCATAGACAGAGTTGAAGAACTCGTTTTAAAGCAGCAAATGCTATTTGGTTTCATTTCATGTCGACGATAGATCTATCCTTACTTTTGGGCTTTACGAAGAACATGTTCATTTCTCGATGGGTCTTGGCTTGGTTATTCTCATTCCCAAACAAATAGGCACCCGTGGCAAATTTTTTCAAGACTTTGTATTTTGAGATGAGCACAAGAATTAGTAAACCTTGATGCAGACTTGCTAGGTGCAGCAAATGGCATTGGTTGATATCCAATATTCTCGCAGTTTATGCGTAACCTTTAAACATGGCCAGCCTATATGGACTTCGGCATCGGAGATAATCTCCAACAGGTGCACCACTTCGGAAGGATCGGTGAAAAGCTCACCAGCCATGCCAATTACCAGGCCGGCAAGTACCTTCGCAGGCAGGTATGCCGAGTTGCTTATCCAAATCCCGCAAACTTTGCGAAGCGCGTGTCGGATCTTGTCATCCTGGGCTTTCATATACTCTGTCCGGCCGAGACCCAAGCCAGGCATTCGAGGATCGTGTGCCAGCAGCATAATTTTGCAGATTTCCAAATATTGCTGACCTGCAATTGGACAGTCATGCGTGTAGTAAATCTGAGGGAAACCTCCGAAGCCTTCTGCGGGTTGAGCGAGGGCCCCTGAAGGTGGCGTTCCCAAGAGACCCGCGGCCTCAATTTCGTTCAGCGGGGTGAACGTAGGGGGCTTTTTGCGGCTCCAGTCTTTGAGATAACTCCATAGCTGATCCCAACTGTCTTGAGTTCGGAC
The DNA here is from genome assembly GCA_022606435.1 of Calonectria montana. Classification (NCBI taxonomy): domain Eukaryota; kingdom Fungi; phylum Ascomycota; class Sordariomycetes; order Hypocreales; family Nectriaceae; genus Calonectria; species Calonectria montana. Next base: position 6,386,947 of record JAIZZI010000003.1, read on the forward strand.
ATCGCTTCCGTAAGCATAGTTTATGACTCGTGCCGCATGCGCCATCATTCGATACGTCCACATCACATCAGACGCAGGCTCAAGAGAATCATCAATCCCACAGTCTTGGCTAGCTAGTTCGACTGGACGCTTTGTCATGATCGAGACGTAGATTTCTTGTCTTAGTACTATGGCCATTGCTGTGTTGCTCAATTCCGAAGGCTGCGAATTATGCTGTCTAATTCGTAAAAACAGTGGCGCAGATACTGTGTGTCTTATCATGAGTTGGGAATCAGAAGGGTCTTGCCAGTTGATTCGGGTCAGTATTCGCGCGTTCCCCTCAGTCAGTGTTGAGAGATGCTTACGAGTCATTTCATCTAACAATCGCAAAAGCAGAGCCGACACAAGCAATGCATCATCCTGCGACTGTGTCGCTTCATTTTTGTTGAGCATGGGGATCAATATGCTCAGGCACTTTTGCTCGTAATGGTCTGATCTGTAGTCTCCTGATCCTAACTTTTCAAGATGCCTGGCGGAAACCGCCAAGACGGCGTACAGGATGCCGGGATTATTTCGTATGGATGACTGGATGTACAGTCGAAACGGTGTACCTTGGCAGCAATAATCAAACTGGGAGATGTTAATGGCCTTGATGTTATTTGGTGATGGATTTATCTTACAAAAGGAATCCAAAAGGTAAAGAAATGTTGCACAATTTTGGCTTCCCCAATATTGAGTGGCCAATGATCTGTAACTAAATCATGGGGGGGTATCGCTTTCCCTGTGTCTCTCAAACTCTGCACTTGAAAGTCTTCAAATGATAAAGCTCTATTGACTAAATCAGGATTGTGATTTTGTTGAAAGACTTCGGTCCCTGTTGTTATGGAACTGCTAGGTTCTGGTTCAAATGAAGGAGCGCAGTGGATAGATTCTGATGTTTTATTTTGGCCATCCGATGCGCTTGTACTTTTAGGCCTCTTTTGTAATGGCCTTAATTTTAATAAGTTCGTGCTTGGGGCTTTAGGTGGCGGATGACTGAATTCGCTAAAGCGAATTCTAAGTTCACTGTTCGCTCCGCCTTTACAAAAAATTCCTGCGGCTTTGCAGTTTGAGCATGTATTACCTTTAGAAGGAACATCACCTATACTTGATTAGCATGATGAAGTAAACAAACAAGGTCTTCGAAAAGTAACTATGGTAAAAGAGGATTCAAGTCATGGATCTGGATATGAAAGGAGAAACACAGGAATACATACATTTCTTATGAAGTGAACGACATCTGGAACTAGAATACTTAGTACATAATAATTACAAGGGCATCATTGGATTCAGAATCAACGTACCATGCACGAGTCTGGGTGCGGAACCTGGGGGTTGCTTTGCTCTGATTACCAGAAGCGGGGTCGGCTCCTTCAATGACCATTTGATTACGAATGTTTGTCTTCAGAGGGAATAATTAGACATCTAGGATGAACCAGAGATTACGGCGAGGCCATTGGGAAATTTTCATGTGGGAAAGGTTGAGAAAGGGAAAATGTCCCGGCAAGTAAAGCATGTTGGACTGAACTACTTCTTATGTTCTAGCTAAGAATTAGCGATAGCGGAACTTCCGGATCGAGAAAATCTAGCAACGCCACCAAGCGGGACCATGTTCCTAATATGGAATACTCTCCCGCTATTGGAGAGGAGCTTGACCAGGTGACTTTCTTTGATAGCTGACCGCATCGCCAGGACTGCCCGCAGAATCATACATGGCAGATCTGGCACTTCAGTTTTCAAATGCTATTTGGCCTGAGATCAATTCACTGGATACAATTCAAGCCCCACTAGGCATTGTGTTGTCAATTCTAGATTTCAACCCCACCATGACCACTACCAGTGTCATTGAAGCACCTGTGACGGGGCCTCATACTGATTTAGGCATAGAAAATATTGGTCCTCTGAGAGTATAATTTTGAGAGAAGAATGAATACGATAAATCTTTGGATAAAACAAGACCAGAAATGAACTATATAAGCCCTGTAATTCACCACGCTTTGCTCTAGCTGCCACTTCGCATCATCATCCCAATTCTTACACTGGGTCACGCATTTCAGCTTCACCATGCTAATCACTCTCTTACCTTCTGTATTTCTTCTTATTCTTATAACTCAACCATGGGTCAAGTACTTTTTGGACCCAAAGAAGCTGCGCCGTTTCCCCAATGCATCCAACATTTCGGGCGTTTCTAATTTGGGTTTCATTATTCTACGTTGGCGTGGCTTCCGTTCAAAAGAGATTCATTCCGCTCATGAGAAGCACCCCGTGGTGAGAATTGGACCCAACGCCATTTCTTTCTCCTCACCCAGTGCCATCCGATCTATTTATGGCCATTCAACTCCGTGCACCAAGGGCGGTTCTTACGAGGCCGTTGCGAGTCCTCACCCTGGCTTAGTTGACATGATTGATAAAGATAGACACGCTCATAAGCGTCGTATTCTTTCAAACGCCTTTGCCACGCGTAATCTGGAAACTTGGGAGTTCAAAGTCACAGACAAGGTCCAACGACTGGTGCATCATTTTGACCGAGTTTGCCACAAAGGGATCGTTGAAGATGGTGGAATTGTGGATTTCCGACGCTGGACCAACCTCTTCTCGGTTGAAGCTATTGCTGATATTGCATTGAGCGAGCGATTGGGATTTCTGGATAGAGGTGATGATATTGTCACCGTCCAAGCAGCCGAAGGAACGGAAAAGCGCGTTAGATTTATTCAGAGTCTTCACGCATCAAGGAGAGCGACATCCATGATTGTCTGGACACCCTGGTTCCGAACTCTGAAAGGCTTATTGAAGAGAGTCCCTGGATTCTTTCGAACGCAGTGGCGGGTGGGAGATGGGTTTACAGAAATCGTACAGCACTTGGCCCGCCAGCGCGTACAGAGGTACGAGAATGGAGAAGAGCTTGATGATCTGGCTCGCTGCCTGCTTGAGGATAAAGCTGGTCAAGCACGAAACCTGAGCATTGCCGAAATTCAAGGGGATGTTACCGCAATAAGTAGGTTCCGCTGACTTGAGAATTATCGCATTGTACTAATTGTTTGCAGTGGATGCTGGATCGGACACGACAGCCATAGCGTTAACCCACGCCATGTACTTCCTCCTTAAAACGCCGGCCGCTCTTACAAAGCTTCGCGAGGAGCTGGATGCTTGTGCAGTGGTCCACGATACAAACGTCGTCGATTATGCCAGCGTAAAGAACCTACCTTATCTTCGAGCATGCATTGACGAATCGTTGCGATTACTGCCCCCCATCTCGGGCGGTTTGCATCGCGTAACTCCCCCACAAGGCCTTGAAATCGACGGACACTGGATCTCAGGAAATACAATCGTGACAGTTCCAATATACACGGCTCATAGGAACCCAAAGTTTTTCCCGGACCCTGAAAAGTATCAGCCCGAAAGATGGCTGAGAGAGAGTAGTAAAGAAGCGCAGGTTTCTTTCATGCCTTTCAGTGCTGGAGCCCGTGGGTGCATCGGGCGCAACATTACCTATATCGAACAAACGATGATTCTTGCAACATTGGTCCTTCGGTATGATTTTAGTATTCCCGATCCAGAATTTGAACTTGGGCATGAGGAGGCCTTTCTGCTTTGGCCTGGTGCCATGCAATTGAAGGTTAAGCGGAGAGATACTGGTTCGCTTCAATCGGAATAAATCATGAGTAGTGAGGTGGCCGGATTGGTTATCTAAATATTTGTGCATTTGGTAGCTCGGTTTGATCCGACTGGTTGGCATCGTGTCAACTTCGAGCCGTCTAGAATAAAATCACACTAGATGAGATTATGATCTTTTATTTAACAGAGAAGCGAGAACTCTTATTATAAACGGGCGGTCCGATTACAAATCCAGCCCATCAAATTCCATCATCCTTGGTGCTGAATAGATCCGTCGTATTCTAATAGTACGGCAATACTCCAGCACGGAGTCCTACATCCATATCAAAACGCTTCAGTCAATTTGACGGCACCATCTGTTTTTTTTTTCGAGGCTACCTAGGTATAAGTGCGGTCTCCTTGAGTGATCTTGTGATTGGCCTGGTTTTAGCCCGCCAACGCTAAAGACAGATGCGGTCAAGCGGTGGTACTTGGTTTTTCCGACGGCAAGTCCTACGATCCGATGAGTTAAACCTAGGACCTGAGTGTGAATAGGCCTTGTCACAGTTCTTGATTCAAAATCCATGGGTTCATCCCTGTCATGGGCATATTTGTTTTTCTTCTTCCCCTGAGTCCCAAGATCATTCTAGCGGTGTTTACTGCTCATCACTCACTGCCCACGATGAGATTTCTCCAGACCTCTAGTTTGACATTTGTTAACAGGGACGAGAATGAAGTTCCCAGCTATGCCATTCTATCTCACACATGGGGCAACGATGATGACGAGGTATCGTTCAGCGACATGCAATCATTAAATGCTGGCCAGCTTGTTGGATGTTCTGAGAATCACCCCGCGTTGAGCAAACCCGGATTTGACAAGATCCGCAGGTGCGCAAGCATGGCTCAATCTCAAGGCATAGATTTCATCTGGGTCGACACATGCTGTATAGACAAGTGCTCCAGTACAGAGATTTCAGAGGCAATCAACAGCATGTTTCGCTGGTACCAGAACTCTGCAGTCTGTTATGCGTTCTTGGGTGATGTTGATACTCAGGAAGACAATACACTAGCAGAGTCGATTCGATCTAGTCTCTGGTTCAAGCGTGGCTGGACACTGCAGGAGCTGATTGCCCCCGGCAAGGTTCAGTTCTTCTCTCGGGAGTGGACCTTACTCGGAACCAAGGACAGACAAACCGAGTTTCAAGCTCTCATAAGTGACATAACAGGGATTTCAGTGGACCTCTTAGATGGATCCCGCTCGTTGGAGAGCTTTAGCATCGCGGCGCGTATGAAGTGGGCATCATGTCGAGAAACTAAAAGAGTGGAAGATACTGCATACTGTCTAATGGGAATATTCGGCATCAATATGCCCATTCTCTATGGCGAGGGTGGGTACGCATTTATCCGCCTCCAGGAAGAAATTCTCAAAGGTCAGTATACCCAAGCTATTTTTCCAATCTACATTCACGTTTTGCTAACCGGAGCTGTTGAAAGTGAGCAATGATCATTCTTTATTTGCCTGGGCAGCAACACGCGAGTGCAAAAGGCTCACCGGTCTTCTTGCGCCCAGTCCCGAATGCTTCCAAAACTCGGGCAATTTCAGCCCTCTCCCGCTGAACAGAGCTAATTCAGCTCCTCCATCTGCGATGACAAATATCGGCCTTCAGACTTACCTAAAGCTCATTCCCACTTCCATCCCGGGAGAGTTTGACGCAATATTGGACTGCGACCCCCATGATAGCCATTACTTTCCAAGTAAGAAAGCCGCCATTCGTCTCACAGCACTTGGAGGGTCCCAGTATGCGCGTGGCATTAGTCATCGAATATTTGACCTACCCAAAACCTTTGTCAACAAAACTGCCAATAAGGAGCACACATTAATTTATGTGAAACAAAAGCCCATTCGATTCATTCCAAGCGTTAAGCTCTTAGATATGACAGATCTTCAGCGAATCAAGAATGGCATGTATGCATATTCGCCACGGCAGTGGCCCGATGTTGCGGGATCATCTAATCACCTAGGCCAAGTCAAAGACGAGGAAATCATAACGGCCTATAGATTTACGTTTCGGGATACAATATTTACCCTTGCCGCCGAAAAATTTGCCGATGTATTAGTCGGCTTCTCATTTGGCTCAAATGGGTCCGCATCATGGAGCCCTTGGGGTGTCTTGGTCATATCTGATGGCAGCGAACCATTGGCCACCGTTGTGTCGAGGATTCGTTCGGAGGGTCTGACCGCCTTGAAAAAAGAGACCTCGTTTCAATACAACATAAACTCACGCCTGTGTGTTTCCTTCATTATTTCTCAACGATACGATGACAATCAGCCGTTCATCTCCCTCAAGGTCAGCAGAACAGAAGAATTATTAGCACAGGAGATAAAGCCAACCACAAAGCCGAAACCCGTTCCCGAATGGATGTCATCAGTGGCATTAGCACGAGATTTGGAGAATGAAGCAAGGCTGGAATTCAAAACACGAGCGGAATGGGCCCTTTCAAGCGATGATGGTGACCCATTGATACTAAAGTATCAGGCCATAATAGAGCCATTCACTGTCAAAGATTCGGTAGAGACCAGCTTGACGAACACCAAAGACTCAAGGATTCGAATTAGCCGAGCTGATGGCACATTTTCAGCTCAGTTGGAGCTTAAGCATATCCAACAGCTAGTCTTGCAGCACGCTTCTAGTTTTGACGTTTTGAGGAATGACAAAACAACAGCCAGTACATTCGAGGGCTACTTTTCAGACCTGCTCATCAAGGCTTGCATTTATGACCACGCCATTTCTGCCATAGAGCTTATACAAAGCCCCTTGAGCGTGGTTTTGATCCATTCGTGGACGGCTCAAGTCAACGTGAACTTTCACAATTTTGACAGATACAAAATGACTGTTGGTTTCCGGCCACTTCATTGGGCCGCGTTATTTGGCCACACCAAGGTTATCAGTATCCTTCTTGAGCAAGGAGCGGACCCTTTCCTGGAGACGCCAACAGGGCTTACGGCCATTCACATTGCTATAATTATGGAGAATATCCACGCCCTCGAAAGGCTCTTGGATTCTGCTTCTGCCTCGAAACCTTTGGATGTTTTGATTCATTCTGGAAATTGCGATACGTTGATTCACTTTGCCGTATCATACATCAGGTCCGAAGCAGTTGAGTCCATCTTAGCATCTTTAACCAGAATGCTTGCCTCGGGAGACGGCGAGGGCTCTAAATTCAATAAAACGAACCGTATGGGAGAAAGTATTCTCCATAGAGCTTCTTCTATGGACAATATGCTTGCGGTCAAGTGGATCACTCAATGGAACCCACAGCTCGTACATGACCGAGATGGCCGGGGCATGACGCCACTCTTCCATGCTGCGGCAGTGGGATCAAAAGCCATGGTACAAGAACTCCTCGATGCAGGCGCAAAGGTTGATATCACAGATGAATTGGGGAGGACACCCCTTGATATTGCATGCCGGTGTGGTCATCATCAACTTGTCGACCTGCTCCTATGGACCGATGATGTACTGGGCGAAAGAAGCTCTATACTCAATTCATGGCATTTTGCAGCGCTCTCACGCACCACAGAGGTTTTGGAAGCTTTAAAATCATACATGAATTCATGCGACAGCACTAGAGTGGAACTCAAAGATGCGCAGAACAGCGAGCACTTGAATGCATTACACATTGCCAGCACGTGTGGGCCTCTCGAGAGTGTAAAGTTCCTCTGTGACGTGGGTTTCAGCAGCAAGGCCAAAACCAAGTACAGCATAACCTACAAGCTTATTGAAGGTTCAATGCACCTGAAGGTGATCAAAGAAAGTGTTGGAAAGACGGCTGACGAATGGGCAGACATCCATGAGCACAGTGATATCGCAAAGTTCCTGCGTTCAGGAGATTCAGATTAAACTAGCCAGTCGGTTGCCAGATTTACATAAATAAAAAGGAAGACTGCCTTGTATGCTTTTAAATTTTTTTCTATTTTATAATTATGTGCAATTGTGCGTAGTCCAAGCGAGAAGTGCAAGATAATAGTGTAAAGAGCAGTGCGGGAATGTTTGTCTGGTTGTTTGGCTGTGGAAGTATGGCTATGAAATGATGAGAAAGGGTATGTATGTCTTTGATCTAAGGATTGGAGGTGCGTAAATATTCACTATAGATAATGTACTTGATGATGACTGCAAGGGGTAATAAATTTGAACAAAAATTGAAGATCATTCATTAGATTAGGAACCGAGAAGCAAAAGAGCAATTTGCCATTGAAATCGGCAAAAGAATTGGACGAGCGGGGAATTGAACCCCGGACCTTCCGCAGACCAGTTGTTGTAACAATGCGAAGCGGACGCCATACCCCTAGACCACACGCCCTTGGATGGTAGAGTCCGACTCTTTTAATGATTAAAAGGCCACTCTCTCCACAAAGACAATATCCTGTCGCAGCGAACTTCCCATCCATAGTTGATGCTCCAGAGCTCCAGCTGAAGCAAAACTCAAGCAAAGTCTCGAAATATCGTAGCTATGCTTTTATGTTATTGACTCAAAAGTAATTCGTATTGCATCTAAATTTGTAATGAATGAGGATAATGTGGCCAAGTAGTTCGATTTGGGCGTTAGTTGAGGCCCCCAAGCCACGACACTGTGGCATCTCCATGCACACTCCGTCGCCACGAGTTGCTGAAGGTCACTTTACAGTCAATGCTCTACTCTAACCATAACTGCGTTAGGCCATGTGGGCTGGCCTGAGTGGATACCGTTTAGGGTAGCACCCGAGATTTTTGCAAGGCGACCTAATGGTGATATTGAAGTCGCGGCCTCCATTACTCTGCACTGATAATAGACTTTTCTTACACAGACCAAATCAGGTATTGAAATTTTAGTTAATTAGTATAAATGCTTAGCAGTATCTTCCTTGATCCCAGTCTGAGCTGTGATGGATAAGTTTCCTAATTTAGTAACTGGTGTTACCAGATGAAGTAGGTCAAGAGTAGCGAAGGGGTATCACGTTGTACTCCATCCTCTGTTAATTCCATTCCTGTGGTCAAATGCCATTGAGCATAACATTGACCTTTCTGTATTTACGTTTGATAAGTTGAATAATTTGAGTGAGAGAAAAAGACAGAGGCTTCCTAATAAGATAAAATTGTGCTCTTGATTGCAGATTATATGGTTATTTCTAACATTTTACACTTCATCTATTCAATACGCGCTTCAAGGGTCCTGTGACTAACCTCTGCAGAGCCGTGTTTTTCTCTTTACGCTTATACATCCAATTCCACCATCCAGCGCCATCGATGGGCCCATCTAGAGCTGCCCTAAGGAGCAGGCCATCGGCATTAAGGCTTATGGGGTCTAGTAGCTCTCGGCCTGCCTGTTGGGCTAACTGACATAGCTGCGCGTTGAGGCTGGTGCACAGCTCCGGACATGATATGCTGAGCCAACCGCCCCCCTCTCCCTCGGGACCCTCGCCACGATAGACCATTTCACACACGAAGCTGAGTGAATTGTGCACGGCCCAAGATGGCTCGGAGTTGTTGCTAAGTGAGATGGGGTCTTTTGGCGTTGGCGCGCCCGAGTGGAGCGTTACACGTTGAATCTTGCCATTGCGCTCGCGTAGGTAGCGGAAAAGATGCTCCGCCGAGGATCTGGTGAGATGTGGTGCCGGTGCTGGTGCTGCAGACCCCAGCGGGAACCACAGCTCAACGCTGCGTAGACGGGGAAAGTCAGCGATGGCATCGAGGAATGCGTAAGGCCACTTTTGAGCATTTTGGTCTCGATCGATATCAAGAGCTAGATGTTCTAGATGGGATAAGCTCTTGCTTAGGTGGATAAGGTCGGGCACCGACACAAACGTGATTTGTCTACTCCCAAACTCTGGCTCCCGTTCCTGGACCTTTAGCTGCCGAAGCGTCGCACCGAATTTGCCAATTAATTCCGGCTTGCTGCCGATCAGATCCCAACATGGAATACTTATTGTTTCTAGTGGTGAAGCAAGAGTATGGAAAAAGTCTGGCTCAGGCCCGCTTACTTCTCCGGCCACGATGAGCTCTTTAAGAGAAGTCAATTTGGGGGCGATGGCGGACGCTAGAAAGCCTGGAAGGTCATTCAATCGGACCAACTGGGTCCAATCGAAAGTATCAACCCAATACTCCAATTCGTTTCCCTTGGCGGGATACCCATTCCAACGGTTTCCCCATGGATAGTCGCGCATGCCGAGCTCCTTCAGGGCCGGCGGCCGCTCGCCGTCTGCTAAGCCCAGGCCAATGTATTTTTGCGGGGGATTGTGAGATTCTTGAGCTCCGCGTGGATACCAGGCGTCGATCATCGGAATACTGGTTAGATTGGGGCACGAGAGCAGTACCTTTTTCAGGGCCTGCATTGTCTCAGCGCAGTCCTCCTGCTCGACAAACGTGACTTGGATAGAGAGGGTGTAGAGATGTTGGTTCCCTGCGAGACCATGCAGGAACGGCCGCGCCTGCACGTGGGACTCGGTTCTATCATCACAGAAGAAGGACGTGTGTAGATGCGACCCGGTGGGGAATGCAGCCAAGATGGATGCCGGTATTGGTACAGCAGTTGCTCTTTTGCGATCAGAGAGCTTAGAACCCTTCCAATGGCAACCGACATGCCAATGCACGTGGAGCAGGCCTGTCATGGCCGGTAGCATGTCTGCAAGACAGGCGAGGATGTCCTGGCTTTCCTTCTGGCCGTCATGGTACCTACGGGCGTGCACCTGTAGCGTGCAGATGGCTGCAAGCTGGCCCAGGCGCTTGATGAGATGGAGGCGGTGGAGCACATGCGTGGGCTTGTCGAGATCCACACGCACGTGGCAGTGCTGGGCGTAGCGGGCGTGCTTGTAGAGGGACGAGCTTAAGGATGCGACCGTCGACAAGTCCTCAATCTGTACGAAAGCGAGGATGCGTTGTATGACGACATCTGGTAATCGGGCCACAGATGGTTTTGTGGGATCCAATGACACCGGGTCTCGTGTGGGGATGCTGATGGGCTCACCACGTCTTTGGGGGAAAAGATGAGAAAGGCGATTTCTGGGAGCCATGGCCGGAGAGGATTTCTCTACTAGCTAGTAATGCGAGGAGAGAAGGAGGTGGGATGCTGGACGTGGGTGTGCTGGTGGAGGATCATGAGCAGTGGTGATGTGGGTGGGGTGTGGTCCTTTAAGTGCATTTGGGTTGATCAAGAGGACCACACAGACCCCTGGGTGCCTGAAACGAAGGCGCGATGTTAGCTAGAGCTGAATTATCTTCTATCATTTAATTTTACGCATAATTTCCTTTACTTGTGTGCCCCTCTAAAGCCATTTTCTTTACATGAGGGGTTGGAGAATAGAATGCACAGCATTTAGTGTCTGTTTTAAAAGTAAAAAGATCGCTTGGAACTGGTGCTCTCAACCCAGTTGCCTCTGCAATACCTAGCTCCATATTTTACCCGTATCTGTATTAGATCTCTTCTACCTTTCGCTGTTTTAAGCCGTGGGAGCTGGGGTTTCCGCTGCGCCAGCTGTCGTAGTGGCGGTTGGATCTTTCTTGGGATTGTACAAACCCCACCTGGTGTTTGGAGACATATTCATCTCCGCAAAGACGCGATAATTATCGGGGTTGATAAGGGCACCGGTGGGATTATTCTTTGCATAAATATTGGATGCCCTAAATCCTGTTGCCTCGTCTGTATCTGTTCATGTGTTAACCTCTGCCCACTCCTCGAGTGCTTCGTTGGGGATTCTCAGCTTACACTTTAGGTCGGGGTTGATGAGATGAGCTTGCACATGTACCATCTCATGAATGAGAGTTCCTGATACGGAGTTGTAGTGTCCTACGTATGGGTACTTATTTTTGCCTCTCGGCACCGCCTCATAGCCCTCGTCCAAGGTCGCAAAGACGGTTGGCTTCTGCTCCATGTTCGCCCATTGCGTGGGGCACAGGATGACTCCAATGAAATCTTTCGCCTCGCCGTTGACGAGATGTTTTGCAGAAAAGGTTTTCCCCAGATATATGTTGTCCTCGCCCACCTCCTCGCACGGCTTCCATCTGGATGAAACTATGCCGCCCATTAGTTTTTGGCTATACTTGGTGTCAAAAGAGGAGATGGATGGAACATACCAGTAACAAAGCTGAGGGTGAGATATTCCTTGTGATCTCCGTTGTCAATTTCGGCGTGCCAGACATTCTGTTCACTTCCTAGGTATGATCATTAGACTCACATCCATAAGCGAATATGTAGCTTGAGTACTCACCTTCGGGGCCGTCAAAGGGCACGGGGGATTTCACCATCCCGTTGGAGCCACAGAACAGAAACGCAGTGCTGAGATCAAGATTCGACTTTGTCCCTAAAAGCGTCTGTTGAACATCGGAGTACATGGCTGTGTGATACTTGTCATTAGTAAAAGAGATGAGGTCTCGAGGGGTTAAACCAAGCTTGACTCACCTTTGGCCTTGTTTACGATATCCACTCCAGCATCAAATAAACCGACACGGTTAAAGAAATTGACACCAAACATGAATTTAGCGTTGGCTCCAGCATATTTCTGGGCAGTGGTGTATGACGACACCTGTCCCTTGGTGGGAATGATGTCAATCTGCGACTGGGCCTTTTCAGTCATGGCGACGGCATTATCCCAAATGTCATCGATTGACTTTCCCTGAAAATTCCACCCATCGCAACCAATTGTCCTCCATGTAACGGCGGCAAGGCTGTGTTGGATGGCAAGGGACCAAAAGAGTGCCCGGAGCACAGTGGTCTGCATCCTGGGCAAGGAATAACACCCGTTCTCTGGATAATTTGAGAGAAATGACAGGATATTCGGGTGTGGAAAATGGCAACAACTGCTTTTTTTCCTTCTTCAATGAGAGACAAGCGAACGTAAGGGCAGCTAGAAAAAAATCACTCGCTCGGATACCAACACACCAGGGCCAAGTAGTACTTATACGAGCCGGTCTTAAGGGGGTTTTCTTTCCAGCGCTTGGTCACAGTCTCAACACCAAATTAATCCCATGACCCTATCTCCTTCTAAATCCCGGACTAGACCATTTCAAATAAGCATATGCCACTTCATTTTCAGCCCCCAAAAGGATCGAGGCTGAGTGACAGCTGTTCTGCATCTCCGTGTCCCCGATGCAACTTTCAGGGCCTGGCCAATGAGCAGTGCATCTTGTGCATTCCAAGTGGGCTGACTCTCATCGAAGATGAAACGGTCTGGATCGACACCTGTGCGGGAATTTCGTCGCGTCTGCATAAGGCTGAGCCAAGCGTCCTGTACATCATCTGTCCGAGGTTTCAGGTGCTCTGTAATTTGGCCGAATCCACTAATGTGATCAATAGCGCGATGCGATTGGCCCTAAGAAAATAGAAACCCAAGGGATCACCTTCTAGGGTCTCAGAAGAAAAGGTCCACTAGCACCACTAACCAACCCGTCCACCCCCACTACATCGCTGCGCATCTGCCCCAAAGGAACACAAATAGCGTTATTACCGGCCAATTCAAACGTCATGTTTTCAGCCCGAGCCTTCGTAGCGTCCGCTAGCAGCTTCGCAAATATAGTGCTCATTAAGTTTCCAGGTCGTGGGCTTCGTGAAGCGAGTGTTTGAAGGATCCGATGTGGATTCGGCTAAGCACTAAACAATCATGGTGTAAGAGTATGGATGGGCCTGCATTATCACGGTGTCTTGATACAGACAGGGAACACGGTCCGACAATCGAGTATGACTGAGCGCATGGATTTATGAGATTGAGCCTACCTACCATCGGCGATAAAAATGGTGGAATTAATATAAAGCCGAGTGCATCATTGCCACGATTTGTTTTGTCGATCCGCTGGTGCCTTTAGTTGAGCCATTCATTCACTTTTCTTACTAGATTTCATCTACACTCGTTTAAACTCAATCGTTTTTCTAGCCCTAACCGGGTCGGACCGCATCTTCACTATGAAGATTGGAGCTTTAGTGCTGTCAGGCTTATTCTTGCCTGTTGTATTGGCGAACTCCTACCATGTGAAGTCAGAATACACTGGGCTCTGCGGACACCAGCTTATGAGGAAGGGTGATAATTGCTGCCGTACTCCTCACGGATTCAAGAATATTTGCCGCCATGGTATGTTGGCCGTTCTATACTCTGCAACTTCAAGCTGACCATCTTCTTTCATTAGGCACCACTTGTTGTAAGTTACTCTGTGTACCAATCTTACGCCAAGCTTGATGCTCTCCCCATATTTATCAACCCCTCCAGATACTAATCCCTTGTAGGTTTCTATGGCTGCTGCAAGGAAGGAACCACATGCAGAAAAGATGGTGCATGCGTACCAATCGTTCAGCATACTACAACTAAAAAAAGTCCGAAACCAACTACTTCTACACACCAAGGAGGTTACTATCCTCCACCTGCTACTACTAAGGGAGGAAGCTCACGCTCACATTCCACTACAAAGGGATCTTCCTCAACTAGCAAAGGAGTGATTTCGCATTCATCCTCGTCTACAGGTGTAGGAGGTTCCCATCCACCATCCTCTACTTCAAAGGGACCTTCTTCGCCTTCTTCAACCACAAAAGCAGGAGGTTCTCCTCTTCCTTCTACAACAAAGGGAGGAGTCTCCTCTACAAATGATGGAGGATCCCTTCCCCCCTCTACCACGAATGTAGGAGGTGTTGCACCTTCTTCCCACACAAATGGAGCTGGCTCCTCTACTAATGGGGGAGGCTCGCCTTTGTCATCTTCCACAAATGGAGGGAACTTGCCCTCTTCTTCCCCTTCGATTGTAGGCTCAACTACATCCCCCACGAATGGAGGAGGTTCATCTCCTTCGTCGACTTCAAATGGAGGGAGCCTGCCCCCTTCATCCTCTTCAGGCGCAGGCTCAACTCCATCCTCTACGAATGGAGGAGGCCCACCACCTTCCACAGGCTCAGGCTCACCCCCATCATCTTCTACGAATCAAGGAGGTTCCATTCCGCCCTCTTCCACAAACGGAGGAGGCTTACCGCTTTCTTCCACGACAGGCACAGTCTCAGCTGGATCTTCTACCAATGGAGGAGGCACCCCCCCTTCATCCATTTCGGAAGGGGGTTCATCTTCACCTTCTTCTACCAATGGAGGCTCAATCTCTCCTTCCTCTACTAATGGAGGAGGTGTTAGTATCTCATCAAATGCAGATGAAGGCGGTTCAACTCAAACTTCTGCTACAAATGGAGATGGTTCGACACCTTCCTCTACGGATACAGGAAGTTCCCTTCCCACGTCCACCTCGGATGGAGGCTTGACACCACCTTCTACAGATGTGGGCTCAAACTCACCTTCTTCGACGAGTGCTGGTTCAATTTCACCTTCTTCTACGAATCAAGATTCATCCCTGTCATCTGCTCCCACAGGTACCAGTTCGAATCTACCCTCATCGACAGACGCGGGCTCAACTTCGCCTTCTTCAGCTAGCGAAAGTGGTTCTGCTCCCTCATCTACAAATGAAGGCTCACCACCATCTTCCTCTGCAGATTCGGGTTCGGGTTTGCCTTCTTCCACCAATGATAGTAGCTTGTCTCCCTCATCAACATCAACATCAGACGCAGGCGTACCGCCTCCCTCTTCTACAGAAGCAGGCTCGACCCCACCGTCGTCGACGACTGAAGGAAGCTCAAATATATCAACCACTTCGGATGGAGGCTCACAGCCGCCTTCTTCCACAGCCGTAGGGTCAAATTCACCTTCCTCTACAGACGTAGGTTCAAGCCAATCCTCCACAACAAACGAAGGGGGCTCGCCTCCTTCATCTACTTCAGGTGGAGGTGTGCTACCACCTTCATCCACAGATACAGGTTCGACTTCGCCTTCTTCCACAAATGAAAGTGGCTTGACTCCCTCATCCACGTCGAATGGAGGCGCACCACCCTCTTCTTCCACGGACACAGGTGTACCACTACCATCTTCTACTGACTCAAGCTCGACTTCAACTTCCACGGATGGAGGTTCGTTGCCACCCTCTCCGACAAATGGAGGCAACCAGCCGACTACTGATACAGGAGGAGTCATTACAAGTGGCCCCACTACCACAGATGGTCCCTTGGTCACGTATACAACCTGGCCAGATGTAACGGTCATACCAGTGACTACAGACGTACCTGGCCCCAAGAGTGATGACGACGAACCCGTTATCCCGTGCCACACATGGTTCTTCTGGGTAAGTTTTCTATTGAGAGAAGGTATCAGAATACTAATAGCTGAATCATAGATTTGCATCTCGTGGGATGGTGGCCCAATTTTTAGTGGCTGGAAGTTTACACTGCCACCAGGAATTTATCCTCCGTATGGTTCCTCGTTCTCACCAGACTCCAACCTAGCTAACAGTGCATAAATAGCGGACCGCCACCTGGGCTCAAGTTTCCACCTGGTTTCACTGTCCAGGGAACCCTTCCACCTTGGCCCAAGCTCACGTAAGTTCATTTTGTCCGCAATGAGTGCTTGTGAGCCAGAAGGCGCGGCTAACTGATCTCTATACAGAATTGGTAATGATCACGTGCCCACTTACTCATCAGAGCCTACTTCGTGTGAAACCGAGTCAGCTACTATTCAAGTTACAACTACGTCCTATGGAGTATCAACTTCGGAAACTGTGACAACAACTACAGCTACACGAGTTTTATCAACTAGCCAGGTAGTTGTAGGATGTGATGTCGAGGATAGCGAATCTACGACAACAATCACTTCAACCACGAGCAGCTCAACGGCAGATATAGTCACATTCACTGAAGATTCGAATGAAGTGTTTACCGCTGTTGTTGAAACCTACGACGCCGTCGCTGAATCACTATACGATGAAATTGACGCCTACTGGTCATGTGAGTTTTGAGTTTTCTTTTCTCCCCCCCTTGAAATTAAATCGTGAGCCACTGTGTATTGCAATGCCTAATAAATTGTGAAACATGCACTAACATGTTACTTCAAAACAGCCATGGATGTTCCTGATTCCACCACTATGGCCACGGTTATCACAAGTGCTACTTCTACAGCGGACACCACCACAGCGGACGCCATCCCGACTGATCTTCCAACTCTCACCCAGGCAACTACCGCGCCGCCCACAACTATACCGATTCAAACATCGAGCGGCAGCTCATGTGTCTCGACGGTTACAACCTCCGTTTGTGTGATACCTCAGGAACCTTGCCAATCGAGTCTTTCGTGTGCCAGCTGGGTGGCCACTGAAACTAGCACGTCGACCACAAGTACCACTTCTCAAGCCCCCTCCCCAACCGCGACCTGGGAGCTCACACTGGTAAGTCCATACCTTAACCCGATGAAACTTATGTCCCTTCTCTGGAATTTGAAAAAAAAAGAAATTGCATGGAGCTTCTTGTCTGACTCAACTACCTCTTAGTACCCGAACACGTGTAATGGTGAAATCACAAACTATGTAAGTTCTACCTTCATCGATGCCCTAGATGTTACCTTCTTCAACTAACATATTCTCTTTCTCTTTTTAGTACGTTCTTCAGGGTTATGGAGAACAATCGCCGAACGAACGATGCATCAACATAATGGGTAGCAATTTGCCACAACTCTCTGCCACATCCGAATCTTGCCAATATTTCACCAATGGTGGCTCAGACCCACCTTCTGATTGTTCCAATCCGGACACCTTCAGCAACGTTCAGTCTTTCAATATTCGCAACGGTGTGTGCACCATTTATGCTGATGCGGACTGCCCATCAGATAGAGTTGCACACTCGGCCATTGATTCCGACGTCCAGAACGGCTGTTCAAACTTGGAAACAAAATCCAACCTCCCTAGCACTTGGAAATCAATGAAGTGTTTTGCTACGCCACCTCGAGCCTCGGCCTCGGCTTAAATATCATATCAAAGGTATGAATAGGCCCCAGAAAATTCTTAACTCAAAAGTTTCAAAACATGGGTCTAGCGACGGAGAGAGGCCTTTGAGATTATGATTTATATAATCGAGATTATTTTATTTTATGTTCAAATAAATGAATTTTCGCTGTTTATTTCAATATTCCCCTGGATTATTCTTGTCCATTATTGTATAATTTGGCACTTTCTTCACTTGGTAGTGATGACTTTCATCAAGGTGGGCCTGTCCATTGCACATTTTCCTTCCAATCATTCTTGCGACTATTGTTGTCTTGAAGATCTACCAGTGGGTAATCCGAAGGATAATTCACCAGGCGCTGCGCCGCATTCTCATTCAATGGTCTTATAAATTGCACGTTTCCTTGTGTGAGAACTGGCACTTTTAATGGGCCCAGTTCCCACGTATTCAAATTTCCACTTCCATCTTTGGGTGGATCACCAATCGTCATGCGTAGGAGATTCAATGAGCTGTCCGCCTGCCTTGCAGTTCCTGCCGCTGATTCACCCCGGTAGATCATCCGATTCCATAGGTCAACAACGCTCTCGAGTATCAAATCTACCATCACCAAGAAGGTGGTCGCACAAACAATTATCAACACGCCTAGGAAACTGAAGTTTTGAACCTCGCCAGCAACTTGCACAAGCTGGTTTTTGCATTGATCCTGCAAAGCCGCGTAAGCAGCTTCATTTTGAATATCGTTGGCCTTGAAGCTGGAGGGTGAAGTGATCTTGGCATAAGGCCCAAGACTATTCGCATCGTTTGATGCGTATTCCACAATATACGCCTGCAGCTTTGCTAGACTCGTCTGGAACCATCCAAGCACCTCAGACTGCCACTGATTCTCAGGCAGACCTGTGGAAACAGTACCATATACCAGGTTGTTGGCAAATAGAGCACTAGGTCCGAGACCAATGACGCTGTTGTAAGTATTGGAATTTGTTAAGGCAATTTGAATGCGACCTGCCGTCATCTGCTGTGCTGAATTGAACCTCGGCATGTTTCGGGCCACAGCATATGTTTCGACTCCGTTGAGCCCCGCAGGTTCAGTACAGAGAGAATTCACTGGATTACAGAACACAAACTGATCCGTACAGATCATGGCATTCACGTAGTTATTTGGGTAATAGAGGAGATCTCCATCAATCACTTTCTCTCGGGTGTCATTAGCCAAGAACCAGGGATCTTTCACGGGGTCCATATAGGCTAGGATATTTTGGCTGAGAAAATAAACTGACACATCGGCATCAGTTCTATTAAAGTTGGAGCTGGGGATCCACACCGACTCCTCTCCCGCAAGTGCAAATCTCGGTCTAGTTATTAGTGAATGTGTTAGTGTAGAGCCAAAGAAATAGATGCTATCAAGGACATGAGAATACTCACGCAATTAGATAAGTGGCATCAGTACCAGTACTGAGAAGGTTGTAAATATAGGTAAAATTACTTGTGTCAAGGAGGGAACCAAAATCGTATGTGTGGTAGGTGTAATTTCCATTCGTCGTCGTTTTCACGAGTCCTGTTGTATCAACCGGTGAGCAAGTCACGCTCATCTTTACTGTGACACGGTTCTCCGGTTTGGCGTTGATCCCTAACATGGTGTGGGAGTCTAAGTGGCCTGTGGTCATGCTAAAAGCACCATTCCGTCCCAGAATGCATCTGTCTAAATCAGGAATTGGACATGGTGCTTTTTTATTAACCTGATATGGTAGTGCTGGTTGAACAAAAAGTGAGCGGGTTGTGGGCGAGTTCGTGATGTTGGCGTAAAAGTTTGTCATATAGGTCCTGGCCTGGACAGTGTCGTTTATGACCTTGGCGTTGTGGGCTGCCAAGGATCTCAGCTCGGTGGAATTATACTGCCAGAAGCCGCAGACAGTGGGCTCCACGCGGGCGACGGTGTTGTCGTAGCTCTTGTTGGCGACCCTCGAAGTAAGAAGTCCGGCGACGGTGAAACCCGCCCAGACGAGCGCTGCGGGGAAGGCGAACCAAAAGGTTCGGCTTGTTAGACTTGGCACGCCTCGCCTTGCCCAGGCACGGTGCATCTTGAAAGCCTGCCATAGGGTTCCGGCAGAGCCAGACGTATTTCGAAGGCTGACTTGCTGTTGGAGCTCAAAAGCGAGTGCCTTATTTCCTCTCACTCTGCAGCAATGAAGGATAAAAGCAAGGATATTCCAGAAGCTTGTTCCGGCAAATCCGACCATGATGGTCAATGCTGACAAAAGAAGAGTGCCATAGTGGACAGGCAGCGTTATAGTAGCGTTGAGAACATTGGGTTCAGAGTGGTCATACCACAAGCCTGAGGCTACTCCGACCATCACAATTAAAATGTGATTTGAATTCAATTGACGTGTTTTGTTTTGGTACTGCAAATCGCAGGGGTACCACGACTATTTAAATCGTGCATTCCCATTTCGTGGAACCGAATAGCCGAAGGGGCTGAGGATAACTGGTTGCCCACATTCCTCCTAGATTGAGCGGTCAATATGGCATTTCTAATCAGTAAAGCTATACATATTCGGTATTCTATTTGGGATTCTGATTCAGCTTTGCCCAAAAAGACCTCATACTGGCGTTAGGCAAATCAGCTTGAGACTAGGCTTATGAGCTGATTGGAAGCATTCGTATTCCTGTCCTGAGACAATCAATTGGAGCGTGCGACACGGCATCTTAAAGCCGAGTGAGTGGGTACTGGAACACTGTCGCGTGTTAGTCCTCAGCTGCGAGCTGAAAACCAATCCCAAATAAGTCTAGCTGAGCCGACGGAGCCGGTTGGGTGCCTACGCAGGACATTTGGAAAGTTCCATACTCCTTGACAAATAATATATCTACTCATAATTCCTTCCATTTTAATTGAAAAAGATTTTTGAAGAAAAAGAAAGAGTTACAAACACATCGAGCTATCTACATCGTTTCTTTTATGTTAGGTTCACTGACGATTTCTTTCGTTTCAAGTTTCGTCATGAAATGAGCCGTAAGCAAGACCGAGAAGAGAAGAGGAGAAAGGAACTCAATACATTCTAGATATATGAATCTCGGCAAACAGAGCAGTAGAAGTCTGAATCACACAAAGACTAAACCTAACAATTTCGAAGCCATGCTATTCATCGGATTCTTCGTCTTCGACGGGTTCAATATCCTCCTGACCAATTTGCAAGATTAAATCAATAATCTCCGCATGCCCATCTGAATCGCTTCGGTTAGAATAAAACAGGGCAGCCTTAGCATATTCTTCTGGCTCATTTCTCTTAGCCTCCCTTGCATCTTCCTCAATACTTTCCATCACGGAGATATTTTGACTCTCGACAATGCCAGGGATAATGCCGTTAGGCAGTACATCCCCTCCTATGTGGTAGCGTGCCCAGATGGCATCGCCAAATCGTCCGTCATTTATGGCGCTGACATATGCGCTAGCCCAAGGTTCGACAACGCGCATGCCGGCAGTATTGTTGAGCACATCGCGCGTAGAAAGGTCGAGAAACAGGTCTTCAATTGGGCAAGTACTCATCGTTGCAACAATCAATACTGATTTATCACTAAATCGTTGTGTCTTTTGAGGGTGTAATGCGTAAAGAGCAGGCATAGAGTACAAGAGCCTGAGAGCGAAAAGAAGAAAGAATAGGGCGAGGCCGTCGGTTTTATTTTGGGACTCTGGTCATGGATGATTGGGCGAAAAACTCAGAAGTGCGGCAGAGTTAGTGCAGCTGACATAAGGACAGCAACACGGGCCCAATGAATCCTACAGTACAGCAAGAGGACTATAAATAAACAGTGAGAGAGGTTTGATCGAATTGGAGTAATTACGATACTAGCCAGCACGGCTAGAATAATTTTAATTGCGCATTCTGTAATGGACTTACCAACTTGTGAGCATTTTCTAGTCGGGAAGGCCCCTCAATCATAAACTTGATCGTTACCAATATGGCTTCATATACAGAAATTACATGTCAGATTATTATTTCATCGATACCACCATTACAACCACTTCTTCGGATGATATTGAATAAGTGGAGACTGACAACTACTCAAATCTCTATTTAGAGAGGAAGTGGACATGAGACATTGAATATCAGTCAGTCAAAGCTATGCACCCCGAACACCACAGACTTCCAAACAAGTGTGATAAAAACTTAAGCTTTTGTCAAAGTGACTTGGTGCCATTCGTTTGGGTTTCAAGAGTACAATGGACCTGAAGTACGAATTCATCTTGATAACTCAGCCATGGGAAGTAACTCATTCCTCCTCCACAGACAATATAATAATAGCTGCACATCCTGATGAGACCAAGACTTTTTAAGAGTGCCTGATTTCATGTGTGGATACCTGAAAAGAACTACACCCAATATCTCTTGTTTTGTTTTTTTCGGACTTCGATGCGAAAAGTTATTCATATTCATTGGTCAATCTGTGCCCCTCCACAGCGCTCGCTCCATCAATGTGGGTCCCTGGAAGCTCAAACACGAAGACAATGACGGGGACTCGCGGACGGAATTCCCGTTGAAGCTAGCATGAAGTTACAGAGTGCGACGCGACGAATGCGAAAAGTGTGTGATTCGCTGCTTGGCCATCAATATTGGCCCACTCGGAGACGTGGAGCAGAAACGGAATCAAATGAGCCAGGAAGCAGATGGCGTCACTGCCTGGATTACTCTATATAAAGAGTAGGACTGGCAGTATTTCGTCTAGAGAATTTGAAGCTCGCAGGGTAGAAAATCCAAATTCACCCCAGTCTTCTCAGATACTCTCCAATCTTTGCGACTTGTCGAGGCCGGAATCATGGGTTTGGTTCATTTTGAGGACGGGAAGGTCCTGTACTATCCCTACACACCATCGAAGGGAGCTGGCTATGCCTTCTTATCATTTTTCACCGTTGCCACCGCCGCTCATATTTATATCTTCGTACGGCGGTTTAAGACGCAATATTTCATTCCAATGATTTTGGGTGGAACATGTATGTCCAAACCAAACTGTCATAACCTAACCACTACTAATCGTATCAAGGTGAATTATTTGGGTATTATGGACGCGCTTGGGCTGGGCGTGCACCCAATTCTCCAAAACCATTTATGCTGCAACTCATGTTGATCTTGGTTGCGCCAGTGTTTATCTGCGCCACCATCTACGTTACGTTGGGCAAGTTTAAACATGCGCTACTTGGTCAGCCGAAGAGGCGGTGCAGCCCTACGTCCCTCTTCATCCTCACAGACATTGTCGCATTTTGCACTCAGATTGGCGGCTCTCTGATGCAGGTGACGGGTAGCCTTAAGCTTATGAAAATCGGTGACCAAATCGTACTTGGCGGTCTGGTATTTCAATTGGTTGTACTGGCCGTTTTCTTCACGCTCGTTGTAAAGTTCTATAAAATTGCCGACAAAGAATCGCAGTACGCAGGGAATTGGAGGCCCTATGTTGTCATTCTAGCTGGGTCTGTTGTGGCAGTCTGGGTGCGGAACCTGGTGAGGGTTATTGAATTTATCCAGGGCTTTCATGGTTTCATCAGCGAAAATGAGGCCATGCTTTACATTTTTGACGCTGTCTTAATGCTTCTAGTCATGATTGCCTTTGCTGTTTTGCACCCTGGTGCTCTAGCACAAGGGCCAGAAGGCGGCCGTGGGCATAAAATTGCCAACCAGGATTATAACGGTGACAGACAATTAGAGCTTGGGCTTGCCCATGGGCGATGAAATATTTCCGCTGTTGGAGTTAGTTGTGTATTATTTATTATCCATGTGAGGTTATGCGTTTGATCCGATAGACATGAAACTGAACAACATGAGAGTTAATTTACGATCTTGGAGACGGGGAGGACTTCGTTGTAAATGTCACAACCCAGCTGGTGCTTTTCTATCTTGGGTTATACCAGCGATTTCTTGGGAAAGTGTAGGGCGATCTCGGAGGACGTAAACTCAAAGGGAGAGCAATCCAAGAGTAGTTTAAACACCCTCTGTAGATTATTTGGGTTGTTTTGAGCTTTGGAGGTCAAGTTGGCTAGGATTGCAGCAGCCTGGTAGGGGCGGACAGACATTGTTGGGCGATGGTTGAACTTGTAGGTAGTTGGCCCGCCTTGGCCAGTTTCGGTTCTCAAAGCGAATTGTAATGCTGGAAATGTTGGCAGGTTTAGAAGTAGCTCTTGTAAAATAGAATAATTAACACTTATAAGATGCGAACACAGCGAACCGTGACCATTGCGCCAATCAGCATTGCTCTTTAATGCGCTTTATTAGTCGAGGCCGTTTCATTTAAAGCCCCTCTGATAGCTCTTTTAGGTATAAGTTATAAAGTAATTATAATAATTGTGAATTTTTTTTCTTTTGCTGTAGCGATGAGGCTCTTGTGGTGATTGGTCTATGAATAATAAGATGCTGTGCGGCTCTGAACAAGACCACCTACACCACACTGCACTGTTGCAGCAGACGGTCTTTAAACCTGGCCCAAAATAATTTGAAAGGTGCTTTGAAAGAAATGCTTGCATTTGAATTGCCTGAGCCGTCGACGAAATTCCTTGCGAGCAGACCGCTTGCTCGTACTTAGTTCGTCAATGGCGAGATCTGTGGCGCATGCGATCCTGGTTGCGGCATCGTTCTTTTTTTCGCCCCTGGAATTCACCAGCAGCATTTCGGCTGAGAGAAGCTGTCATTTAAAGCACTTGTTCAGATGAGAAGGCAATTTAAAACTAAAAAAAAAAAAAAACCCTATTTTTTACACCGATGCCAGACAATTTCTCTCTCTATAACTAGGTTTTACTGATGTTCTTGTTTGATTGGATTGTATTGATGGGCGCGTCAGCTGGTGGGATCACTGAACGACGAACTGCCATACAACCACTAAAATTGCATTGAAGGCGATCAACCCACATGTCTGTCTCAAACCCTGTGGCTTATCTGGTGGTGGCGGGATCAAAGTGGGCATAGCGGGCTAAGCTTCATTGGGTCGTACCGCTGGCATGGCAGCCAGTAGACGGGCGCCATGACCCCTCACCGACGTGTCTCCCTCAAAACAGGCGAATGCCGAGAGAACTGAGTGCATTCACCTCGACCCGAATCCGAACAGAGGATACGCGTACAACAATTACCCCAGAACCAGCTACAGCGCCCATTCCCCGGCGCCGTCGTTGTCATGTCGTCTTGGAATTTCACAAAGAGTACGTCTCACAGCGTTGCCCAAGCTGCCCAAGCCCACGTGCTGGATCGCATGTGTGTGTCGTATCCCGCTCCCCTTTCCCGTCCGAAACCGACCTGCCGACCTTGACTAAACTCATCCCCACTCATAGAATTAAAAGAGACCCATCTGGGTTCCCTGGCCGGCTTGTCGGGGTCTGCCTCCGGCGACAAGTCGTCTAGCTCCGACGCTGCCGGCCCAAGGACCGCAAATTCCCTCGGTATGTTGCCACTAAACCTGTCCGTCGGTGCCCTAGCTCACACCGACAGACACACAAGAAGACCTCACCCAGGCGCCTGTCATTAAGCCTCAGAAGCCGGGCATCCTGGTCATCACTCTGCATGAGGCTCGCGGTCTGTCCCTGCCGGAGCAGTTTCGAAATGTCCCCACCAACCATGGCCGGGTGTCCGCCAAGTACATGCCATATGCTTTGGTTGACTTTGACAAAGTCCAAGTCTTCATCAACGCCGTAGAGGGCACTCCTGAGAATCCTCTTTGGGCTGGATCCAACACCCAGTACAAGTTTGATGTCTCGCGAATCACCGAGGTCACCGTCCACATCTTCATCCGCAACCCCAACGCCGCCCCTGGAGCAGGACGCTCTCAGGACATTTGCATCGGTATTGTGCGGCTTAACCCGCTATTCCAACTCGGGAACCAGTCCAATGACAAGAACACTCCCAAAAACCACGACCAGTTCTCAGAGCACAGCGGCCTAGGTTGGATCAGTGTTCAAAACGGCACCGGAAAACTCCAAATTGGTGTTGACTTTGCGGAGAACCAAGCGACAAAGCTCACCATCAACGACTTTGAATTGATGAAGGTTATTGGAAAGGGAAGCTTTGGAAAGGTCATGCTGGTCCAGAAGAAAGACACCCACCGTATTTACGCCCTCAAGACCATTCGAAAAGCCATGATCATTTCACGCTCAGAGGTCACCCACACTCTCGCTGAACGATCGGTTCTTGCTCAGATCAACAACCCTTTCATCGTCCCCCTCAAGTTCGCTTTCCAATCTGCAGAAAAGCTCTATTTCGTCCTCGCCTTTGTGAACGGAGGCGAACTGTTCCATCACCTTACCAATGAAAGACGATTTGACATCAACCGCTCTCGATTTTACACGGCTGAACTGCTGTGCGCCCTCGAATGCTTACATGGCTTCAACGTCATTTACCGAGACTTGAAGCCTGAAAACATTCTTTTGGATTATCAGGGTCACATTGCGCTCTGCGATTTCGGCCTGTGCAAACTGGAGATGAAGGATGAAGATCGTACAAACACTTTCTGTGGAACACCCGAGTATCTCGCGCCTGAACTGCTGCTTGGAAAGGGATACAACAAAACCGTGGACTGGTGGACTCTGGGAGTGCTACTTTATGAAATGCTTACAGGTCTTCCGCCCTTCTATGACGAAAACACCAACGACATGTACCGCAAAATCTTGTCAGACCCTCTTACATTCCCTGGACCCGAAATTGTTCCTCCCGCTGCCAAGGATCTTCTAACCAAGCTCTTGAACCGTGATCCTGCCCAGCGACTCGGAGCCAACGGTGCAGCGGATATCAAGGCCCATCCATTTTTCCACGCCATCGACTGGAGAAAGTTGCTACACCGAAAATATGAACCAACTTTCAAGCCCAACGTGGTATGTATCTTGGCAACCGTCACGATATGCAGCTAACACCCACTTCGCAGGCCAGTGCTCTTGACACGACCAATATCGACCCCGTTTTCACCCAGGAGGCCCCCGCGGATTCTTACGCTGGCGACTCTGCTTTGTCCCAAACCATGCAAGCTAGATTTGAAGGCTTCAGCTACAACCGACCAGTGGCTGGGCTAGACGATGCAGGCGGAAGCATCAAAGACCCCTCATTTGTGGATGGCTCATAGATTACAAGCATATATAGAGGAGGGTTGGTGCGCCGTGTCTCAAGTGAAGCCTCCCAAAAGTAGATTTTAGATGAGTTGGGAGGTATCTGGTGGTTGCCTCGTTTCGGTTGCATTTGATTATTGCACTTGTATAACTGTCTTAGCTTTCAATCAACCATTGCCGATTGGCTCCTCTCATGTTGCAGCTCCATGATAAATGACAATGTGATATTCCCATCCTTCTACCCCGCTTGCCGATCCTATGCCTCCCACAAATGATGACCCCCAACCAAGTAAGGAAGAGTAATGCCGTAGCGCATATGCCCTAGCTCGCTTGTTCCACCTACGGAAATAAGCCCCGGCTAGGGTTGACAGTCAGTCGTACAAGGGGATGAATATACCCGCTGTGTGACACTATGAAGTGGCTTGGTTTAAACCCCATCAGTGTCTAAATTATCCAACCGTAAGCAATTTATTTATCCTTATTCTTTCTAAAATGGGTATACCATTGGCTAGTGTAAATTGATTATTGCGTTATACGTCAGCTAGCAACTAATCGTGTTGTTAGCCTTGATGGTTCGGTGTGCGTGACATTTTGCCAAGCCTGTTAAAGTGCGGTTTGACTTCTGACATAAGCAGCGTACAGGGAGGCGAGGCGAAAACTTTCGTTCACCAAGCCGGCAGCTTACTTCATGGCTTATACAAAGTCCTTCCAGATTGGCTCGCTACACACCAATCACAGTGGGTACAGCTAATGCCAGCACATGTTTTCGTTCGGCTTAGACACGGGACATCCAAAAGTTAGAGCAATTGCTGCCTGAGACCTTAGATCGAAAAACAACCTTCCCAGGAATTGCAGTGCTGGAAGCATGCATTCTTAATGCAGATTAGAATTGGATACTTTATTTCTTGTATTTCGAAATTTAGTAGTAATATTCAAAACTGCGTAACTCATCGCGCAATGTCCTAATTTTTAATGTCATGTCCTCAGCTGCTCCAACAGTTTTCTATCGAGAACTAATAGAAGCAGTACAATTTGATTGGAAGTTCGACTTAGTTACATATATAATTGAAGAACTTTGAATAAATATGGCAGACCTGTTATTCTTTCTCTGGCTTTTCGGAGATGGGTTGATCCACGCTTGTCCTCTCCGCATCCAATACGATGCCTCCATCAAACACAGCAGCAACAGCTTCAAGGCTCCGTCCAGATGTCTCTGGGAAGAAGAAATAAATGCACAATACCTCTACAAATAGCCATCCAACGTAAAACCCATAGTATTTCCAAGAGAGTGCTTCTAGAGCAATGGGGTTGACAAAGGCGTTGAGGAACGTCGCACTCTTTCCGAAGAATAGTAAAACCGAGAATCCTTTTGCACGAATTGGATAGGGAAGTATCTCAACAGGATACGAGTAGAGCAAGGCATTGAAGGCAAAGTTGTAGAAAATGTAAAAGAGAAAGAGCATCCCAATGACGCCGCGGCCAGCAGTGCGATCACCCCGTTCGTTGAATAATCCGGCACACAATGTTTGACTACTAAAGACCAAAAGCATACCAATGGTAGAAGTCAAGAATTGGGTGCGGCGGTTTAATCGACCCGATGCAAACGCCGATGCCACAGAAGTGACCCAGTTGAAGATCATAAGGCAGCCATTGATGATGTTGACATCCCTTGAGCTCGTGATTCCCACCGTCGCCAAGACACGCGACAAATAATAACTCACCAGGCCATTGCCGCTCCATTGCGAGAAAAGTCCCAGTAGAATGAGAACCAAGAGTCGGTGGCGGTTACCGGGCGTTTTGAGGAGTGACATCCAACTCGTAGAGTTGTTGATCTCGGCTTCAATGACTAAACGCATCTGGCGGTACTCAAGCTCCACTAATTCAGAAATGGAGTCATCTTCTGCATGGTACTTGACCAAAATAGCCTTTGCCTCTTGTGCACGGTCATTGGCAATGAGAAATCGGGGTGACTCTGGAAGTGACCAGATGCCGAAAACCTGAATGAGGGCCGGAGCACCTTGGAGATATGACGGGATACGCCATGCCCAATTGTTGCCGATCCCGAAAGTCCCAAAAGTTGTCCAAGCGGCAGCCACAGCCCCAAGGTAATACGAGGTTTGGTATAATGAAGTCGCGACCTGTCGATCTTTGGGGTGGGCCAGCTCACCAATCAGCACTGGTGCAAAAGCGTTTGCAATCACAGCTCCAAATCCAATAATGAAGCGTGAGATGATGAACATAGCAACTTTGGAGTGTCAGCTTTTCAAATGGAGAAGTGTGAAATGGGATGCATCACGTACTGTGTACCGAAGCTCCTTGTAAGACGGCTCCAATAATCATGATGACTGCTCCGACAAAAATGCCTATGCGCCGACCCCATTTGTCGCCTATCCTGCTGATGAATGGCGTAGCGAAAATCGCACCCAATCCCATGACAGCATTGAGAATTCCCAACGTGCTTCCTCGTGGAGAGTCAAAGTCTGCTCGCCGAAAAGCCTTTGGGTTAGTGCTACTCATTCTCCGATAAGGAGGAGTGATTAATGCTTACATGAATCCCAAGTAGGAACAGCCTGAAGCCCTTGCATCATCGCACCATCGAACCCGATGGTGACTGCGGGGATAAGACATCCAGGAATCATGCAAAGATAAAGTTTCAACAAATTGGGGTTCTTATAGAAAGCAGGTGCTTCATTCGCCAATTTTTGGATCTTTGCATCCAATTCTTCAGGCGTCATAGCATTGCCCACCATATTGACGTCCTCATGAGAGGCAGTCTTCGTGTCTTGAGCATGAGGCAATGCCATCGAACGTTGCAAGACTCACAAGAGCCTTGGAAACAAGGAGAATTTGCAAGGGAGTTGGTTTGACTGAAAGCAATTGGAGTGAATGGCTCTATCCTCGATGATGAGAATGAGAGCTCATGCAGAAGCGCAATATTTATAGAATTGCATGCACATCCTCAAGCCGCGTATTACGCAATGATGAAGGGAGCTTGGCTATTTGTCCTAATGCAGGCTTGATATTCAATGATCCAGTTTGGGACAATGATAGGAAATTCTGCTTTCTCCAAGCTAGCCATTTCTGTACCATATCCAATTGGAATCTCAGATGATCGGGAAACGGGGCCTGGGGAGCTGGGGGTTATCGCCGATATTGGAAGATAAGGATAGACCTGATCCACCTTTCTGGGGTGGCGTTGAGAAGAGGAGATGCATATCGGCCGGGGACCAATAATATGCAGTTTTCGCCGAGACGCAGCCGAGATTGCGGTGAGATTTCGGCCTTGAGCCAATCACACAGACAGAACGCCGAACTTCCCCATCATAGCCCTTGCAATACTAGATTCCTTGCCAACTCAAACTTCGGGCTCGGATTGCGTATTGTATCGCAGCTCACTAACAGAAATAGATCTGTGAGAAAAAAGAAGATCAGAAAAAGTGGAAATCGCATAAGGAGTGGAGTTGCATCCGAGTACATAAGATTCCGTCTCATTCGCAGGTTGGCTCTGAAAGAATATCCCCAGCTACAGTGTTAGCCACAGCCAACTTCGGCCATTTTTCCACATTCGGAATCACCATGGTTCCTAGCCCCGATATCCAGGCCTTATTCTCTAAGCTCAACCTTGAGGAGAAGATTTCTCTGTTAGCTGGGGTAGATTGGTGGCGTACTGCTACTATCAAAAGAGACGATATTTTTGTGCCCCATGTCAAGGTAATATGATGCAGTCTTGAATTTCTTTTTATCAACACCAGACGTTCCTTTATTAACACTCTTAAGTCATGTTTTAAAAAATAGAAAAGAAGAAGGACAAGAAAAGAGTGCTAACACATTTTGACCAAGTTTACGGACGGCCCAAATGGAGCCCGCGGTGAAAGCTATGTGTCCGGCATAAAGGCTGCTTGCTTTCCCTGTGGTACGTCACTCGGAGCAACATTCGATCCATCGGTTCTTGAAGCCATAGGGGCTGAGGTAGCAAAGGAAGCTGAATCAAAGTCAGCTAACGTTCTACTGGGGCCGACCTTGAACGTCATTCGCTCGCCACTTGGTGGACGAAATTACGAAACATACAGCGAAGACCCTCTTGTCTTGGGAACCCTTGCGGCTGCCTATGTTCGTGGCTGCCAATCTTCAGGTCGTATAGCAGCTACTCCTAAACATTTTGTTGCCAATGATGCAGAAAATCAACGGACAAAATTGAGTGTTGAAGTTGATGAGCAGACTTTGAGAGAGATTTACCTGAAACCGTTCCAGCTGGTAATGAAACTTTCCGATCCATGGTGTTTTATGACGAGGTATGATAATTTCATCTGTTCTAGTCAAAAAAAAAATGGCTCGAATTCAATCGATAACACCGTTATTCAATTCCGCCACGGCTAATTCATGCACACAGTTATAACCGTGTAAGAGGCACCTATGTTGCTGATAGCCACGAACTGGTCACCAAGATCCTCAGACACGAATGGGGATTTGACGGGGCAGTGGTTTCTGACTGGATGGGCACATATTCGGCCGGGCCTGGTATTAATGCTGGGGTGGACATTGAGATGCCAGGCCCACCCAAGTGGAGGACGACAGAAGCAGTGTTGAAGCTCGTACGAGAAGGATCAGTTTCGGAAGAAACAATCACCAAAAGCGCGGAACGAATCCTTGACCTCGCCAAACGCGTGGGCCGATTCGAGAATCCCGAAGAGCTACCAGAACGCGCAGTCGAAGACACAGCTCGAGATCGTCTGATTGCAAAGTCTGCTGCAGATGGCATTGTTCTTCTCAAAAACAGCCCCGGTGTGCTTCCAATCCCCAAAGGTGCATCAGTGGCCATAATTGGTCAACATGCAGCATCCGTGGTTCTGGGAGGTGGTGGTAGCGCCCGAGTGGACGCCTTGCACTCTATCACGCCTGTTGAAGGTTTTCAGGCACTTGGATATCGCACTTCCGTATCCTCTGGTGTCCCAGTGTTTGGTGCTGTGCCTCACGCAGACCCATCCGTTATATTTGCGGCCGGTAAGGAGGATTCTGTGATTGAACCCGTGAAGTTGGAGTGGTTCAACGGGTCTGTTATTGGGGAAAATCTTGTTCACGAGGAACATCGCCCCCAGGCCGAGTACATGATTAAAGAAAAATGGCCCGGGTACCTGAACCCAGTCGATTATTGTACTCGCATCACCTTTGATCTCGTTGCACCATCAACAGGTGACGCCATCTTTTCCGTCATCAGCACGGGCCGCGCCAAATGCTATATCGACAACAATCTCGTTTTTAACCGCCCACAAGAGGAAATTCTCAAGCCAGAGTCGTTTTACTTTTTCAAGCGACAACTTGAGAAGCGCTTCAGTCATCGTGTGGAGGCCGGTCGACGGTACGCCATTAAACTCGAATCCTGGGCATGTGATCCGGAGATTCTGAATGCTCCCCCAGTATTTGGTAAAATGTTTCAAGGGAGCGCGATTCGTTTCCACGAGCAAATAAATCTTGATCAGTGTCTTGCCGAAGCAAAGGCGGTGGCCTCAGAAAATGACTATGCGGTTGTCTGTGTTGGCACTACCAACGAGATTGAGTCGGAGGGTTTCGACCGTGACACCATGGATTTGACTGCCGACCAGTACAGTCTTATACATACCGTAATTGCTGCGAATTCAAAAACGGTTATTGTTAATTTTTCAGGCGCACCCATGAACTTTGATCCGTTTGTTGACGCCGCGCCAGCTATTGTGCAGGCATGGTTCCCTGGACAAGAGACCGGTCACTCGCTTGCAATGGTGTTATCGGGTGCGGTAAATCCTAACGGCAAGCTCCCGCTTTCTTGGCCCAGAAGAATCGAAGACAATCCGTCCTACGGTAATTTCCCAGCAAACCCCGATGACACTCTCTGGTATAAGGAGGGTCTAGACGTTGGTTACCGTTGGTTCGACAGGGAGAGCAGACCGCGACCTCTTTTTCCCTTTGGGTTTGGTCTCTCATATACCAAATTTTCTCTCTTGGAGCCCAAAATTATTGGCTCAAGCTCCCTTCATTACTCGGATGAAATAATTACTGTCTCAGTTAAGCTTCACAACAGCGGTCCTGTTGATGGGAAGACTGTGGTTCAATTCTATGTCGCCAGCAAGAACAAAACTATCTCCGGGCATACAAGACCAGAAAAAGAACTCCAAGCATTTTCCAAGGTCCATGTTGCTACAAGTGAATCAAAAGAGGTCACTGTGCGGTTGGATAAATATAGCGTTAGCATTTATGACGCAAAAAATAGTTGCTGGCATGCGGAGAAGGGAGAATATCAAATTCTGATTGGACTATCGAGTGTGGAAATTTCCCAATCCGTTTCATTCTTTGTTGGCGAGACATTTACATGGAGTGGTGTTTAAGAATTGTTCTTGGATTATCTAGCATATTAGTTTGTATATAGCCATCCGAAATCATCACCAAAACTAAATTCAATCATTTGTTCATCATGCCGTGATATCCTTGGATTAAATCTGCTTGGCCTGTTCTCCGGCTCTGTTACTCGAGTAGTTGCACGATTCCAGTCGAGAAGCGATCCAATATCAGGCCGATGACCTTAAGTGCGTTAGCATTTCCAGAAAAATATATAATTTGGGGGTTCAATCATATACCTGCTGTCCGCGACTCGAACCTCTCGTAGTAGCTTCCCAAATATAGCATTTGGCTAAGCAGTCGAGAGTTCTGGTCAAAAACTCGAATCCAGCCTGCCTTTTGCTGGTTGCACAAGCACCGAAGGGTTTCCAAGTGTTGAAGCTTAGAGACTTATCAGCCTTACTGGTTCTCAAAGCATTTGACTGGCTAATTAAAAGGCCAGTTATTTTGGTAGGGAATAACTTACCACCCATGTGAACATGCGAGTGTGATCTTTCACACGTCGAATGCATACCAAGAGGGTGTTTATCTCTGTATTTAATTGATTCAATATAGCCGTTGACGTGGCCCAATGCATTTTGTGACTAAGAACCAAAGTAGAAATTGTCAAGATCTGACCGACGGAAAGGTTGTGGAGGTCAAATCCCCCCTCTTCCCATGTATACCGAACGATAGCAACAACATTTGACGCATGTTGGTAGCACTCTCCAACAGATGACATCAGTATCTGATTAGAGTCCTCCCGAGATGTAAAGCCACCTCCATGAGCTGTCGAGCCTAGTGTGTGGAAATATATGATCTGACCAAGATGATGATATAAAAGATGCATGTATGCAAACTTGCGGAGGGAATCATGATTTCGGTGGCGTTCCAGGTTGAGCGGAGTATACATCAATGAAGAATCACGAGAGCGAGAATATTGGTCGAATTCTGCCTTGATGTCATCCAACTGTATACTTGAACTTGGTTTCAGATAAATCTCGGAGACGCTTGCCAATATTCCCGAGAGCTTTACAATCTCTTGGCCAACACTAATACTACTTGGCTTGTGCGGAAGCCCTGGGTAAAATGCAATTCCTTTTTTTAAATGCCAAAATTCATCTTCACCAACCATTTTGGGTAGATCATACTGGGAGAAGTGTGGAGATAGGCGTAAAGGAAATGATATGAGTCTGTCCATTAGCGCCATGGTGCAGATTAGACGACGATTACTCTCTGAACGAACTGATTTCTGTTCAACATCTCCCTCTAGAAGACGCATCGACTTTGTCATGTTGATTGCAAATCCTAATACTGATTAGTAACTTGTCGCGAATTCTTCCTTGGCCGAACAGCGTACCAAGATATAGATACGCCTGTCTCGATCCACCAAACGTCATCTTATATGTACTTAATAGTACATAGGCTTGGATAGTGGTAATGGAATGGAAGTCGAAATCTTGTTGAAGTAAACTGCGAGCATGCTGAAAAAGGAGTTCGCCACGATGACAGGGCGGCAATTCTTCTCGGAATGGAGCTAGTGAGAAACTGGTACATTTCAGCTTCTAAGTCGCAGCGCTCGTCGTAAATTATCTGAAGATCAAACCTGCCGAACACATACCGGATACTAAGAGCCATCATTGAGTATAGGATTATGGGAGGAATTTCTCCAACCACGTAGTCTCTCAAGAACAACTCCTCGTCAAACATAAAATGGACATCCCCAAAATTGCTAAAGTAGAGCAGGATCAACGAGTGCGTAAATTCGCATTCTCTCAAGAGATCTTCAGGCCGACCTCGCCCAAAGTCTAGACCGAGAGTCTCTTGGTCAAGATTGTATGAGGTTGAAGGTTTCGGCGTACCGTCAGATGTGATGGCGACCTCTGGGCTGGTCTTGGATGCGTCGGATGATGGCCAGGATGGGACCACTCGTTCTCCTACCGCGTATGAACACCGAGATTTTTTCTTGATGCACCTTTCGCAGCTTATGCTGTGATTATTCACTCTACACTTGACTTTGCTAGACCTGATTTTAGATGAGTACGCATTGTCGATTTTATACACATCTCAGCATTCGAATTTACTCACCGACATAGAGTGCATGCATTGCGCCGCATCATTTCCTCGGGGAGTTCGGGATACGTGATTGAGTGGTGCAGAGTGAACGAAACATTCGAACTCGTCTCACATATGATAAAGGAGGTTCGAAGCACGGTTGAGTTATTACGAGTGCCAGATATGATTGAAGGAAGTGGTTCCTCATCCCTGTCTGGTTAAGTGCAAAGATAACCAAAAAATGGGGACACTTATCACGCCTATCGGCACCGACAAACCTTGCTCAAAAACTGTTGACTTATCTAACTAGTTGATATTAGTAAGCCATCGCGTTTACTATCGGAATAGTCCTTGGTGCAATTGATCCACAGAGCAGAGACTCATATTTGGATGAACAATGGCCTAAGAGCATATCCTTTGTGACACGGTCAACATGAGAATACAATCTTGTCCAAAATTTCTATTTATTTTAAATCATTATGTCATTTCTTTTCCATGAATCATATTCTAGAGTTGTTGGGCTGTATTGGCAATGAAGTACTTGTGCCGCACAATTCTGAGCACATATTTTGACCATGGCTCAACATACCCTATAGTTAACCAGACCACAAGGTTTAATGGGCCTGGGAGGCACGATTGGTTAGGGAGGGGGCGTGTAATTTTTACACCCTCAATTACAGACATGCAAAACCATTTGAGAAGATGGGCTCTTTGGCTCAAGTCATACAACTAGGCTTCCAACAGCCCGACTCACCAATATACCAACTACAGCCAAATCGAACTAATACTCCCTTTAAAAGGCCTTTACCTAATTCATTCATAATGCCCTTTTCATCATAACCCTCCATATTTACCCTGTACTGATTCAGAGCTCTGCTGGTTACAGGAAGACTTGACAGTTAGGAGGTCACAGCAACAGTGACTCAGGGACATCGCGCCTTTGGTGTCGTGACTTTGCTAGCCATCAAAATATGCAATAATTTAGTCATTTGTCTTGAGGTAAATACTACTGAGCACCCATATTGATTGGTGCATTTGTTTTAACAGACACGTAGTACTGGCATCCAGTCATCTTGCAATTAACCATGAATATCGCTCGGGTTTTCTGTACTCATCCCCGCGCAGTCTTTTCACATATTCACACCATCAACAGTTGTTTTTTTTTTTTTTTTTCATCTTTAGTGGCAATTTCCATCAGCCCTTGGTTTGGAGATGTGAAAGACGACGTCATTGACTGCCGAAGAAATGCTTTGGCCTCCAAAGCTAAACGGCTACTTTTCGGAGATATGGGGATCTACATGCCTACTCGTCCCACTCAAACCCTTGCCATGCCTAATGAACACGCTGATCCTCTCATTGCTGCCATTCAGGCGGAGCATAGCCCAAAGGCGTCAAAATTCCGGTAGAGAATCTCGATGAAGTGTACGAGGTCAGGAATGGAACTCCAGTAGGATCTTCCGCATCGTAACTAAATATCCTATGAGGTTCCTGGAGACTTCTGGCTACAGCGTCATCTTACTTAGCTAAGACATGCGTCTCGTATTGTCCTGTGGCATCCACTTGCCGAATACGGGAATTGGTGTGTCGGCACCAATAATGTGCCCCCAATCCGAACAGCTAGCAGGTACACCACAAGTCTTTTAGTTGGTAAGTCAGTCGAGATTTAGGTATAGTAAGAGATCCCGGATGAAGAGGCCCGTAGTCAAGTGGATAGTTGGGTGATTGGTAGTCCCGAGCCAAGAGTTTTGAGGACCGTGCTTGGCCCGGTGACTTGACGGCACAGAAATAATATCTCAATGGCGGGTATGAGTGGATCGGGGTGGCAACCAGCTAATTGCTAAAGCGCCTCAGCTGGCTTCTGGAGCTAGTCAACACGAGAACACATTTTTGAGGGATGAGACTCGCTACGTAGCACCATACAGCAAAGTTCGGTTGAAAGCGCCTATGGAACCTGAGGTTCCATTACGTTATTTCATTCTTGGGACTATGCATGAACGAACAATTGCCTAATTAAGATTTATTACACCTTGGCTTCGCCTCTCTTCTTGGAAATCAGTCTGATGTAGATTGCGTAGTGGATGTCGCCGGCATAGACAGCCAGGGTTCCCCAGGGGGAGAATTTAAGCATCCTAGTGTCGCTCTTCCTTCGGTCTCGGGTATTTGGTCCTTTTGTGGGGAGGAAGCGATCAAGTGGTGCCGGGGTGAGGTCACAACGGGATGATTCTCTTGATTCTAGTGGCGTTCTGGGCTGGTCGTGCAGTCGTTGAAGCCACGTTCGCCCCAACCGAGCGACACTAGGCTGAGGGCTGTGTCAAGGCGGTCCACACGTGCAGGCATGCCCTGCAAGAAAGACCGGTTACCACGTTACACAATGCGCATCCAAGCGGAAATTGGGGGGGGCGAGCCGGTTGATGTTAACGTAGGTAAGGCTATGCTCGACTAAGATTTGGCGTGACTCGGGCACGGAACGCATGCAGACAGAGAGAAAAGGGGCAGCCATGCTATGAAGCGATACGTCAAAGCGACAAAATCTCAACCAGAGCAGCGCAGTGTCTAAATAAAGCACACTAGGGCCGGCATTTCGGCAGACCAAGGCCTAGGCCATCGACCCGAGACAGCCACAGTGGGTTCATCTCGTGTTGACATTGGACCCGTCAATAGCTCAGTTCATCCGTCACCGCTTCGGGTAAATTCACGGCCAACTGTCTGTGACATCAGGTTCGGCTAAGGCCGATCCAGGGAATGCAAGTACCCATAGCGATCTGCAGAAAATCATCGGCCAATGCGGAGGGCTAGGTCTTGTCGCTTCAATTTGGGCAAGGCGAGGAGGGGCGCGCTAGGCAACGTGAGGGGCCTCCTCGTATTCCTTAGTCCACACCAGAGGCTAGTCAGTTAATGATGTCAAATTTGGGCCTCAGCTTGAATTAACCTTATGAAGGGATCGTCGCTTAAGGCAGTCCCATCAAGTTATTGAACATATAAGGGAACCGTACTTCGTGCCTTTCATGTCCATCATCAACCAACAGCACTCGCTTTCAATACAACATCTTCTCACTCAATAATACAATAATCTCTATTTCCTCTCAACAACCACACCAACCTTCACCATGCAGATCAAGAACCTCCTCTTCGCTGCCGGCCTCGCCTCGGCCCTCCCCTCCGCCGTTGAGACTCGCGCTGATAATGCTCCCTTCCAACTCATGGCTCTCCGATCTGCCAGCGACATCCACTTCGCTCACTTCAGCGCCTCCAAGGGCTCCATCTTCCTCAAGATGGCCCGCTCTGGTGCTACCTGCGACTACAAGCAGAGCAACAGCGCCGCTACCTTCTCCCTGACAAAGTCTGGCGAGCTGTACCTCTACTCTACTGAGAACCCTCCTCAGCAGCTCTGGGCCGACCGCTCCGGCATGGGCCAGGGTGTTTTCGGTTACAAGACTGGTGCCCAGCCCGGCCCCAAGAACGGCGAGCTCAAGGGCTGGAAGATTGACAAGAGCGGCGACTTGCACCTTGGCGATTCCAGCTTTGTTGCCTGCCCCTACAAGGACGGCCAGTACACTGTCTGGGTCAGCAACGGCATTGCCAACCCTGGTGGTAACAAGAACTGCTTGGGCTTCAACGCTCGCACCGTTGTGTCCAAGAAGCCTAACAGCTGCACCTACACCTCCTCTTAAGACCACCTACAGGCTATCGGCAGTTAACAATGGGTTCTTTACAAATCCAAATTACATGAAAGCGTCTTTCAATTCTCAGCGGTTCTGTACATGTTAGATTCAATATGAAGCAATAATGGATATAGAAACATAATAGACAATCTGGCTTCAATCCGTTCACCTTTGATGATTTATGTGTTCTACTCTGTGATTTCAAAATGAATGAATATGCACGCGAGTGGGATTCGTAGATTTAGTCTTTGATATATGATTATCAAGCTTGTCATTCACCTGATTGATTATCTCTGGGATAGAGCTGTAGGTAGGAGTTAGGGTACTGAAGGCCTTCCATTGCAACGTCTCCTACGCTTCTCGTGCTGTGCCCTATTTGTGCTTTGCCGTGGTAAGCAGCCACTTTGTTGAAACCAAACAAGAACCTATTCATTCAACTTCAAAAACAATTCTCTTTTCACCTCTTTTCTCACGCCAATAATTCGTAGCCTCGATAATCTCTGGACATCCCCGAACCAACCAACCCCACTTTTTAAAGAAAGCAGCACTTGCCTCCCATCCAAACGCATCCCAGGACTCGCCCCAGACTATCAGCGCCGGCTTCTCAATGATACGATTGTCTTCTACCATGAGAATATCAGCACAAAGCTCGTCTTCGTCGAAAACGCCAGCCGCCAACCCCATGAGCATATTGTCCCGGAACTGGGGAATTGGGAAAAGGTCGATCCAAGGATGATGCGGAACTGTTCTTTGCAACACTGTTGGTCGCAGGCTTTGCGGGCATAGCGACGAATTCAGGTCTGCATCAATCGCATGTGGTCCATATTGTGTGTGCGGCGACACGAATTCATCACGACATAGCCCTTCACGGGGGAATCCCATAGCAGCAGCATTCTGAGACAACGAGTTCAAAACATTTAGCCGAATCAACTGTGGCAGATTGGTTGGTCGCAGGGTATTCAGAGTGTAGTCGGTGTAAAGCTTTTGCATTAAGTAGCGTACGAAGGCGATATGATCAGGACGTGTTAGGAGAAGGGCGCCTTCCTGGGGCATATGATTTCTGAATACATCCATGATGTATTCTTGTTCATTCCAACTCGGGTTTTGATCCGGCTGATGCATAAATCCTGGCATGCCAGCAGAGAACGGGATTATAGAGTGCGGCTTCTGTGAAGGACACGTTTTAGACTCCTTTTTTCTCCTCCCTAAAGCAAGTGTTATATATAGTCAGTTATCATAATACACATAAAGCAATTGGCTGCGAGAGGGTTTCTGACGATAAGCTCTTTGGTTAAGGCGATTTTGTCGTTTCTTCCTTTCTTGTGTAGCCGTGATGCCCGTCCAATCGTCATTCGGAGCCCTGATCTCCGGGAGTGGATACACTCTATCCACTCCAGCGACATTGGTGGTGCCAACATCAGGAATCTCTGCATTGTTTGCCATCGAAGAAAAAAGGTAGACGTCTGTGTACACATGGGTAATGAATGAGTCCGGAAGGTTCCCAGATTATATGCACCTGGATTACGCGCTAGACCAGAAGGCGGGGCTTGGTCCAATCCCACTCGCTTTTATGCAACTGGATTACACTGACTAGTACTAAATTGGACCTTTCTCCACATGACGCATGTTATACTTTGAAGGCTTGAGGATTCACCATCACTACGCGTTTGACGATAAACCTTGCACATGATAAGAGAATGAAAAAGAGCCCAATATGAAATATTCAACCAAAAGAACTATTGAAATGCGATGAGTATAGACAAAAATAAATCTTACAATATTGGTTTGTTGATATCATCAATCATTTTTCTTGAAACCACGTTGAAAAAGAAACCTGCGTTGCGCGCCACACGCCACACGCTGCCATGACTCGCTCATGACTCGACAGCTTCACGCGGTGAGCCGAGTCGGGATTCATGACAGATGCAAGCCCTGATCATTCTCCAACTTTCTCGCATGGCGCTAACTATGGATTGCTTTGCTGCAGATTCACCCCTGCCGAAAATGCATGTGTAGTACGTTGGGTGGACTGTGCGGGCACTCAACACAGCAACACTGGTAGTCGAGTATAAGTATCAGGCGCGCCTCATTATTATATTTATTAAATATCAACTCCATTACATTGAACTTTTCTTCCTCAAGCTCTACTTCTCTATTCTCAATATGGTCAACGTGGCTATCGCAGGAGGCACTGGAAACCTTGGCCGGACAATCCTTGACGTTTTAAAGGGACAAACACGTTACAGTCCCTTCGTTTTGACAAGAAATGTATAGTACATATCTTAGCTATACTCCCAATCAAATTTATAACAAAAAACAGGCCGGAGGCAATGAAACTGGTGTACCAGCTTTGGAGGTCGATTACACGGATGTGGACTCCCTTGCCCAAACTTTTGAGAAAAACAACATTCGCACTATTATTAGCTGTGTAAATTACGAGGGCGATTCTCTCTCGGTGGCCCAAATGAATATGATAAAAGCGGCTATTAAATCATCAGCAACAAAACAATTCATTCCCAGTGCTTTTGGTATTGCATACCCTCAGGAGTAAGTTTGCCTCATCCAATCACAGGACAAATTGCGCAGGC
The DNA here is from genome assembly GCA_022606435.1 of Calonectria montana. Taxonomy (NCBI): domain Eukaryota; kingdom Fungi; phylum Ascomycota; class Sordariomycetes; order Hypocreales; family Nectriaceae; genus Calonectria; species Calonectria montana. The sequence goes on from JAIZZI010000003.1 coordinate 6,428,094, forward strand.
CTAGCTAACTATAAACAGGGCAACAAAAGCACTTCCTATTTTGGAGTCTTACTTCGGTGCAATCGAGGAACTCAAAAAGTCCGGTCTCCAATGGACTGTGTTCCAGAATGGTTGCTTTCTCGACTACTGGGGACAACCGCACATAGCATCTTACCTACGTCCTTCCCCCTTCGGTATTGATCTGGAACACAAGGAGGCCGCTATTCCCGGGGATGGAAATTCGCCCTTCACTGTGACATACTCTTTTGACGTAGCCAAATATGTGGTTGCATCCCTGGACCTTGATGAATGGCCAGAAGTGAGCAGAATCGCTGGCGATGTTGTGACCTGGAATGAGTTTCTGCGCCTAGCCGAGGATATTATTGGTTTGTTGTTACTATCTTCTTCCTATAGAAATTACTTTTTTTTAACACACTTGATAGATTCTCCATTCAAGGTCACGTACGACTCTCTTGAAAAACTCGAAAAGTCGGAGATAACGGAACTTCCGAATCAAATCCCTTGCTACGCCACATTCCCAAAGCCACGGTTTCAATGGTTCATGTCTATCTTCTCCAAATGGACGGCGAACGAATCAATTTCTCACATTCCCGCAGAGCTCAACTCGAAGTTTCCAGAGATCAAACCACTCGCAGTCAAGGAGCTCTTGGAAACGTGTTGGAAGGGGAAATAGGTGCGAAATTTGTACTGTAGTGCAAGCAAGAAATATATATATATATATATTCTCTGCGTCACAAAGACAGAGTATACTTCAATTAATAAAGGAATAATTTTATTCAGTGTGAAATCCATCCTCTTCGGGTTATGCCCATCATAGTTTGCTTTTTTTTTTAATTTCCAACACCTTCACCCTACAGAAACCACATTCGTAAAATCATGAGAGAATATTCTTCAAGGAAATCCAATGTTAAATGGGGTTGCATAACAGAAGAAACCGAATGTCAAAGTGCTGAAATCCTATATAAAGAGGTGAAATAACGAGAGACTTTGGGATTGCCCGACAGTTTAGGAAATCCAACCGGTTGCTTGACATGTGTTTCGTCAAGATGAGCACTCTAATCGGTCACTTCTCCCCATTCCCGACACCTCACCCAGAAAGCATGGATAGTAAGTAGCATGATGGCAGCATCAATTGATACCACAAGTGATGATGGCAAGTATCCGGTCAAAAATCATTGTGCCGTTGGGGGTCATGTTCATTGATCACGGGCCTTGCTTGCTTCTGCGCTGGCGTCATTGATTCCCTGTTCCCCAGCTTCTTCGCTGGCTCTCTTTCCCTCCACGTTGATAATGGCCCTAATCACATCAGTGTTCGCACGGTTCCCTTTTTTATCATCAACTACTGATCCATTTTCAATGTCCACCACATTTTGGGATTTTTCAACACTCCCTTTTTTGTCCTGCCCTTTGGGGGACCAAGTTATAAAATCCGAACCTTTTGTCTCATCACTGGTGGGAGCATGTTCACCCATACGAATCTGGTTTCTGGCACCAAATTGATCCACCCACTCTGTAAAAATTCGCAACACGGCCGCCTGAGCTTGTTCTCTAAATCTGGGGTTGTCTGTTTCAAAAGAAGGTAGGTTGGTTTTGAGCGTCTCCTCGACAATAGCTCCTCCTTTTCTCTCCATGAATTCACGGAAGCTGCTCATATCCTCTGAGAGCCCTTGGTTGATGTATGGAGAGCTGGGAAGTTCAACGCCAGGAAACAGCATAGCGAAGATGTCGTACCACTGTTCCTTTTCGGACTTCCTGTGGCTTGCTCGCATATTTCGAAGTTCTTTCTGTTGTTTTTGGGTGATTCCATCAGGTTGTTCACATTGGGGGCGCCTCTCGCATGACTGTGCCCGGAGATGTTCACTGAGCTCCTCTTCGGTGCCGAATATGGACATGCAGACCACGCAATGGGATGGTTGCAAGTGGTTTCTGAAAAGATGCTGTCTCACGTAGGCTATGCGTTTTATGACATATCCAAAACAGCCTCGATGGCGAATTGGATCTTTCTTGTAGAAAGGACAAGCGAGCAGCGGTGTCTGCTGGTCATCGATTTTGGCTTTCTTGGTTCGGGTTCCAGGGGTATGATGATTTGATTCCTTGTCATGAGGGTCATTTTTTTCATCCCGCGGCCGCTTTTTCTGGCCCGTGCTAGATGCCTTCTCACTACTTGCTTCCTTTGGTGGTGCTCTATTGCCACTGGATCCAGGTTCCGCCTCTGAGCTATCACTACCGCTATTGCTAACAGTTGGTGATGTCATCTCGATGAGAATGGGAACGGGTTGAGGTAGTCTAACTGAAGTGTCAGGAGATGGTGCATTGCTAGGGCTATAGAAATCCTCTCCCACATGTGGGGAAACAGTACTGATAGTCTCATCAATACCCCAGCCACCTGGGCTCCCGTTTTGAGGGGGGGACTCTGTTGTGAGTGCAGTGGAGGGTGACGACATCATCTGAGAAAGTCCACCAGATCCATGAGAACCACATGCGTATGAATCCGCGGAAGTTGCGGGAGAATCCGCACTTTTATGGGCACCAGTTGGGATCTTCACAGCCATGTGGGTTGGCGAAGCACCAGCAGAGGCTTTGGGGTCACCTGTCTCGTGACTCACCGTGGAATCCCAGGAAGAGCAGAGAGGAGCGTGACTTTCTTGGCCTGGGATATAGATACCAAGGCCCACGACGCCACTGCTTGTGCTAGCAGTCTCTTGCTGGGTAAGAGATGGCACAGCATCCCTGGGAGGGGCAATGTCTCTGTTGATCTGACTCATCTGATTGTTGATAACCCATGGGAAAATGGAATCTTCTGGCAGCCCACCTGGGCCCTTTTTTCCAGACGCTTCTTCTATCATGTCCGCATCTTCACCAGAACAGATGGCCCAGTCGCCAACACCGTGCACAGTATGATTAGTGTCCTTGCCATTTGGTCCAGGGTCGTGCATCTTGCAGTGACTGTTTCTAGGTGGCTTCCAAAGGCCGGCTTGGGTAGGAAACTTCCAAGTCAGATAACCAGGTCCCGAGGTAGTGGTCAGGCTGGTCCCTAATATTCATCGGGCATAAGGAGGATAGTGGAGATTACCGGTGCGGACAATAACGAAAAGGCAGCCTCGTAGCCTCGTCGGGCGCCTCGTGGCACCGCGGATCGCCCGTTTGATAAATCCCAGGTCAGATTCTAGGTATCAAAGGCGGTGTGTGGCAAGTTACGCGGCAAAATACTGCGGTCATGCGACGCGTCTGCTTTCCGTGGCGATTCAGATGTCAGGACAAAATATTGGAAAATCAGGCTTCTGTGCATTTGGGGGCGGAGTATCAGCAGACGGCCACCAAAGCAACCAATAGGGCCATGAAAGAACAACAGTGTACAAGTCCCGCTTTGCTGGCAGCTTGTTGACCAGTCGCAGCACACCACCATTGTCCGCCCCATACTCGGCCGTCACAATGGGGCGAGGACTGGAGGAACTCGGGACAAAATCACGCCGTCTCGCTGAATGTTGTGTTGTCACAATTGTGACATTTTGGTCTTTTGCCTGTGAGTGTGCGCGCCCCCTCCGTCGTTATGCTGGCGACTGTGACAAGCGTGGACTCGACACAGTTGTGGACGGCACGACCAGGGGGTGGGCGCTCCCCTCACTCGCCGTGTTCCAAATTTGTGATTTCACTCTCTGCTTTGCTTCGCTTGGTGAAGAATTTTCCATCGCTTCCGGGAGCTCCCGTTCTTTGTTTCATCGTCAACTACATCGCTGTTCCATCTCCTGGGACAATCCAGGCTTCCTCTTGTCGAGACTGGCCCCCCGGCCCTCAAGATTCGCGCGCACCGCCACAGCTACCTCCAAAATTACCCAAAATGGCGACAAAACTAGCCGCAAAGCCACAGGTCTCGGCCACCGAACGGAACCCGCCTCCGCAAACTCCACCGACGTCCGAAAGCATGATTGTCAATGTGGGAAGTGTTTCGGATGGCAGAGCGGGAGAAGAAAATCCGTATGGACCTGCCTCTTCTGGTTGTCTTGTGGAATGGTGGCTAAATGGCAATCTAAAGAGACAGTCCTCCATTTGCAGAGCCCCCAATTGAGCCCCCGGCCGACCGATATAGCATGGACTTATTCCTCACGAGCCACTCCACCGCCGGCCCCGTAAACGGACGATTACTAGAGACTCCATCGGCGGATGAATATTCCACGGGAGAGCTTGACACTCTCGACGCTTCAGAACGAAGGGCAGAACAAGCGATGCGGGAATTTGACGCCATCTTTAAAAAATAAGAACTGCACACAGGCATAAATACATTGGATCACAGGACAAAAAAGAAAAAGTATAATTAATAGAGGGATGTCACTACAAAAGAACATATACTATTATAATAGAATTCCTCGCAAATAATTTAACCTATCGGATTGTCTCTCCCAGGACGCAATGTGTTGTAGCCACCACGAACATGCTCTTCCGCAACATCCGACATCCCCGCACCAAAATGACACCGCCACGAACCACATTCTCAACCACAGAAATGCACAAACATGAGCGCACAAAGCGGGATCAACATTGTTACAGGAAACAAATAATTAAATATAAGTTACATATGTATAATTTCCTTATATCTTGTTTTGTCTTATTTTATTTCTTTATTTTCTAGAAAGAAACAGAACCAGACCTAACTATCGCTTCTGCTGGTGTTTCCATTCTCATATCCCCTGATGATTTCGCAGCACTTGAGATCAGAGCAATCCCTCAAATAAGCAAAAACCCGAGACCATTATCCGCCATTGGCATGAATCTTTATATCCAACAAATTGATGCAACGTAGCCTGGGGGAGTATCGGTTGTGGGGGCAGGCCTTGGCAACTGAAGAAGCGATGGAACGCCGGTGTAGACTCTTTCTAGGGCGAGCGTCTGGAGCCCTCCGAAGAACCCGGACCTTTCCCACTGAAGGTGATCCAAGTCGAGAAAATGCGTCCCTAAAATAGATAAAGACTCCAAATTGGGAAAAGATGCCACCGTTTCCCAGACGCAGCTTTGGTGGCGCTTGTTCGGATATCGCATTTGTACATCTCTGTAACTTGGCGTAAAATCGGACGGAATTTCAACATCTTTAATATCCTCCGTCTCAAGCACTCTGGAATCCCCATGGTTTCCATCTTCACCAGAATTATCCATGATGCGTACGTAAAAGTGCTTAAGCTGACACCGAGCCTCATGATCCAAACCTCTCACGAAGCGCTCAACATCTCGCGTGCAGGGAACCTACAATCGAGGATCTGTCAAATATTTGAAGCCAGCAGATTTCAGTCCGTATCGAAACGTAGTCGCATTTGTCTCCATTATCTCACCTTGGAGTGCCTTGTTGAAAATGTACGACTGATCATCAACTGGAAAGTGGATGCCAGGAGTTTCAGCTCCCTCTAAATTGTGAAAAACAAAAATTTAATGACTGATGGTTTTCAGGAGTTGTGTTCTGAACATATTGACCAATATCGTCAATGCCCAAGTTAACCTTCAGATCATTCGTGACGGAAGAAGCTCAGACTTTCGTAAACAAGCGTCTTCAGCCCACCTGAATATATATTTGGAATCCAGAAGAATCCGCCATCAGCAATAATCGCGCAATAATTCCTTGACTGTATGGTACCACTCATGAGAAATAAGCCGCAGCCTCAATAGGTACACGCCATGTGCCGTAATGCGGAGGAGAGTGTTACGGCTGAGGTCTTCTTCACTCGCATATCTTGAATTCCAGCGATACCTACGGTACCAGTTTTGTGAGTACCAGTAGTCATATTCTATCAACAAAAGATTTTTTGTGATTTTAATTCTAATTTCTGCCGGAAGATGCATCGTTAAGGTAGTTCGATTTCCAGATGTTGGTTCGTTCGGGGGGTTCAGAGCTGTGGTGACAGACAAGATCTTCTACAAGATTTGAAGTCGGTAAACCTGTTTTTTGGTCTCTACAAGTGCCTAATGAAGGCTTTAATGAGCCCTATACTCTGGTGCAACGGGAAGAACGGACATGACATTGTCCTTACAGGACTAACAACTCGTTCCACCTCTAGATCCATATGTGTTAAAATGGTTTAGGACCGGTTGGTCGATGTTTTATTTATTTATTTATTTATTTATTACTTTTATTCTTTATTTTTTCCCCAAAAGGGGGGATTTGCACCCCGACTCGACATGTTCAACGAAATCCGTGATGTCATGTCAATTCCAGGTTGATTCTAATACCTCATCATCTCTGCCTAGTTTAGTAGACTTCATGTTTTGAAGAAATTCATGTCGATTTCTAAATCGCTACCTGAATCCTTCTTGCTTTACTTGAACTCAATGATTCCATTCGGCGTCAGTAGCATGCCCCAGGGGTCCCGAAACAGCATAATCGGTCGTCACAAACGCCCTGTCAACTTCTACCAGCCCTTCCGCGCAGTACTGCAGCGTCTCTGCTATGTCGTGCGAGCGGTTCAGAGGCGTTTTCTCGTGTAGCAGAATGTCGTATTCCACCCAGACCCCATCACCAGCATGATACGCTATCACATTCTTGAACCCTGCAACAATTGGCGAAAAGCGGTAGCCAAGATATGTGAGCTTCCTCAGAGTGCGATCATCAGCTGCCTCGCCTGACAGCCGAACGATGTTGTTGAAGCAAGTATGTGCCCAATCAAAGATGATGAAAATGGAGAGAAGGCCGGCGCCCACCGAGTCGAGCCACCAAATGTTGGCTTTGTACCCAATAAGTGGAAACAAAAGAGACAGGGTGTTAAAGATGACGTCGGTTTTGCAATCTTGGACAAGCGCCTGCACCTGCGACGTTTTGATCGGGTAGCATCCGATTCCAATTCCTCCCTTGAGCACAATTGTCGCTACTAAAGAAACGATGGCAGCCGTGCTCAAAATCTGCGCCTCGTGTTCCGACCCGGTAAGTCGCGACAGTGATTCCTCGAGAATCTGGAGAAATGATATGACCATGATGGTGGAGAAGACCAGGATTCCAAGCGGTTCCAGCCGCCGCTTGCCCACAGGAAAACGTCTGCGAAGTGCCTGCAATCGCCACAGGACGATGCGGTTGGTCGACCAGACAATCAGCGTGCACAAAAGGTCAAGGGCAGAGTCCACGACCGAGGCGACCAGTGACAGGGATCCCGTTGTAAAGACGGCGAATGACTTTCCGACCAACAGCAGGACATTGGCGACGACGTTGACGTTGATGGCCAAGCGAGCTTGACGACTCGCCTTGCGTCGCTTTTCCTTTTCCTCATCAGGGAGCAATTCTCCAATATTTCCCTGCACAAGTTGTATTCCTCCGCGTCGCTCGAGGTCGCCGTCGCGATCAGGATCAGGGTTCATGGACTCGAGGACGTCGTCAGCGATGGCCATGACCACGGCATCCACCTCGAGCCAGTCATTGAGGTGCTCGTTCTGGGCCTTGTAGAATTCGCGAATCTTTTTGTTCTTGATTTGCTTAATCTCTTCGTCCGACATGCGATATTGCTCCAGGCCCTCCCTGTCGATGCCGTGGAGCAGCGCATTCTTCAGCTCGAGGCGGCGGGCATCATCGAGTGCCGTGAGGGCCACATCGTGAAACTTGAATGCGCGCGGCTTTCGACGTTGGCGTCGCTGGATTGCATCCAAGTCTGTCTCAGCAAAACTGACACCCGTTTCGAGGTCGCGCGGGTGGTCCCGTTGGCGTCGCTTATCCTGGGCGCTTTGCCCAGTGTGATACCTGTCGGTACCACTACTCAGTAGACGCTTTCCAACCATTGTTGCAGCAATATTTCAAAGAACTGGCGAATTTTGGAATTTTGGAAAATGAAGGCTATATTATGACGGAGAACCCCAAATTGATATTGCAGTAAGGAATGCAGCAATGCTTGTTTGCTTACCCATGACTGCTGGAGCTCGTGTCATGACGTAGGAGGATCTCCATTCCCAGGTCCCGCTTCCAAGCTTGTGCCTGTGTCTGACACGCAGCGATCAGCGACTGGACGCCCCCGGAAATAACGGCTCCGTGACCTGCAGGAATTGATGAAAAGAATAGTGGTGTCAACATTTCCGGATGCAACGTCAAGTTATGGCACTGTGCGTTCATTTGCCTATTTTGCTTTTTTTTTCCTTAAGTGTGTATGGTTTAATAAGGAGAAGAGGGGTTTGATTCACCTACAAGCGATGACGCAAATGAGTATAAAAATTAGTGAAAGCTTCCATAGCGATGCGAGCCTCATATTTTCTATTTTATCCGCTTCTATCAACAATTTTAACAGTCGTAAGAACTGCTTCGGCAATTGGGTCAAAGGCGACCCGTCGAAGAGCCAGGTAAGGAAGAATAGACTGAGATTTAAAATCCGATCCATTTGTGCTTGTTTTGGTGAAGGGGGCTGTCTCTATTGTAAGTGTACGAGCCGAGGCAACGCCGGTCCATGCCTCAATTACTCCAGGTGCTAGAAAAAGCTTTCTTCCAGCACTTTTCCAGAGAATTTGAGCCCGGCATTCGTCCTGCGTATAGCGGAATAAGTATCCAAACCCATTTCCTGAATTCCATAGCTCTAAAGTCCGTAGCCGAGGTAACATCTTTGCTGCACTACTAGCCAGAATCAATAGATGAGACACTAAATATTGACTTCTAGATGGGTCGAAGCCCGCTGTCTTGAGGACCAGATGCTGAAGCTGAGATTCCTCACGCATGCCTTCTCTGAGAAGTTGGCTGAAAAATTCCTGGATGCTGATGTTGAAAAAGGGACTAAACTCAGTAAAGCGATGGCATAAATCCGCCATGAAACAGGATCGAGATCTGACAATATCGAGGCTTGGCCAAGAGCTGCAGGAATCCCACATTTTCATGTGGGATAAGGATAGGTGCTCGATCGTGGCAGGGAGGGCAGGCACCAGCTGTGTTTGGAGACCTAAGATCAATTAGCGACCAAGTTATTTCCATTTTTTCTTTTAACATCTTGTTGAATCAACATACCGTTCCAAAAAGCAGTCTCAGCTTCCTCTGTGCGTCCCCTGCAACGCCCAAAGCGAAATGATTTCAACCCTACAAAGCTTTTGCGAAAGAGTATTGCAAGTGATGTCAACGCAATCCCTCTGATTAATGAATATCGCAGAACAAGTCCCTTGACTATTTTGACCACTGGGAGATTATGCACTTTATTCATATCATATTGTCGTTCCTTCAGCCACGGTTGAAGTTCAAGCGGCGCTCCGCGAAGCCGCTGTGCCATCCTATGACGAGCTGAGATATCGTGTCTCGCTTGGTCAGATCTCCTTATTTTTACTCTTTTATGTTTGCAATATTCCAAAAAATTGGTAGATTTATTCGAATCTTCCTCAAACCGCAAGGGATAATCATCGTGGACTTCCAAAAGCCGTAAGTGATATTTTTGGTCGCTGGGTGAGTGTGCACTTATCTCCGGAGTAAGACCGCCATGGACGCCTTCCCAGGATGATAGAATATCAAGCATAATTGCTATGTCGTAGGTAAATATTTTGTTATTCCTATTTCCTAAGGCATTAGTAACATTTTATACCAGACCAAGAGTTATTGTTTTACTTACTGCGCGATATCCATTGCGCTCTCTGGCTTGTCGCATGCATCCTGGGTATATTCGGTGAGTTTAATATATAGCCATATGCGATTTATATAGTTTAATTGAATGGTATTTTTCCCTTCAATGACTGTCTTAAATGTGGAAAGATCCGACGATGTAAGGGTCATGCGTCGAAAAGTTTCTTTTTCAAAGAAATACTGCCACTCTTTGGATACAGTGGCCAGGGAAGATGCTTTTGGAAACTCGCGATCAGTAGTAGCTTCTAGACACCCATATTTTGGGATGATGCACTGCAGTACTGAGAGACGGATTTCCTGAGGAAGTGAATCCCAAAAAGGGCTAGACCTGTTGGTTGAGGTGTCCATGCTGAATGAATGATGTCAAAGTAGAAAAAGATGTTTAAAGCAAGATTTGCAGGGTCAAACTAGATAGTAGCAGCAATGAAGAAGAAGAAAGGATGGCCCATCTTCATGGTTGTTCAAGGTTTTTATCATTATGTTACGCCCAGCAAGGTATTACTATTGTCACTACCACTCACAGTGAGATTTATTATATGAAGCTTTTGCAAACTTTGGTTCTACTACCCTTAAGGGTATTCCGCAATGCATCTTGAAAACCGTAGCCATCAAATGTCAGCCCATTGACTCAGGCTGAAACATTTCAACACTTCTTAGATATCATGTGAGTGCTGGTGCTATATTAAGGCTTCTACTAATCATGCTCTTGTTCCCCCCGTAACGTCACAGGTACCTTGTTGTAACGAGTACGATGTGTTCATGTACATACACATACATATCTACTTAACTGAGCACCCAGTAAGAGCCAGCGGCTCCTAGCTAATAATAGATATCATTGGGAGTGTTACAATTTTGCGAGCAGCAAAAGCCTCGAGTTAACCCTCCACGATCCTTCTTCCGCGCGCACACACCCTTCATCAATTCCGGGCATACCAAAGCGTCTACTGTGACACCACTATACCATTCCTCCATAAACAGGCATGTGGAACTTCCTCCCCTTGTCTGAGGTAGATGCAGAAGCACCTGGGCTAGAGTACCTTAACCAGTATACTTCATGAGGTCGCTAACAGTTTATCGACACTATTCGTGCTTCGCGGTACCGTGACCCGTCTCTTTGAGTAAAACCAGGCTTGGATTCGATTTTGAAGCCGCTTCGAAGGAATGAACCACTGCTGCCGCCACTCTCCCAACCTGATCCACCTGTAGGAGGTTGAATTAGCATAGCGGCTTCAAGGTAATTTTGGATCTGAGACTCCTGCCCTTACCGCATTGTTTCTATGCAAGAAAAGCTCCGCCGCCAAACAGCCCAAAGCGGCAGATATTTGTGGTTCTCACTGGCTCAACAAATGAAATGACAGTGTAAATTCGCTATCCGAGGGCTTTTTTCAATGCCCAGTTAATTTTTCAATCGACCGCGGTTGACCACGAAGCTTCGAAGTCAAATTTGCCAAAGTCTCTGGCCCTAGACTTGGTCGCAACATCTATCAAACTCCCCAAGGCTTCCGCGCGAGGACGATCCGGTCTTCTGCACCATAAGACTACCTCGCTGCCCGTTACAGTCAAGCTGGGCTAAAGGTGATTATGCGAGAGTCATAGATGCGATGTATCAGTATTCTTGGTGGCTTCTGTAAAAACTATGGTCGTCGTGCCAGCGCGGCGGTGGCGTAGCTGAGCTTGTTGAATTCATTCGAGCTTTTTGTGTTCCTACAAATGGACGACAAGACCAAAGTACCCTAGCCTTAGGAAATAAGTCAACAACTGAATAGGCTTAACTAGTTAAAACAAAAACCCGACTTTTTATACCCAAGTCATCAAAAAACCTGAGAAGCATTTGTGATGGAAACGGAGGCCGGATCACGCTTGGGCTCGACAAACTCTCCTTGGCATGTCAGGTGGCAGATCCGAGAAGCTTACAGTAACAAATCTACGCTGTGCTTTTGATAGAGAGAGGAAATAAAGTAACAAAGACCTGTTGGAAGTCTCCGGGTAGTCGGGTGACAGCAGCAGGCGAGTCTGCGAGAATTCGATGGTTTTCCAGCTTGATGATGTGAATATTCAAGGATGGCTCGGGTCAAGAGCGCAGAGTTTTAGGGGGTGCCTGAGTGGTTAGAATCTCAGAGATAGCGCGGATCGAGAGAGTAGGATTCAAGAGGCTGTGGTCTTAAGGAAGAGCATCCTTAGGAATGCAGTCTTAAGAAAGCAGTCTCGAGAGAGCAGCCTTAAGTAAGAGTCGCTTTGAGAGAGCAGCTTGAAATAGAGTTGACCCAGTGGAGAACTTTGGGCAATTCTCTCTTGATGATGTAGTTGATTTCCGTGTGTCCATGATAGCTGAGTTCATCGCGCAACAATTTGAGGGTTTGTCGCAATTCCATTGGTTGTATGCCTTTAACCTGGTGGCCTGCGATATGAATATCCGTCTTCTCCGGTGCTTCTGTCTGCGTGCTACGCGCAATCTGCCGCCATGGCAGCGAACTCAAACTGGCGTCGACCTACTCCGAGTCAGGGAACGCCGAGGGCCTCAATGATCCGGGGCCTTTCCCTTCGATCCGGGACAATAGACGGATTTTTGCACGCCCTGGTGGCATTGGTTAAAAAGCTTTCAATATCACAGGAGACGCTGCTCACCTAGTTTGGAACACTCAGAGTCGGCATGTCATATGGTAGGTGAGGGATTGATCGTCGACACTGCGTAGAAGTGCGAACTTGTCGTTGGTGTTTTTTTTTACGAGGTTTCCATCCCCGACTTTTGTATCGCAGTGGTTTAAAGAGATTTCTTTCCTCTCCGCCACTGGTTTCTAAGCTTAGTTAGCAACAAGATCGCAGTTCAAACATAGCTTTTTCAACTCACACATCCTGTTTCCCAGTGGCGGCGTATCCTCGAGCTACCACTCCTGGTAGAGTTCCTCTTCCTCTTCCTCTTCCTCTTCCTCCTCGGAGGCAGGGAGGGCCGCAATCTGGGCCTCCACCTCTGCTTCCCGGGCTTGAAACTGGAACTCGAGATTCTGGTGCTCTTGGCGCTCGTTCTCGAGCGTTTCCCTAGCGATCATGAGCCGGGACCGCTGCGACCGCAAATCGACCTGTACCCGCTCCAGCTGCTACCGGAGCTCTCGTTCCCGCCCCAGCCGCTGTATCTGCTGCTGTTGTTCTTGTTGTTGTTATTGTTGTTGTTGTTGTTGCTGTTGCTTCTGTTGCTTCTGTTGCTTCTGTTGCTTCTGTTGCTTCTGTTGCTTCTGTTGCTTCTGTTGCTTCTGTTGCTTCTGTTGCTTCTGTTGCTTCTGTTGCTTCTGTTGCTTCTGTTGCTTCTGTTGCTTCTGTTGCTTCTGTTGCTTCCGATGCTTCTGATGCTGCTGCTGATGGACTGCTGTTCTCTGTTCTCTGGGTAATACAAAGCACCAGGAGTGGGATGCGCCCGTTCTTGAATTGGATCCTAAACACATGCATCTACAAGTCAGTCCCCTTCAATCTGTGCCATCTTTAAGCACCTGGACCTTCAAGGCCGCACCTTCTCAAGATCCCTGCGCACTCGACCCGAACTGTGACTCAGATAAATACGACGCCAAAAAAAGAAAAGGAGGGGGGAATAAAGGCGAAGAAAGGAAGCCTCTCGCCTTAGACACACACTTTCGATCCGCGTTGGAACTCTTGAAATATTTTAAAGGCTGCTCGGAGCAAATTCACTACGGCCATAAGACTAAGCGGGCAGCCAGCGGCTTTGACAGGCTCGATCACCTCACTTCACTGTTGAGATAGAAGGAGGGAGACATTGCCTTACCACGATACCGGATTCCTCTTTCTTCTTCTCTCACTCACGCCTGTATCTTGAACGCCTTTGTTTGCCCAGGAGGCACCTAACAGGCAGGTTCAAGGACCAACTGCGCCTCAGCATGCGTCAAGCCAGACTCTTCAACTCCGCCAAGGACCAACTCTTCAGCTTCGACTAGTCAAACACCCCGGTTTCATCAAGCCAGCTTTCTCCTGCTCATACCCATCCAACTTTCTGTCAGGCCAAAAAACCTCCAGAGTTTCAAGCGCTGTCAATCTCTTTTCACCGCGGCACATCCAACATGCATAATTGCACCATCCCCGAACCGCCACCGCTGCGCAGTCTGGCGTTTGTCCACTTCTATTTCACTGCGATACCCACCATCCTGGTCGCCATCCTCACCATGTTCTTCCCATTCTTTCAACACAATACGTTCCGTGTTGCGCAACCTCCGCCGGGCTCTGCGTACTCCCCCTTCCTCTATTGCACGGCGACGCGCGACATCGCTCTCTGCTTGGCATACGCAGTGCTGTATCTTCTCAAGAACGACGGCGGGGCCCAAGCTGTCATCATCGCTTTTCTGTCTGTAAAGACGGCAGACGGGTGCATTATGTGGTCGTTTGCGGGCTTATCTAAGGCATGGTTTCGTTTGCTGCTTATGGGCACCAATTTGGGTCTTGTGGTATTCGGTTAGGAGCTTAGTCGCAAGGACGCAGAGTAGGCACTTGGGTTGCACACGGGTTACGATTCAATGTCTTTCACGGGGAATCATTCTTCTTTGCAAGAATAGAAACGAGTTTATTTCTTAAGCAGTCCAATTTCTGAAACAATCCATCATCTCTATGATACAGTGTCAAAAAAACACGTCCCAATCCCAAAAGTTCGGCCGTAACACTTCCAAAGACACACAAGTCAATCCCTCATTTCAACGCCTGTGGTTAATCGTATCTAGTCGTAACAATTCATCTTAGTACACGGATCAGATATTCTAGTCTAGTTTTGCGAGCCCAACCTCATTGCGTTCGCAAGTCTTTGTCTCGCGCTCTCTTTTCGAGGGTCCCGGCTGGAGCTCTGAGAGTATGAATCCCTTCCGCCGGCGTGCTCGTAGTAAGCCTCGGGATCGCTGATCTTCTGGGGTCGAGGAGGCGGTGGGGGAGCCGCGTTGGACTGGTCTTGGGCGGAGTTGTGGTATACGGGTTCCCAGTCTCCTCTGGTTTCTTGGCGGTGGCTAGGCTCCACGCGATAAGTGCTTTCCCGTCGGTACTGCTCTGGGGGTGTCATGGCATATCCACTGCTTCGCTCCTCGCGGCTTTCACGGGGTTCGCGGGACTCGCGGGACTCGCGAACGGGCTTTCGCACGGAATCGTGCCTCGAAGGCGGTGGTTGAGGTGGTTGGACCTGTGGAGCTGGTTGAACGGGCTGCGTTGGTTGAGCTGGGCGTGAAATGGAGGATTGCGGGCGACTAATGTTTGGGTTAGGTAAATCCTCCTCGTCAGTGGTCGCGCCGTCATCCGGCTCATCGTCGTAGACTCTTAGTTCGCTTCGCATTGCAAGGCCAGCACAGATGGTCCTAGCCTCTTCGATTGCCTTCTTCTGCGCCTGAAGCACCTTGCGACGCTCGCGGGTCTCCTTATTCTCAGCAGCGATGGCCTCAATAGTCGAGTCGTGCATGCGCAGAATCTCAATGGGGTTAAAGAGGCGGAGCATGCCCAATAGGAGGTGACGCTCGACAACCTGGGTGATGACGTTGCGGGTGAAGATGCGCGCGGTGAGATCATAGTAGATAAGCATCTTCTCCAGAACCTCCTCAGCTTCGGTGTAAGTGCCACCATTCTCAGTGGCCTCTGCACGCCACTTGCGTAGACGCTCCTCGTACTCGGGGTCAAATGGCTGGACTTCCAGTTCCATGTCATCAGTCAGGCGGTTAAGCTCCTTGTCGGCACTCTCCATCAACTCCTGAATCTTCAGCTCCAAAAAGTGCATGCGGAGAGGGTCGCGCATGCGCATAGGCCAAGCGTAGTCAATGACGTCAGCCAGGAACTCGTTGCAGATGACGCCCAAGTTATCCTTGTACTCTTGGGCCAAAACAGGCCAGTTTCGGGAGTAATCTTGGAAGAGAATGTAAGGTGCTCGGGGGTTAGAGTCGAGAGGCAATTCGTTACCGCGAATCTGTCGAAGCAGTGGCTCAACCTCGTGCTCGGCAAAGTCCTTCTTGTTTCGGTCTCCAACAACACCGGCTTGTGGGAGGTTGGCAGCGGCAGCGGCTGAGGTAGTGGCGTTGTTCTGGAAAGTAACCTTGCGACCGTGTTGACGGAATCGACGAGCAAAGCGTTCGCTCTCCTCGCGGACACGGGCACGTAGCTTTTGGGAGGGTGTCCCCTTGGGGCTCGATTGCCTGGCAAAGAACTTTTCACCAAAGGGGTTCTTGTAGTTACCGTTGACAGCGGGTGTGACAAGATTGTTGGAAGCCGTAAAAAGCTCACCCATCTCGAATCGCATCTCCTCTACTGTGTCCTTGCCTGCTCCCATAGCCTTAAGCTGAGCTTCGCAGCCCTCCAGAGCCTCCTGGATCTGGCGTCGCAACGTCTTGACATGCTTGCCAATGTGTCGCTGGAGTTGCAAGCTCAGCTTCTGTCGAAGGGCGGCAACACCCCACATCTGCGGTGGCAGATGAGCCCATTTTCCTCTGGTGAAGAACTCGGCTTCTCTCTGGGCTCGCTCCTCTGGAGTCTGCCAATTTTCACCGGGGCCAGGGTTCAGCAAAACGAACCATCCAAGTTTGAAGTGATTTTCTTTGTCCTTGTTGGTAACAAGTTCGATGAATTTTTCTTCAAGACCGATTCGCTCAGTCATGTCAGGTTTGGTCAAAACACCAATGGTTCGGGAGCCAGTGGGGTCGAAATGACGGGCTTTCTGGAGAATGGGAGCCTGGACATAGTCGTTGTTGCCTCCGATGACGGCCAAGATGATAGTTCGGGAGCTCTTCATGTATCGTTCAGAGAGCGCCTCGATGGTTTGAATATCAGACTCTGACTGGTCGCGGTTGGCGACACGAACCAAGCCGGGGAGATCGACGAGGGTCAGCAGCGGCATATCAGGGCCGCACTTCTCGACAACGAGGATGTCGCGCGCAGCAAAGCGACCGGGGATGCTTCGGGGGGCAATCAACTCGGTCGCATCGCGCATCATGCTCTCGAACGGAGTGTCGCCAGTAACGTGGCCGCCATATTGCAAAAGTCGAGCCTGCTCATTGTAGGGACGGTTCTTGTCGGGGATGATGGACACCTTTAGCTTAGTCTCCTTTGCTCTTCGCATGCGAATTTCGGTCGCAAATCGTGTGCAGGCGCCTGCATCGCGGGGGAAGGGTGTGCCGGTGAGGGCCTCGAGGACGGAACTTTTACCGGCCGACTGGTCGCCGACGACGACGATCTGGGGGAGCTTGATGTTGTCAAGCTGGGCAAACTGCAGCTTATCGATGAGATCCAACAGGCCGCGCTGGTCGTTGGCAAGGCCCTGGGTATCCAGGGAAGACTCGATTGAAGGGGGCATTTCGCGACTAGACCTGGCGTCAGCGACAGCTTCAGCTGCTTTGTGGGGAGGATCGACGACGAACAGAGAGCCCATGCTACTGTGTAAGAAGCAAGAGGGTAGCTGTATGTGACGAAGCAGAATCGGGGCGGATGGGGCAGGAAACAGTGCGCAAGGGCTTTATATACTTACATACTTACAGGTGTCTTTGTATGCACGCGTGGGTCATGATTCGTCCAAGGTCCAAGAATCTGGTTGCCTCTGTCCCATAGCCAAGGTTGCGTGCGTGCGTGGCAGGGGGGCATCGGGTTGCAGCCGGGGCGGTGGGGAGGCAACTTTTCTTGGCGCATAGTGTCATGACCGGTTTGAACGGGCTGCGCCACACGGCGGGGACGGCCAGAGGCAGTGCATCAAGTGCAAACTGCTACTGTCTGGGCACGTTGGGTTGGTAGTATTAGCACATGGGTCGAAATTTTTTGGTTTTTTTTTTTCAACTTCCAATTTCCAATCAAGTGTGGGCATACAATTTTCCATGGAATTGAAGACCCAACCTCACTCAACGTCGGGCTCCGAGTTGAAATTGTAGGCGGGGAATGCATGTCATGCAGGAACTATGTACCTCACCAAGCTATCGTATGTGCAGGCTACATACAGCACCGCTCCTGTGGATCATGGACCAGGCGGAGCCTCAAAACCCAACATGCAGGCATTTTCGCAGACATTATTGACCTGCTCTAATGACAAGGGTTCTAACACATCAAAAACCACATTGCCAATTAAGGTCCCCTATGAAGATCCAGACCTGTCAAGTCAAAGCTTATTCGACCAAGGCGAAACAAATGTGACGTAGCTCGGCATTCACATGCGACGTGTGGCGACAGCCTGAACCCTCCCCAACCAGCAAAGAAAATGCGAATATGCCTTGATTATGTCTCAACAAATAAAGATAAGCACATGTATCAAGCGAAGAATGGCGGAGGAAATCCTCCATCGCCTTCGATATCAATCTCGCGCATTCGGAATGCGCCCCCCCCCCCTCGAAGCCGAGACCGATCCGCGAAATCCAGAGACGCTGCACAGCCACTTCCCCAGTGCTGAAGACGTCAGTTGTGGCTTGTGCGTGCGTACGTACCCGTCGCCAAGCAATTCTTCCATGCTGAATGAAAAATAATCTAGCTGCCTGACAGTAAACAGAAATTTTAATTATTTTTGGACGCATACTCGGAACTATCGGGATATGCAGGGACAGGCCTACGCGGCTATCTCATTTGTCTTAAAGTGGACGCGTAACCATAGATGTTGTTTAATTCGACTGCCTAGAAATCCTTGACATCACTGGTGGTATAAGTGGCAAATCTTGTTTTTCCCCAACATATCTCAAAGAACTGCTATACCGCAAAGAACAGTTGCTTGGAGGAACAACAATTTTAACATAAGAAAAAAAAAAGAAATCATTTTATGATTATATTCATGATTAGTTTTTGGCTCTAATTCGTTGCCTAATCCCGCGTTTCGATCGGTCTAGGGTAGTGGAAGCCAACCCCTGAACACTTTCTCCAAGAGCTTGTTCCCTAACCTAGCTGCCAGAAAATTAATAAATAATTTAGGAATAAATAAAAAAGACGATTATATTCTTTACTTCATATAAATTCCCCGGTTATTTTATTTTATTTATTACAGTATTGCAACTCTGTATTTAGTTGCACAGACGTGTGCTAAGCTCTTTTCTCACTCGTGTGCTTTGAGAAGGGGTCTTCTCGAATAGAAGTTAAAAAAAAAAAAAAACCCCTACTAATCGCCCTATTCATATTGGCATGGGGTTAAAAAAAACCCCTGTATTCCATAGCATCACCTGGTAAGGCTGACGGCTGACGAGTGGGGCTAACATAAGCTCGTTGCCAACTAATTCGTCACTTAACATCACAAACGATACGAGCATAAAGGTTCAGTGTCATCAAGTCCAAGGGGAGTTGGCAAAAAGCCCACTTTTGTAAATTGAATTAGATAAAACCCGCCAACGCCTATGTATGCAAATATGCACGATTTCTGTCGTGTACTTAAAAAGCCGTCTCAAAAGCGACAGGCTGGGGCCCTCAAGGCCCGATTTGTTCTTCCTCATCTCATCATAAGGCCTCTTGATCATTAACTGACTGTAGGCGTGGTTGCAGTTCCTCGAGATTGGACGTGCCATCCCCGGTTGGGTAAGCTCGGAAGACCTCCCTTCGCATCAGCCTCCTCGGTGCTCGCCTCCCAGTAAACAGCTCGAACTGCGCAAAACCCTGCTCAGGGAGGAGGTCGAGACCATCCATGCTCACCCAGCCTCGAGATGACTCTTTTCGGACCTGAGCAAGTAGAGGTGTACTCAATGTCTTGTAACCCAGGTCAATTGCGACCCCTCCTGTTCGGCTGCCAAGGTATGACTCCGGAAGTGTGAAGTCGGGTGCAGGAGTGTCACCTATCGGGTGTGTTGGGATACATGAAACAATTACCGTAGGTAGTCGGAAATCTTCGCGCCAAGGTTCATCCAGTGATTTGATGACGTGAAACCGCGCTGGTTCTGTGCTAGTGCTGAGCAGCTTGAAGTCCTTTCTCTGGAGAAGCTGTGAAAAGTGCCTGACCAGTTTTTCCGCATTTTCCAGAGTACGGTTATGGATGACAATGTTTCTAATGCCAATTTGAAGCATGGCATAGACTGTAGCACGAGCCATGCCTCCAGCTCCGATAACCAGACCACAGGTGGTGGACATCACCGCATTAGCCGGTGAAAGACCACGGCGGATGCATGCCCGGATACCAATCCAGTCAGTGTTCTCTCCATAGAGGGCCTTGATAGGTCCAGCCCTGTTGATTCCGTGAAAGAAACCCGCGCCAGTTGGAACTGATCCATCCGGGTTTAGATGACGAATCGGAATTAGTGTATTTACAGCTCCGATTGCTCGTGCATGGCGGCTAAGGGAGTGTGTTAGTGTTATCATTTCGACCTTGAATGGTAGGCCGACCGAAGCACCCCCAAAATTGGGGTCCTCAATAAGGTGCTTGATCCCACGTAGCGAAGACGAAGAAAATGGCCTGTATTGATGGGGGATTCCACAGGCCTTGAGAGCGGTTGTGTGCATGGCAGGGGATAAACTATAGTCCACGTTGGCGCCCAGCACGTAGAGCTTCATTTGGTCGTAGATGAATGACGAGAACAAGGCCTCGGTCGCCCCCAGCGCGGTAACACAAGGTGTAATTGGTGGTTTTGGATTCACTCGCTCAAGAGACTCTGGTCTGACGACCGACAGGATACGATTAAAGGAAGCCGAGTTACGACCTAGTGGACCCGAATTGTATGCTATTAATGGGATTTTGGGCCCCTCAAGAGCAGCGACAGCACATTTGATATGCGCAATGGTAAAATTATCCTCGATACTTGTTGCTGGACGAATGAGTCGCGCGATGTGGCAACCAAGCCGATTGGCTTTGGCATACCAAGAGACCCACGCAGATGATTCCCATGGCGGGGGATCGTTGACGATGAAGCAGTTGCCGATGATCTTGGTTCGTTTTCGTGCTACCAGGATTCGGGAGATCTGAGGGCTCTCTAGTCGAAGGTCTACCGTTATCATCTCGGGGGCAAGTCGAACCGCATGGTGAAGAAGATCGATGTATACCCTGATCACATCTTCACTGGCCGCATGGGGGAGAAAAATATGGAGGATTATTGGTAGGATGGTGGTTCTCCGAACCCTTGCAATACCCCTTGTAATATCACCTATTAAGCGAACTGTGAGTTCTCCAGCAGGAAAAGCCGAGCCAGGGTTCTTTTCAAGACATTCGGCTATGTCGTGTGCGACGATTTGAATCACATCTCCTCCTGTGACGTGCTCTTCGACATCGATGGTTTCGTTTAGGACGTCGCTCAAGGGTATTGACACAGCATAGGTGAACCGACGTTCCTCGGTTGGGACTTGAGCTAGAGGAAAAGCGGACTCGATGAATGGGATGGTACCGGCAGGGTAGATCAAGGACAAAAACTTGAGGAAGTGTCTTTCAACATGTTTCAGTGCTAGATACGGCGCTGGGGACCTCTGGAGTAGGGAAATGCCGGACGGTTCTCCCGAGGATTTGGCGGGCTTCTCGGTGATGTTGAAAAACTCAAAGTTGGTGCACGTCCTGAAAATGGCGCTGCTGACGTTGAGGAGATTCCAGATCTTGGTAACATCGCCAATCTTGAGGTGCTGCTGGATTGCCTCTGCGTCACGTACAATATGGATGACGGGGTTAGTGGCGGAAAACTCTCGGAGCAGGCCTTGGATGCGGCTTTCCATCCACGAACACACAAGAATGTAGCCGGTGCCGTGACGTTCCATGGCGGTTTGGAGAACCTTGGCTTGCTGTTTATAGCAATCTGCCGATCCATGCTTGGCCTTGTACCCAGCACTTGACAGACCTGTGGCGCGTTGAAAGGCGTTTTCCATATCAATCACTTTCCGGTTCATGGCCGACGACGCCATGATGGCAAGCGTAGACTTGCCGGCGCCTCGAATACCTGCGAGGAGAATCGATGCATCCGGGCTGAAGTCGGGGACTTCTCCACTCGATGGGGGGAAGGTTGGGGAAGGTGTTCTGGTGTAGTCATCACGAGGCTCATGGTACGAGGTGCCCGAAGGACCTCGAGGAGACGTTGAGGTAGCTTGCTGGGCCTGGGCTTGGCTGTTGCTGCTGATGCTACTGCTCCTGCTACTCATCTGGCTTTGAGGTTGGGAGTTGGAGTTGGAGTGGGAGCGCGAGTGCGGCTGCGGCCGCGGAGGAGGGCATGCGAGAACATCCTCGTGGCCGCCGAGCATGGCGCCGAGGGATCGCTTGACGCCGGCCATGGGATGAAATAGGATCGAATTGCTTCATTAAGCAGTGCGACTCTGGTGAGCCATGGCGACACGTTAGTCAGGGCGCGGGCGTTTGGTGAATGGCGTCTTCTGACTGGCGTCTGTGTCTGCCGACCGGGTGGTCTGGGTGGTGCGACTGTGGGCGAGAAGCACGCGCTTTCGCGGTTGGGCGGAAGCGTGGAAGACTGTATTTCGCGCACGGGAGAGAAAAAAAAAAATGAACGAAATAAAATGGCGTGTGCGTTGGTGCCAGTGTGGGATGCGAGGCAGGGCGGCAGGGCGAGGATGAGGTGGCCAGCGGGTTGCGTTGCAAAGAGCAGAACAGAGCAAAAAGCATCCAGCTGTCGCGCCAGGCTGTTTGAGGTTATCCCCCACCACAGGCGAAAAATGGCCTGCTATGTGGAGAAAGTCCGGGGACCCCGCCCGACATGCCGGGTGCCGATTGGCTGGGAGAGCATTTATCCGCCCCGCCGTGTGTCAATAAGGCCTGCATCATTGGCTGCACGAGGTCGTGTCAGACTTCAACGTCCCCCAATTCCCATCTCCAAGCCGCCGCTCAGCGCGCTCGATTGTCCCCAGGACCCCAGATTCCCCCCCCGCATTGCCCTTCCCTTGCAAGTAATATTTTTCCCATCCCATTGCACTTGCATCTGCTGTCGCTCGCTGATGGCCACGGCCTCGGCTCTCTTGCTCGTCCCTTTGCTGTCGCTGTGAGATGGCGCCAGCGTCGTACGAGTGTTCTATCCGCGGCTACCTCGTCTTGACCGCCATGCCGCTGCGTGCCTCGCGGCACAGCCAAGGTAGGTAGTTCGTTGTCGCGACTCTGCGGTCTGCCACACTCCATCAAAGGATGCCGCCTAGGAAGCGTGAGGCCAACGATGCGGACTCCCTCACTGCTGCTCCAACCTCCTCCTCGGCGCCAGCCAAGCGGCAGAGGGTCTCACTGGCCTGCGACTCGTGTCGCACCGCCAGGGAGAAGTGCGATGGCGCCCGCCCTCACTGCGGAACCTGCACTGCGCAGAACAGAACATGTTCGTACACCCCTGCGTCGCGAAAGAGAGGTGTTCAGACAGGCTACCTGCGCACCATAGAGCTGTCGCTGGCCTGGCTGTTTGAGCAGGTTCCCGGCTCTGAAGGCGCGCTGCATCGTCTTCTCACTCAGAACGAGGGCGCTGATGGGGCCCGCATCTTGGCGACAAAGGACAAAGCCGGTCATCGGCTCTACCGGAGATGGAGCAAGAGCCGCGTTCATAAGGACATTGGGAGACTTCTCTCCGATGAAAAGACACCTAGGACGGACACATCTGCAGACGACTCTGAGACCGAAGAAGGCATCAGTCCTGCCAATGCTTTCCTATTCAACGCCAAGAACTCGCCCGACTTCCCTCATCCCGGGGTTGGACATTTGCAGGACAACACATCAATAAAACCTTACGCCATGGACCATATTCCAACATCTACTGAACCTGAACGACTTACACTGCCACCCCATTGGGAACGTCTCGTTGACATATACTTTACATACACACATTGCTGGTTTCCCATTATTGAGCGAGATGCCATTACCAGCACCGCCATGAGATACCCTCCGGAAGGGCTCAAGCTTGATCCAAATCACTCGACAGCTTTGCACGCCCAGCTGTGGGCTGTCCTGGCCGTCGCCTCGTTTCAAGACGCGGCATCATCATCATCACCATCATCACTATCCTCCTCTCACCCCCCCGACGACAATCACATGTCCCCGAATAACATATACATTACCTCTCGCCGTCTCATCCCCCCCGACGACGGCAATTTCGAAATACCTCACATCTGTGCTCTCCTTGGCCAGTCTCTAGTCTTGTTAGGCCAGCAGAAAACAATGGCAGCATGGTTGCTGATCGGAAAGGCATGGCGCCTAGCAATAAGCAACCGATCGAGCCTCAGCGCACCACACATGTTTCCGGTCAAGCCAAGTAGCGATGTGTCGTTCAATAATGCTGAAACACGGGTACTGGCCGCTGCGTTCATGTTGGATGCTCTGGCTTCCCTGTCCCTCGGGCAGCCGGAAGTGACGACGGGCAGGTGTTCCGGCCTGCCCTCCGACTCCTTCGCTGGTCTCGTAGACTCTGACGAAGTCTGGAATCCCATACCTGGACTTGGTCCAGCAGCTGGCGCCGATGTGCCGTGGGCGCGGACGCCTGCTCAGCCACTACCCACTTTCCGACAGCTGTACGCGTTCTGTAGGCTCTGGGCCGCAAGCATGAATGCAAGAGCACTTGACGGTCCCACCCAGGGGAGGATCACCCCTGAGGACCTGGTGAAGAGCCTGGACCCCCGATTCTCGTTTTGTAATTCCCTTATTTTTGGGGGTTCTACCCCAGCGGTTCCTTCAGCTTTCCTGCTGCAGGGGATGTTTTTGACAGTTACCTTGGATCTTGTACCGGGGCACCGGCCATCCCTGTTTTCCAATCTGCTCGAAGTTGTTGAATCATGCTTGGAGAAATTTGGGCCCGCGGGGACTCCACCTCTCATGCTTACGCTCATGGACATTGTGCATAGGCACGGCCACAGCGAACGCATGCACGAGCATGACAAGAGTCGGTGGGAATCGGCGAGGGAAATTTTGCAGAATGTCTGGAACCCAGAAAACTCAAGGATGGAGGGCTCGGAAAGACATCAAAATCAAATTCCGAGTGGCAGGGTGGGTACCATGACCCAGCCTATCGTGGGCCGTCGTTTTGTGGAAGAGATATCAACCGCAACCTACCACACAACGGCACACAGACCATCGAGCATCTCAGGGGAGCCAGACGCGCAAGAAATTACCCGGCTACCGCAGCGCCAGGAGCAGCCGCCTCTGCTGTCGGCCTATGAGCGACACAGGTATCCCACCAACTCGGACGCAAGTCCGGGGACTTCACTATATACAGCTACTCCAAATATGACATTCCAGTCACCCCCGCTCAGCGGAGGACATACAATACCCATATTTCAGAACGCGGGGATTCCGGGGCAGTTGGTTGATTACGACGCAATTCTGGAAGAACTAGGATCCATAGAATGCGCTGACGGTATAGACGTTGACCCCCAATTCATGACCAACTTGGGGTTCGCGCCAGGGTGCGACCTGGGGGAGATGTTTCAGGGCGACTTTGGTACATGAGATAATGCAAATTAAGTAATTATCAAACAAGATTTGGTCCGCCGCCAATATGCGGTCAACCATTTTGTACAGAAATCAAAGAAGAGCAGTGTGATGATTACGATGATTACGATGATTATGATGATGATGATGATGATGATGATTCGAGACCACCGCGGACCGCAACGTGCCCCATGCCATGTGATCATTAAAAAAAAAAAGAAAAAGGGGGGACCAAGAAAGAAACGAGCCGCGTGGCTCCACCTCATTAGAAGCTGTCACAATGGACAGCTTGATGGGAATTAAGCTACTGGCATTGAGTTGGTGAACTGTGTGGAGAGGAGATCTAGGCGAGACCGTGGGAGAGGATTCCTCCACTTCTCCGCGCAGGTTACCAAGACCCAAGAGACTACCTGGAGGCCATGTGCTCATGGCAGCCGCAGCTAGTCCAATCAATGGGCTGAGGTCTCACCCCCGCGCGAGGGCCGCGAAATTTGAGACATGGGTGGCCCCTAACAGCAGGCAGATTCAATGCGGGGAATTGACAGAAAGCTGGTCGACCTGAGTCAAGAATGTGGGTTCCTGGATAAGTCTTTATCCCGCCCCCATGTCTGGAACGGTCGAGGTGTGCGCAAAGTCGCCCTAGAGAGTGGTCTCTGTCCATGCCAGGCGTGGACTGATGACAATACCGATCAATCTCCTTTGACGGAAACGCCTTCACCCCCCCACACCAACCCCGCAAACCCCGGATTGGGTCTCCAGCTTCAGAGATGGCCGTGGCCTGGGGATTAACTTACCTTACCTTACAGCAGATGTTCGGTTGTATGGATCACGACCGGTGACCGGGGAGCCCCGTTTTTCCCAGCTAGGCGGCGAGCACAGACCGTGGTATGGGATGGGCGGCGGCGAAAGGAACCCCGACTGGATAGGGAAAGGTTTGGGGTATGGGTCAAGCCCCAATGCGACCAGCACACTCTCTCGCTCTCTGTCTGGGCTGGGCTGTGGTTATAAAAGTTTGCCATCCCGGACGACAGATGGAATTGAGTTGGCTGTCGCAACACCAGACCCTCTCTCCCCTCCTCTTCTCCTTCTCCCTGATCCTGCCTGCAAACCTGCAGAACCATCGCGCTCCCTTGATACACACACACACTGTTGCTGCAAGACAGACTGTTGTTGTCAAGCCGCGACAATGGGTCTCCTCACTCTCAAGGAAGATCGGCCCACGCCCAAGGAGGTGTACAATTGGCGCGTCTACGCCTGTGCCGCCACCGCGTCCATGGCAGCATGCACCATCGGCTACGACTCTGCCTTCATCGGCACCACGCTGGCGCTGCCTTCGTTCATTGACGAGTTTGGCTGGGACCAGAAGACCACCAGCCAGGTGGCCCTGATCAAGCAGAACATTGTCTCCGTCTACCAGGCCGGTGCCTTTTTCGGCTCGCTGTTTGCCTACGGTTCCAGTTACTACTGGGGTCGCCGCTACTCTCTCATCGCCTTCTCCCTCGTCTTCATCCTCGGCGCCGGCATGATGCTGGGCGCCAACGCCGACCGCGGCGTTGGCCTCATCATCGCCGGTCGTGTCCTCGCTGGTATCGGTATCGGTGGCTGCTCAAACATGACACCCATCTACATCTCTGAGCTCGCTCCCCCCGCTGTCCGTGGTCGCCTGGTTGGTCTCTACGAGCTGGGATGGCAGATTGGTGGCCTTGTCGGTTTCTGGATCAACTACGGATTGACTGAGACCATGGCCCCCTCGCACAAGCAGTGGATCATCCCCTTTGCCGTCCAGCTCATCCCCGCCGGCCTGCTGCTCCTCGGTGTTGGCTTCATCCCCGAATCCCCTCGATGGCTCTTCTCCAAGGGCAGGAACGAGGAGGCCACCAAGGTTCTCTGCTGGATGCGAAACCTCGAGCCTGACCACATCTACATTGTCGAGGAGATCAGCTACATCACCGAGGACCTTGACCGGTACAACAACGAGGTCGGCCCTGGTTTCTGGAAGCCCTTCCTCGCCCTCAAGCAGCGCAAGATCCAGTGGCGCTTCCTCCTCGGATCCCTTCTCTTCGTCTTCCAGAACGGTAAGTGACTTCGGAGTGCCACCCTCATCTTTGTCCAATGACTAACTCGCAATTGCAGGTTCCGGTATCAACGCCATCAACTACTACAGCCCCACTGTCTTCAAGTCCCTGGGTATCACCGGTACCAACACTGGTTTCCTCACCACCGGTATCTTTGGTGTCGTCAAGACCGTCCTCACCTTTGTGTGGATCCTGGTCCTCATTGACCACATGGGTCGCCGCAACCTGCTGATGATTGGTGCCGCTGGTGGTGCTTTCTGCATGTACTTCATCGGTATCTACATCAGAATTGCCGGAGCCAACGTCTCTGACGATGCCAAGCTGACCTCTGGCGGTATCGCCGCCATCTTCTTCTTCTACCTGTGGACCGCCTTCTACACCCCCTCGTGGAACGGCACCCCCTGGGTCCTCAACTCGGAGATGTTCGACCCCAACACCCGATCCCTGGGCCAGGCCAACGCCGCGGCCAACAACTGGTTCTGGAACTTCATCATTGCCCGCTTCACCGAGGACATGTTTGACGCCTGGGGCTACGGAGTGTACCTGTTCTTCGCCTCGCTCATGGTCCTCTCCATCTTCTTCGTCTTCTTCTGCGTGCCCGAGACCAAGGCCATCCCTCTGGAGGCCATGGACCGCCTGTTCGAGATCAAGCCTGTGCGCAAGGCCCACGCCAAGATCCTCGAGGAGCTCCGCCTCCACGACGAGGAGTTTCGACGCGATGTTGACGGCATCGACTTCAAGGAGGAGAAGCCCGGCGAGGAGCAGGTCGAGACCAAGCTCGAGGCTTGAGGAGGACCGGCGATCATGACGACGATGACGCGTGACTGGGAAGGGGGCAAACGGAAAGGCAAAGCGGATAAACGTAAATGTGGAATTATAAATAAGGTTTCCATTAAGATACATAATTATGGTCTTGTATGTTACATAGCGTTTTTTGGGTCCGTTCCCGCCGCCAAGGCAAGTGGGTGAGGCTCAAAAAATAAATAAAGCTAAAGACAAAATAAATGTTGGATATTTCCAAGCAGCTGGTTTGACCCGCCTCTCCTTCTCCTCCTCCTCCTCTCGCTTAACTCTCCCCTCTCTCTCTCCTCACCCCCCCGTTTTTTATTTCTCCAAATTTTTTCACCCCCAAAAAAAAATAACGCCGAGAGTTTATTGAGGGACATGGAGTGGCGCCCACGTTGTATCCCCACCGAGGTGCGTTGCCCCATGCGGTAGTACGTACGTAGTAGTGTTGAGAGAGAGAGATACACATATGTGAGTGTGTATGTTTTGAGACTCGCCATTGGACAAGGTCCCGCAATCCTGTCTCGACACCCATATCCTTGCTCCCATACGTTGCCAAGAATCTTGATGGGGAAAAAAAAAAAGTACATCGGCTAGGATTCATTTTTTTTTTCTTTCTTTACTAGTGTTTCTTTTTTATCTTTTCCCTAGTCTAATCTCTCTTGTTCTTTTTTCCCCCCCCTCCCCCCTCGTGTCTTGGCATTTTGGGTTGCTATGTATTGCGCGGCCCCTCGTTGGGTCCGAGGCGGGAGTGGAGTTTTGGCGCGCTTTTGGCGAAAGCCACCCCCGTTCCCGCGTGTTCTGGATTCAGTGGAGAAGCATAACGCATTGTCCCCTCACAATCTCTGTGTTTTTTTTTTCTCTTCTTTCTGGCTTGCTCTTTGTTGTCTCCCCCACGCCCTCCGCTGACCCCGGCATGTCCGTGATCGGAGGATTCTCGGTGTCATTCTTTTTCTCACCGAGTTTTTTTTTTTTTTTTTTTTTTCTCTCGCTCTTGTGACTTGTGTATTGCTGGTCTGTGTATGGTGTGCATGTGTGCATGCGTACCTCCTACACACCACCCCCGCGCGCGCGGTCCCCTAGCTGTCGCCGGAGCTTTATGTCAAATAATTTAAGATTCCGGGCGTGACGGGTAAGAAAAAAGCATGTTGGACATGCATGGAACAGATCTAGCGGTTAGACTAGAAGGAGGAAAGACGCCAAGGCGGGAGAAATGAGTTGGTCAATGGTCTTTTTTTGGTTTCATGTGTGTTGGCATTCATGCTTTCGTCGCTCAAATCACTAAATACACACATAATGTATCTTCTCTTCCTAGTCTAGTCCGGTTGTTCCTTCGGATGACGTTACATGGTCGTTAAAACCCATACCCAAAAAAACATGATAAAAAAATATCGCTGATACAATGATGCTATTCCCGTCTCTCAAAAATAAATATCCCATCTCGTTTCCTTCCTTGCATCGTCATGGATGGAAGTTGAGAACGTCTCTTTTTTTTTTGTGTGTGTGGGTGTTGTTCTTCACCGTGATTTTCTTTTTCTTTTCACTTATTGTTTTCATCTTTGTCGCTTACAGCCTGGCGTGCTCGTGCTGCGCCGCACGCTGGGCCACCTTCTCGGAAATGGCCTGCTGGACCTTCTCGACGGGAAGCTCCTCTATCGAGCGGCCGGTCCAGTACTTGTCCTGCTCCAGGCCCTGCCACACAAGGGCCTCAGTGCCCAGGATGACCTGCCAGCCCTTCTCCTCGGAGATGGCGCCCAGGCGGGTGAAGGGAGTGGGGTTGTAGCACATCTCGAGGATGGCACCCTTGGTCTCCTTGTCGAGGAACGTCTCGGTGACCTTGCGGGCGAGGTGCTCCTCGGGTGTCTGGGGCTCAAAGTCGGGCACGCAGGCGACGATGGCGCCGGGGGCCTGCAGGCACTGGGCGTGGGCGACGGAGTGGACGTGGATGAGCAGGTCGCCGTAGCCGCGGGCCTTGCAGTCGGCCACCATGGTCTCAACCTCGGCGGCGTCGCGGTTGACGAGGTAGATGGCGGTGGGCTTCATCCACTTCCAGAGGGCGTAGATGGCCGAGCGGGCAGCGCCGCCGCCGCCGATGACGAGGGCCGGCTTGTTGTGGAAGACGGCGTCCGGGTCGGCGACGTTCTGGTAGAAGGACTCACGGATGCCGATGGTGTCGGTGTTTGCGCCGCAGAAGAGCCGGCGGCCGTTCTCCTCGCGGAGGAAGAGGGTGTTGCAGGCGCCGACATCGCGGCACTCATCGGTCAGCTCATCCAGGAAGGGCAGGATGGCTACCTTATTGGGCATGGTGACAGAGGCTCCTATTGAGGGGGGTTCGATTAGCCAACTGGAAGCTCAATTGGAGGGCAATCGGTCCTTACCGTAAAAGTCGCGCTGACGGGCGAGCTCCAGGAACGCGGGGATGTCGGCAGAGTCCAGGCGCACCTGACCCCATCGCAGGCCGAGGCCCTGGTAGATGACATCGTGGAAGAAGGGTGACAGGGAGTTGGTCAGCTTCTTGCCAAAGAGGTAGCCGTGGCGGTCCAGGAGGGAGACTTCGTTGGGCTGGAGGCTGTCGCCCGAGGGGTTGGTCTGGGGTTGTTCCTGCAACGACATTTTGCGCGTGTGTGTGTGTGTGTGTGTGTGTGAGTGAGTGAGTGAGTGAGTGAGTGAGTGAGTGAGTGAGTGAGTGAGTGAGTGAGTTAGTGAGTGAGGGGTAAGTGTGAGAGTGAGGGTGAGTGCGTGCGAGAGAGTATATGTGTGTGTGTGTGTATGTATGTGTAGGTATGTGAGTTGTATTGTGTGTGTGGTGGGTGAGAGTTGTCAAGTTTTGTTGTGGGTGTGTGTGTGTCCGTGTGTTGGTTTCCCCAGCTTTGTTGCTCTTCTGTAAAGAAACTAAAAAAATGAAAAGGGAAAAGAAACCGAGACTTTTTTTCTGTTTTGCTTTAGCTAGTCTCTGTCGAAACCTTGCTTGTTCTCTTTTTAGCGCGCTCTTGGTTCTGCCAGTGATTTTTTTTTTTTTTTAGGGGGTGCGGTGCTGGTGGTTGTTATGTATGTAATCGGCAACCACTCACAGAGGGGGAAAAAAATATACCATGATGCGGAACAACTCTACAGCGCCAAAAAAAAAAACACACATACACACAGCACACAACCCAACGTTCATGCGAGATCGATCTCATCTCCTTCCAAACCCCTCCTCCCCCGTCCTTCCCCCGCAAAAGCAAGGACCGGCCCAAGGTTTTCCCTCACGCACTTCGCTCCGGACGCTCCTATTGCTTGGCGCGGCCTGGGAAAAACGTACTAGCTGGTTTGCCTCCCCCCGAGGGGTAAACGTTTATCCCCCGCCCAACGAACCGCGGGCCCGGCCCTGG
Source organism: Calonectria montana (assembly GCA_022606435.1). Taxonomy (NCBI): domain Eukaryota; kingdom Fungi; phylum Ascomycota; class Sordariomycetes; order Hypocreales; family Nectriaceae; genus Calonectria; species Calonectria montana. The sequence goes on from JAIZZI010000003.1 coordinate 6,459,159, forward strand.
CCTGCAACCACCATCTTGATCGATCTCCTGGATAAACTTGCATCGTGCTCCTCGGAACCGCCTCCCTGGCCCTGTCTTTAGTCATCCGGCACATGGGCTTGCTGACGTCTTGTGACCCCCCAAGGTCAACATGACCGGCTAACACCCGCCCCAACCTGTCACATATCGCCTTGGGCGTCTCCATCAGGAAACTATTGAAACCGCCGCCGCTGTTCCTGATTCGTCTGACATGCCTGTCATCATGCACTTCTCCTCTTTCCTACAGCCTGGTAAAAGAAAAGAGGTTGCCACACTTGCTGTATCCATCCCACACGTTATCATCTCGCTTGGGGACCCATCCAGGCTCCATTCACTGTAGAAACATTCATCCTCAGCTCCCGGACGGACTCTCTATCAATTGCCATTCCCGAGTTCCTCATCAATCATAATTCCCGTCTCCGTCCATTGTAACCTCATTACTCTTTCATCTTCATCTCCATCTCTCAATCTTCGATTCCCCTGACTCGAGTCTTATCCACATTCATACACACAAACATTCACACACACACACTCATACACACACACACATACACACACTTTCATACACAGAGGCGTACACACACACACACACACAGCGTCTCCCTATCTCTCTTGAATTCATTCATCCACAAACACAATTCACATCACATCACACACACACTTCACAATGGCTCACAGGTCAAGCATCTGCACAATGTCCCTGGGACGCTGCTTTGCCGGTCACTCCCTCGCTCACAAGCTGGACATGGCCCAAAAGTACGGCTTCGAGGGCATCGAGGTCTTTTACGAGGACCTCGTCGACCTCGCAAAGGCCATGCCTGGCGGCGACAACGACGAGAACCAACTCGCCGCCGCCCGCACAGTCCGCCACCTCTGCGACGCCCGCGGCCTCCCCATCATTGCCCTCCAGCCCTTTATGCACTTTGCCGGCCTCGTCGACCGTGACGAGCACCACCGCAGACTGGAGGAGCTGAAGCTGTGGTTCCAGCTCTGCCACATCCTGGGAACGGACCTGATCCTCTTCCCCTCCAGCTTCCTCTCCCCCGACCAGGTCAGCGATGACATGGACCTGACCGTCTCCGACTTCACGGAGGCCGCCGAGATGGGTCTCCAGCAGTCGCCCGTCATCCGCTTCGCCATGGAGGCCCTGTGCTGGGGCACCCGCATCGACACCTGGGAGATGAGCTGGGACATTGTCCAGCGAGTCGACCGCCCCAACTTTGGCGTGTGCCTCGACACGTACAACATCCTCGGCCGCATCTACGCCGATCCCGCCTCCCCCACGGGCAGAACCCCGGATTGCGAGGAGGCCACCAGGGACTCGATCCAGAGGCTCCTCTCCGACGTGGACGTGTCCAAGCTGTTCCTCCTGCAGGTGGCCGACGGCGAGCGCCTGGCGGAGCCCCTGGACGAGAAGCACCCCTTCTACAACGCCGAGCAGCCCACCCGCATGAGCTGGTCGCGCAACGCCCGCCTCTTCTACGGCGAGCCCCAGTACGGCGGCTACCTGCCCTGCACGCAGCTGCTGCGCACCATTGTCCACGGCCTCGGCTTCGAGGGCTGGCTGAGCTTCGAGGTCTTCAACAGGAGGCTGACGGAGACGGATGAGGCAGTGCCCGAGGAGATGGCCAGGCGCGCGGCCGAGTCATTCGTCAAGATGACGACCGACGTGGGCCTGCGAACTGCAGAGATCATGCAGCCAAGGCTGCAGGCCATGCTGTAAACCAACATGCATATGGCATGTAAACCAAGGAACTTTGTGTGTATGCGTTTTGGGGCAAAACGGGAAAAAAGCAGTATAGCGAGTTTTGGTAATTTTGTAGTCTCTCTTGTTTTTTTTTTAGGGGTCTTCTATTTTCCCTCCCTATTTATGTATCATGTATCTATCTCATAATGAAGACAATGAAAGAAAAAATGAAATGAAATCATTAACTTTGTACATTGTATCTATTTTTTTTACATGCTTTCCCCTTTTCCCTTTCTTTTCCTTTTTTTGTTCTTCCTGTTTGTTTATTGATTTATTGATTTATTTACAACCTGGCCTTCCTTAGCTTCATGTGCTTGGCAGCAAACTCTACAGCGGCCGTGTACCCGTAGACGCCCAGGCCGGCGATGACGGCCTCGGCCTTGTCGGCCAGGTAGCTGTGGTGTCGGAAGGGCTCCCGGGCGTGGACGTTGGAGACGTGGACCTCGACAAAGGGGATGTCGACGCCAGACAGGGCATCCCGGATGGCGACGCTCGTGTGGGTGTAGGCCCCCGCGTTGATGACGATGGCGTCTGTGGTGCCCCGGGCCGCCTGGATGCGGTCCACGATGGCGCCCTCCGAGTTGGACTGGTAGGACTCGAGCTTGGCTCCCAGCTCCTCGGCCTGGGACTTGGCCAGGGACTCGACGTCGCCGAGCGTGGTCGAGCCGTAGATGTGAGGCTCCCTGGTGCCGAGGAGGTTGAGGTTGGGGCCGTTGATGAGGAGGATTTGGCGAGACATGATGATGGGGGAGTGTGGTTGATGGACGAATGAATTGGCTGATGGACTGGTGATGGACAAATACAGACAGAATGTGTTTGATTCCACAGCAATTGGATCAAGTCTTTGCTTTGCGTTGCTGGCTTGAGATTGGGTTTGCTATCCTGCTGTTCCTCTCACGTATACTCCCCTCCACCTACATACCAAATCCCTCCCCCCCCCATTGATATACCTGAAAGAAAAGAACAAGTTGCTTCTGCTCAACAACCCGCCGTCTCGTGTAAAACCTGCCATGGCCATGCCAACCAACCAAGCCTTCATCCCTGGCCCCGGCCTTGGCTCTCTCAACCCCACTCCCCCTTGGAAATGGCATCTGGAAGCCCTCCTCCGGGGTCGCGGCCCCACCGTTCCGGCTAAAGACTTACCCAGGCCAGGCCATGACGCCTCCCATCGCGCCGACGCCCAATCCCAGGCCGCCAAAAGGCCATCACGCTCCCAGATCTCAGATCGCGCCCCCACCGCCCGCTGCCGGTCCCGGGAGGTGCGGAACGAAGCCCAGCGGCGCGCGGTTTGAGGCGGCTATTGTCGACTTCGATTCGCCGACGCCCGCTCCGCTCCGCAACGTCAAAGTGTGTTCGGTCCCCGCACCACCCCACGACTTTGCCGGAAACACAACGACGCTCTGGAAGAAAGCTCTACCTCCCTCCTCCTCCTGCTGCTGCTGCTGCTCCTCTTTGACCATGGACGACAAGGAGCTCTCCGAGGTCTACGCCTTCGCCCTGCAATTGGGCAAGGATGCCGGCGACATGCTCATGGCCGCTGCCCGCCGCCGCATCGACGGCGGCCAGAATCCCGGCTCCTCGAGCGTTGCCTACGTCGAGAAGGAGAACTCGGTAGATATCGTGACCAAGACCGATAACGGTGCGTGTGCTCTGCTGCTCTGCTCTGCTCTGCTTGTCCCACCCCCGTATTGACCCTCCTCTGCTCCACTTAGACGTCGAGCACTTCATCCGCACGTCCGTCGAAAAGAAATATCCCCATCATGGGTGAGGGGCACCACCACCACCACCACCACACCACCCACTTGCCATGACGCCCCCCCAACTGACCACAACCACCATGTGTATAGCTTCCTAGGTGAGGAGTCCTACTCGGCCGGCGCCTCGCGCAACTATCTCGTCGATGATGACCGCCCTACCTGGGTGGTCGACCCCCTCGACGGCACCGTCAACTTCACCCACCTGTTCCCCATGTTCTGCGTGTCCATCGCCTTCGTCGTCAAGGGCATTCCCGTCATCGGCATCATCAACGCGCCCTTCCTGAACCAGGTCTTCTCCTCGTGCACCGGCAAGGGCGCCTGGCTCAACGAGACGCAGCCGCTGCCGCTGATTCGCAACCCCGTGCCGCCCATGCCTGCAAACGCTCCCAGCGGCTGCACCTTTTCCTGCGAGTGGGGGAAGGATCGCCGAGATATCCCCGATGGAAACATGACCCGGAAGATCGAGTCCTTTGTCAACATGGCTGCTGAGCGCGGCGGCCGAGGTGGAAAAGGTGGCATGGTCCACGGCGTGCGCAGCCTGGGGAGGTATGATGCAGCCTTCCATCACGATGCCGTGAAAGAAACCTTGCTGACAATGCCTCGGCTCTATCTAGTGCCACTCTGGACCTGGCATATACAGCCATGGGATCCTTTGATATCTGGTGGGAAGGCGGTTGTTGGGAATGGGACGTTGCCGCTGGCATTGCCATCCTTGAAGAGGCCGGAGGTCTGGTAACAACTGCTAATCCGCCCAAGAACTATGAGACGGCCGAAATCACCCGAGCTCATCTGGGTGGTCGACTATATCTAGCTATTCGGTAAGTTCTCTTCCCATCGTCCATTTGCATACGGAGCACTCCCCTGACAATCAATCATCCACAGTCCCGCTGGACCTTCCGACACAGAGACCGGTCGCCAGTCACAGGAGAGAACCGTCCGCGAGGTTTGGAAGAGGGTTCGGGAGCTAGACTATCAGCGACCTGGTACTTAGACCATCATGTCAAATCTAAAATATGAATCTCAATTACAGCATTTGCCAGGATAGAAACCCTTCAAGCGATGCTCTTTTTTTTTTTTAGCAAGCGTAACATAATCCTCAAAAAAAACTCCAAGAGACCCATCATCTGTGCCCCCAACCTATAGATTGTCAACCTCCTCCATTCTCAGAATGAACTCTTCTTGAAGCCGTTTGAGGTACGCCGGGAGCGCCTCCTCGCTCCCAGAGTCTCTTGCCTGTTTCAATGCCTCCTGGAGATTCAAGATGAGCTTGCGCCGTGCCAGCAACTTTTTCGACTCGGAGCTTTGCTTGTTTGCCTCTCTCTTGCGCCTCAAATCCATAGCCACTTCTTCTGCCTTTTCAATAAGTGTCTGTGGCAACCCAATTGCCCGGGCCAGGTTGATGCCATAATGCTCCTCTCCAGCCAACGCCCCAGATGTGGCTTTGTACAGCATGGTTATTTGCGGCAACCCTTCTTCGGTGGTAGAGCTATCAGCCGCAAGATGCAGGTTGAGCACTCCTGGCCTATCCGCGAGAACTTGTGTCAGATCAGCAAAATGCGTTGCAAACCATACCGAAGCCTTGCTTTGGACCAATGCTTCAGACATTGCAATTGCGATGGCCAGGCCATCCCTTGTGCTCGTTGCCCTGCCCAATTCATCTATCACGGCAAGACTCTTGTCGTCAATGTTTCGGAGTATAAAGGCCATTTCACGCATTTCGACCGAAAATGTAGAAAGATTGCTTTCAATATTATCCTCGAGAGTAACCCGAGCAAAAATATTGTGGATGGTTGAAAAGGCAGCGTACTCAGCAGGAACAAATGATCCTATTTGAGCCATGATCTGGAGAAGGGCAATTGCGCGTATATAAGTACTCTTGCCGCTCATATTGCACCCAGTCACAATATGAAAACAATATTGCTCCGTCGAATAGTAATCGTTTGGCACGAAGTTGCCTGCCATGGCCTACCATTTCGGTCAGCCTCCTGCAAGCCAATAGAAGAGAAATAGATACCTTGTCAAGGACGGGGTGCCGGGCTGCCTTCAAAGCCAGCGTGGTACCGATATCAGGTCGAACATAGTCTCTTGTAGTTGCTAGCTGTCCAAAGGACGAAAGCATGTCAACCAGAGCGATCGATTCGCAAACCCGAAAGAGATGGGGTGCCTCCTGTCTGAGATCCTTTACTAAGCCTTGAATGACGGCGTCACTCCTGATCACCACCTCGTTCGATGTATCTGACAGTCGTAAATTTAGCTTCACGAGATCAAGTGTTTGGCATTCAATCTTGTCCTTCTTTCGCACAGCATTGATGAAGATGGGAGGGAGGGGGCGGCTTTCGAAATCCAATGCGTTGAGGCGAAGCCAATATTTTCGGCCATTGTCAAACTTGAGAGTCACTCCCAAGCCATGCTCCTCTGTGCGCCATCAGCGAAACGTTCACCATAATTATCCATATCTGCCTACCGTTGAGTTCGGAGACGTGTTTGTGAATTTCTTCCGTCAGCTCCTTGTAAGTCTGGCGCGCAACATCCAACATGCCACTAATCCCAGCTTTAACTGCGAATGTTCTTTGGTTGCGCAGGTCTAATGCAGACTTGACAAACATCACATCGGCCTCTATGATGGTGCGAATTTTTTCCAGAGTTCGGGCTCGGAGGGCTGGGCGGCAGAGTGTACGGATCTTGACGAGCAGTGCGCTTTGGGCTGGCTGCAGCGCTTCATAAAGCTTAGGGATCGCCTCCAGAAAACTCTTGACCATCAGGACATGGTTAATCTGCTCCTCGACCTGTTGGACGTCGGCAGATGAAGGAATAATAATTAGCTGCAGCAGTTAGACATGGCACATACTCAATAATCCATCAAGTGTACCTTGGTTAACAACCGTTCCATGTCATGAAACTCTTTCAGTGCTGAGCATGTCAGAATAAGCACAAAAGTTTCCAATATGCATCGCACCTTTTCGGATCTGGCCAAACATTTCCTCATTTGTCGTCAGTTCCTCCAGGCCATCATATCGAGGGATGATGAACGACTCAGGGCATGTTGGAGGTTGAAGAATGTTGTTGCGAAGCATTCTAGATCCCATCGGGGTACACGTGTGATTCAGAAGCCCGAATAACGACTGTTTAGATTTGGAATTACATAGATTTTGCATAATCTCGAGGGACTGGATGGCTGATATGTCAATCATCATTGTGTCTTCGCTGGGTCTATATCGAATCCGAAGCGAGTGCGGAGAGAAATTAATCGAGAAATGGTTTTGAATGTACTTCATTGCCTGAGTCCTTGTGAGTGATTTGTTAAATCACCCCGACTGGCCATGTCTGTACTTACAGCGGCAAAAGAACTGATGGCGTAATACTTGCCTTGGACCGCCACCTTGAGCGGCTCGATGTCGTCCTTGAAAGCCAATTCCTGTATTAAGTCTAGGCCATCTGCCTCAGACCAGGCTGATCGATCCAAGGCGTCCAGTTGAGCTTCCGGGATGAGTTCATGAACAAGGGAAAACAATGTGCTGGGGGCATTTGGGAGACAAGCAGTTGACATGAAAAGAATACGTGATGGCGTCGCCATCTGGATTTTGTGGATGGTCTTTACGTAGGATTGGTTGTCACATATTTGGCTGAGGACGACTTCGCCGATTGAAACATCAACGAAAACAAGGCCGACGGCTGGAGAAACAGCACGAGCTTCACTGACGGCACACACAATGCTGTGCGCCTCGGTGAGGCCCAGGACGGAGGAAGTTGTAGTGGTGCGTGACTTGCGCCCCGAAGCAGTATTCGGCCGAGTTCCGGGACGAACGGTAGATGGTCGAGACGTGGTTGGCATTGGGGTGTAAGCCGAATGCGCACTGATGGCTGTTTGAGGTCTTGTACTCCCACGGCCGCTTGGCAAGGAGGAGCGGTCGCTTCTCGACTGGCGTCCATTATCGGCGAAATAGCTTGATGATACTCGACTCGGAGCTCTAGAAGAAGATAGGAACGAGGAGGATGGGCGAGACATGGTTTTGGTGCTTGACCGCAATGGAGTTTACACTTCTATCGTGTCAGTGCTGAGCGTGTAAGTGAAATTGTATAGCAGAATAAGATCCAGTGTAGCTCCAGCATCCACAGGCCGGTTCTCGGCGCTCATTACTGTAATTTCGGCGAAAAAGGATCAAGATTCAAAGCTGACGCAATTGCAAACCATGGCAGGACTTTGTTTACCGAAATCACATCACAAGGATGCCTGGGTGCCTGCCCTCTGCAGCGTTGGGAGTGACTGAGGATGAGGCCCCCCAACCGAAGCTTAGCCGGGCGGAACGGAAATTCCTCACCAAAACTTCCCCGCGACGCCGCAACGCCGCCTACGCCTGACACCGGTCGACGGGCAAATCCACACATCGTTGAGCGCCAAACGCGTTGATCGCGTCCCAAGCCCGCCATGTTTGGCATCCTCGAGGCCGTCTCGGTGCCTCATTCAGGCATATTCAACTCTTACGAGGAACTCTTCAAGGAGCTGAATGACCGCATGGAAAAGGATGGCTACAAGATTGTCAAGGCCCGCTCTCATCGCGGCAAGGTGGGTGGTGCCGACATCCCGGGAAACGACATCGTCCGGTGCGATCTGGTCTGCGATCGAGGCGGCAGGCCGTATCGGTGCATGGCCACAAAGCACAAGACGACGACCAAGAAGACGGACTGCCCGTGGAAGGCCAAGGCGGTGCACCGCAAGACCATGGGCGGATGGGTTTTGACCATCACCTGCGACCAGCACAACCACGAACCCGGCACGCCAGAGCCCCCGACCCCCGAGCCTGTCAGCGAAGACGAGAACATTGATGCGGAGGATCTGGAAGGTGAGAAGGATTGGCATTTTATGCTTTCGTGTGTCTAATGAATGTAGACGATGCGCCGCAGCCCGACGCCGAGACCTCAGCCGCCATTCAGGTAGCTGGCGTCTCAAATGCCGTTCTCCGCCTCACAGGCGATACGTTTCATCAGTTCAAGGGTGAATACCGTAAAATGTCGCAACCAGATCGCTTAGGCATCCTTTCGCAACTCCAGCTCAGGATCGCTGCCATTTACGCGGTTCAAAATGAGGACATGCAGCGGCAGAAGAGACAAGAAGCGCAAGATAAGCGACACCGCCAGATCGAGGAGGGCAAGCGACATTCCTCTGCAAATAAGCAGCGGGCCCGTCAACGAAGACAAGCTGAGCAAAACCAGCTCCAGCTCCAGCAGCAGCAGCAACAGCCGCAACAGCAGCATGTGCCACAACAGTCGCTTTCGCAGCCCGATGCCCAAGTCCAAGCCCAAGCTCAAGCTCAAGCTCAAGCCCAGGCCCAGGCCCAGGCCCAAGCTATGATGCAGACCCAGCTCTATCTACCGCAAAACCCCCAGCAAACTCCAATACCCGTTCCTGGAATGGACATGCCCACGTTCCAACATTACCCAGGCCCGCCAAAGCGCATCCGCGGCCGCTCGTCGCAGGGCGCGCAGCAGGCTGGATGAAGGAATCGTAGGCGTTGTAACGGAACTGGCGCTCATTGAGTTTTTTTTTTTTTTTTAAACCATGCGCAAAATGTAGGAAGGGTCCTTTGTCTGTGCTTGCTTTTTTGGGTTCCTTAACGGGAACATGTGGGGTTTCCCGCTGGTTATGTTAGCGTATCCATTGCGCCTCACCGCCAAATTTTGTCTGATTTTGCCATCTGCCCCGCCATTGCATGGCTTCATGCACTGAGAAGTGCTCTTCTCAAAGTTCTCATGAAGAAATGGTTATGATATCCCCGTATTCTTTCTTCTAACGACGTTGCAGCATATATTGGAAGAAGAGAGTTGAAGATCACTAGCCCACGCCATCTTGATCCCAGACGTCGGCATTCTCAACGATAGCCCATTGAAAGGATTAGAGTAAATGTAATTCTACAGGGCGATATATCTGGAGAAACACAGCAGCCCATATCAATAAAAATCTACCCCCTTTTCGATGTACTATCTAGTGTGACGGTTATCTTTTACCCATCAGGTTTGGGCAATACATATCCAGCTTGGCAATGTAGTGCTTTGACCATGATAAGATGGCATCGGTTTAGTTGAGTTGCATCACTTGCACATTTGTTCTCAGTATCTAAAAACGCTTTTCTACTTGACACTGCTTCGTGGTACGATGATGGTTCTAAGCAATACCGAGCAGGAGAACAAGATTGCCGATGACTCGACCACCAAGAAAATGGATAGCACCATACACCATATATATAAATAGTAATTATATAAGGAATAGATTCATCATGCTCTTATTTATAGAAATGAATGACATTCCGCAAGTCCCTCAATCCAGCCATTGCAAAGTTCGTAAAGTACTTCTCGATATCTAGAGGGACCAATGCAAATTTTATTACTTGACTCCCAAATTCCAGCAGCTTACACACACCGTTGCATGATCCCCTGGGCCAAGAGCACCAGGTGTGGCTGGGGTCGCTGTGGCTCGGTCAGGTTATATAAAGTTCAGATAAAGTCAGGTGCTCCATGGCGATCATGGGCTATTACATGGGAAAGAACTCTGTTTTTTTCCAATTTCTCCACCATAAATATTTCATTGCAACGCCAACTTATATTCGAGCATGGCAAAAATCCTCCCTTCATTACCCAAAGGGCAATGCATGAGTTAGTTGGTGGGGAAGGACAACTACGATCTCCAGGCCGCTAGGAGTTTCACAAGGCGAGATTTGTTGGCAGAGCGGGTAAAGAGAAAGGCGAACGGCGAACAACAAACGGCCCGTTAATGTGATCGAAATCCATTCCTTGACAAATTATTTGGACAAGAACATGTGGCGTTTGCAACACACTTGGTGCTGGAGCATGGATTTCCGGTATATCACGTAAGCTGTTGTTCGGCTAACTGACAATGCGCAGGGAAAGGAAGAATTGCTCCCTAACCGATTGCAAATCTACATTCCCGGCACGGATATCATTTATGATAACTACCTAGCCGAGTTTCTCTACGCCTTCTCAGCTGTTGCATTAAAGATCCCGTTGAGAGAACTGTCACCCTCAGTGCGGAATCGCAGGTCGCGTGTACTGTCCATGCCGTCACTTGCATGCCGCATAGAATACCGAGCGATAGCGAAGCAGTTTTATCTACGGATAGCCTCTGTTCCAACGGGCTCTCCAGATTCACATTCGGCGGTCGCACTGGGTGGCGCTCTGCATAGCCCTGCACCGGATGAGGGGAGGATGACGACCGGAAGCATGCCTTGTCGCTCTGCCTTTGAGACCCGGAGACCGGAAAGGCCGTGGGGGTCCACTAACGGAACACACGATTAGATGACCAGTATTTCATGGGAGCCCTATCATCTGTGGAGAGACAGAATACCTCGGGTCGCGATTGCGGGCAAGGATGCTACTTTAGGTGCGCGTTGTCAACACTGAACGAACAGAACATCTTATCCAGCCACAAGAGCAGCGTCACCTGTGTTTGATATGATAGCACAGAGTTTGTCTCAGCGCAAACCACCACAATGTGCGAGTATAAGACAGCTGCACACGCTGTCTTTACACGCCCATTGGGTCAATCATCTGGCGCTCTCTCCCGATTTTTCTCTGCAGACTAGGTTTTACAATCACACTCCAGTGTCTGGTGATGAATGAAAACGAAACGAGGCGAAGTAGCGGCTTGATAAGAGTGGGAGGTCCCAAGACCAGGTTGCGGAACACCTTGTCTCAGCCAGTGTCGACCATACAGTGTACTTCCAAGATCCGAGCCAAGGTGCAAAGTCGGCTGCACGTTTTCTTGGCGATTAGAAGCAAACAGCCATGATTTATTCTCACCCGATAGTAGCCTTATTGTGATTGCCGGTTGGAGCAACCTTGTCAACCTTTAGAGCGCCGATGGAGGCCGAAGGCTCTTGATGCTTGATCAGTCATTTGATTTGGTCTCCTGGTAGTTTCATGTGAGTGATGGAATTTTGATTAATAATCTCCGTGATCATTTTGGATCCGCGTGCCTATGCATGTTCTCGGCGGATTTAAGGATACTGGTTGCAAGAACCAAGGGCACGATGCCAAAGGAATGGCCAACAGCTTCCCACAATTGCCGGAATTTTTTTTCTGGCATCAAAATGAGGCCTCTACCCTAGATGGGTCTCCGATGGGAATGGAGCGGCGAGCGGAACCCAAGGAAATGCCTTCCGATTTTGGTAGAACTGGAGTCCCAGAAGAGGAAACCGACTCCTCAGAGATACCTCTTTAGAACTTGGGTGTATAAGCACGGGTCTAATAGCAAGATTCGCACAGGGACACACGGTTCGAGCTGCGTTTGTTTGATAAACCCCGGAGAGCATATTGAGTCACAACAAGTACATCCCAGATTTGCGGCATATGTGAGTGAGTCTTGCAGCAAGGTAGCTGTTGCATATGCATTCCCAATCCTGATTGACTGACATATACTTCCACATCTGCCAGTTTTTTTCGGTTATTGGCCAAGAAAAAAATTGGTAGTGAGAAGAACATGGGGGGGCAAAAAAGAAAAAAAAAAAAAAGAAATATACCAGAAGATGTTCCCCCGCGGGTACACGATCCCATGTGAGATACGACAGTATCAAATCACATGGCTCAAGTTGGGAACGATTACCTTTTCCGTTAAAGGTTGAAAACCGGTTCCGCTCACGTTTCAACTGGCGTTGCAGCTGCACATTGATATGCACATGAATATACACACGCATGTACATATGTACACATCTTCCTGCACAAGCAACAAGGCGTGCTCTCTTCCTGGCTAGTAGCACCATCTAACCGAAAAGACGGCCTCTGGCTCGTGGCACCACACAGGTGCCTGCAGCTACACGTCGTCAAGGCGGGCAAAAGATCAGCAGTGTCATCGAGGCTCAAATGACCTCTCGAGGACCGAGCTATGGGCGAGGCCAAGGGAGCCACGTACGCGGCCGAGCAACGTCCCCCGCAAGCCGTTGGTGGCGGGTTGATTGGAGGGCGGCGAAAGTTGGAGGTGCCGCAGCCAAGACGACGCTTGCTTGAGTTGCATTGGGGCATGCAAGGCCGGTCCTGGCCATGGCGGCTTGGGGATGCCAGGTGCGGGTGCTGCCTTGATCTCGAACGCAGGTTCCTTGATGCCGATCTATCTAGACCTGGAACTGCAGCACTGCCTGGTGCTGTATACATGCCATTCGTCCCATCGCTAAGCGTCCCTCGCAGGTCGCCAGTTGGGGGAGGGGGTTTGGTTTCGCCGCGGTCATGCGGGCTTGCTCATAGGCTCGCTTGCAACCGTACGGCGTTCGGGGGCTTCGGCTTGTGGCACCTGGTGCTGCTATACCGGTGGGAGACGCGCGAGTCGCTCGCTCACTCACCGGACAGAAATGCACACGGCTCGAGATAGCTTTTGGGTCAGCGGTGGTGTTATGGGGTAGCATTGCAGGGGGCTTCGAACCATTGGGCTCGGCCCGTGTTCTAGCAGCCATTATAGAAGTCCTGCCAGCTTTTGCCCACGGCATTATGTTGGGTCAGAGCCAGCATATGCCTCGTTCTCTGACCCTGCGAGCCTCGGCAGCTTTGCCCAGCTTTCTTCCTTTTTTCGACTGTGCCCCTTTACGAGGTGGAGTGAAGGCAAGCTTTGCAACAACTACCCTGTGCCAAGCTAAACGCGTCGTCGCTTGTTCTCGCATATGCACACATACGTACCGCATACAACAGCCTCATCGGGGTGCACCAATGGGCTCGACCAACAACCCGTACCGTGTAAGACCCTTGGCTACTATGCTCATCCCACAGTAGTATCGGGTCTTCTCGGGCCTAGTACACCGGGAGCCGGCAGTCAGTGTCCTGCGTGAGCGCGAGGGCCGGCAACTGGGATATGCAACATGAACAACATGAGGCAGAGGACAAGGTCTGACAGGGGGGGAGGCCAAAAAAAAACAGGAAAGTAAACAGGAGGAGTCATAGAGAGAAACATCGGCACTGTGCAGAGAAGAGGCTGCATAAGAAGGCGGAGCAAACGCCTTGTAGCCCTTCCTGGAGCCACGAGGCGACTCCACAGATCGTGAGTGGTGGTTTTTTTTTATGGCCCTGGCGGTTGGTTGCGTGCTGGTATCAAGCAGAGCGTTTTTACGGCGCCCAACTATCGCCCGTGGAGGAGGCGGCTTACCCTAGAGTTTGGATGCACATTGTTTGCATTGCGTGCGTGGGGTTGTGGGGGGAAAGACGGAGAAGAAAAAAAAAAAAAAAAAAGAGGGGGTCTTACGGTCCCAGTGGAAAGCACAGATACAGGCGGGGACAAGAGAAAAGCGCTTAGACGAGCGATGTCGTCCTCTACGACTATGGAGACGGGGTTGAGCCCAGCTGGATACAGCAGCTCCTGCGTTTCTTTAGGTGGAAGGCCTCGAATCCTAGCCGTGTCCGACTCGGGTTACGCGCGGTCCAGAACGGGGTCGCCAGGTCAGCGAATGGGTTGGGGGGATGGATAGGTTCCTTTGTTGGTCTGGTCATGAGGTTGTTTCCATTTTTATTTTTATTTTATTTTATTTTTAAACTCGTTTCTAGGCTAGTTGGGTAACGGATACTATGTATGTATGTGCGCACACGCATAGGCGCAGTAGCACAACCGTAACCAACCAGCCCAGTTTCGGCAGAGGGGGGGGTGGTGGCATCCAAGAGAACCCCGCCGGCTATGTCTCCTTTGGGCGGCTACATAGCTATGTAGGCAGGCAGCTATACTATGTCCAAATCGACCTCGCTGTGCGTGCGGCGCGCGTTTGATGCGGGGTTGGGCGAGACAACAATGGATTGGTCGGGAAGAGTCCGGGTTTCCTTTTCGCTCAACTGCGGACGGCGCAGCGCCCGCCCTGGGCTTGCCACATGGTCTCGAGTTGAATCTCGATTTGACGGGCACAAGGCAGGCAACTTGCGGGGTTTTGAAGCAACTCACTGGATTCGGGGAACCGAGGAGAACTGCCGTTCATCGAGAAAGAGAAAGAGAAAGAGAGAGATAAACAAAAATTCGGATGGGGCGGGATGGCCGAGGCATTGTTTGGACGGGCCATGCTACGTTGTAGGAGGAGCAAAACAAGGGACACTGATGGCTTGCAGATGAGATGCATAGCTCATGTTTACCGACTGACACTCAAGGGGAGCATGCACAAATGCTGCTGATCAATGTGCTGATCTGTGAGCCTCCTTCTTACCCGCGTGCACTAAATATGGCGTCTCGGCATGCCTGAAAGCAGATCAGAGTTGAGGCGGCTTACCACGGTTTGCCTCTTTTTGACTGATGCCACGGTGCCACCGGTCATGACCGCGTTCCAGCGCCATTGCTTAGCAAGAGGGCCGTTTTTTTCTTCCCTTCCCTGCTTGTGTTCATCACATCACATCGCATCGCATCCGCTGGCACATACCAAGACCGCCACCACCACCATTCCCCATCCCATCCCACGGCGGCCGGCGCGCCGTGACAAACTGGGGGTTGTTTGGCCGGGGTGGCGGGCCTGAACTCTGGACCGAACCGGCCGCCGGGATAATTTTACCCACAGCGAAACAGCAAGGGTTTGCTTCTTTGACGGGTGACCAAGTAGTTGGGATAGGAGAGCTGCGGGGTGCAGCCGAATATGTCCATGAGGAGAAGAACATCCCTCCCCTACATCCCCCCCCTCCCTCCCTGGGGTCTGGGAAGCGCAGTAGCAGCAGCTTCCTTAGTAGGGATAGGGACCTGAAGATCTACCCCCCTCTCTCTGCTGCGAAGCTCTGTCGCTGGGGGGAAAGGGCGGGGAGAGCTTCTAGACTTGAGCTTCTTGGAAGGGGCAGGCGGTAGCGTGGTTTGGCCGCCACGGCTGAATGTACCTATCAATCAATGTCTCAGATCGGAACAGCGCGTAGACAGTAAGCCACCGGGTGGGAAGAGCTACATAGCCGGTCGGCCTGAAGCCGGGAATTCCTGACTTTGCATGACGTCCAAAAAAAGAAGAAGAAAAAAAAGGGAGTCAGAATCAGAGAGTCATTGACGGAATTCCTTAGGTACCTGCCTGCCAGAGATTGAACCAAGCAATGAGAAACGAGAGCGGGCGCGGAATCCATATGCCTTTTGCGTCAACGAGGCTTGCATTGTCAGAAACAGGGGACATGGGGGGCTGCTGCCGCCGCCCGTCGACACTGTGCCTGGGTCCCCCCACACGTCAATCCCATGGTCCATGCGGATCGAATCGAAAGCATTGGAAGGGAGATAGATGCAGAGGCATAGCGGGCTAAATTAGCAAGGAAAATGCCAAGCGGCTGTGGTGGTGCATGTCAATACAAGTTGGTTGCTGTTTTGATTTGATATGATAGAGACAAGATGAGGCGAATCCAAAAAAAGAAGTAAAAAAGAAAAAGAAATAAACCAAGTAGGGTGGCGAGATGGACAACAAGGCAACGCAACACAACACACACCACACATGCAAACGTTTGATCTGAAGTTGGTCTGGCGAATGAGACGTGCGACATGACCTCGTTGATGGGTGTCACATAAGACTCGTGGTATCGAGATAAAGGTCCAACTGCTTTTTCCTTTTCGGCTCGGTTCTTCGGATAAGCAGGTAAGCAAGCATCATCAGGCCAAAGTGTGGTTGAGGCCCCCTTGGCAATCATGATGCTCAGCAACCGGTAAGAGAAACGCGACGCAAGCCGTCATCACACACATACAACCTGCTGCCCACTCCGAGTGACGGGTCACTTTTTTTTTTTTTTTTTTTGCCAGTGGCAAGTTGAGGCTTGGGAGGAGGGTGGCTCTGTACTTGTGTGTACAACAAAATGCCACCACCAACCACGCCGGGCACACACACACGCCTGTGGGCGGCGGACTTGGCACGCCCCGGGACGGAGGGGGCGCGGGCGCGTTTGTGTGCGTCGTGTGTTTGGGATCGTCGCAGAGCCGAAATCTCTCTCGGTGAAAATGCAAGATGGGAGGGGGATGGAGGGGGAGGGGAAACGCAGGGGGGGGCCACGGGCGGTCGTGGTCCTATCTGCCGTCAATTGAGGACCGCGTGACGGCATCTCTTGGATCTGATGAATCGGTGGCATACAGCAGCCAAAAAAAAAAGTGCGGTGCCGGGCCAGATGTGTATCTGACCAGGGTGTGTGTGAGGGTTGAGTGGAATTGGAACTTTGTGTGTGGACTTGGGAGGGAGCCAAAGCCAAGCATTTTTTTTTATTCTACGTGCTGTCTGGTGGTGGTGGAGGAGGAGGAGGAGGAGGAGTAGTAGTGTGTATGTCGTGTTTGGTGTCGATGAGATGGTCATGACTTCCTGAGGTTGAGTAATGTGAATTGGCGTACTTTTCCCCCAACCTTGTCCTTTGCTGATATCATGGACAATGGACTGGAGGGTGAATCTCGCCCGATATCTCTAGGGTTGCATTTCTCGTGCTAAAAGTCCACCATAAGCGCATCATACATTCATCATCCATCCCCAACTCCACCCGTGGTCACCAACTGCACCCTCGCCTCCAAACACCCGGATATCCTCCCTTCCCACCCCGAGATGTGTCTCTGTATCTCTTCAGTGAGGGTGGTGGGTGTCATGTAGGTGTGTCCTATCCCCTGGTCTCGCCATCCACCATCTCCGTCTTCTCGCTCGGTTTTTTTTTTTTTTTTTGTCCAGGGTGCACCCGGCGGGCAACTCGTTTGCTGCACACTGCACACTGCATATTTTGCTTGCTTGCTTGCTTTGCGCCCTACCCTCGTTGCAGGGATTCTCGCATCACAGCCCCCGCTGGCCCGTCTTTAGTCTCAGCGCTAAATCCAACCCAACCTGGAGCTCCGGGCCTGAAGCTGCGAGTCCCAACGCCCAAAGGGCCCCCGCGACCCAAGTGGCAGGGACAGGAAAAAAAAAAAAACACAGAGGCCCAAGCCTTGTGCTGTGCGCGCATCGGCCCTGTCTCCGACCTGACCTGGGCCATCGTAGCTTGGCCCCATCGTGAGAGAAAAAAAAAAAAGTTACATCGACCTATGGAGTCAATGCAAAGTACAGTACATTGCAACACTGTACTCCTCTTTCTCGTCCCCTCTCCCTCAATCGATGCCCGTGCCGTCCCGCGTCGGTCTGGAGAATCTGACATCGTGACCCATGTCTCGTTTTTTCCCTCGCTCTCGTCATGACTCTTTTATACGCGGCCACTTCCCCCTCCATGAAGCTTTTGCCCCTCCCCCTCTTCTTGCTCCTGGTTCTGTAGCCACGGACTAAACGCTCCAGCTCCTGGTTTGAAAAAAAAAGCCGTCTTGGTTTCAAAGACGTCACGACTCTTGTCGCCGTTGTGTTACTACTTATTGCTCCCTGCCCACGCCGTCTTCAAACCCTATCCGCGTCGCCATCTGTCTTGGCTTACACGCAAGGCCAAGATAAAGCATTGCTCTTCCCTCTCGCCCCCCCGGGCCCTTGATTGATCGGTTCCTCGCCGTCAACAGACACACATTACGTCAGTGCTCTCCCTCCTCGCTGCCCCCCGGGGCGCTTTTCCTTTGTTCCCCGGAATCCCTACTCCCTACCGTTTCTGCCCTTCATCCCTGTCCTGTCGTCGCCTCGCAATTGCGCCGTCCGCGTGTTGAAAAAACGGGCGCCAATCAACCCTCAGCCGCGGGCCTTGGAGCTGTCCAAGCTCATAGCTGTCGGGCAGCTTGTCGAACCACCTGACCCTAAAACTCCCAGTGGATCGGACGTCAGCCCGGCCACCCTCGGAGATTGAGAGGAAGGGTAATCACCATATCGAGCAAGCAGAAGCTTCTCTCGTGTTGCGACCCTTTTTTCTCTCACGACCTCGTTTCTAATTCCCTCGCGTTATGATTTTTTCTTTTTTTGCGCATCAATCATCCCGTCCCTTTTTCGCACTCTGCGCCCGCTTTGGCTCGCATTCCTTTGTGTGCTAACAAGCCTGTCTCAGTGTCAGTCAGTGGCAAAGCGTCAGTGTGCGCGTTGCATCGCTATTGCTGCGCCTACAAGCTCCGGACTAGCAAAGCTTCCCCGGCTCGCTGATCAAATCTGCGACAACGAGGCGTTCTGGTTTGCGACAAGCAACCAAAAAAAATTTCTAAACGCCTTCAAACGCCAATTTTTGGCTTTGCACCTTTCATCACCAGCCAGCTCTGAATAAACCATTCCCTTCACACATGAGCTTGTCATACGGGAGCCTTCAGTTATACCCGACTTCCAAGACCGACCTCTGCGCGCAGAGCCACTTACACACCTCGCCTTTAATTCCTATACACCTCCGTCAATCCAATCTCTAGCCCAACATGACCGTATTTGTGTGCTCACTGTAAGTCATTGAATTCTTTCCCCCCTTCCGGCGGTCCGTTTGTTGTGTTGCGCATCCTGCTCATGGCAAACGTCTCTCTCGCCTCGCCCTCCCCCCCACCTTATGCTAATGCGACGACAGCTTCCTCCCCAAGACTGTTCACTTTAACCTCCCTGGAACTCCTCCTCGAGGTGCTGAACCTAGCCGACGTCGACCAAAGACAACTAGCTCAGTGCCCAAGCCTCCCAAGGTCGTCAAGGAACCTGAGCGCCAGCCCAGTCTCTTCTCAAATCGAGATGACCTCACCCCACCACACACCCCGGTAGACGAGCCCGATTCACCAAATCTCTACTCCAACGAAGATGGCTTCCGCATACAGTTCCCCGGCGCCTTCAATTCAGCCAACGAGGAAGAGGTCCGCGATTGGGGAAGCCGCGCAAACCAGCCCAAATCCCGCGCCAACTCGCCGCCGCCCGCGGCCATCGCAGAGCACAGCCGGATACTGCAAAAGGCCCGCGAGCTGGGCCGCCAGGGAGTCATTCAGCCCAAGCCTCTTGTTAGGAGCGAGAGCCACGATCGCGTATTTGCCTCGGCAAACTGGAGGGTGGCGAGCGCTGACCAGGGCAACGGTGGCCTGCGCAATGCTGCCGAGGCCGCCGCCCGCGACGGAAAGCTGGAGGACTACACTTGGGTTGGAACCTTGGGAATGCCGACGGATGCCCTCGAGGGCACCCAGCAGAAGCAGGACATTGAGGACACACTGGCAACAGAACACAACATGCTGACAGTCTTCTGCTCCGACAAGGACTTTGACGGTCACTACGCCCACTTCTGCAAGCACATCCTCTGGCCCGTCTTCCACTACCAGATCCCCGACAACCCGAAAAGCAAGGCGTACGAGGACCACTCGTGGAAGT
This sequence comes from Calonectria montana, assembly GCA_022606435.1. Classification (NCBI taxonomy): domain Eukaryota; kingdom Fungi; phylum Ascomycota; class Sordariomycetes; order Hypocreales; family Nectriaceae; genus Calonectria; species Calonectria montana. Next base: position 6,478,847 of record JAIZZI010000003.1, read on the forward strand.
ACTACGTAAACGTCAACCAGGCCTTTGCCGACCGCATTGTTCAGAACTGGAAGCGCGGCGACGTCATCTGGATCCATGACTACCACCTGCTGTTGGTGCCCGGCATGATCCGCAAGAAGCTTCCCGACGCCAAGATCGGTTTCTTCCTCCACGTCGCCTTCCCCTCGTCCGAGGTCTTCCGCTGCCTCGCTGTCCGAAAGGAGCTCCTCGAGGGCATACTGGGTGCCAACCTGGTCGGTTTCCAGATCCACGAGTACACACGCCACTTTTTGCAGACCTGCAGCCGCATCCTCAGCGCCGAAGCGACTCCCGATGGTCTACAGCTGGAGGACCGCTTTGTTGATGTCATTCACCTGCCAATTGGCATCGATCCCATCAGCCTGCGCGAACACCTGGCCGACGAGGATGTTTCAAAGTGGCTGTCGATCATGCAGGAACGCTACAAGGGGAAGAAGCTTATTGTCGCTCGAGATAAGCTGGATCATGTTCGTGGTGTGCGTCAAAAGCTGTTGTCGTACGAATTGTTCCTCAACAAGAATCCACAGTGGCGCGAAAACACTGTGTTGATCCAGGTCGCTCTGTCGTCCAGCGAGAAGAGTGATCTCGAGGCCACCGTCTCCGACATTGTCACCCGTGTCAACTCGTCCTGGGCCAACCTTGCGTATCAGCCGGTCGTGTACCTCAAGCAGGATATTGACTATGCTCAGTACCTTGCCCTGCTCACGATCGCTGATGCCCTCATGATTACCAGCCAGCGTGAGGGCATGAACCTGACGTCCCACGAGTACCTCTTTTGCCAGGACGGCAATCTCTTCCCCGAGAAGAAGCACGGATCCCTCATCCTGTCCGAGTTTACTGGTACTTCATCTCTGTTCAACAAGAACGAGCTCTCCGTGAACCCCTGGGATTACCGCCAGTGCGCCAATGCCATCAAGCAGGCGCTGGAGATGGGCGAGGAGGAGAAGGAGGAACGCTGGACAAAGCTGCATGAGCGTGTGACGAGCCACACTGGTTCTCACTGGTTCTCTGAGTTCCTCACCCGCCTTGACGTTGTCTACGACGAGCAGCACAAGCGAGATCAGACGTCTGTGCCCCGACTGTCGATCCAAGCACTGTCCGACAAGTACCAAAAGGCCAATCGCCGACTGTTCATCGTCGACTACGAAGGCACCCTCGTCAGCTGGGGCCCCGTCAACCAGATCATTCCCATCAGCCCCCAGCGCACCCTGGATGTGCTCAACGACCTGCTCCTCGACGAGCGCAACACCGTCTATGTCATGTCCGGCCGCCGCCCCGAGGAACTCGACCGGGTCTTCCGCCGGGTCCCCAACCTCGGCTTGATTGCGGAGAACGGTTGCTTTGTCCGGGAGACGGGCGCCGACAAGTGGGTCGAGAGAGCGAACCTGGACCAGGTCAAGGATTGGAAGGACTCAGTCAGGCCCATTATGACGTACTATCTCGAGCGAACCCCCGGAGCCGAGATCGAGGAGCGCCGGTGCAGCCTGATTTTCCACTACAAGAGCGCCGAAGACTACGAAACCGCTGCGCGACAGGCCTCGGACTGCGCGAGCCACGTCAACGACGCCTGCGAGGCCCAGCGAGTGCACGCCATCCCCCTGGATGGCTGCATTGTCGTCGAGGCCATCGACTGGACTAAGAAGGGCGCCGCCCGCAAGGTGTTTGAGAACCTGAAGGAGCACATGGGCCCCGACGGATCTCATGCCAATCCCGTGGACTTCCTTATGGTTATCGGCGATGGACGTGAGGATGAAAAGGTCTTTAAGTGGGCCAACAAGCTTCAAGACGACGGCGCCGTGAAGAACGTTGTCACAGTCAGCCTCGGTAACCGAAACACAGAGGCAACGGCCACATTGACGCAGGGCGTTAGTGGTGAGTGGTGCACTTTTGACCCTGTTGATGGACAACGATTGCTAACATTGACCCAGGTGTTTTGTCCTGTCTCCAGCGACTGGCCTCTATTGCCTGACTAGAGACATACGCTGGCCTCATGGCATTTTATGTCATGGCCTGTTTATATGCTGCGGGTGCCTGGCCCGCAGCCGCAGGATCCGGCACAGGGGTTGAAATCCTCAAGGGAGCTAAACCCTCGTTTATGAAACCTCCCCCAAGAGAAAGGCGCCCGAACATGTAGCGCTTGGATTTCCCGACTACTACACCACTCTCATCATTACCACACATATACACGCCGAAACCGCTCGGCCTTCCTCCCCCCAACCCCTGCTTGCATGCGGCTGCCATCAGCCGCTTTTCACGAATACCCTCGCTCGTATTCTCTCTCACGACTCTCCACTTTTTATTTTATTTTCATGTCTTTTTTGGAACATTTGGGCGCGTTTTAACATTCATTTTCTTGTGTTATTGGACGATCTTGGGGATCTCTTTTATTTTTATTTTTCTTCTTCTTTTTTACATCATTATCATGTGTCTTTTTTTTTTCTTTTTTCGTTGTTTTGATGAACGAAAAATCGGAAGAAAAAAGAAAGAGTGCTTTCCATGACGGAGGGCCAAAGCCCACGCGAAACAACGGGATGGACATATTGCTTGGTTGCTCTTTTTCTTGGTGGAATTTGCTTTTTTTCCCTTTTCTTTTTGGGTTGTTGTTTTCGGTTTTTAGCAGTGTGCATTTTTTTTCTCACTTATGGTAGCGATACAAGACACATACACAATGACATGAGACTAAAAAAGATGAGGCATGAAGCACAGTAATGCTCGGAAAAGACATCTTATGTTTATAGACGATTAATTGATTTCTCACTTTCAAGGGTTAAAACAAAAGCCTTATGTTTCGCCGTGTTGCGTTTCTTGTCCGTGTTGCGTTTCTTGTCCGTGTTGCGTTTCTTGTCCGTGTTGCGTTTCTTGTCCGTGTTGCGTGTGAGGTTGTGTGTCTTGTTGAGGTTTTGTCTATTTCGGTTTCCCTTGTCCGAGCGAACCGCCGAGACATGAGAGAGAGAGACGTGGCTTTTTTCTTCTTCTCCTTTCTCTCTCTTCTTCTGTTTCACGATGTGAATCCGAAGACTTGTTGCTTTCTCGTAACGACAGGCTGCACCATGTCCAACCTTCCGCCTCGTCGTTAACAACAAGGGTTGATTGGCGTGGAGGTTTTTTTTTTTTTAGCCTTTTCATGCCTCTGCTGTTTGGAACCCAGCTACTTTCCTCTTCCAGTTAGGTCGGCCTTGTAGCTAAGCCAAGAGGTTGCCCAGCCACACGCAGGTTGCCAAAGAAGCTTAGCGACCCAGATTATTATTCCGTCTTCTTTCTAAAATGCCCGCAAGTTCCGAAAATTGAGCAGAAAGTCCGGTTCCTTCTGTTGTTGTGTTATTTCACGTAACGCTAGGCTTTGAAGTGCGAGCATCCACCCCCGCTTTTCTTTTCTTTTTGGTTCATTGAGGAGCCTCGGTTCACGTAAGACGGCACACGTAACATGCTCGCTTGCACACAGCGCAGCGGGCTGATTCCGGATTGTTGGATCCTTATTTCGTCGTGCTATTGGCAAGTTCGCTAAATATATCGCGTGCAATCTAGCTTGGATGTCGTCTATCTCGTATCGTATTTTTAGCTCTTGGTTGGTCGGTAGCGGCGGCGGGAGAGGCTGCACCAGGACGGCTTTTGCATTGGGCCAAGAGATGTCGTTGATAGCATCCACGTATTCAGTTAGTCAGTCTCAGCCTTTTACGTATTTGCTGCCTCTTCTCTCTCTCTTTGTCTTTTCTTTTCTTTTCTTTTCTTTTTGCCACTTCCTTGAATTGTGAGATTGACTTATTGACTTGGATTACTCTGACTGTTTGAGGCGAGACGAAGACAATCCTTCAATTGGTCTTGTCCAAGACCAACCAACAGACTTCCGTGCAGCATGGTTTCAGAATGATGGAGGCGGGATTCTCGGGCTTGCAACGCACCAAGGAATGATGGCATGCAAAAGAGTTCGCCGGAGATTCGGGAGGGACAAGGCTGCCCCGCGAGGGGGAACCAGTTAGAGGGCTTACCGAGGCCCGATAGGCGCTGAGCCAATGGGAAGTAGCGGATATGCAGGGCATCAGGTCTGAGTTTCCAGGGCTCTTCCCACGTGCCGGACCGCTGTCGAAACCTTGCGGGCGGTGGCGCGACAGGCAGCCCGACCCCGCGGCAGGGGACAGCCCAGCGACATCGGCGAGGCGGGGTTTTTAATCTTGTGGCGAGCTTATGCTTATGAAGGAGGGAGGATGCGAAGCGGCTGCTTGCTGAGTCAAGGCCGTGATGGGAGAGAAACCTTAAAATTGCGGTCAGGATTGTGTGCTACTTATACTGGACGACGTCGCCAAGCGCAGCGCAGTCTTGCAATTGATACCCGTGCCTCTTTGTGTGTGTGTGTGTATGTGTGTGTTGTTTCTGTTGCAGTTCCAGTAGCGTTATCATTATCGTTATCATCATTATCATCACCACCATCATCACCATTCTCTAAACGACCACCTCCACCTCTACCTCTACCACCTTCGCGATGGCTGCTGCTGCTTTCCCCCCTCCCCCGACCGACGCCATTGACTGGTCTAACCTGGCCTTTGCGCTCCAGGAAGGTATGTACAATGAATGAATGAACGAATGCAGGACATACATACATACATGCATGCATGCATGCGCATGTCTAGACCCCCCTTTGATGTTGCGCCAGTGCTGATCATCCTCGTCGTCCCCAGTCAACGGCCACGTCGAGACCACCTACAAAAAGTCCACCGGGCAATGGGGCCCCCTCCGCTTCGTCAAGGACCCCTTCGTCAAGGTCCACGGCCTGTCGCCCGCCCTCAACTACGGCCAGCAGGCCTTTGAGGGCCTCAAGGCCTTCCGCAACCCCGACGACAAGTCCATCACCATCTTCCGCCCTGAGCGCAATGGCCAGCGCCTGCAGCACTCGGCCAACGTCGCATCCATGCCCCCGATGCCCGTGGACCTGTTCCTCGAGACCTGCCGCGCCGCCGTCGCTCTCAACGCTGAGTTCGTGCCCCCCCACGCCAGCGGCGGTGCCATGTACATGCGCCCCATTATGTTCGGCTCCAGCGGCCACCTGCCGCTGACCCCGTGCGAGGAGTACACCTACTGCCTCTTCGTCGTCCCCTCGGGAGCCTACCACGGCGTTGCCCCCGTAAAGGCCCTGATCCTCGAAGAATTCGACCGCGCCGCTCCCAACGGCACCGGAAACGCCAAGCTCGGCGGCAACTACGCCCCCGTGCTGCGCTGGAGCGACAAGGCCAAGCTTGATGGCTACGGCACCACCCTGCATCTGGACAGCGAGCGCCATGAGGACATTGACGAGTTCAGCACCAGCGGCTTCATTGGTATCACCGTCAAGGGCGACGAGGTCACCATGGCCGTGCCCGACTCCAAGTCCGTCATCGACAGCGTCACCAGCCGCAGTGTCACGGAGCTAGCCGTTCACTTCGGCTGGAAGCTTGAGAAGCGCCCCATCAAGTATACCGAACTCGACAACTTCACCGAGGTCATGGCCGCCGGCACTGCTGTCGCTCTGTGCCCCATCCGCTCAATCACCCGCCGCATCAACGGCGAGGAGAAGGTCAACACCTACATGCCCGACGACCAGGCCGAGGGTGGTCCTTACTTCCAGAAGCTCATCACCACGCTTCAGGGCATTCAGCGCGGCAAGCTCGATGACCCCTTTGGCTGGCGCACCGTCGTCACCGAGGCCGACCTGAAGCTCGCTGCTCTCGAGTAAGCGAGGCTATAAATCGGATCGGAGAGGGGTAGTGGCATTGAATGATAATGAAAAAAAACCTATGTCTAATGAAACAAGAGACGGAAGCGGCTCAAAAATGTTGAACAACAAAGAGCGGACGGAGGGGGCACAGATTTGCAGATACACAACAGCGGGATAAGTGCGTTGGATAATTGTTTTTGCGTTGCTAGAATAGATGGTCAAAGGAAGCGTGTAGATCTTTCGTTCAATTAAACAAACATAGCATCTCTAAGACCATGTAAGAAATAAGAGCGCCGTGGCTAGACAAGTCACGCGTTGGTCCGTGTGAGTAAGCATCAAATACCCTGGGAGTAGACCCGGGGGGAGGGATGATACGACATGAATGGGCTGAGATAATAATGATCTCATTAATATCTTTGATCTTATCGTGGTTTATGCCCTCTTGGGGGCCGGAGAGATAAAACACCCATCAACTTGCATCTATTCTCACACTCTTCCGTTCCTTTTCCAACTCGACTCCTCCCCTTTCTATTCATTCTCTCAAGATCAGAGAAATTACTACTCATGGTTTCGGAAAGATAAATCACCCATTATTGATTGAACTGATTGGAAGACTTGAATTTTGATTTCAATTGAGCCATGGATTAAACCATCTCGTCTCCCTCCCTCCCTCCCTCCCTGTGCTAGGCCGCCTAGCCTGCCTAGACTGCTTGAACGTTTCGAACAGTGCATTTGCCCAGCCTGAGTGTGTAGAATATTAGGAAATAGCTTGTAGAGTCTACCATTGGCGCATCTCTCAGCGGATGGGTGGTTTGTGTCGTGGAGAATACGGCGTTCGAAGGATATCATTGTGTTGGAGGATGCGTGTGCTGGCGTATGTACGCCGAACTGTACTGGTATTGGCTCAGAAGCATCTCCAGTAAAATTATAGAAGTTTTTTATGCTGTCTGATGAATTGGATATTATCACCATTGGAGTCTTTTCTTTTGACAAGCTCACACTCTCAATGGATGAGCCTGATCTCAGTTTCAGGATGGAGGCCGATGAGGAATATTGCCGGTCAGATTTCCTCAGCAAGATATTTTTCATCAGCGTGTTGAGTTGAATGCCAGTGGCTTGAATCCCTCTATGGATATATCGATGTGCAGATTCGGTTTCTGGAGGGGTATTGCCTTTGTAAATGATGCAACGTTTGATCTCCATTTTGATTGATGGAAAATTCTTTTTTTTTTTTTTTTTGGTTGGACAAATCATGAACAAGTAAAGTTGAATTCCAAGGCCTATTGATCGGCAATTGTATCAATCATACTTCTTCCTCATCGAGCTGCGATTGGATATACTCCTTGCTATCCTTAAGACCAATAGAATATCTGATTCGAATAGCCTCATTATTTAGGATTTGCTCATTAATTCGAGCTGCATTGTTCGTTGTGGACCTTGGGCATAATGCCATCCTGTTGCGGAAGCTACCTGAGCTTTGCAACGCTGGCATATATGATTTTGCCTTTAGCCATATTTATTGTTGGTTGACTGTTGACCCCAATTCTATTGGGAGATGGATGTACTGTGTGCGTTGCGAGAGAGATAGAGGGTAGGTGTGTGCGTGTTGCGGATGAGGACAATGATGAGGCGCTGCCGCAGCCTTGTGTGCAATCTAGTCGGTTGACTGTTGACTGCGGTCTCTATTGAGAGATAGACTCACTGTTTTTTTTTTACCTCTTGTTCTTCTTCTCTTTTTTTTTTTTTTTAGACCTCGAGGTAGAATCTCAACAGTGCTTAATCGTGATGGTTTGTGTCAAGCAAGCTTGGTGGTGCAGGCTTGATGGTGCAGGCTTGAGAGCAGTACCTTGCAAGTTATTCCAAGCTTGATGGTTGCGACCACTGATGAAGAAGGAAAAGAAGGAGTTTTTCCTTTTCGCAGTCAGTCTCAGACTTTTATCATTTTGTTGAGGACAGCAAGGTGTTGGAGTGAAGCTTTTGCCTACTTTGGCTCTGTTGCCCTTTCGAGCAACTTGCAATGCATCTTGCAAAGCTTGACTGCTGAGTGCATGAAATCCCTGTCTTCCAGGCTCCAATAACTTTAAAATTCAGGAACCCTTTTGGAAAGCTAGCCTTAGTTATTGTAAAAGGCTGGGTATGGGCCTCATTGTGTGCATGCCACTGTTCTTGACCCTGTGTCAATGATCCTTCTTGTTATAGAACGTGCCTTTCGGAGCAAATGATAGATTGAATGCTAATCGATGCAGTTGTATCTACCATAATTGTGGCTCTGGTGCTCCTGGTAGAACCCGCTCTCACTTTTAGCTAGACACAAATGTTTGACTGAGTTAGGTGCTTATGGATGAATGAGAGTGTTTAGTGTTGAAAAGCTGGCCGGCTGCTTTTGGGTTCCGAGAGATAACACCTATTGATGATATGATTCACACACCAGCTTGAAGAAATTCAGGTTTCTAGACCCCTAGTTTATCCGCTCGTCTTTCTGCCCAGACCGGTTGAAGTTCGTCGTTGATGCTCGTCGTGGATACGTTTGTGAGGGGACAATTTGTCGGGATAGACAAGAGCATAGTCTTCGATCGCTATCTTCGATGTTGACCGGGAATTAGAACCGCTCTAAGTGCATGTTGATGTTAATCAAGTTCTTTTATTCAAAAATTTGACAACATCTCATAGTTGTGGCGTACACGGTTGAAAGTGACGTTAGTTGTAGTGTATAGGGCACCGATACAACCAACTTGTCTCGAATTGTCAAATGTGATGTGATTATTGCAGAAAAGCTGCTCCTTGATTAACCAACCAGGACTAAAAATTGATGCATTTTGAATAGGAATAAATCCGGTTAAAGTCGTTTGAACGTGGTGTCGAAGTTCGGGAACAATGCTTTGTTTCCAAGAGAAAGACGATTTGTCACCTCTCGCCTAGGAACAGAGTAAAATGCCCGGGCTTGTGTGAGATGATCCGTCAATCGCCGAACCTGCGCCATAAAAAGAACCATCTAGCTGTATAGGCTTTGTTGTAATGGCTTTCTGGCGCGTGCTGCGAAGCGTGTGATTGAAAGTAAAGTATACGAAGGTCAGTTGATGGTGAATTAGGATGAGAAAATGTGTTTCCTTTCGGCGGGCCTGTCGAGCTTTTATCTCCTTATTTAGACTAATAGGGTACTGAGTTATTCTCGGTTCTTAGAATCAAGCTTTGGCAAATTTTCGCTCACTACACAACCTAGGTTTCCTATCCTAATAATAAAATAAACCTAAAAATTATAAGACTAAAATTATTTATGTGGATATTAGAATTATATCTATTTATTTATAAGTAATTATTTTTATTTTTTATTTCCATATTCCATACCATCCTTAAAATATGGGTTAAGTTGCATGTTTTATTTAGTCAGCCGATATCTCGCATCATTTATTTTGCAACTCGCTTGGCTTGTTGTTGTATAATGGAATCGCTTCGGCTGCCGTTACAAAAGGCCTTTCAAACTCGAAAATAACCTTTCTATTGCATTAAGCAAGCTTGAACAAATTGGGGTGGGCTTTTTTGTCAACAAACTTTTATATACACACAAAGCGTATCTTATATTGCATTGCGAGAAGGTGTATACAAGAAAGGCGTCCCTGCTGAATTAGCCACGGAAATTTTGATGGAAGAAAACGGCTCCACTTAAATGGTCAATTGATACAGCCGGTTCCAAATAGGGGTTTGCTCTAGTTTCACAGAACTGCATTCCGGTGCTAAAACTAGAGGCATTTAAGCTACATCAAAAGGACAGAGGCCAATCCCAGAAGCCCGACAATAAGTTTGCTAGAAATGTGGTTTATTTTGAATCTACCACGTCACTGGCAACTAAACTCGTTCCTAGCACTATATCGATGAATTTAAAAATGAGCACTTGGAAGGCTGGGCATCAAGCCTTTAATAAATCAAGAATAAGCCGCAATGGCAGCATCGAAGTCATTATCGATCTCTTGAACGAGGGCTTGGGCGGTGCTCTGGAGCGATGCGGGCACCTTTGCAATTATAGCAGCACCGAATTCATCCGTGGCAGTCTTTTGATCCTTGAGGCTGGTAAGGATAATGGAACCAACACCCAGGGCAGTGACCTTGGACTTGGCATTGACAATCGTGTTGAGCGTGCTCTCAACGATGACAGCAAGCTCCGTGGTCGCAGTCGCGACCTGAACAGCCTCAGCATTAGACAGGGCAGCAGATGCCTCGGCCACATCAGTGCCGGCATTGGTATTGTCAAGCAGTGTGTTTGCCTTGGTAACAATCGTCAAGGCGCTGAAGAGGCCTCCATCCCAGGCGGCAACGGTTGAGTTGAGATCGAGAGCGCTGTCGCCAATCTTATCCATTGCAGCGACAATAGTGTCACCTGAAGCAATGGCAGTCGCAAAGATGCTAGCAACCGTAAGGATCTTGGAGAAGTACATGATGAATTGAATTGTAAAGTGTAAAAGAGCAAATTGTCAATGGTTTTGGGAGCGCAGCTGTTCAGTTGTGTCTCAGTTGCTTGAGCTGGGGAAGGAAATATCGTTTCTCGAACGAAAACTGCCATTTAAATAGTCGAAAACCAATATTCAGCTGCATATATATTTTCTTCATTCGGCATTTGAGTCTTCGGGGACCTATATTCCGCATCATAAGGCGATTCGCCTAAGTGGTTTAAGCCAATCGCCTCCGCAATTATACTCAATCTGGCAGCCTCTCCGGATCCTGGCCTGGATCACGATGACACCTCGAGATGTGTGATACTATACACATTCCAAAAAGAGGTATGCGGGCATGCATCATATGCCATTGCAGAGAGTTGAGGATATCACGTCGCCTCCCAAAAGGGCTGACTAGGTGGGAGGGGAACCTAGCCGATGGTGACAGGGGCCTTGACAGGGGGTTCAAGAGAGGAATCTGGGGAACCTAAGCCGCGGCTACACTCATGTGCAAGGGGACTCGAGATTGCATGTGGGATTCGACAATGTTGGAGCAGACACAGGAACAGGAATGGAACGTACAAGTTCCAAGTATAGCCTTGTGTGCCTCTTCCTCCTTTGGTTTCTATCACACATTGCCGAAGATTCCATGCTCGTGGCAGCGGCCGGTCTGTGAAGAAGCTCTAGTAAATATACCATCCATGTTTGTTCAAACATCCCCCCCCTTCAGTCCTCGGACCGAGCCCGGTGTCCCCGCCCGTCGCTGTACTTCACAGTGCTATCCGCTCGAACGGATCACTGCATGTTCTTGTACTCTCTAGCAGATGCAACGCAAGCACTTGTGCCTCTATACCGAAGACGCGCACTCGCTGGCGTCGCCATCCACCGGGTGAGCTTCGGGGGTGAGGTCGAGGAAGCACAAACATGAAGGAGTAGAGGGCGTGTGTAACGTCGGCATTTCCTGGTGGCGGGTCGAAGCAGAAAAAAAAAATGAGCAGAAGAGGGTCCTTTATAGACCGCCTTTAGATGGCAATGCGTCCAACCTGAGAGTTTTGTGGTGTGAGGATTCGAGTACGAAGAAATAATCTCGCCGCTACCTTGGGAGAGAGGAAGCCTTCTCGATGCGACACCCTGTTTCAAACCAAAGACGAGAGAGACAAACCCCACGACGACGATAAGAAAACCAGTACATGTCTGTGTCAGGCCGCAGAGTCTCTCCTAGACATAGGAGGCAGTCCTGCCTGACTCACACGATCCAGCACCCGCCTCATCCTCCACGACAAGATACCGTCCTCACGACCTTCCGACGCCATGTGCACATACTCGTTTCAGCAAATGATCTGCTCGTGCGCCAAGGGTGCCGAGTGCCCGCAAATGACGCGCGGGCAAGCCATCATCTTTGGCGAGGCCTTCCACACCATGGACATGTTCTTCGCCGTTGACGACCTGGGCGCGGCCTGCGACTACCAGCGACGCCTGCATGGGCGCAACGCCCCGCCAACGATGCGCTGCCCGCGGTACGCCTTTGACGAGAAGCGCGTCATCAAAGGCAGCTACAGGAAGAGCGATCTGGCCTGCGTCAAGTGTGCCGAGTCGTGCGCCCCGCCGAGCATGAGCTGGCAGGCCCCCGGACCGTACCGCGGAGGGACCAGGGTTATAACGGAGGGCTCGGAGCGGGAGCGGGAGCGGGAACGGGCCAGGGATGCTGAGGGTAAAGCAGCGGTTTAAGGGGGGTGCGAGAGAGGGAGACGACGTGTACGAGAGGTCGAAGTAGCTGAGATTTAGGAAGCTTCCCGGGGTATCATCTATCGTGGGCTACCATCGTTAGCTTGATGTCTTCAAGGTAGATACCTCCTCCGGCCCCACTCCGTGTCGAGGTGGGGCCATGTCCGGTCTCATCCCGGGAAGCTTGATGGTGAAAAGGTTGCTCGTTTCATCGGTGTGGTGTACGTTAGGATTAACTTCTTTAATTTAAGGAAATGTGGTGACGGTCGCGAGCATGAAAGCTCGCCACTAGCTGAGTGTCTGCAGTTAACCGAGGATCATTTTGTTCCATTTTGCATTATTTTATCTCCTCCCCCATCTATATTAAGCAACCATCATCACAGGTCCCTTTATTTCTACGTATTTGCTTTCCCTCGGTTTAATAATAATTATATCTAGTCACAGAATCTGCTCGTAGTCTCCAGCCTATAACCATGCGTTAGCAGACACTCTTAATGCCAGGGATCTGGCATGCTTACATCACCCTCTCGACCAAGACCTTCTCCAAACTGGCTATCGGGCTGGTTCGAATAATTGTCGTTGAGTAGTATATGGTTGAAGTCGAGAAATGAAATGTCTTCGTCACGATGGTACCGGTCTAGTTGCTCTCTCCACGCCGGCACCTGATCCTCAAGATCAAGGGCATGAGTCAAAATTGCCTCCCACAGCGGAATTTCGTTTCCAGTAGCACTTTCGATCCACGAAATGACGTATTCCAGGTACTCCTTGAATGCCTCGGGAGCAAAATGGGCAATCTGTACAATCCGAAGAAGAACATGGATCCAGTTTTGAATCAAATCTCTGTCAAAACTCATCTGCATATATCGAAATTCCATTGTGGTTTGGCTGTTCTCCAAATCGCCATCATCAACGCAATTAGTTATTGATCCTTCTTGATCTCGAAGGGAGATGGCGAAGCCGGCACGGTTAAATTCATGGTGCGTTAGGAGCTGCGCGCTAAGCCCCTGCAGCGTTGTTTGCGACCATATTAGCTGAAGAAGCCCGAGGAAGCGTTCTGGCTTGTAACTGTTCCAAGCTGCTGCGACAACTTTACCAGTGAACGGAGTGTGGGCTGTCATCAATGGATGTTCGTAATATTCCTCGCTCAGCCTGACGACCGAGTCATGGGCCATGCGAGAATATTGCTGGATGAACTTGGCGCTTTTCTCCCCCAGTCTTGAGGGGGACACAAGGAACCTGAAGAGGGCATTCTCGAACACTACGACAAGGGTGGTGATTTTCTGAGCCAGAAGAAGCGTCATGCCGTCCGAGACACCAACGTGGATAGTGAGCCCGCAAGACACGTTGGCAGTGATTTCAGCTTCCATTTCACGAAGAGCCCCAAGGACCATGTTCATTTGGGGCAAGCCCTGACTTAGTTCATTGGTGTCAAAGACAGGTGTTGACATTTCAATTCCACTCCATTGCCTATGCCTCGTCCTAGGCGATTTGTGCTTGTCCAGACGCCCGTTTTTAAAGAGAAAATAATTCTGGGCCATCTGGGTGCCGGGTCCCGAGGAGATGCCTCCGTCAGAAAAGATCTCAACGGAGGCTGCACACACCTCCGAGTCGCGGTTACAGTTAGGACAGTCTGTGTGGTCACTGTGAGTGCAGGCATTGGCAATAGACAAGCCGGTGAGGGCCGCCATTTGTTTCGCGACATTTCCCCGTGCCGAATCAGGCGCCCAAAGCTTGTTGCGGTTTGATGGGGTTGGTGACCTGAACTCCAACTCGATGCCAAAGGTCAATTTGGAAGTCCCGGTGTGGCTAGAAGTCATGATCGCAAGTTGTATGATGGCAAATGTGGCTTGAATAAATTAGACACGGTAAAAAGATTTTCTTTTTTTTTTTACCGTGCAATCTACAATAATATAATAATCTCATAAGCACCTTGGTAATCAGTGTTCTTGTGTCGCCGTGGTGTTGTTCACGGAATTGTTGTTCATTGAACAATGAAACAACAAAGACGATTCAAAGATCAATGCACTGACGGAGCAAGTTTTTCACCATGACTAACCGCGAGCAAAAAATTACGTTCTTCTTTTATTCAGTCGCTGTGTTCATTTCGGAGTTGGAATAGTCCCCGAGAAACATTACTTTATCCGTTTAGCTGAGCTGAATCAAGAACTGAATCAAGCCAGCCACTCGCTTCGTTTATGAGCGGCAGTCAAGAGGTCTGATTTAGCACGGCGATCACGGCAATAGTGTCCAAGACATGCACCGCGAAAGCGAAGACCCCTCTTTCACGTGAATTCGGACCAAGCGAGGAGCTACCTATCATTTAGGAACAGATCAACACGTCTAACCCCAGCGCGACTCAACGGCCTAGCTTGTGTGTGGTGGCCAATTTCCCCATCCGTATCCCCCTCGCGAGCTACGCACAAACATGGGGTCATGATGTCTCAAATGGATGGCGACTTTGTCAGAAGAGGAGAGAACTCAGGGCAATAATAGGGTTTGCCGGTTTCGCAGTTTCAATCTGTCAATTGCAACATGAGGGGGGGGCGCACGGCCTGCACAACAGCAACGGTCTCTGCCCGGCTCTGTCAACATCGCAGCGAGAGATGATGGCTTCCAGGGCGTTTGGCTTTCTGCGCCATGATGTCGTTCGGCCTCCCCGCACTGACAAAACTCGAGAGATCCATAGGCCAGCCCGGCACATGCGATCGACAGGCATCAGCCCTCCAGCTCCCGGGCCCGTATCGCTGAGGCACAGTTCCTGCAGGCCGTGGGGCTGCGTCATGGGCTCCTCAGCCCGCCTTACGATCTGGGACTAGCTGGGATAATGGCGACAGCGTCAAACACACCGGCCAAGCTGGCTCAACTACATGCCCTGGGGGAATGAAGATTGGGCGGTGCAAGGATTGGAGCTGTGTCTCCCCCCCCCCGACAGTGCGGCTAACTAACCAAGATTTTTTTTTCTTTCGCGTGTAGATCGGCATGCCACGTAACATCTCGTTGGTTGACTTTGTTGATGCAGGAAACGGCCAAAATGTGCAAATGAAGGGGGCTGTTGTATGTGCAACCGAGACCTCATTTCCCATACTCAATTGTTCATCTGAAGATGACCCGATTTCTAAGTTGGCTGCGCATTCTGGTTCCCCGTCACGGATCGCATGACGTCGCCGTCTTCATTCATCCGCGCTCGCGCGTGGTTCGCACGCACGCACGTACGTCAGGCCACGCGCTTCCACGGCAACTTTTTTTTTACCCAAGAGCTAACGGCTGCGGGGTCCGAGTTCGCTGGGAGACCCCCGGATTGCGGTATCGCTGGAGATGGGAAATTCCAGTTTTCTCGCTGTTGACGGATGGAGAGGACAAATTCGTGGCGCAACTTGGCTGGCGAGCTAGAGGCACGCTAGCCTCTCCAGCTCCCGCCGATCGGTTGGGCTCTTTTCCCCTGTGCCCTGTCGTCAGCATTTGACAGGCGTTGCAGCAAAATGTGATATAGTACACACGGCGGGAGGAGACGGAAAGTGTAAGTGTCAACCTGGAGGCTTTGGCTTTGGCTCAACATTGCGGTTGCGTGTGTTGTTAGTTGGGGTGCAGGTTGTGGCTGGGTCATGATTCACCCGTGGTCTTCTAGAAGGGAGCGGATCCGATGAAAGAAAAATTCCTTTCCCTCGAGATCACCAGGGGAGAGGGAATTGAGACAAAAAGCAAAAAGCCATGGTTGAATGTTATTATGTATGTCGCCATGTGTGCTTCTGAAACTCGGTGCCACCCGATTGAAGTCTTGAACAAGGCCGTTGACAATGGATTCTCGAGTCAGAGGCCTGACCTCGACACTAACACACTAGCCCAAACCCTAATCTGGGAAGCCCTTCCCAAGTCTTCCATGTCTTCATGATCCGGCTGTCACGGGTGGGTTTTCCGATGACCGCTAATCATTCTTCAGCCTATCCCCATTCTTGATGATACCCATCTGTGCTTACTCCCATTCGTTTCGGCCACTAAGATCGACACTTTTCGTCTACAGCTGGCGCTGTTAACCCCCCCCCCCCCCCCCTTTACCTTGCCTTGGCGAAACCTGCCATAGAGGCGGATCCGGGTGGGCGAGTCAGTGCATCTTACTTGGTCCATCCTCTGCACGATGCCGGCCCTCTTCATGTCTTTTGGCTGCAAGCATGGATGCGAATCACGTCGCTGGGCCTGTCCGTCACCGGCTCCCTGGGCTGCGGATCCAGTCTCAGCCGCGCCTAGTGAATGACGGGTTAACCAAACGGGGGGAATCCCTGGCCATCGAGTGGTTGCGCTTCGGGCTTTTCCCCAGCATTGAGGTACGTATTCAATACATCGACCACGAGTCGATCCTACGTCCAAAATCTGCTAGTAGCAAACAGCTTTGCATCCGACAGTTGGCCGATGTAAAAAAAAACCCTGCGTAGTGACCGTGTGTTGATTAAGAACCGTGCAACACGGATAAGCGCGGGTTGATGTGCATAATCCTTGGACGATTCCATATCAAGGTTCCCATATCCCTTCTACTTCCATCTCCTTGTCCCATCCATTCATCTGCTTCTTAGAAGGCCCTCAGTCTGGGGGCAGCCCTTCCTTCAACACGCCGTCCATCATCGAGTTTCGATCGACGCCCCCTCCACCTCCTCAGCCATGAACACCGACAGCTTTGGTTCGGGGACGGAGGGGTACTCCCAAGTCGCTCTCTACATCATCGTTGTGTTTTTGTCCATCTCCATGTACAATGTCATCGAGTTGACTTTTATCATCTGGGGCACCTTCAAGAGGCACTCCGGCCTCTACTTCTGGTCCTTTCTGGGCGCCTCTTGGGGCATCCCCGTGTACGCTGGGGGGTTCCTCATCAAATATTTTGCCTCTGCATCACTGGGATATCTAGCCGGCACCTTTATTTCCGCTGGCTGGGTAGCAATGGTAACTGGCCAGTCACTGGTTTTGTGGTCACGACTCCATTTAGTATTACGAAATCAGAACCGGCTACGGATGATTCTATGGATGATCATTATCGATGCTATTCTTTGTCACGGTGCCATCATCCCCATGATTTATGGATCATTTTCCAACCACCCCGAGATCTGGAAGAAGCCCTACAACGTCATGGAAAAGATCCAGGTTTCAATCTTTTTCATCCAGGAAATCGTCATTTCCTGCTTTTACATTTTCGAAACCGTCAAGCTTATGAAGGTGGAGAGCACGATTAGCAATGGCCAGGCCAGCCGCCGCCTGATGAATCACCTCATCTTTGTCAACATTATCATAATTCTCCTCGACATCACCATCCTGGGACTCGAGTACGCCGACCAGTACCAGTACCAGACCTCTTACAAGGCATTCGTCTACAGCGCCAAGCTGAAGCTCGAGTTCACCATCCTCAACCGCCTGGTTGAGATGACCACTGGGAACCGAGATGCCAGCTCGGACCCTCGAAGCCGAAACCGAACCCAACCCACCGTCAAGGCAAACACAATCGATCTCGAAACCTTCCCCGGCGAGCATGTCTCGAAGCCCTCCGGCGACATCGCGTATCAGGCATATGCTATGGGCGGCGAGGAAGGTTCCTCTAGCAGGCAGCAGTACACTCCGCGAGCGCCTCGGGACGCCGATATTATGATGACAACGGAGATTATGGTTCACAGAGAAGCTCGAAGTGAGGACACTATTAGTGATGGGAGGAAATCGTCGGCATCATCCACAATTGAAGTCAGCAGGACGTTTGATGGAGAGGCCACGTCCAAGTCGTCATCAGAGATACACCTAGCGACGCGCGGTTACTAAACGGATCAAGGCGTAGTTTCTTTTCTCCCAGATACCCTTCATAGCAACCATGTCATACACAATATTTTGGATGCATTGAATCAAGCGTTGTGCAATCCGGATCCGGTGTACTAGTGCTCAAATTGGCGCCTCCCGTGCCATCTCGTCCATGTAAAAGAGTCAGCCTGCCGCTTCGCCAAGCAGACCGTTGGAGAGCTAGACTGCAGGACTTTATAGAATCGTGCAAGCGAAGGTAGATCTCCGTTTTTAAAGTTCGCATGGTCATCTCAGTGGTTTTAGGGGAATCTCATCCCGGTCGGCACCAATGTAGATCCATCAGGGGTTGTGCGAACTCCTCGACAAGCGAAACCCCGGATGTGTGGGTGGCTTGGAACCAGTCCTAAGCGCCATGCATTCGCTAGCACTCCGCGTGTAACAGGATGAACAGGCACTTGCAACGGCCTTCGGTTACGTTGCCGACTACCGAGCACGGCTTTCGGTGAGTGGCGGGGAGCGGCTTGTTTTGTTTCATGAAGGTAGGAGGTACTCTAGGTTCGAGCTGTGTGGCGTGGAATTGGAATTGGAGGAGAACTGAGTCCTCATTTCCCGCTCCCACGCATGTTTCAAACGGTGTAAACGACACCAATGTGAGCTGAAGACGAAAAATCATTCGGTTAATAATATTCTAAAATAATATCTGCGAAGAGAAAACAACTATGACAGGGATTTAAGCTATTAATTATGCTTGATTGTCAAAAAACCCGCTTCGCTTCGCCATTGCACAACACTTTTTATTACCACTTCCCCTTTCAAGACCGAAGCGACAGGCATTAGCGGAGAAACTCAAGGGCCGCCAGTCGCCAAAGAGCGGTAAATGTAACGCTCTGAGCCCGCTAGCCCAATGGAAGCATCAATCACTCCACAGAAACATCGTGCAAGTCCCGATTGAGAGACAAGGCCGCGCAAGATACAGAGGCAAATCTGCCGAGAGACAGGCAACCAAGGCGCGTCATGTCACATTTTCCTATACCCCATGTCTCTCTGCATCGAGATATACTATACATCCCTGTTCCATCGTCCAATCGAATTCAGCCCATCGGACACGAGTTGACAGTCGACAGGGGATAGCTCGTGGTGTGAGCATGGCTTATAAGACGCCGCAGCGTCCCTCGCCGGGCAATGTTCCCGCATCTGCAACTCGCACTCTCTGGGTTGCAGTCATGGCCATTTCAGGATTCGTCGGCCTACTGGCAATTGCTTTGCAGCTGTGGTCCGTCAAGGCAGCGGTCGAGCTGGATGTGAATGTCACCGCCATAACGGCAAAGGTCGAATCTGATTGGTCCACCCACTACTACTCAGCCAAGAACCCGCTCCTGATTGGCAATGATGGAGATGCAGCCACGGGCGGATTCCATGTTTTCGATCTCGACTCAGACAAGCTTCCGGAAGTGACTTCGAAGCTCACAGGTCGAACCAAATTGGTGACGACACTTTACGGCGTTGGGAAGAAGGATATCGTCGCCACAATTGCGGCCCCGGACTCCGTCATTCGTCTCTTTGAAGCACCCTCCATCAACCACATCAAGGATGCAGACTTTAAATTGCTGGGAGATTGGTCCTCGCTATGCTCGTGGAAGAGCCAGTCTGGAAACAGCTACCTGTATTTTTTCGGTAAAGGTCAGGCCGTCCAGCTGCTTGTGCGCGAAACCAGGCGGTCGGTCGAGGTGGTAGAGGTAAAATAGATGCACGCGGTGGTGATGGTGTCAAAATGCTGACGATGGCAGATCCAAACTTTCAGTACAAAGTTTGAGGCTAGCGGTTGCGCCGTATCTCCGTCGCAGTCACGCATGTTCCTGTCAGTGGATGATGATAAAAACGTCTACACATTTCCCTTGGCAGAGAGCACCAAGGCGCCCGAAATCACCACATTTGGTGCGACAGGAGATGATGTAACTGGCTTGGCTGTCTACGTCACCCAAAAGAATGGCTCTGACTACCTCTTTGCCGCCCAGGAGGATAAGATTGCCGTTTACGACCAGTCCTTCAAACCCTTGGCCACTCTAAGCTTGACTGGGTTGGAAGAAATTGAGATTGAAGGCCTCAGCATCTACCAAGCGTCGACCTCCAACTATCCCCAAGGCGTCTTGTCCTATGCAATTGAGACGGAAGACACGAAGGGATTCGGCATCACTTCCCTGAAAAATATCCTTGAAAAGATCGGCATCGATGCAAACACGGCGTACAACCCACGAAACGGCAAGGTCTCTTCAAAGAACCCCATCGATGAGCACTGCTCTGCGAGTGGCTACCTCGACAGCGCCAACCAATCATGCGAGTGCTTCGCAGGCTTTGATGGGCTCACATGTGACTCCTACACTTGCGCTGACGACTGCTCTGGCCATGGAACATGTGCTGGGCCCAATGTTTGCAATTGTGAAAAAGGATGGGGAGGGCTGCACTGTTCTTTTCTGCTTGTGGAGCCGACCTATGAAACCGACTCGCGACCTGGTGATGGCGACGACCCTGCCATATGGATCTCACCCGTCTCTCGCGAAGATTCCCGAATTGTGGCGACGATGAAGTCCGGAGATGCTGCTGGACTGGGTGTCTATGACTTGACTGGCAAGCTCGTGCAGGAATTCTCTGCCGGTGAGCCCAACAATGTCGACATCATCTACGGCTTCAAGGCCGGAAACCGTACTATTGATCTGGCATTCGCGGCTTGTCGTGAAGAGGACACACTCTGGTAAGCTTGGGGTTTTCTTAATTGCGATTAAAATATGCTAATACTGCTAGTCTCTTCGAAATTCTCTCCAATGGAACCCTGACAAACATTGCAGGCGGTTCACACCCCGTGGTGGACGACTTTAGCGTGTACGGCTCATGCACCTACCGCTCGCCCAGCACTGGAAAGCAATACCTTTTCGTCAACGAGAAATCTGCCCGCTATCTCCAATACGAGCTGACTTCCACCGCAAACGGCACACTTGAAACCACGCTGGTCAGAGACTTTCAGGGAGGAAGCGGAGGACAGGTGGAGGGATGTGTCACGGACGAAGTCAACGGCTGGGTCTTTATTGGAGAGGAACCGTCCGCACTTTGGAGATATGGAGCGGAGCCTGATTCTAAAGACTCTGGTGTTCTTGTCGCGCAGGTCGGAGATGGCCACCTTTATGGCGATGTCGAGGGCGTCACCCTCGTTCCCGGACCCAAGGCAGACCAAGGCTTCATCCTGGTGTCATGCCAGGGCGTCAGTGCCTACAACGTCTACCGCCGCGGCGCGCCACACGATTTCGTCACCACTTTTACCATTACGGCATCGTCGGACAACAAGATTGACGCCGTGAGCAACACAGACGGAGTTGCAGCCGTCGGTGTAGCCCTAAACGACGACTTCCCCTACGGTCTGCTCGTGACGCACGACGACGCCAATCAGCTACCAAACGGAACCACCAGCGCCGAGGCCAGCTTTAAAATCATTAGCCTCAAGGACATTTTGGGCTCTGAATATCTGGGAATTGATGGGCTGCTGGATGAAATCGACCAAGACTGGGATCCTCGGGCCTGATGAGAGATGTTTTGTGCGGCGCTGTTTAGCCAACGCCAATTCCTTGTAACTATTTTCTCCAAATCATGATGATTTTATTATGATAGATGATTAATATAGACGATTTTCATGAACAACGCTCAACTCATTCCCTTCAATGACAACAACGTGGATTTGCATCTTTACCCTAGAGCAACCCTGCATCATTTCAATCACATGCCAATATCCTAGAGAGATGCTCAATAGATTCCATTTCTTTCATGAATTGATTGTCAATTATCGAATTACGGTGACGGCTTGCAGGTGCTGTTCATCCCAACATGGCAATCGACGACTCCGAAGAATCCCGACGGCGGAATGCTGCTGAGGTGTAGCAACGATAAACCCGCCAAGACCCTGGCGCCTGCACAACATGTTCTTCATCAAATATAACATTATTTCTTTGATAGGGGTCACATGGGCGATGGTCAAATTTCCTGTCCAAAGCGATCCGTTGAAGTGGCAAGACACACCTTTGCCCCTTTTAGTGCTGAATAGAGCCTCAATACATCTCAATAAGCCAGCCCACCTGTCACCAACCGTCCAAACACCGGATTCTCCACTGCGACAACGCAAATGCGACATCGGTTTAAAGCTAGCTTCAGTTAAAAACGCCATGATTGCTTCCTCGATGCCAGAACGCAAACCTAGCGTCTTGGTTCGTGTTCGCGGCGTGGAATCTTGTGTGAGAAGGCGACTCGACGCGAGTATTGCTCTGTCGACGGAAGAAACGGACCATGATTTTGGAGTTTCACCCTGCGCCTCAGTTCCTCTCAGTTCCTCTTTCAATAACCAAGTCAATAGGCTCCACTGGTTTCCTCCAGCATCCTCCCCCCCTCTACACATTTCTGATTTGCCCCTCTCTCTGACAAGGTTCGAGATGCCACACCGACGCCAACGATCATTTTCGTTTTCTTTCATTGCCGCTTGCAAGAAATTTGGCTGGAGATGGCGGCCTCCGGCCTGTATTCGTTGCTTTGAGGCGTGTTGGCTGGTTGCCGGCTTGATATCTCACTTTATTGAACGGCTTATTGATACTGGCGGGGTCAATAGGGTCAAGGGTCAGCTGCCTCAACAGACGACAGAACACCAACCATCTTTTGTCGATACTATTGACCATGACTTCTATAAAGAAGGCTGTAGATCTTCTCTGGATCAATCTTTTCTCCCCAGGCTTGTTCCAACATCTCAAATCATAACTGCAACAACCTCAGCTCATCTATCAACACCGCAACCCAATATCTACGACACACATCATGAAGTTCACTCTTGCCACCATTGCCCTTGTGGCAACCACCGCTCTCGCTGCTCCCACCGCCGAGGCAGAGCCTTGGTGCGAGCGCATTGGTCAATCCTGCTGGAAGAACAAGCGGGAGGCTGCTCCGGAAGCCGAGCCCGTCCCCTGGTGCGAGCGCATCGGCCAGTCCTGCTGGAAGGTGAAGCGTGCGGCCGAAGCATTCAGCGAAGCCATCAACTCTGCCAGCGGTCTCGCAGCTCGAGACGCCGCCTCCGACCTCAGCAACCTTGCCGGTGGTGCCGCTTTCAAGGCCAAGCGCTCCGTCAACGAACTCGCCGGCCACCTCGCCCTCGCCGCCGACAACCCCGAAGAGTACTACCGAGCTCTTGCCTTGGCCGACCAGTTCCATCCGGACAGCGACGAGAAGGAGAAGCGCGACGCTCTGCCCAACCCATGGTGCGAGAGGATTGGCCAATCATGCTGGAAGCGCGACGCCGAGGCCGATAAGGAGGCCGTCGCCAAGGACAAGCGATGGTGCGAGCGCATCGGTCAGTCTTGCTGGAAGGCGAAGCGCGCCGCCAAGGCAGTCCTGGACGTCATTGGCCACGAGGACGAGGGCCTCGAGAAGAGATCCTTTGACCCCGACTTCTTCTCCAAGCGCGAGGCTCAGCCGTGGTGCGAGCGCATCGGACAGTCGTGCTGGAAGGAGAAGCGTGAGGCTCACCCCGACCCCTGGTGCGAGCGTATTGGCCAGTCTTGCTGGAAGGCTCGCCGAGACCTCACCACTATGCGCACCATTGCCAGGAGCATCGTGGAGGCTTAGCGAATAAAGTTAGTTTTGACCTTGCTCCCTTCTTTTCTACATGAAGCACATGCTGACCCATATGCATAGGCTTCTTATTACACTAAAACGCGACAAAAGGTCTGATGGCCACCACCAGACACCAATAATTGTTAAATCTTATTCTCAACTCCTCGAAATATGACATTGGATAACCCGGCACGCAAAGGTTTGACATACCTTTCTTCTATTCTTTGCGGCCCATACAGTGCCGCCTCCTTTTTATTTTTGGATAACGGCAGATGACAATCGTCAACTGCTCTTTGGACCAGCATCTCGGCCGAGTCAAAGACCAAGATGCGACAGCGTGGCCTGGGCAAATAGTTATTGGAGTATAAATATGAATCAATAAGCATTGCCGTGAATATTTTGATTTGTCACCGTCGTGAACCCCAAATGTCTACCCAAGCCATTCCCTATGCACCTTTTTCTATCATTTTCCTTTTTTGGCTCCGCCTGACTTCGCTCTGACCATAGCAATACTACTATACAAATATTTGGACATGTGCCATGCGTTAGTGGTGATTATTAACTTTGTATACAATGGCCCCTTGGGGTGACCGTCATTCATCTTTTTCGGGTGTCTTTGCCCTTCTTCTTCCCCTTTTTCTTGTCTTTTGGTAGCTCCAGTTTTGTTCCCTTCAGTTGCTCCGCCATAATCTGAAGCATGTAATCGTCAATATTATGCATCCTCTCACCCCATGCATTGTACTCTATCTCTTGCTCTGCCTCTGGTTCCAAATCATCCAAACCGCCATCCAACACCGATTTACTTATCGGCGTTCCCTGCCGTGTGGTCGAGGCCCCTGATGCATTGTTGCTGGGTTTCTCTGTGAAGTCCGCATCATCGGCCTGGATCTCCTTCTCTGCAACGCGTGCGGCGGCAACATCTTCCCTGTCTTCTGCCTGCTCGAGAGCGCGACCGACTGTTCTTTGATCCGAATTACCACTGGGTCCACCCAATACCCGGTCCAAAGCAGCATCCGCAGCGTCGACACCTTCACTAGTTGAATCGACCTTGTCAACTAAGGCTTGTTGCACTGACACCTTGTTGAAGTGATCCGTGGTAAATTCGCCTTCCTGAATAACAACATCATCAAGCATCTGTTTCTGGGAGGCCTTGCGAAGAATGTTTGCTTCAATAGTGTGTTCGCTGATGAGACGGTAAATGTGCACATCGCGAGTCTGCCCGATTCGATGGCACCGATCCTGGCATTGTTTGTCCATTGCAGGGTTCCAGTCTTGATCGTAAAAGATGACCGTGTCAGCACCTGTTAGGTTGATTCCGAGACCACCAGATCGGGTGGATAGAATGAAACACAATATCCGAGTGTCATGATTAAATCGGTCAGTTAGAATTTGGCGCTGCTCAACCTTGGTAGCTCCATCCAAGCGAAGGTACTTGTGCCCGTGAATGTTGAGGAATCTTTCAAGCACATCTAGCACCTTGGTCATTTGCGTGAAGATGAGAGCGCGATGGCCACCTGCTTGCAGTTTCCGTAACAATTTGTCCAAAGCTTGTAGTTTGCCGCAGTCGTATTGTAGGAGTCGTTTGTCGGGGAATTGGATGCTCAGTCGCATTCGTGCCTCATGCCAAGGGTCTAACGGAGCCTCCTTGGGTAGGAAAGGTGCCCAGCGGACGGGTGCAGATAATTTGAGATCCTCTTCAGTGAATGCTTCGACGCCTTTGCGACCAAGAATAATTTGGTCAACATCCCGAGTGACGACGGCTGGAGTAACACAAGAAAACTTTTCAATCGTAGTCTTATAGCTATCGGCACGCTGATCAATGGTGTGTATCATGGACTGAATAATTGGCGACTCCTCCTCGAACCAAGCCATGATATTCCGTGGTACCTTGGGTCGTGGCTTGTGAGGGCGTTTGTCAGCACCAATAGTGAGAAACTCGACTACGTTTTTGCCATAAATGGGTCTCTGTTGTCGGCGTAGGGCATTCAGATAAACGCAATGCTGCAGCTCCTCAAAACGCCCCCAACGGGATGCGCCTTCAAGATAGGCGATGCTTGACTCGACTGTCGCCGGGTCTAGGTTCATACAAGACTTTTGTGCCCGCGCCTTTTGGGCTTCACGAAGATCCATCAACGCTCTGTGTGAACTCAGTTGGGCAATCCTGTCGGTTTTAGCCGAAGATAGATGCTCATATTTGGTTGGAATGAGGTTGAGGAATCCCAAGTCGACGGCACTCATGGGCTTGACTGAGAGTAGCTTGCGAAGTTTCCTTTCACAGAAGTCGTACGTCGAAGGAACAGATTTTGCCATTCGGAAAGATGTCATGATCGGCCGGTCAACGAACAGATCAGGGTGGTTGCAGACCTTTCGCAGTTGCATCAAACAGTTAATAATGGACAAGTAGTTGCCGGAAGCCAATGTAGCTTTCGTGTCTGTTCGGGACAAGAATCCGTCGTAGAGTTCACGTTGACGTTTTGATAGTCGACAGAATTCCACATGTTCATACTTGGCTGGCATCTGCTTTTCGACATCTGCCTTGAGTCGTCGAAGAAGGTATGGTCTGAGGACTTTGTGGAGCTTGGAAATAATGGCCCTGGCCTCATCATCCATTTGTTCCCGACCGCTTTCAAGGATCTGCGACTCGGGTTTTTGGAACCAATCGTGGAATTCTTGGAGGTCGGCGAATCCGCCAACTCCGTTCTGGGCTGGCATCAAGAAGAACAACAGTGACCAAAGCTCCGTCAAATTGTTTTGAAGAGGAGTTCCTGTGAGGAGCAGTCGAGCTTGAGTGTTGAAACCGAGAAGGGTTTGCCATCGCTGGGATTTGAAATTTTTGATGTTGTGTGCCTCATCCAAGATCATGTAATGCCAACGTCGTCGTTTGAATACTTGCTGATCTTGAAGAACAAGTTGATACGACGTGATGCAAACATTCCAGACGTCATCGTTGTTCCATCCCTGTCGTTTCCTCTTTCTTTCCTCTTGAGAACCATAGTACGACAGGATCTTGAAGCCGGGGCACCACTTTTTGAACTCCATCTCCCAATTGAGCATGACACTGGTGGGGACGATAACAAGATGTGGTCCCCAGACTTCATGCTGACAAGCCAAATGGGCTAGGAGAGCTATGGTCTGTATAGTTTTGCCGAGACCCATCTCATCTGCCAGAATGCCGTTGGTGCTGTTGGAATAGAGCCCAGCCAGCCAATCGAGTCCATCTCGTTGGTATTCTCGTAGAGTGCCACGGAGGAGAAATGGTACCTCCGTCTTGTGCCTCGATGGGGTCTGAGGTGTGGCAGATCTGCTTGGTTTGGGCTTATCAATGGCCATGCCAACATCGGAGGTGACGTCGAAATCAGAAGGTTTCGTCTCTGAACTGGGTGGAGGTGATAGACTATCGTTTGAGCTTGGCGGGTTGGTGACCGGATCCCCTTCCGTCGCCTGTGGTTTATCCATTGCCATCTCTGCTGGTGTCTTTTCTTCAGGACCTTTACTTGGCTGGTCGCCAACTTCCGCCATGATAATATCTTCATCAATAACAGTTTCTGGCTTGGCTTCTGAAACGGTGACCTCTGGGTTCGTTGTATTTTCGGGATCTTGGGCGGGTGTTGATGTTGACTTCAGTTCATCTCCAACATCTGTCTGCGTGCCATCAGCCTGTTCGCCTGTGGGTATAGATTTCTCTTCTTTGGATGGCGGAGGGCTGTTGTGCCCATTCGTGGTTGGATCACCATCGACAGATTCCGGGCGCCGAACCAGAGAAACCTCATCATCCTCAATGGGATCCATGGCGGCCACGGGAGCATCCTGTGCATCAACATCCTCCATCTGAACATCCTCGTTAGATGGTTCAGGGGTTTTAGCAGCGGCTTCTTCGTTCATCTTTTTGAGCTCAGATTTCTCAAAGAAAAGACTCAGCAAGCCACCGGCATCATCGCCAGATTCATCTTCGGATTCGTCATCAGAACCCGCGTCGCCGTCATCGTCGCTATCCTCCATATCGGTTGATCCCATGTCGTCGTCCATATCAACAGACTCATCGCTTGATTCAGCGGCCTCGGTGGCGGTGGCTTCGACTACCTCAGTATCTTCTCGACTGGGCCCATCGGCAGGCGTTTCGACTTCCTCTGTCGACTTGTCTAGGTCGGGTATGTTGGCATATTTGGCGCGCAGCTGCTCTTGTGTAAGATTCTCATCTGCAGGGTCCATTTCGTCCTCGTCATCTTCAGCTTCCCCATCTTCAGACATGTTGTCGCTATCCTCTTCTTTTTGGCCGTCTTCATCTTCGTCACCATCATCCTCGTTCGACGCCAGGCCCAGATCATCGTCATCGTCCACTATACTTGCATCATCGGTAAGATCATCAAAACCGTCATCCTCATCTGAGGGTTGTTCCGAATCCAATCCAGCGCGTCGGGCTTGTAGTTTCTGCTCGGAAAGATGGACCGCCTCGTTGAGAGCTGCCTTGACTCTCTTCTGTTCTTCTTGCTGCCACTCTTCCACACGCCTACGATTGACTTCTAACCGAACATTTTCCCAGGTCCCAAAAACAGCCTTGATCACAATACGGTATCGCGCCAACCACACTTCTCGAGCTTCAGCCTCAATTTGCTCCGCGGATTTTGGTTGACGCCTTATCCATTCGTCACGACAAGCTTCGGCAAGCTTTTTGGCAGTTGTCCGATGTCTCTGCTGCTCTGCCAGCATGAGCTTTCGGAAGTTGGACATGGCTTTAACCATGTGGTCTTGGCGAGCCCACTGTCGAGGAGGCTCTTCTTCAGGTTCAGGCAAGAAAATAGAGCATCGCCCTTGAGAGAGAAGACCCCCAGGTTCAACCTCATCCTCAATGCGAAGTATCAGCTTGGCATCTTTCTGTGCCATCTCATCCGTGTAGGGAGGGCCATCTTCAGAAGCCATCAACCCTCCTTCTTCAACAGGGATGGTCCCCGCCCGGCTCCAGAAATCCTCAAAGCTCGACCCGATCTTAGGTCTCTTGCGGACTTGATCAGGATGGACGAGAGGAATGTCACCCGATCGTCCCACCCTAAGTTTTATACGAGGTGAACGACTTGAACCATCATATTTCGAGTCTTTGGATTTCTCATCCTTGATCTCGGCCACATCGCTGAACCGTGCAGATCGCCGGGATCGGGCAGAATGTCGAGTGGGCGGGGGAGGGGGAGGGGGAGAAGGGCTTCTTCGGCGAGTAGATCGGGATGAGGTTCGGGTTTCTGTGGCAGGTTTCTTGGATATGGTCTTCGGAGTGGGTGTCGATGCAGCTTTCGCAGGTGTATTTTTGGCGGCGGGAGTCGACTTGTGCGCGCCATTTGATAGCCTTTTTGAGCTCCCGTTAGGCAAACGAGGTTCGGGTTTTGCTGGAGTAGCTGGTTTGCCGCCCTGCGATCGCCTAGTCGCCCGCTTACTGGCTTTTGGCTCAATCTGCTGTGGAAGTATGTTGATACGGCCAGACTTGCGGCGGCCATTTTCGGTGAAAGTGGTTGGGCCGTCAGCTTCGATCCTTTTCCATGGTGGCGACTCTGGCTTGGGCTTCTTGGCAGAGGTCGGAGGGGTTGCATCTCGAGTTCGGCGTCGCTTCGATGGTCGCTCATCGTCTTGGGCGTGGCCATTGGGAGAATGGTGGACGTGGCCGTTGGTTTTTGGAGTGGCAGCTTGATCAGCTTCCTGGGGCGCATCGTCGCCGTTCGGGGCCTTGTTCAACGCGTTGCGGCCTTCGGTCGTCGACACAGGCGCGTCATCTTCGATTTTGAGGACATCGGAGCTCGAAGTGGGCAGCACGTTCTCGGGCGACGCGGTCTCGGGCATAGTCGCAGCGTATGGCCTGGAGACGCAGTGGGCGAGGTCTCTGCGGAGCTGGCATTGGCGGGGGCACAATTAATGTCTACAGAATCGTAGCGCTTCAGCGGATTTCCATACAAAGTTTGCACATGATCAGAGGCCTGGAGGGCAAGCTGCGTCGGATTTTGTCGCAAATTCTCGTCTCGTCAGCAAAACTTTTGATCTGGGGGAGGCAAACTTGCACGCCCTGGACCTGGGCTCCACTAACCAGAAAGAGGTGTGCACGCGCCTGGCGTGGCAGCCCTGATGCCTGAGGCACTAAAAATAAGTTGAGAATCATCACGGCCTCGATTGGCTAAAGCTTCGACGAACAGCCATCACATCACGTCACAGAGCAATTGGGCGCCGACAACACTGTCAACTCGCCCGAGGTGCGTTGCCGCAGCCTCTCGAGCAACATATCAATTGACCCGACTGACTTTTCTCCTCACTGCAGATGCTTCCTCAACGAATCGTGAGGGCCTCGGCCCTGCGCAACGGCGTTTCGGCTGCTTCACGACTGCCCATGATCCAGCGCCGATGCTTCCTCCCCCACTCGTACACCGACAAGAAGACGATCGATGAGAAGTACCCCGAGCCTCCCCGACTTTCCGAGGCCGAGGATCCCGGCATGGTTAGTTTTCGATCTTCGTGGCCCTCTCGAAAAGAGCCGCGGTGCTGATGGATAATATCGCAGAACGGTGGCTACATCAACCCGCCCAAAATCAAGCGCCAGTTCCGTGACCCCCGCGCCGGCTGGTGGGATCCCCAGGAGCGCCGAAACTTTGGTGAGCCCATCCACGAGGACAACGATATGCTGGGCATCTTCTCCCCTTGGGAGTACACCTGGACGACCACTCGCCCTGGTCTGATCATGGTCGGAACCTTCCTGGCCGTCTTCTTCGGTGTCACTGGCCTCGTCTACCTCAACTACCCCGATACCGTCGCCTACCCCCGAGAGTTTGAGGGTGGTCTGGAGCGCGAGCTGGGTGGCCCTGGAGCCACAAGGGTAGGTCATGGACAGAATTGTGCTGAAGATCTTATGCTGACGAAATATTACTTAGGCTCGAATGGAGGGTGATGCGGCTCCATGAACAGGGAATTCCCGTTTGTATATAAATAAAGCATGGAAAGGATTCAATGGATTTCAAGTGGACTCTACAACTAGCCAAAGATTTCGTTTGTGGCATGCTACGACCTGTGGTCAATCATCCGTGTGCGCAATTCCTCCCCTTTGCTGTCGTGCGCATATTCCCTCTTGCAGCATTATCATGGCCGTTAGGTAGGTGAGAAGGAGGTAGACCGGGATACCCCTAAGCCACCTGAGGTGATTTTGTGTGGCAATTGAGGGGTGGGTTACCCGAGCTTCCAGAGCTCCTTTGCTACTGGGTATCAACATTACCACTATCAATCAAGCCTATCTTGTAATCCCAGTTGGATCATCTCGAGCATTGTCCCTCGGTTGTAATGGCATTGTAGGAACAGTAAAAATTCCACGAGACTATTCTGGGCATTTCGTCGTTGATTACAACGCATAGTGAACCTTCTTGCTGGCTTTGCATGCTTCTGAAAGCATTCTGCAAGAACGTGATGCTTTAGCCAGCTGCGTCGCTATCTCCCGAATGGCTAGCGTTGGTCCTTCAGGGGACTACCACTTCTTCGACTGCCTATTGCTTCCAATTGGCACTGAATCATCTAAGCGTTTGCCTCTTTCCTTATTCCTGTATTATTACTGCTCCTCGTGACTATCACTTAGGAGACCGCCTAAGCTACAAGGCGAGTCCGACCGCGGTGCTGCGCATTGCTACTGCCCGCGGTTCTGCAGAAAGGTTATCATTTTTAAGGCCAGACGCAAACACTTGACTCCCCATCACTTTTCATCTTCTTTCCCCTCGCATTGCCGGAGCACCTCGACTCCGTTTATTCGACGCCCATCTCCTACAACATCTTAAGATAATCCACATCTCGAGACCCATCAACCATGCGGTACGAAGACTGGGACATTCTCCTATTCCCTCAAACCGAGGAGGCGCCGCCTATGAAGGAGTTCAATGTTGCCTGCTACGTTGTTCATGATGCCGGTAAGCACCCTATTTCCCATCTTCTTCCTTTTTCAATACCCTCTTTGAAGTTTCCTGACCTAATTTGTGTTTCGAGCAGAGTTCTCCCAAACCTCGGGCTCTTGTGGGCTTCCAACGCTATGCTGCTACGTACCAAGTCTACCCGCTGGGATGCCATTCAAAATTTCCATTCATTCCTGGAGTACTCCTACGCTCAGTCAATTTACGAAGATGTACTCGATGCATCCCGAAGACGCCAAGTTTGAATCCAGGGTCTTCATTGACGGCCAGCTTGTCGCGTACGGTCTCTTCTGTTTGTTTGTCCATGGTTAAATCATCCTGACCAAGACAACGCAGATCGGCGACACTCGATAGGGACACAAACGGACCGCATGTTATTGCGCATTGTTTCAGTACGATTTTGCCAAATTTTCTGTTCCTACGTCAGAAGAGCTGCTGACCCCTGGTGTAGACTTCGCCAAGAATGGAGATCTCGGACCCCTCAAGTTTCCAGTGTTTCAGAAGGAGATTCTGCAGCAGTGGGACTGGAGCGCAGATGGTGACCTAGGGAGAATTAAGGTCATCATCAGTGAAGGGTTTCCGCGAGACTCATTGTCTACGCCTATTGAACGGGTCAGAAACATTGTTGCTTTCTCGTTCCAGCACGCCCCGCTTGGTAATTAATCCCCTTTGATCCCTTCAAGTTTGTCTTGCGGTTGCTAACATCCTACGCCCGCATTGGCAGAGATCCTTCAGAGCTCATCCATCGCTTGGCCCAACCCTTCCATGTGGCAGCGGACACCATATGCATTTTCAATGCCTGTTCCTGCATATCCTTCTGATGATCCCACATCTCATGCACATTCACCACGGCGTCGAACTTTGGGGCTTCAAGCAGCATCGCAAGTCCATGGCTTACCCGGCTTCGAAAACTTAATATCCAGCAATTCTAGTAGTGGCACGCTGCAAGAACTCGGTCTGACCAACAGCCCCAACAAGTTCACGACTGAGTCACTTGGCTTTGGAAGTCCAGATGCAATTCAGAATTTCAACCCCTACTTTGATTGGCTTACCAACATGGATATAAACATGTCGGACGTCCCTTCACAACCCACTACATCGTTTTCAAAGGCCAGGAGGTCTACAAAAGCCAGCACTGATGTTAGTATGCCAGACTTTTTATCAAACCGAAGCGGACAAGAGTCGGTTGCAGGCGACGGCCCTTTCACCTTTTCAACCTTTAGACCCGAAGAAGATGAATTCTCTGGTCATTCGAGAGTTCCATCCAATACTCCGACAACGATGGGACAGGAAACCTGTAGCGCAGGGAGCATTATGCCAACTCGATCCATTGGCGAGAAAGGGGCATCTTTCCCACTCAGCTCTCGTAACAGTGCAATCTCATCCGATATTGCCGATTCTTTGACGAGCTATCTTCTCAACCAAGCCAATTCTTTTTCATCTCGTACCCCAAGTATTCCCGTGCCTTTACATGAGCCCCGGTCTCGCAAAGAAGCACGGATGGGTCGGTCCACGGTGTCAATAGCTCCTTCAAATTTGACTCGAGAAGGAAATCGACCAGAGCGGCAAATGGATTGTCAACATATTTCCGCACCATCTGGTTCAAATTACACGGCCTCTACGAGTGGTTCACGGACGATGACTCCAAACAGTTTGAATAATTCCAGGTCAAACCAAAAGACTCCGTTGATGGCGAAATGCAGCGACAAGATGGCCAAAGAAGGACAAGAGAACACTTTGGAAGCGGCGCAGACGTCGTGCGACAAGAGTACAAGGCGATTTAGCCACGTCGACCCATCATCCGCCCAAGTCAGAAGCGATATGGGTACCCTTCGGCGAGACAAGACTCGAGTCCCACTCGCTCCATTCGCAGAACCTAGCCCAACCAAGATAGAAGGTTAGTTCTGGCTTGCTATCTGTATCATGATCGATCCTTTTATGATATTGATAAACGACGGGGCAAGGGCAATGTGCGATGCTGTACAAAGTGTGGTTTTTGAGACGTCGGTACACTCTTACATATGGTTCACTCATTGTTTCTCCGTTAATTAAATTGTTTACAAGCCCTAGCCAAGTTTAATATAACTCAATTACCTTTTCCCCTGGTGGTATCATGCAACCAGGATGTATCTCACCGATAATTCAAGAATTTGCTCTCTTGAAGTATTAACAGTTGGATGGCAGCCAGGCTACTGGGGCTGCAAGAAAAGTGGGAAGCCCATTAGGCCTCGTCGCCGTCAAAGCACTCTCTTTGAGACCAAGCATAGGGTCTTTGCGACTGTTTATGCCAGTGCTAAAATAATGTTGGCATTTCAAGCAGCAGTAGGATGATGCGTGTTGTACTGTATCTCTCGATTACCCATGCTCTCTTCATTAGGATGGACGTCTTTAATCCATCACGGCGACTCGCCTCCACTTCTAATGCGCCGTCTACTACCTACAAGCATGCCGAACAACATTAACTGGGTGCAATTTTTCTTGTTTCCATTTCGGCTTCCACCTGTTGTTGGCAGAATGTACGCATGCCAGTGACACAAGCCCGGTCTACCGACACAGCTCTCAATATGCATGTGCCAAATCTGCGCCTTTGGCTTTCTCACAAAACATTTTATTCCTTCACTCCTTACAACACACACCTAGTTTTTTTTTTTTTTAAATAAAAAATATAAAAAAATCGTGTGCAACGCACGTGAAAATGAGATGGAGGTGATACGAGATCTAAAGCTGGCGGAGGGCCGCCGGCTTAGTAAGTCCTCTCCGCCTTCGGCTCCGGCTCCACCAGAACAACTCTCCGCGAGGAAATGGATGCACCCCGAGAGCTCCCGCACGTCATTTCTAGGTTCGTAACCCGTACCCGTACCACCCAAGTTGGTATGCCAAGTGCGGCCAAGTATTACGGCGACGTGATTTAAAAAAAAATACGAACAACAATATGCAAAGCTTGTAAATCTGTGTGAGCGACAAAACAGGATCTAGACAAGGCACAGCAGTGGAGTATGAGTGCCCAACATGATGTCGCTACAAGACAAGATTACAGTGAATTAAGCCTTCACGGAGAATACAATGATTCTGGAAGATCTGCTTCATCTCTGCATCAGCCACGCAGTGGCCGAAATAAAAATGTCTGTTGGCACGTGATGGAAGTGGTGTATAGCCGAATTGCTCGGCGGCCAAGATGATCGACACGGTAAACACTACGCCAAGCTCTCAGCCGCAATTTTTAATCTTGCATCTGGTTTTTCCGTTGTTAGCCGGCTAGAAACTCGATATGGGATTTACTTCAGGTGAAACCATCGGTTTTCTGCCTAGTGAAAATTTTGAAGAGATGGTGGCAGCACATTAGTTCATCCAAACAACCATCTGTTCTTAATCAAGGAACCATTGTGATGATCCCGTTCGTGTCCCGGCCTCCGGGTTCCGCCTCTAGTATCACCGAACCATACTAGGTGCGCCAATCGTCAATGTTACAAATCTTTGAAGAGCAATCGCTCGCCGTATCTGATTCGCCCAGCTGAGCCGCTCGGGCTCAAGGCAAAGTCCGTCGGGCGGCACCAACAGGCCGGTTGCCCATGCTTACATCGGATGCATGCACGTCCGAGTTTGGCTGCGAAAATAGGTTGCAGCTGTCAACCCAAGTAATGATCAAATTCTGGATTTGGCGTGTCTTCCGTCATCACTTTAAACTGGGTCCCTCCGCCTGCGATCACATTAAACGGCTAAGTAGAGTGCATGGGCGGAGGGAGGGGGCGTCCAAGGGACGCCCGGTTCTCACACCCTTCCACCAGCGGAGACCAGCCGCCCGCCCATGGAACCCACAACCTCACCTTCGGAGGCTGCTGACCTTCACAGGTTAAACAGCCTCACGCAATCATGTAGGGCTAAACAGCCTGGGGGCTCGAGAAATATAAGTTACCATCTCGGTTCCCTCAAGTTGTTTGTCCAGCAAGCCACCTCTCAAGTTACGTTTCAGACACCTCACAGAGATAGTCAGTCAAGATGGCCTCAGTACCAACAGCCCCCGACTACTCGATAGCGCGATCACATCTCAGCGTTCGCCTCCCCAAGGAATCCCTTCGCTCTTCCCTTAATGATTCCTCTCCGTACTTTAAACTTGATCCTGAGACAGCCAGGCTGGCTCGCCATGCCGACTTGTGGCTCTCATCTGAGGAGGACCTTGCCCGACCAGCTTCCATTGTCCCTAGCATCTATGGCAGATCGATGGCTCAAGAAGACTACACGCAGCCGCCTAGAGAACCACACCCTAATAGCTTCAACTTTGCGCGCTGGAACTCTTTCCGCTACACCCTTCGCTATGAGGACATCCGACCTCGCACTGCTCCCATGATGTCGGAGAGCACCGAAAAGCTTACATACGGGATTCATGATCAGAGTGACTCGGACGAAAATAGACATACCACAGCTACTGACAATGAAGACAACTTTGACTACCCGACAGGCATGAAGCTTGGTCTCATCACCTTGGCGCTATGTTTGGCTGTCTTTGTCATGGCTCTTGGTGAGCACACTCTCACACACGTATATTCTTATCCACCACTGACACACAACCAGACAACTCCATCATCGCCACCGCAATCCCCAAGATTACTGATGAATTCCAGAGTCTCAATGATGTTGGTTGGTATGGATCCGCATACATGCTCACGGGCGCAGGCCTGCAACTGTTCTTTGGCAAGTTCTACACCTTCATCACCATCAAGTGGACCTTCCTTGCCGTCGTCACCATCTTTGAGGTTGGCAGCTTCATCTGCGGCATTGCCCCCAACAGTGTTACCCTCATCATCGGTCGCGCCGTTGCTGGCGTTGGCTCGGCTGGCATCTTCGCTGGCGCACTGACAATTCTGGCTTACACGGTTCCCCTCCGCAGCCGACCCATTTACACCGGTCTGGTCAGCGGCATGTGGGGAATCTCGTCCGTCGCAGGTCCGCTACTTGGTGGTTTCTTCACTGACAAGGTATCGTGGCGCTGGTGCTTCTACATCAACCTGCCCATCGGAGTAATCACCATTGTTGTCATTTTCTTCTTCTTCAATGATCCTGAGCGAGACATCGCACCCGCGCCTTGGAAGACGCGTGTGTGGCAGCTCGACCCTATCGGAACCACCATATTCATGCCAGCCATCATCTGCATGCTTCTTGCTCTCCAGTGGGGTGGCGTCGACTATGCTTGGAACGACTCAAAAATTACATCCCTGTTCATGCTTTCGGCATTTCTATTGCTCCTCTTCATCTACGTTCAGTACAAGATGGGAGAGAACGCCACTGTACCCCCACGCATCTTTAAGAAGCGGTCCGTCTGGGCCTCGTGCTTCTTCGCCTTCTGCACCGGTGCCTGCTTCCTAACATCCGTATACTTCTTGCCTATTTGGTTCCAGGCCGTCAAGGGCGCTTCCGCCATTGAGTCTGGTATCAGGAACCTGCCCATGCTCCTAGGAGTGGTCCTCTTTTCTATGGTCGCTGGTGCAGCTGTC
This sequence comes from Calonectria montana, assembly GCA_022606435.1. Lineage (NCBI taxonomy): Eukaryota > Fungi > Ascomycota > Sordariomycetes > Hypocreales > Nectriaceae > Calonectria > Calonectria montana. The sequence goes on from JAIZZI010000003.1 coordinate 6,515,511, forward strand.
ACCTTCTGGGGCTACTACACTCCCTTCATGATTGGAGGCGCCATTTTCATGGCCCTTGGCTACGGTCTTTTGTCCAGTCTCAAGCCGGACACTGGCGCTGGCGGTTGGATTGGCTATCAGTTCCTCGCCGGTATTGGTGTGGGTATCGGTATGCAGCAGCCACTCATTGCCGTCCAGGTTGTGTGCGACATGGCGGACGTTCCCACGGGCACAGCCATGATCATCTTTGTGCAAACGCTTGGTGGTGCCTTATGTGTAACCGGAGCTCAATCCGTTTTCACCAACAAACTCATTGAGAATATCAAGGTCAAGGTGCCTGGCCTCGATCCTCAGACGGTCATTGACGCTGGCGCAACCAATCTCCGCCAGGCCATCAAGGCGGAATGGCAGCCTGGAGTCATTTCCTCATACAACGATGCGCTGAACGTCTGCTTTTGGGTCGCGGCCGCCACAGCGTCAGCAACTATTGTCGGCGCAGTGCTTACTGAATGGAAGAGCGTCAAGGGCAAGAACATCGAAATGGCGGGTGGCGCCTAAACGAATCACCGCCTCCGCGTCGCTTTGCCTCTAACACGCTACTCTCAAGTCCGACTTTTGCATAATTCCCATTCCTTTACACTTGATGTACATTTTCATGCATAGAATAAACGGCGTTTATGAGCTTCCTGTGCTCTGCTCTTTTTTTTCTCCTTTATCCCTTTTTATTCTTTTTTTTTTTTTTTGGCTAAAGCCGAGGGGAGGACTCCGTGATGAGACGGAGCTGTAGGGTAAAGCAGTCGGAGAGGCCAGCGATGCAATCAGAAAGACTCAGACTCTTGGATAAGATCATAGTTTAGAAATGATCTGAATAATAAAATTCGATAAACTTTTTCTTAATTTAAGTCCATCTATTTTTTCGTAGAAAATTAGTAATCCAAACAAAGAAGATTGACAGGGCCAGACACACAGTACCAGTTCCTCCAGAAAAAGAAGAACTGTTTGTATTGAAAAATGATGATTTGGGCAGAGTTGATCACACCCGCCATCTAAAACAACGTCTCTCAACATCACTGAGTCAGTTGTAACATCCTTGTTACCATATCGATCTATATAATCTCTTTGTGCTTGTAATATTGTGGAAAGGCTTACTAGATGCAACTTGAAGCCTCTCTCAACATCAATCTGTTTATTTTCAAAGCGTCAAAGGTCCGATTCCTCGACCAACACTCTACTCAATCCACTACCGATACCAAAAAACCCTGATTGGATTATTTTTTGACCTCTGATTCAACTGGAAGCTCTGGAAGCTTCATTTTTTAATCTTCTCAGCAAATCCTGCATCTCCTTATTCTTTCTTTGCACGGCAAGCTGAAAGGCAGTCAGCGTTCTTCGGACCGGTTTGTCAAGGTCAGCTTTGGCTTTGACTAGGCGCTCTACAATCATCATGCATCCTCCCAGGGATTAAGTTAATTGTTTCTTGGTCGGGCAAATCATCAAAGATCATCAAAGTTGTCAAACACTATTTGCATCGCCACCTGTGTGGCCTAACTCCTGGGAGAAATTCTGGTTGAGCGCCCCTACTACTTGTATTTAAACTAGAAATAAATTATTTTAGGGATTTTAGGAAAAGCCGACTAGGTAGAAACTTTCAAGGGTTGTACCGTACACAGCAGTAAACTTGGTTGCAATACGAAGTAAAGAAGATTGCTGTTAGTTGTTGACATTGCAGGACTAGAATTGATAGAATCAATTTAAGACGTTATCATCTCAGCCAGCTTGTTCTTAATTTAATAGGTTCTGTGGTCTTGGGTGAGGGGAGGCATTTGTCTTACGAATTTTGTAATAAACATCCTGCTTTGTGTAGTGAGCACCCGTCCAAGTCGCTCGGATTTACATATAACATCTAGAACTCAGATAATTGAGAATCAATATATCCACAAGCCCGCACGAAACAATGCGACAGAAGACCATCATGTTTAGTGAAAGCATAGAAGAAGCAAATTGAATATAATGGCAACCATGAGAGCATGGAAAAATGATTCCTAAGGAAATCGGGATATAAAATGCAGGATAGGTTCTGAAGATACCTGGAATATAGGCTTCTTTTGGCCTATGATTACGTCAACATTCACAGGCTTCGTGGTCTAGTGGTATGATTCGTGCTTTGGGAACTTCACTCAGCTGCACGAGGCCCCGGGTTCGAGCCCCGGCGGAGCCCTTACTTTTGCTGTTCTCACCAAGCTATCAGATGACAGCGTAGTTCCTTTTTGGAGTCTTTCAATTCCCTGGTCATTTCTTTTTCTACCTGCTTGCTTCTTATTGAACAGCACAGCATGGAAATTCTAGAGCCCGAGCTGTTCCTCGAATGCACCTTTTTCTCTGCTTTCTCCAGAGTCCCCGAGCCGACCTCTCTGGCTTTCTTAACCTCTTTAAGTTCATCAGCTCTTTTACCTTTTGATATCACTTGGGAAAGTATCCGTCTAAGTACCATTTCATATCTCCTCAAGCTATTCCACCCTTGTAGTTTTTACACCATAGGTGGCTCTAACATTCGAATTCACGATTTCATTATTGCTATCGGAGATAGCCAGTGAATTGGAAATGAAGGGCATGACCTTGCTGGACTTTTGCCATATATAAATAAGACCTATAGTTCAGAACGTTCTCCACATCTCAACTTATTACCATTTACCCCAAAATCTAGGAATCCATTCAAAACAGACTACCATGGCATCCGAAACCACATGTCGCGTGACAAAGTTCGGCGGATTCCACCAAAAATAATGCAAAGACCTCAAAGAGAAGAGTCTGGATTGTGCCATATTGATGTTACCTGTTGAGTTAATCCTCGTCATTGCAGAGAGCCTCTCTCTCAACGATCAAATTGTATTTTCTCGGACTTGCCATCCAATTCGAAACATTCTTGACCTCGGCGTCAATATTGGGACACGTCTCTCACGACACGGTTTCCTCGAGCTCCTTTCTACCTTGTCGCGCGATATGCCAAACCAGTGGGTGTGCCAGCAGTGTGTTGGATTCCACCCTTTCACAAGGTCTGATGTTCCAAGGGAGTTTGGCGAGAGCGCTTGTCCTAGAAGTGGGAAGCTTAATAATTGGTATCTAATGAGAGAGAGACGACTTTACCATCGACATGTCCAATTTTGTCTCAAATTTGCGCGTATGGAGAGGCTGGAGCTGATGCAACTCCAATATCTTTGCAGGGTCCTGGCACCTTACCATCACATTAATCCCGTGCCTGAGAGTTGCCTCCCCCTCGCCGAATTGTACTGTCCTAAGGTTGTCAAGGGAAATTTTTTAATGAAAACAACTCGAAGATTCACGAGGAAAATTCCGCTCTCGCACATGCGCTTCGGTGCTACAAACGTGTGTTTCCATCAAATTGAGGTATCAGCGGGCCCAAACATTGATTCCAGTTGCCAGCCAGACGAATGGTTAGCAAATCCACGGAGCGCCCTCTGGGTGGCTGCACATGACGCTCTTCAAAAAGAAGGTGTTGAGATTCGCGGCTCTTGTCAACTTTGCCCAACCGACTTTTCTGTGCAGGCCACTCCCCATGAAGTTATGCTACGCAGTTGGCAAAATTTGGGTGGTGAATGCTCACCCAGAGATATTTCTTGGGGCATCCATACTCTCTGGAATTGGGAAATTAATGTTATGGATGCTACTGTGAACAATCAGGCTCCCGGTAGTATTCGAAACCTTTACGAGTCCAAGTGACTGGAGAGGTGGGAACATGGGCGCAGATCAACACAACGGGATCAATTTTAGATTATGTGCTCCTTGGGTTAAACTTATCAAGTATGTTTTACTAATAAACTGAGGAATATTGTAAAGAAAAATAAATATTCTGCTCAAACATATGCCGCATTCTATGATACACTTTTGTTGCTTACTAGCACCCACTGACAAAAGGGCTACACCCAGTGAAGTACCTTCTGAAACCACGACTTGTTCTTTGTGCCAGTGCTGACCGAATCTTGCGCAATCTCTGCGAATTCCGATGCAAAGTCGATTGCTGTCAATGGGGTGACTTTTGATTTCAAAAAAATCTTGAAGAATATGTACAACACTGAAGTCGACAAAGTTAGCATCCAGGGGCTCGAGAGTCCAGGCTAATTTGATAGGAGGATTTAACGTACCGGCGAAAATCGCAATGTTGAGATAGCAAGATATAAATCCCGATGCAGTAAAATTATCCTTGGTAAACACATCAAATCCTGAGTTGGATTAGTGTTAATCTCAGCGTATGGCATGTGATGCGACAGGGAATGACATACCAGAGAAAATGACCACAAGGGTAATAATGACCAACGTTACCCATGAAATATAAGGTTGACCTGGTACTCGATATGGAAGATCTGGGTTTTTTTTTTATTTTAGCAGTGAACATTGGGTTATAAAGGTGGTCCTTACTCTCTCTCGAATAACCCTGGGCTTTCAGTCCGGCATAGAACCGCAAGTAAGTTATTTCAATCACAATCCATCCAATCAAGCCTGCCACTGTCGTGATATTGACAAACCAACCAAACACAACAGAGGTGTTATTTGCAACATTAAGGTACACAAGTGGGAGCAGAATGCAAGTGGTGCCCACTGCGAGATGTGGTGTTCCAAACCTGTTGCATCGCTGGAGCCAAGCGGGGGCATGGCCATCACGGCTGAGACCATACAACGTTCGAGAAGCGATAAAAACGCAAGCGGAGCCGCTGCTGATGGCCGAAGTGCAAACAACGGCATTGATGATTGAAGGTACCGTAGACACTCCAGATCTCACAAAGGCAATGACAAATGGAGATTGTGAGGCAGTGCCAGTGGAGACGCTCAGAGAAGGGTCATCGTAACGCCTGCATTGCACCATTAACTAGGCTGATTCTCAACAGACAAAATGAAAATCAAGTGACTTACACAACCATTCCGACAACAAAAATGCTCAAAACGTAAAAGAAGAACACTCGCATGAATGTTTTCCTTGTGGCTGCCGGGATGATTTTTCGAGGATCACGTGTTTCGGAACCCGAGATGGCAACCACTTGAATATTTCCGTAGCTAAATGCTGCAGAGAGAAGCACCTTCCAGAAAGCCAAGAATCTTCCAAGAGAGCCAGTGGCAATGTATGTGTTGAAAGCACCAGGGTGGCTCCAATATCGGAAACCCAAGCGCTCGTGGTTGGGAGCGCCGCCAAGATCGATGACGAGACAACCGATTATCAGGCCAATGATGAGCATTATTTTCATAGATGCAAAAACTACCTCGGACTGGATTGGATGATGTCAGAAGAAAAAGGCCGACGAGATAGATAGGTCATGGCAACAACATACCTCGCCGTATAAACGGACTCCACAAAAGTTTAGGCTAACAATGAAAACTAGAAATATGGTGATCCAGACAGCTGGATTAATTGAGTCATTCCAAAACTGTATAAGAGTCGCTGCAGCGCTCAGCTCTGCTGGAACTGAGATGGCCATTGTATACCCTGTTCGGAAGCAACATGTTAACGCTGGTCCCAGGGTCTCTGACGCGTGACTTACAAAAGTTCCATCCCGTGGCAGCACCCAGAGCTGGCTCGACAAATTTAGTTGCGTGTCTAATGAATCCTCCCGTGGCCGGCATAAACGCCGTGATTTCTCCCGTTGTGTAAGAGACGCCAGCTGTGACAAAACCCATCAGGATGTACGCCAAGAGGGCGCCAGCGGGCCCAGCCGTAGCGATGACAGTGCCAGAGCTAAGAAAAAGTCCAGTACCCTACTTGACAGTCAGCCCAATATTCTGGCGAAATTCCTTTGGATCGTGGAATACTTGCAATCATTCCAGCAATGGCAATCATGTTAATGTGGCGAGACGAGAGGTCGCGCCTGATTTCCTCCGACTCGCCCACCACAGTGTCGGACGACAACTCCGTTGCAGGAGCTGCATCGAAGACTTTCGTATTCACTTCGTCCTTCATCTTGAGGTTTTCCTAGACACCGACTTCAACTAGGAAACAATGATGCACGCGTGAAAAAAAAAGGGTCCCCCCCTCGTTTAAGATCGACCCATTGAGTTCTTGTATGCTACTTCGGCGAGCCTATACCGCGCCAGGCAAACAGTCTCCACTGATACGCTGCCCCTATCGGAGAGATAGGTCTGGCTTTGAACGCCGGCCAGCGCGTTTTAACCACCGGCGGATCCCACACACGGGCGCTGTAGGCACTGATTTTGAACGCCGGCCCCGCAAATTAGTGCTGGTCGGTTCTTGAGATAAGCCCCCGGCACCCGCTATCAGCTATCGATAAATTCCGCAGGGAAATAAGTAAAAGCGGAAAGCTCTCAGTTACAAGACAAATTCAAGTGTCAACCAGATAAAAAATGGCAAACGCAAACGCGAATGAAGAGTTTGAGCTCTACGACCTCCGCGTAGAGGTCGTGTGTCCTCCCGGCAAAAGAATTCTCTGCGGGGCCAAGAATGGCGATTATTTCACGCTCCAGGGCGAAATGCTCTACCTCCCTCCAAACCAGGGGTTTAGCATCTACAGTCTATGTGAGCCTGAGACCCCTGTTTTCGTATAAAAATTGAGCTAACCAATCCGAAAGCCTCAGTTTTACCGCTTTTGGCAGCAAAGCAACGTCCGACATCCAAAAACGACTGGATGACGACCGATGCTTGCGTTGCATGTCCCGACCCCAACTGCCCCTCTCAGCTTAAGATTATCCGAGAGGGAATCCGAAAATTCAACCACTCTGAAACCACAGTAGTGCCCCTAGAAAAGTAATGGATGGTTTTTATTATTGGCGAGACAGTGTTCGGCGATACAAATGGCAACATGTTCTAGGCTGGTGACTGTGGATTTTCTCATTCTAATTTAATGAGCGTTGAATATGTTCTTCTCCTCATTTTGGCGCTACTCAAAAAAATCCTCCTTGTCCCCATAGGGTTCATGTGACTTTAGGATCTAGACTAGATTATGGTGTTCATTGATATGGATATTCTCATGCTCCAGACTATCTATCTAGATTACAAAAAAAAAATGCTCCCGTGGAAAAAGAAAACCCAGAAAATTATTGCTTTTGCATCCATTTTCCTAGGACCCCCATCTAGACAGAAACCACCAATTCACTTGACCTTGACGTAAATTCGAATCCCATCCCATTCTTTCTTTAAATATGACAACGGTGGGGACCATAAATACGGATAAGATTCTTGAAAAATAAACTCTATGATGCGCAATGAAGGAAACTCGTCCTTCATATTCAATAAACCCTCTGTAAATTTCCTCACGAATTCTTTTACTTTTCTTTCTGGGTCATAAAAGTCAGGGCTATCCATGATCAATTTCATTTCTTCCTCGTCTGTAATTTGGGCGAGCTCTGCTTGCTTTATCCTAATAGATAACTTGGTTGATCTGCGTTTCCTCATGCGTGAAAGGCGCCTGACATCTGGGATGATGGGTTCGACAGCATGTGGAGCGATGCTTGGCTCTTCAAGAGCCAATAATAGCGTGTGGTTATGGTAGAGGCGTGGCTGGAGGTCATTTGTGATGGTCTCATCGACGTATAGAAGAGGAGCGGCGGACTTTGTGTAGATGGAGCCACCTTGGGTCACTCTGCTCCGTCTGATCCTATCAAATGCCAGGTCATATATGGCATCTCTGAGCTCGGGGGGTAGCGTAAGGAATGACGTGATAGCCGACATTGAGGCGCCTGGTGCAGACGGAGTTGAATCAATTATGGAGTCGATTGATCCTGATGAGTAATGTATGGATGATGATTGCTTGGGTGACTGAGTTTGACAACACCGACAATGAGGATAAGCGGGGTTGATAAATCTGTCTCACATTCAGAGTTGACCCTTGGAGATGTGTTGGCGCTAGTCATGCGCTGCTCGGACGACATGTATGACCAGTCATATCTTGTGTCGCCAATGGCCTCAAAGTACTTAGCATAACCTTTCTATCGCTTCACCGCCCTCTTGTAGTGATAGCCCATTCTACGCTCAATTCTATCTAACTCACTCTATTGCGGTATATCAACGCTGTTTTCAACATAGCTCATTCTACTAATAATGTCTCCCAAGACTAGATTACCTTGCTGCTTGGGAAGGACTGGCAAGCTGCTGACTAATAGGAGAAAAAAAAAGCATTTTCACGGAGTAACTATCACAGTATGACAAAATTTAGGCAGAAATGCGAACAAGGTAAGACGAAGAAGAAAAAGCAATGTGAGGCGGCGACGGTGGGATAGGTCGTTGCTCATACCACGAACCGTTCTGACTAGTGCGATCGCAGATGAATTGAGTAGCACCCCTAGAAATATTTATATAGCTTTGACTCATTCTTCAACACCTTTAGTAGATAGAATATGGACGGTTTTTCAAAGATGTATGTTTATCATCAATTCTTCCGGAAACCAGCCGCTACAAAGCGTCCTTTACCGAACCTGCTAAAATGAACCGAAATTGTGAAACATTCCTCTTTTTTTTCTTTTTTAAGGAACTGGGCACCCTAATGTATCTAACGAAAATTCGCGAGTCTTGGCGTTATTGACTAGGAGCATGTTTAAGTTACCTTCCACGGTGAACTTTCAATCCGCCTTGGTGGTTCATTTGGGAGTCAGAGTATTAGTCAGATGGCTATCATGAAAGGATAAAGGTCTATGAATCGAAACTTGAGAATTTCTTCGCCTCATGGAAGCTGAAAATGCACCAGCGGATTAAAATATGACACCAGTGAATCTTAACGATATGTCAAACCATCGTCCACCGAGGGATACCAGCAAGCCTGAATCGCCTATGCCTAGACAGATATGGGATATTTGGGGCCCAGCCACTTAGGTAATCAATTATGCGGAAAAGAGGAACTAGGCCTCTGATTTATTTAGTGATGGTCTTTGTTGAAACACGTGTTGGGATAAACGAGAATTAAGATTCCCAGCATCGACCAGTTGGTTTTCTTTTGCAGACAACGTGGTACGGAAAAATGCAGGCATCACCCTAAGATTAGCTTCAAATTATGCATACTTTTTTATATTTGTTTAGGTGCTTGAATTTCGCTACGTAGTAAGACGGCTCCTTCTAAATAAATCTATCAAACCTACATGAGTCTACGCAATGAATCTTTTATTCGTCCTGATCTCTTGCTCAATCCGAATTTTATATACGTCAATTGCAAGACTGGAAAGGACAAGGTTCTCTGGAATACAAGTGCCATGACACTTGAGAAAACTTAGTCACTCAATGTAAATTTTAGATGAAGGATTCCGTTATTGTGTAGTCGTGCCGTTTTTTTTATGTTGCATGCCAATCACAAATTGCAGGCGATTAGTTCTTGATCCAACTTGCATTCAAATACGGCAACCGCTCACAAAAGTTGATTGGACCTGACTGGTCAAAATCAAATTTCCTGACTTCGTCAGCAGTTTGGTCAAGGCAGCCAAATGACGAAGGCGTTCTAGATACGGGGCCCATGGAACAGGTTGATCAGTGATTGGATCGCCTTGGCCGTGGCGCTATTAGCGAACCGTCGTCGACTCAAGACTAACAGCTAGCTGGGTGACAAGCGGGCATCACAAAGAAACCCCACCAGTTCAAAAAGGGGTCGGCGTTTGGTATCACGAGCAAACAAGATGTTTTTGGGTCGACTTTCATCCATTTCATGCAATTAGTATCATCTTAAATTCGTACCCTAAATTTCCTCATTAACAACACCATGCATCCAAAGATTGTTCCCAGGCCACTAAGCCGTGCCGAGATTTTGACCCCTGTTGATCTACCAACGCTAATATTCGCCTCTTTGGGGCGGCCCGCATGCTTGGGGAACTGGCGCGGAATGTACGTGGAATTTTGTCTTGAATCATTGGGTTGGCATGTGTTGTCTGGGTGACACTCATTGTTGGCCAAAAATGCGTTCGCAGGGCTACCAGGATCCCCCACATTCATTCATTACTCCCCTTTGTGGTTCACCAGCATCTACGGCTGCGATTTTCGACGATCCCGAGTGCAACGGCGTCCGGAGAATGCCATCAACCTACAACAGCCCAGGCAGCAATCGTGCCAAATGGAGGTTCAATCCACTCGAATGAAGTCCGAGGAGCGTTCACGCATCCTTAAGATAGCATTGAGGAACCGTATGCTTCCGCCCCCGCCTCCGCCGCGCCCCAAAATCCCGGTTCCTACCATCAAGCTCGTGAAGGAAGAATCGCCAAAACCCTCTCCCCATGTCACGATAGACCTCCCCACCACCTCGAGTCCAGATTTGCACCTTGGCATGTTTGAGATTGGACGACCTCTCGGCAAGGGCAAGTTTGGGCGGGTATATCTTGCCAAACACCGGGTGTCAGGCTACATTTGCGCCCTCAAGGTGCTGAACAAGGATGAAATTGTGCGTGAGAAAGCAGAGGTCCACGTCCGGCGTGAAATCGAAGTACACAGCAATCTACGACATCCCGGGATCCTCGCCTTCCACAGCTGGTTTCACGATTCGCGACGAGTATTTCTCATCCTCGACTACGCTCCTGGTGGCGAGCTATACAAGGTGTTGAGGAAGGCGGGGTGCTTTTCTGAGAAGCGTGCTGCCCAGTATGCTGCACAGGTTGCAGAGGCCTTGAGTTATCTTCACAAAAAGAACATCATGCACCGCGACATCAAACCAGAGAACATTCTTGTTGGTCCCTACGGAGAGCTGAAGCTTGCCGATTTCGGGTACAGTGTGCATACGTCCAGTAACAGACGAGATACCCTCTGCGGAACGTTGGACTATTTGCCCCCGGAAATACTCCAAGTCGAATCGCACAGAAAAAAGTACACACGTGCAGTAGATCAGTGGACTCTTGGTGTCTTGACCTACGAATTCCTCACAGGGGAGGCTCCTTTTGAGGAAGATGCGGCCGCTTTGACAAAGAAGAGGATTTCCAAAGGTGACATGAAACCTCTCCCAGCTTATTTGAGCCCTCTTGCAAAAGACTTTGTCCAATCGGTATGGCGCATCTCTATAAATAAGTTGCTGGGCTAATCAAGATGATAGTTATTGAAGATCGATGCCTCAAAGCGAATGCCACTCGACCAGGCACTAACTCACCCTTGGATTGTGAAGAATTGTGCTCAGAAGTGATTTTTTTCTTTCTCTTTGGCAGTACGGGGCGTTTAGAATAATATGTTTATTACCGAGGCGTCAAGGATAATTCCCAACCCAGTGAGGCGATTTTGGATGGTGCTTAGGTTGGAGTACGATTTGCAGACTGAGGTACACCAATTATGGGGGGGTAATAGTCTATTTGACAATTGGGCGTCGTAATTAAGTTCCAACCAAAATTTTCTCCAACATTATCGAGAATAATAGCTAATTAAAGCAACTGTTTGCTTCGTTTTCAAGGCAGTAGTATCTTGCCCTCTGTGACGAGTGTCGCACGACCCGAAAGTACCACTGACTTAATCTTGTTTCCATGCTCATTGAGCTCGATGTCCACGATGATGTTGCTGTCTCGTCCAATCTCGGAGCCCTGGTCCAAATAAAAGCGGTAGGACCCATTCGCCTGGCCGTGTTGGAGCGCGAGATACGCGCCCAGGGAACAAGATCCACTACCGCAAGCTGGATCTTCCAGGTTGATGGCAATCATTCGTACACGAAGATCCCAAATATATTTCCCTTCGGAATTGCGCGTACCCATTACCTTGTAATACATGGTTCCGACAAATGATGGTGTCCACGCTTGGTCCAGTTGAACTTGAGGGCATGGACCCGGCTGCAAAGTAGCAAAAGCATCAGGTTGGTCAGTGAGATCAACCAAGACATAGGCCACTCCATGAACAATGGAAGTAACAGGAAATTCAGGCTTGACCTGATGATCGGCCAGTCCTGGTTGGGTCTGGGTGATGGATTCGAGCGGTGCAGCGATGGAGTGGATATGAACGTTGTGCGGTACATCAGCTGCGACTGTTTGCGCATCCACATCGTATTTCACGGTGACAACTCCAGCCTTGATTTCGATATCCAAAGAATTAGGGGTAGAATTGGAGGAATCCTGATTGCTTGACCGAAGCTGTCGGAACAGAGCATGGCCAGTGCCGATGACCGGATGGCCTGCAAAGTCCATTTCATTGACAGGTGTAAAAATATGAATCTTGGGTCTCTGAGATTGGTTTGGCCAGTTGAGGAATACGGTTTCAGAAAAATTGAACTCTCTGGCAATCATTTGCATGTTCTTTTTAGACAATGGCGTATTGGACACATCTACAATGGCCACCTGATTGCCCTTGAATCTACACGTGTCTGTGGTTAGCAACAGATGTTGACCACTCGGCAACCATTACCTTTTATCTGTAAAGACATCAAGAGTGACTAATTCTCTTTGTGAGTTGCATAGTATATGTGGGTTCGGTAGGACATACTATAGGATGCTGAGTTATCGGCCATTTTGATAATGCTTGATTCAGCTACAAACGCTGCACATTGCGAGAATTGTTTTTGTTTGGTTAAAAATTTGGCATGTACATAAAACTAAAAGTTTAATCAGTAAATGCATTCGGGATTAAATACCACTTGTCAACGAACAAATGAAATCATGACTCTTAATCCAGTCTATGAGTCAGAGAACCCTCGCGATCCTTCGCGCCCTTTTCTTGACAAAAAATGGAGTAAAGATTTTATTCTTGCTTGTTCTAATGTTACAATTTCCAATAAATGGTCCTAACCGAAATTATAGGGTTTAATTCCAGACTTCATTGGGTGAATGCTGTGATGGCCTCCACGATGATGTCGGCCGTTTCGGTCGGCTTGCTCAGCATGGGGGAATGACTACTGTCAATTTCCCGCAGAGTTACATCACATCCCATGCTCTTTGCTCCTTGAACCATTACTTTTTGCACCTCAAAAGGAAAGGCTCTGTCTTGCGCAGTCGCAAGGTACCACACTGGGACATGTTTCCATCCTGTGTAAGCCGCTTCGTAGCCTTCCGTGAATGCTTTCATAGATTGGTCCCGGAGTTTATTTACCCGGTCAATTCCCTCTTGTTCGGGAAGATCGTGATAGAACATATCTCTTGGATCGACCACGATTTTGGCAAGGCCAGTTTCTGTGTCGTCTGTCCATGTTGGTGGGGGCTTGCCACCGATACCCTCCATGAAAGTCATTCCTTCAACGACAAATCCGGTACTTATCATGAAAATACCGACAACGTAACCGTGTGCACTACTTTCAGATGAAGTGCCTGGGGGAGGCGGGGTGAGGCCCTTGACAGCACTGCCGCCAACTGCACCGCCGTATGAGTGGACGACAACGACCACGTTCTGACCCTGAGTTGTCTCTGTCACGATGGCATCCCGGACGGCCTTGACGTCATCCGCGAAGTTTGCTGAGGGATTCGAGGTTGTGGTGGGCAGAGTCACTGGGACAGAGTTGATGTTGTGAGTTTTAAGTGCAGATGCAAGTTTGTCCCAGGTTTCGGGGCCATGCCATCCACCAGGGACCATGACGAGTGTAGGGGTTGAAGTCATGATTGAGAGAAATTAAAATCAATTGGTGGGTGATTGGGAGGTGGGTGATGAAAAGGATCTGATGTGGTGATAAACATCACTTGATGAGTGGAAATAGGGAATATATATACCAGTGAGCCTCTACGTTTGAGACAGTATCAAAACTGCCGTTTTCCTAACAAGACCCAATGTACCGGGTGTTTTTCGTGTTTTCTCGAGCTTGCGAGCGCCACAGAACTCGAGGACCTTTGTTGGACAGCACTCGTCAATTCGTCTGGAAAAGGCATAGCGCCAGATATCCACCCGCGCCGGCCGTGGCCCCGTCTCCGCGCCGCCCCGACTTGCCACACGCTCTCTCCCAGTCATCGTCAACGCCGCTCCTTCAGGGGTATTCGCCGTGAATTCATAACGGGCACCGCACAGATCCCATTCCAGGCAATCCAGTCGCCCTGAAAATGGAGCCGTCACCTCCGTCCGGGAGGACACGCAAATCCCATACCCGCAGTAAAGCGGGCTGTCTCACATGTAGAAAGCGTCATGTCAGGTGCGATGGTAATCAGCCAATCTGGTAAGCTGACTTTTCCTCATCTGACCAGATACGCGGTTTAAACTACCCGTGCTTAGTCGCTCATCTCCTTACAGCAACAGATGCATCAAGGCTGCGAGGGAATGCGATTTCAGTGGCCCGATTATCCCACTTCGCGACCGCAGAGCCAAGGTGGTTCCTGGTCAGCAGCAACCATGGATTATCCACACAAGCGAGCAGCAATTGATCTCGCTCAAGAATCCGCCAGTCTCTAGCATCCTTGACCCTTTTGATTCCTTCTCAATACAAATGCCCTTCAAGTCAAGAGAACTGCTCCACTATTGTACTCCAACCCTCTCGCATGTAACACCTTACTCATCCAAGCTGACCCTTGGTTTAGTTCACCAATCAAGGGATGCCAGCATCATCTCTCCTACCTTTAAAGAGAAAGACTTGTAAGCCAGTGATACTCCATCGCAATTACGCTTGTCGTTGCGTGCCGTGCACTTTTCTGACATTGTGGTGGCACAGCCTGCCCACCATCGTAAAACATCCAGACGCTCTTCGAGATACAATGCTCGTAGCCGGCCTACACTACGCCTGGACAGTTGGCGGACTGCGAGAATTTGAGGCAACCTTTTTGTTTCACATGGTTGAGCTTATCCAGATACTCAATGAATGGATCCAAAGCCCACAGTCAACAGGTTTTACGACCTTTATGAGACATATCGCCACGCTATGTTTAACTGAGGTATGCTCCACCCATAACCAGCTATTTTCCAGTGGCCAATTATTTCACTCCAATTACCCAAAGAATCTTGCATTCATATTCTAATGCTTCGTTCAGTGCAGCCTCGGTAACGTGGCAAACGCCGAGGCTCATCTTGAGGGCCTGATGACTGTCGTGGACATGCACCGCCCGTTGAATTCCGATCTCAATCTCGACACAGATATCCCGTTTGATGATGAGCTTGCATACCGTTTTCTTGTACTGTAAGTGTCTCCATCTATATATGTTAGGCATAAATCGCTAAAGCAATGTTACAGAACCTACATCTGTATTCATGGTGCCAAAAGTCGAATAGCCAGTAGCAAAACCCTCATGCGTATGATGGGGACCTCCGGAGTGGCAGATTACATGAGTTTTATATCCCAAATCCACCAATGGCATGAAGAAGATATAGGATGTCTAGGAAGGCGGCTAGAGGCAGCCAGCCTATCCCCATTCTTTTTTGGCGCACTCCCTGCAGGGGCCACGTTTTCTGACGTTGATGGTTTGCCCATGATTGAATGCCTAAGAACCTTAACCAAAACATCCCAGTTGGCTAGTGCTGGAAAGAGCGATGCCGATCCTGGCTTGGTTTGGAGCGAGGGAGCGGCATCCAGACTAGATTTGGTAATCGCTCAATCACACATTGTTTCTCTTTTTGGAACTGGCGAGACCACCATGTCAGGAGATTCCCAGCGCCGACTTATGACCTCTTGGTGTGGCGTTGTTATTGCCATTGGTCTTTACTTGTACAGTATCCTCGAGCTATGGAATGGGGGCGAGACCATGGAGCACTGCCTCTACCGGCATATGCTTGTGATTCTGGCCAGGGATCTAAATCGTAGCATGCACGAACTCAATGACACCAAATTGTCAGATTTCTGGTTCTGGAAGGCATTCACGGGAGCCTACAGCCTGGAGAAGCACCAACAGTATGCACATGACGAGACACTACAAGTGGTTGCAGGTTATCTAGACGGTTATATACGGACTTGGAGTCAACATTCCAAGGTCGAGCTTTGGGAGGATGCCGAAAAGCGATTACTGAAAACCAACTGGAGTTTGGACCGGGCACATGATATAGGAAGGAGAATATGGGAAAGAGCTGTATATTAGAATCTATAAGCCAAATAACCATATCGGCAACGATATGGGTTTTATCGCACTTGGTTATCAAAAGAAGTGCATAGCTCACGGCCAACTTTGCATTGGCCAATGATATCATATGAGACATGCGTCCTACTAAGTCGCTTGGCTAAGGCTAAATGATTACCGGACACCCTTGGTGGCGCTTAAATGCTATCAATCATTATCCTAGTCTCGCCTACTTCTCACGCCACTTAAAACTCTCACGTCAGCGCCTCAGACGTGGCTGCGCACGATTGAAGTCCAGCTACTAAAGGGGTTGGTCTATTTTAGCCTGGTTTCCCCCGTTGTTCCTTAATCGCCCCCGCGCACCCACCTTCACTCGTACATCATATCTGGCCAGTTTACCACACCTTGGAATTATCTGAATAAACGCAAGATGGCGATTTTTCCGGCAGAAGTACTGCAGATGGTATCAATTAATTCCCCCTAATATTTGCTATTGGCTAATTATCAAAGGTCGCAAATAACTGCGATAATGGAACTCTCAAAAGTCTTCGACTCGCGAGCCACATCACAAACAGCATTGCAACAAGTTTGCTTTTTGAGACAATCGACATTCAAATTGTCAACGATAACACCTTAGAAAGGCTAAATGGCATTGCATCTAATGAAACTATTTCATCCTCAGTTATACGGTTCCGATATGGACCAGTCATTACAGACCAGTCTCACGGTATGGTAGTCCAGACCGCCATTCAACTGAACGGTTGATAATTCTTAGACCCTGAGATAGCGCAGCAGATTATACAGCAGAATCGGATCCTCTCTCTGGACGCCCTTATAAACGCCCTTTCTGCCACTATTCGATCACTCGTCAACGTTTCGGTCATCGAACTGGAGTATCCTCAGTATGGGAGACGCTACTTTGCCAACAGTGGCAACCTCCGAGTCCTAGGCAGCGCCATCACACAAATTTGTTCCACTCCACTCCCTAAGCTTTCTTCAGTTTTTATTCAAAACATGAGTCCAAGTGACATACCGATGGACCTTGGGCCATGTGTTGAACCAGGTGGAGCTGCCTCACCATTATCCAAGGTGAAGGACCTTGATCTTTCATTTTACACCTTTACCACGCCTGTGAACAGCCTAGACATGCAAGTGTCGAGTCAACTAAATAAGCTCTTGTCATTTTTTACCAATCTCAGCTCCCTCGAAATCAAATTTCTTCGTCTCGATGAGAATATGAGAACATTCGACTGGTCCGTGCTGCAGAATTCTAAACTGAGCATTCTGAAACTTCGAAACGTGGAAATTTCTCAGGCATCACTTTTCAAAATCCTTGACTCTAGTTCCGAGTGTCTTCAAGAACTTTGGTTGCACGACATAGTTCTCATAGATGGTACTTGGGCCTCAATATACCAACACTTGGCAACATTTGAAAACATCATGGATGTTACCGAAGTACATGGCAGGAGATACCTAAGCGGCCATGCATTCTACTCGGAAGATGATGCAGTCAGTTACCGTCAATTGTATTCAAAGGTAGATGAAAGGAGAACGGGAAACGGCCTCCCAGAGATGGAGAGCACGTTTGATATTGATGCCTTGATATTGAGAAGGGGGTTCTGGGTGCAGCCAATTGATTTTTAAAGGGCATGCGCGATGTAACATCATATTACAGCCTGTTTAGGGTCTGACACCACCACAGAGTAGAGCTACTATATTAGATGAAGGACATCGATATGGAAATAATTGACAAATCACCAAGATATATAATGTTGATACTTTAAAGTTTATTAAATTTTTCATGATTCTCCTCACTAACTTTTAGTGGGTTTAGTATAGCGCAACATGGAACTGAATGGAGGGGTAATATCACGAGCTAACAATCAAGGAATGAACAAGAGTAAGAATAATTAACGTAACATTAGGAGAACCAAGGTGTGGTAAGTAATTGCCCCAACTAATATGGTGCGTTAGAAAGATTAAATCACAAATTACACAAAAATGTGTTTGAAAGAGAACCCATTCACTCCCGTTCATTCATCAAACTCGGATGAGTGACAATCACTCAGCAAATCAGACCAGCCAGCCCACCATATTGGTGCCAACTTGCTGACTCAATCATGACTTAGTAGTAGATGGGGTTCTTAGGGTCAGTGAGATCAAAGATGACAGAGCTGTGAGGGCGAGCACCGCCACGGGCAGTGAAAATGCGTTCGAAGTCAATAGTTCGGTTGAAGCTGAGAGAGCCGTCGGGGTTGATGTCGATCCAGTGTCCCTTGTAGTCACCGGGGGTGTTGACAACGGAGATCTTTACATGAGTCAGTCAAATAAAAGCCTTAGTTCATGGGGTTAGTGGACTTACATCTCCAGCCTGGACAAAGTAGCCGGTGACGAGCAGGTTCTTCTTGTCGGGGGAAATCTTGACATAGTGGGGTCCGATGATAGGCTGATCCTCATTGGGGTCATCAAGACGCTTGACATTGTCGAGATCAGAAATGTCAAGAGCAGCGACGTGGTTACCGAGGGTGAAGGTGAAATAAGCAAGCTTGCCATCGTCGGAAATGTCAGAGTAGATAGCCAGAGAGTTCTTCGCCTTGGTGCCGAAATCATAGAGGAGCTTAGCAACACCCTGGTTACCCTTAGAGTCCTTGCGGAAGGGGTAGATGATCCAGGCCTGGCCAGGACCGACAGCGCTTGGAATTTCAGTTAGTAAATATCGCTGACTAAGTTGATTCTGTGATCACTCACGTAGCAATAGCAGCGCTCTCCTTGTTTCCAGGAATGAACTTGACATCTTGGATACCTTGGCCCTGTTTACTCATTAGTATATCTATGAGACTTGTTAAAAGGGACCAACTTACTTCGGGGATGGTGATGGTGGAGATGATCTTGCGAGAGGCAAGGTTCCAGAGGCGCAGGGTGTCCGCCTTCTGGATTCCAGTAGTGGGCTTAAGGATGGACAAAGGAACGACAAAGTCAGAGGTGAGGATGATGTTCTTGTCAAAATCAATGCTGAGACCGTGGGGAGAGAACTGCTCGCCAAGGATGTTGAGAGTGCTGTCCACATCCTCGGGCCACTCGTGGAGAATGTTGCCTTGAGCGTCAGTCTCGACAAGACGACCAGGGGAGGTACCAACAGCACTGCCCATGTAGGTGATGAAGAATCCACTTTACAGCATTAGACACTACACTACCAATAGAGAGAAAGGGATTGCTTACCCATCAGGCTTAGCTCGGACTTCATCCACAATGGAGCTCAGAACTCCACGGTTGCTGTGGCTGAACTTGGGGTGGTAAGGGTCAGAAGTGTCAAAGTAGAAGGCAGTATCCTGCGTCTTCAAGAGAGACAGTAGACCTCCACCAACGAGGAGCTTTCCATCATGAGATGGTCCCAGGTGGTGAGGAGAGTTGCCGCTGCTAGGGACATCAGTGATGGCAATGATTTTACCAAAGGTGCCCTTGGAGAAGGTTAATGTTGGGCTGAAATTTGATTTTCAAGAGTATGGTTTGTCTTACATCATCAAGACTGGCAGTGACCAAGAAATCCTTGTGCTGGTTGTCACCAGAACCGGTCCAGAAGTAGCCAATCTTCTTGGGCTTGATGTTGGCAACCTCAAAAGGAGGGCTGCTCAAGGGAGGGGTGGGAACCTGCAAGACAGGCAGGGGAGGGGCATTGGACGTGAGCGGCTCAGTAACACCAGGGATGGAGGGAATCAAAGGTGGCAGACTGAGAGCGGACGTCTGAGTGGCCAGGAGACTGGCGAGAGCGCCAAGAGAAACCAAAGAAGGCATCGTGGAAAATTTCCAAAGAAGGTATAAGTGAGTGCGTATAAACTATTTCTGTTGATTGGAGTGAAGGAATGAGCAAGTTGATGATCTCTGTCTGAGCGTTGAGAGGATTTGAGGGGGTTTCTCCAGAATATATACACGAGTCCAAAGCCGGTTTGGGGTGGCAACTTCATGACCTGAATTCTTCCTTCAAGCTTACCTCCCCTGAACAGAACCATCATCATTCGGACGATGAATTGTATCATCAAGCCTCGCAAAGGCACAATTCACGACGATGCTTGGGATTTGTCTGTCTACCGGCAATCATAATTTCCGAGCTCACCAGCCCTCTGGTCTACAAGCCAGGTGGTTGACTCCCATATTCTGAATCGTGTCTAGCTCAGATGGTGTCATGAGCAGAAAAAGCACCATGAGGCTTGAGCAAGCAAGGCCCTACTTGCTCATTCTGAGAGATGATCAGCGGAATTCCTTTTTTTTTCGGCATCAGATAGATCCGACACTAACTGTGCATACGGGAAGCGCGCAGCATGCAAAAGAGACGAATGGGCTCCTCAGACATCATGGCAGCACAAAAGAGGTATGGTCACCATCCTAACTTGCCCTATTTGGCAAGGCATTTAATTGCTAAGACATGCATGTTCATAAGGCTAAGTCAAAACAAGCATCCACAAAATGTCACTGGCTATTCCGTAGTTTGACTTTTTTGGCCCCTTGTCATATGTATCCCCTGCAGTAAGACTATCGACGATTGCCAGAATCCCTGTGATTTCGATCAGCGGGGCTGCATGATGATGCAACTTTTGGGCCTCAGTTCACCATCTGCTCATTTCTCCTGTGGCAGGGTATGTAAGGCCAACACCACAAGACTTTGCACGGTACTGAACGAAACTCCATACTCTGCGATATTATACTACAGCCCCATGTATACAAAGTTCTTGGCTTGCAGCTCCCCTGCGCCTTCAACGCACGGTCACTGACTGGCTGTTAACGTGGGGGTGTACATCATCCGGCCGAATCCTGGAACTTGGCACACGAATGAGATTCCGTTTCACTAGCCAAGGCGGCAAATGGAGCCCGTAACGCACACAGCGGCCACATTAGCTTCAGCTTAAGAAACAATCGCCTTGTTAGCCACAATGGCGACTTCCATGATTATCGGAGGTCGGGTCCGGGGATGGCTCCACGCCGATGAACCGAAAGTTGCTAGCAGCACGGTCCCTGTATGTGTGATGTATTCTTCTCATTGTATCAATTTTTTAAGTCTTTAATCGTGTTTTTTGGCCATCGCTATCATGCTTCCTCGCTGCTTTTTTTTTTCCTTTTCTTCTTCTTCATCTTTTATTCCTTCTTTTTAATTTCCCATTGCAGTTGCTAATATGGGCCCGAATTGGTTGTTGTGAGGGCGGCTGTGGAGCAATCTGCTGGACCAAATATCCTGGCTCGCATCACCGGGACGGCAACCTCTAATCATTTGGGACTGGCTCAAACTTAATTACAGCCCAACTGATAATCAGGAACAAGCCTATGCTACATGTGTCTCCAAGGGGGATATTCCGATGTGTGTGCTTCGCACATTCGTGATTGAATAGCGCGACCCCTGATTCGCCCAATCCCGTTTGGCGCGTTCAACGTCCAGGCTAAAGGCGCGGATCAGATCACGTTATAGACACCACGAATGTCGAAACCCCAGGTTTCGGACAGAACCTCTGCCAAGCTTGTTTTTAAGACATGGCCCGCCCTTGCGACTGGGAATCCAGCGCCATTTGAGGATCATTCTTGGCAATATTTCTTGTAGATCCCTCGGCTGGGTAGCACTGCTGCAATTACTTCTTGCGGTGATCATCGATGGCGTCGCAAAAGTGAACACCCTTTGGCTAAAAGAAGATATAGAACGAATTCGTCATTGTCATTCATTATTCGGCATGCCACCATTGTTAATAACGCCGTGGGATTTCGCCGATCATGTTCTGTTTTGAGACAAGACGCAATTACGCCGCCACAACAATGCAGCGCAACGTCGGCATGATACCTAAAATGCGGTTGAAACTTGGGGTTTGCTTATTGCGCTCTTTCGTTATTGGCAACTGAGCAGAGTTCGGCCGCCGGGTTATGATATGACAGATTAAAATATAAAAATACTCACGGTGTCGCTCGCTTGATAAACGAAGTTCAAGGCTTACCAGATCCAGACACAAATCCATTCCTTTATTCATTTTCTGATCGTTGATTCAGCTAGTCTTTCATTTTAAGTGACGATGAAAAGTCCATCCTTCCTCTCTGCCTCTTTGGCTTTGGCCTGGGCAGCACAGCTTGTGACTGCAGCTCCCTCCACCGCTGAGCTCCAGAAACGCGGCGAGCCAAAGTTTACGCAGGGAGAACCTGACGATGGAAATGGCAAGGGCGGCCGTATCTTGGGTAAATTGGATTCATTAAATTGTATCGCTTGCTACCTGCTGATATTTCTCGTATACAACAGGAGGAACCAACAAGGAGCTTGATCTCCAAAACCCTGATAATCTTGGCCAGCAATCCACTGACAATGGTGTTGTGCCAAACCTCAAGTGGAGCTTCTCTGACTCCAAGACTCGAATCTTGAAGGGTGGTTGGGTTCGCGAACAGGTTATCCAGGACCTCCCTTCCAGCCATGACATATCTGGTGCTCAACAACACCTTAAGAAAGGTGCTATCCGTGAGCTTCACTGGCATCGTGTTGTAAGCACATCAAAACCCATGAACCTCTTTCCCGCGCAATCATCTAACCAACATCCATAGGCTGAATGGGGCATTGTTTACAACGGTTCCGTTCAGATTTCCGCTGTCGATGAGTTTGGACGTTACCAAGTCGAGACCCTCAACTACGGCGACATTTGGTATTTCCCTAAGGGCGCCGCTCACACTGTCCAGGGTCTCGACGAGGAGAATGAATATCTCCTAGTCTTTGACGAGGCTGATTTTGACAAGATTGGGTAAGTTATATTCTTCTACCTAAAAACATCCCACTGATCGTTTTAAGCACTACATTCATGGTTGACGACTGGATCAACCGCACGCCCAAGCATATTCTCGCCAAAAACTTTGGTGTCGACCCGGAAGTTTTTGAGAACGTCACTAGCCCTAACCCATACATTCTCCCAGCTCAAATCGCCAAGAAGAACGTTACGGATGGGCCTGCAGGCACCCTCAATGGCAACGACTCGTTTGTATACCGCACTCTAGAGCACGAGCCGGAGAAAATCGGCGGTTCTGGAGGCTCTTTTTACAAGATTGACTCGACCAATTTTCCCATCAGCAAAACTCTGGCCGCCACTTTCGTTACCTTGAAGCCCGGTGGTCTCCGTGAACTTCACTGGCACCCCAACGTAAGTCACCCTCTAACTTGTGCAAGATTGCCCTAGACTAACACGAACATCAGGCGGAGGAGTGGCTGTACTTTCACAAGGGTAAGGGACGCGCCACAGTCTTCATTGGCAACTCAGCTGCGCGCACCTTTGACTTTTCCGGTGGCGACACCGCCGCGTTTCCCGACAACTCTGGGTAAGTAATGCACAATGCGAGCCCGAAATACATTGAGACGCACAAACTGACAAAACAACCATGCAGCCACTACATTGAGAACACTTCCGAAACTGAGGATCTTGTCTGGATCGAGGTCTACAAGAGTGACAGAGTCGCAGACATTTCCCTCACCCAGTGGCTGGCCTTGACTCCTCCCGAGATTGTGGCCCAGACTCTCAACGTGTCCCTCAGCTTTGTTGAGAGTCTGAAGAAGGAAAAGCAGGTTCTTATCGCCTAACGGCCTGGAAGTAATTAAGGGTTCATGGCGCTTTAAATGTTACACGTGGCATTGGGCCGTTTTGGAATCACCTGGTCGCCACTTAGGCCGTGGGATGCGGTCCCACGTCTCAGATGTGCATGATTTAGTATTATATTCTTCAATTGGCCTTTTGGGCCATAATCCCTCTGGGATCTATAGTGCTTAATGATAATTTCTTTTTCTCTTCGTGTTGTAATGTACTTGTCATAGATATCTCCCAGCGAGTCCACAGACAAATCGTATGCATTGAGGTCGACGGAATCGCGACAAAGTTCCAACAATTTTATCAGGAAAAATGCGAAAAGAAGAAAGAAATAATCTTAAAAACCCCTTTTTAATTAAAATGCTTCGTATATTGCATCTTGTCGGGCTTCATCTTCACCATCTTATCTTCAACCCAGTGCGTAATACACCCATTTGTTCCCTCACCATAATCAACAACGAAGCGCGTCATTCACATTGTGAGCAACATGTGCCACCGCAACAACTAGTTTTTCTTATAACATATATTATTAATTCTCATTTTATTTAATACTTACACAAATACCTGTAGACATTTGAATATTGAAGAGTGTTTGGCGACTAAGTGCATGTTGTTCATCACCTAACCTACAGTAACAATCAGACAGCACTTCAACCTGCCCAGATGGTTGTATTTTACTTGGCAGCTTCATCTAAAGTGATCAAGCTCTAGGGGAAAATCGACTAGTATTTTGGGTTTAGAAATATTTATGTGTAAATGAGTTGATGGATATTCAGCAGTATTGTTGTCGTGAATGCACCAGACAGTCACTAGAACCTCAACGCTACCATGTCCTAAAATGAGGGAGGGAATTTCGATCTAAGCTTTGTTAAATCCTAGCTACTTTAACTCGCAATGCTACTAGTAAATACAAAGAATGAGAGACCGGGGGGGGGGATTTACACCGAGAGGCCCATATTGTTTGCATCTCGCAATATTTCCTCGACACCAACGCCATCCTTGATCCAATTTAAAATAACATCGGCTTCCGCTGGGGTACAACCTCTAAGCATATTAAATAGGCCCTCATAATTTTCCAACATCTTTATAAGAGCTTCATATTTTTCCTTGACGTCCTTGTGGTCGTCTTCACGATCATAGTAGATGCACTTGAACTGACGACGCGCACAAGGGGTGCATTGTGGTTTGTGGCCGCTACACTGTTGGTTGGGTAGACAGGATCATCTAATCAGCAAAAATCCAATTGCAAAGATGTGAGCTTTTTTGCAACTGTTAAAATCCCACCTTGGTCTTGCGCTTGCGACAAAGTTGACACGCGACAGAAGTCCTCTGTCGTAGCACCGCGATTGGTCGTTGTGGAAGTGATTTGTCCGGGAACTCTTCTCCGGTCTGATCAGGCGGCGCTGGGAGCAAATTTCGTAATCGTGACGAGGAGTTCATCGTAACCAAAAATAATTAATGATAAACTGTAAATGAAATAAAATTATTTGCACCAGGCGTTTTAGATCTTTTTTGAAATCTCCAGCACCCCGTAAGGACACACTATAACATGATCTTGTCTCCCCATGGGAAGACATGATTAGTTGCCAGTCTCGGGCCGCGCTCCTGGCCATTTAATTGGTGCACTTTTGCACGGTTGGTGAGGAAAAAAATACATCCAGCTGAACACAGACAGAAATGATGGGATTGTCCGCTAATTGGTGTAAAACGCAGGGTTACAATTGCCATGGTCCCTGTCCAGCTGAGCACTCCAAAGACCTAGACATAGGCTAAATCAAATGCCGACTTCGGTGGAGCAGCATCCTTGCGTCATAATTGTCGAACCGCCCTGGAGCTAGCCGCGCTTGGTTTCATCCCGTCTCTCTTCTGCCTCCTCGGGCTTCCAATTGAGCCAACCTCCCCTCTCACAACGCATTTTCGGCGTCAGCAAGCTTCCGTCATCATGCGAGCCACGTCAATTGCCTGTGCCCTCGCCTCGGCGACCCTTTCGCTATGCTCCCAGGAGCAATCTCCCTTGGGCGTATCTCACGCAGCTCCCACTGTGAGCAATCCTGCCGACGCGCCGTCTTACCGCTCCGACCTTCTGCAGCTGCACAAGTCTCTAATCTCCATCTCATCTGTCTCAGGCACAGAGCACGATGTCGGCAATTGGCTCGTCGATTACCTAGCCAAGCGCGGCTACCAGACCGAGAAGCAACCCATTGCGCCGCGCAACAATACCCCCGCCGATAAGCCTCGCTTCAATGTGCTAGCTTGGCCGGCCGCCAAGTCCCGCGATCCCAAGGTCTTGGTGACGAGTCACATCGATGTCGTGCCCCCTCACATCCCGTACGGCATCGATGATGGAGAAATTACCGATGAGACTATGATCTGGGGACGTGGAAGCGTCGACGCCAAGGCTAGTGTTGCTGCCCAGATCATTGCTCTGGAGGAGCTTCTCAAGGCCGACCAGGTTGATGCGGGCGATCTGATGCTCCTCTATGTCATTGGAGAGGAAGTCGGCGGCGAAGGCATGAAAGGCTTTAGCGACGCCATTGCTAAGAAAGAGCTCCCCTACAAGTTTGGCTCTGTCATCTTTGGAGAGCCTACAGAGAACAAATTGGCGTGCGGCCACAAGGGTGGATTGTTTTGTGAAATCACCGCCAAGGGTCATGCAGGCCACAGTGGCTACCCATGGCTAGGTAAGTCCGCCAACGAGCTCATGGTTCGCGCTTTTGGCAAGATCCTCGACACCGACCTGGGCAGCAGCGAGGAGTACGGAAACACGACTATCAATGTCGGCCGCTGGGATGGTGGTGTTGCAGCCAATGTCATTCCGGAGCTTGCCGTCGTGGGAATGGCTGCCAGAGTCGCTATTGGCCCGGAAAAGACGGGAGCTTGGGTTGTGCGCGACAAGATCCAGGCCATTCTTGATGAGGTTGATGATGAGGCGTTTGTGTTCGACTGCAGCCACGGATACGGCTTCGTTGATTGCAACTGCGACGTTCAAGGTGGGAATCCCTATAACAGCCTCTTAAAAGGCGAGACGCTAACAAGCACCTAGGCTTTGACAGCATTGTCGTCAACTACGGCACCGACATTCCCAACTTTGACGGAGACCACACCCGATACCTCTATGGACCTGGAGACATTTTGGTTGCGCACGGCGCGAATGAAAACTTGACTGTTGCTGCTTTAGAGACGGCTGTAGAGGGATACCAGAAGTTGATCCTCCATGCGTTGAAGCAATAAGCCGCTAGATACCTGGACATGACTCCCATGAAGCTCCGACCCTGCTATTCTAATGTTAAATATGATGCCCTCCCGCTTTTGAAACCATACATAAAAACCAAACAAAACCATAAAATAAAATGTGTAAATGGCGTTCAAAGCCTTAAGCGCCAATCACCTTGGCCCAACGCTCGGGCAAGATGCTGCTAAAGTCAAACTTGCCATCCGGTCCCTTCTCCACAGCACCCTTCTCAGTCACGACAACGTCGATGAACTCGGCGGGGGTGACATCGAATGCCGGGTTCCAGACACCGACTCGTTGGTCAGCAGTGGCAACGCGCACCTTTTGAGACTCGTCAACAGTGCCATCAGGCTTGATGACGGCACCGGTGACCTGCGTAAGCTCCTCCTTCTTTCGCTCCTCAATCTTGATGCCGTCGCCCGTCTCAGTTTCCAGGTCAAGACTGGTGGTGGGTGCGGCGACAATGAATTTGATACCGTGGGCCTTGGCCAGAACAGCCAGCTGGTAGGTGCCAATCTTGTTGGCAGTGTCGCCGTTACGCACAACTCGGTCAGCACCAACGATGACGGCAGCAATGTTCTTTTCCTGCTTTCGTGTGCGGAATAGAGAGGCGGCCATGGAGTCTGTAATCAATGTGCTGGGAATGCCCTCGTAGACGAGCTCAAAGGCAGTTAATCGGCTTCCCTGGTTGTAGGGTCGGGTCTCGGTGCAAAAGGCGTGCTGGAGAAGGCCCTTGGCTTGGAGGGTGCGGATGATTCCGAGGGCAGTTCCGTGACCAGACGTAGCGAGCGATCCGGTGTTGCAGTGTGTGAGGACGGAAATCTGCTGGGTCTCCGAAGCCTGGGCATTGGCACGCAACCATTGGGCACCGTGCTCGCCGATGGAGAGGTTGGTCTGGAGATCCTTTTCAAAAATCTTTTCAGCCTCTTCGATGAATGCGGTCACAACGGCATCCTTGCTGGCGCCGGATTCCACAGTTCGGATTTTGGCCTTGAGCTGGTTGATAGCGTTGGTGAGGTCGACAGCGGTAGGGCGGCTCTCCTTGAGATAGTCCAGGGCTTCGTCAATCTGGGAAACTGCTTCGCCGGCGGAAGAGGCAGTCAGACTTCCATTGTGCAACTCGACGGCAAGTCCCAAGCTGGCTACGATTGCGATGGCCGGAGCACCGCGTGTGCGCATCGAAGCAATGCTATCAAAAGCCTCGGCTCTGTTGGTCACATCATCATAGTGGAATTCGTGAGGGAGACGGAGCTGGTCCAAGACCTCGAGCTTGCCTCGGGTGTACTTGACGGCTTTGAGGGCAGACATTTTTCAAAGGGATTTATAATGATACTTGAAGGAGGAATAGAAAAGAACCCAGTTTACAGTTTATGAAAATGAGAAGAAAAAGAGAGAGAGGCAAAGTCCTCAATAAAAGCCCGTCCCCAGAGTTTCCCAGCTTACCTGCCTAGCTGCCCAAATATTATTGCCCCTCCATGAAATTCTGCCGCGACCCCGCCATCATTATGGCGCTGGCAGTGGCGTCATGAGGCGCTAGCCAATAATTGCGTCCCAGCGACCTGGAAACGGAGAAACACGTGCTCCGTTCTGTGGCGGTGAGCTCGCTGCCAAAACGGGAGGCGGCCCCCCACACCCCCGGTACAGGGGGTCGGCCAGTGTAACGGGCCAGCTAGAAATCCAGTGCGACGACGCCAATCCATACGCAACGTGGACGCATGACAATGTCAACGGCCGAGCCGCGCTGTTTGCCATGGAACAGCAACTTTCGACGTCAAAAGTGACAGGTGCGTGCTCTGCGACTGCTCTCCTCCGCAATTCCCGCTCCGGCTGCCACCGAGTGCCATTGCCTACTAACATCATGTCCAGTCGAGTACTTCGATCCCCACGATGTCTACAAGCTACTCGCCCCGGGACTCGTTCCCCGTCTACCTCTTCACAACCTGAACTGGCAATCGCACGCTGGGCCACTACGATCTATTGATACCCTTCACGTCGAGCTTATACAAGGAGGCGTTGATCCCTCATCGGCCACATCGACCCAGTCAGTACGACACTCAGCTAGCACCGCCGACGATGGCTTCCAAACCCAGCAAGTAGGCGCCCCCACCGCCGAGGCTGACCAGGCCGATAATAATTCACTATCGTCCAAATCCGCTGCTCAGCGACGCCACCAAATCCCCGGGCTGCGCCGCACCCCCTACCTCAAGGTCCTCCTAGTGCGATGCGACGACAACGACTCTTACAAGAGCTCAGTGCGGTCTGAGATACGGGAATGGCTAAAGACAAATACCACGCCGCCCCCAAGTTCAAAGAAGGGCACCCATCAGGAGAAACACGATGCATTCGAGTACCTCATCATCCACGTCGTCATCCCGAATACCGTGGCTTCAACGCAACCAAGGAGTAGCAATAAGGCAGATGGTAGTAGCGTATCCGAAAAGGCAGCCTCCCGTTGGCGTGCCGGATCTACCCCCTTGCTGGAGAAGATGAAGACGGATTTCGGTGGCACTGGCAAGTCGGCCGTGGATCGCATTGCCCAAATTCGAATCGGCATCAACGACGTCCCCTACGATCTCCTCCCAAGAGTTGTGCCTGCAGTCCCAACAGGATATTCCGAGAACGCGACAGATGCCGAGAATGCTTGGGAAGAACTGGTGGCCAAGATTAAGAGTCTCATTTTGACCTCGTTTGACGATAGGGTGACGAGATATGAGGAGGACATCAAAGAAAAGGATGGGCAGCGAAGCCTCCCTGGTTGGAACTTTTGCACCTTCTTCATTCTAAAAGAAGGTCTGGCTCGAGGCTTTGAAAGTGTTGGTCTAGTTGAAGATGCTTTGGTGGGTTACGATGAGCTCAGCGTTGGGTTGGATACCATCATCGATGAGCAAGCTTCCGAAGGATCGCCAGAGAGCCACGGAGGGGCATTATTGCCCTATACGACCGAATTAAAAGATCAGGTTGAAAAGGCGCTTGCTAAAGTATCTGGGGATGCTGCAGATGAGGAAGCTGTCGACCTTCAGTCAGGAGAGGGGGCAGCTCGGGATCAATTCGAAGAGATTCCTCTCAGTGCGACAAAAAAAGCCTATCGAGATCTGATATTGGCGAATAACGTTTCCGTTTTCGATTTCCGTTGCTACATTTTTGCGCGACAAATCGCTCTCTTATTGCGATTAGGAAATGCTTGGTCATCGAGAGAGGAGTTGCTGGCTAAGCTGAAGGAACAGCAAGAGTCTGTTCTCCATGGCGTGGCTCCCCTAGCCCCTCCTCCGAAGCATGCAGAAGAGACGGAGAATCTGGCAATGCTGGCTGAAATTTGCCGAAGAACCTTGCAGTTTATACCCGCCGTATCTCAGGTTATGCGTCAAGACATCATCGCTGCAATGACGCCAGCAAAGGTCGAGGGCAAGGAGGAGGATGCGCCTCTGGACCCCAACCTGGTAGAGGTTGTCGACAACATTGTGGCTTCATTTGCATTCTCCATTTCACAACAGATTCTTGCTCAGACATCATCTAAGGCGCTTCCTATTCCTCCTTCGACGCTCATCCAGGGAGACGGCCCTGAGCAAAAAGCTTCAATTCCCGAGCCAAAAACCATGATGCACCCTGCAAGAACCACCTCTCTCCGCGTTCAAGTTGGTTCTCCCCATCCGTCGCAGCGCGCTCCACTAAGCCCAGGCGTCTTCCCTGGGCCTGGGATGCCGCCCATCGAAGATGACGGCAAGGCTGCACAATTCCTCAAGGCTGGGCTCGAAGAACTCGCTGCTAGGCGTGCAGATCTTCACATGCTTTCAAGAAGTATTCTTGACGAATTGGGCAAGAAACGTGGTTGGAGTGACGGGTGGAGCGAGGCACCAGTTGTGCGGGAGCCAGACGCGAGAGACTTTGTCGAAATCAGTCTGGATGACCCCCCGCCAACTGCTAATAAACCGGCAGACGAAGATGGCGACGATGGTGATGATGACGCTGACGACGATGAAGATGATGAGAAAGGAGACGCAGATACATATTCACCTTTATTGGCTGGTATCGAGAGTCATCTCTTGGAAACGGCGCTTGACAACTCGGATAATTTCTACAGATTATACGAGATTCTCACTGACAAGGCTCTTCGACACTACACTGTCGCGAACCATGAACATGCTGTCCATGCAAACAGAGCTGATCTGGCTGTGTTGAAATTCTACTTGAAGGATTACACCTCTGCCAAAACCTACTTTTTTGAGGCTATTCCGTTCTTTGGCCGTAGTGGATGGAGCTCGTTGGAATTGTCCATGTTGGTCATGTATTTGCACTGCCTTCGAGAAATCAAGTCGCGAGATGAATACGTCACAGGTGCTCTCAAGCTACTTACAAAGGCCTGTGCAGCTGAAAAGGAGCGTTTGGACTTGATGTCCAATTCCGTATCAGTCATGTCCAAGATTAATATCCCTAATACCCCATCAATGCAGGGCGTCGTCGGAAATCTATTTGATCTTGCGTCCTCTCTTCCATCTCAGGTCAAGGTTCATCTATCCAATTTTTTCACCGACATTGAACTCGCGGGTGCACCGGAGTACCACGACAGCAAGGATAGTTGTTCTTTGACAATCAATCTCCGAAGTCTGCTTCCAGACGATATTAAACTCGACGGAGTCACTCTCAGAGTTTCGGCAACTGAGGGTGGGCCGGTGAAAGATCTAAAGTTCAGCCTAAAAGAGGATATCGTGCTCAACCCAGGCAAGAACAGCATCAAAGTCGACTGCGTAGTAAGTATATCACCAAATGCCTTGTGTTCATTTACTGACTTGGATTCCAGACCCTTGTCCCAGGCAAATACAGAGTCGACCACCTCGGTTTGTCGTCTAGCAACCTCTTCCTCCACTTTGAGCGTGACGTCAACCACCCTCCACTTCATGATACCGACATTTTCAAAAGTGGCGATGTAGTTATTTACCAACGAACTGGAGCCCTCGATGTTCAACTCACGGCAACTAAGCACACTAGTCTGGACAAGAATAATACACTTGACCTGGTGTTGAGTCCGGGGTGGAATTCATTAAAGAATTGTGAAATCCGAGTCAAGCCTGCGACGGGTGGTCTCCGACTATTGACGGTCGAGGCCAAAATCATTGACTCCTCGGTGGAGTTTGCGAAGCCCCCCGGAGCTGGTGCTTTCTACTTTAACAAGATTGCGTCAAACACCGCCACTACGCTTCGCTTCTCATACTCGGTAGAGCAGGATATGAGCGACATTACCGCCAAAATTGAGGTATCCTATACCACAGAATCGGGCAAGAAGTTTTTCTTTGCCAAATTCATGGTGATTCCCATCTCGCTAGCACTGGGAGTCAACGTCCAAGATGTTTTTAAGCACGAAGCACTACTCTCACGGTTCAATGTTTCTACAGCAAGCTACAGTCCTCTGCGAGTCTATAAGAGTGAACTCATTCACTCGGACCTGTTTGAGTCAGAGTTTGGATTCCCCCCTTCAGATACCGTCATGGCATTTCCGAAGCAACCAACTACTTTACTTTACAGGATCAAGAGGAAGCTTGGTGTGAAAAGTACCAAACGCCCAGCCAAGACAATGTACTTGAAGCTCTTTTACAGCGTGCTGCAGAATGAGATTGAAGAGCGCATTGTTGAGTCCATCTCTAAAAACGTGGAACAGGCAAGCCTTGAGCAGTTTAGCAAAATTATTTCACAGGCGGTTGTGAAGGAAACAAGAAAAGGCATTCAAGCCCAAGATATGGAACGGGCAGCACTGCTCGGGGCGGCCACAACAGTTTTTCTGGCTGATGTTGCCTGGGATCGATACTTTGGTGGCCTCGGTCGAATCCCTGGCTCTAAAGAAATGGCGGGCGACAAGATTACGACACTTCTCAGGGACTGGCAAAAGGCTAATTCTCGAGTGTCAATCCCCGCACCTCAAGTGGCCGACGCAAGCACCATCTTGATCCCTGTTGAGATTCCTACACTACCTATTCTTCACACAGCCGATATCCGCTTCCAAAGGACAGAACAAGGGCTTGTGGAGGAAAAGCCAGGAGCAACTCCTACAGTTTGCATAAATGAGATGATGACGGCCACACTGCATCTGAAGTGGACCCAAATCTGGGACACAGAAATGCTGCGTAAGGATGACCAGGAGTTTAGCTACGAAGTGACAGCGCCGGTTGATACATGGCTTTTGGGTGGTCGTCGAAAGGGCCACTTTGTCATTCCCCGCAAGGCAGGAGAAGCACTCTTTTCGAAGCCCGAGACGGAGGCCGAAATTCCCTTGATTCTCATCCCTCTCCGAGAAGGCTGGCTGCCCTACCCAAGCATCGACATCCGCGAGGTTAAGGATGCATCAGCAAGTGTGTTGGCCAGTGACCCATTGCCATGCGAAGTTGACTGGAGGAACCTTGGAGAGAGCGTACGAGTTGTGGGAGAAAGAAGGGCAGTTACAGTGAGCCTAGATGCAAGCGGGCCTGGCGGTGGACCACTAGTGCTCGAGAGCGAGGGATTGGGCAAAAGCAAGGGACGGATTGTAGCATAGAGCCATGTGGGCACATGTAATAGACGAGGATGTATATCAGTTCGTCAGAGAATATGTTGAAACATTTAGCAATTAATCTGTAACGTGTATGACATGGTGGTATCAAACCGGGGCGCTGTAGTGGTATTGCAAGTTGACAGGGGGGGAGCTTAGATGAACTATCACAAACTGGACTGGAAACCGCCCTACATTCTAGGCGTTCGCTTACAAGTTGAAACGTGGAACCAGGGATCTTTTCTGTTCCAATAATGTCGTTTTTTTTTTTTTTTTTTTTTTTTTTTTTTTTTTTTGGATTAGTCTTTTTTAGAAATTCGACAATGTACACATCCCTTGCACACCCCTCCCACCCCCCCTGGGCTGTCACCGCCCATCATCTGCAGCACCAATGTTCCGAATCCCCTCTCGCCCTCTCTCTCTCTCTCTCTCTCTCTCTTCATGCATAGACGCCATTATCGCGCCGCACAGCCACTCTCGAAGCCCGCTTGGCCGAGTGGTAAGGCGTTTCACTCGTAATGAAAAGATCGACGGTTCGATTCCGTCAGTGGGCAGGGAGAAGTTGACACGAGTTGTCTGCTTCTTTTTGGGAGTTTGTTGGTTGAAGAGAGACGGCAGCGGGGAGGCGGCGGGCGGGAGAGGGGAGGGGGGGCAGTGTGAGACGAGTATGTGTCTGTGTGTTTTTTTTGTCTCGGGTGGGGCGATAACTCACTCGGTGCTTGCTGCTACTACTGCTGCTGCTACTGCTACACTGCTTGTGGCGGGTCGGGATGTGGGCACAAAAAAGAACATATGGCCTACGAGAAAGGGGGGGGGGGGGGGGTTGAGGGAAGGGCGCCCTATTTTTTTTTTTGAGTGTGGGAGGCAGACGCCACCGGGGAAAGCTTGGACTGCACGTGGTTCCAAAGGCTGCCGTCGATGATGGCTTTCGGAAAGCCCGCCGCGCCGTCAAAATGCCACCTCGATTGGGGAACAGGGCTGCCGTTTGCGAGTCACGCATACAACCCGCTGTAAGTCTACATGAACCCATGCAGCAGCGGCATCGTCCACGCGGGAGAACAAGGGAAACCCACTTGGCCAAATGATACATCATCGAATCGAACAACAACGACAGAGTAAACAAAAAAAAAATCCCTATCGAAGAAAAAAAAATTTAATTAATAAATAAATAAAAGAGCCGACCGCCCCGTTCCGAAATGAACACCCCCCCTCACCTCCAGCTAACAGGACCAGCTAGTCCGTGGCCCCAACAACGCTAGAACAACCACAGAATACCAAAATAAATAAAAAATTAATAATAAACCACTCCCCCTTGCATTATCGCGCCGCAACACACACAAATGGTCCTAGACCGGATAGAAGGGAGGAAACTCGGGGACCGAGGAATCCTTCCCGCTAGTGTGGGAAAAAAAAACCACAGATAGCCCCCCCCCCCCCCCCCCCCCCCCCAACCGAAAAAAATATGGAACTAGTCTTATCCATGCGATCCTTCCTAGGCCGGATGGGTACGGTAGGAGAAGAAAAAAAAAAAAAGAAACCGATGACGCGGGTGGGTCCCACGTCATTGGGGAAGAAAAAAATAGACAGCGTCGGGGCGACGGACGCGGTCTCCCTTTTTTTTTTAAAAAAAAACGGGGGGGAGGGGAGGGGAAGGGCTCTTTTTCTCAATCCCGGGATGCCCAGAACGGGTAAGAAATAGAGAGGCTCCCTTTCCCGTGACAAGGGTTGAAAGATAATAATAAAAAAAAAGAAATAGTAATAATAAAATAAGAGGCTAAACGATCACGGACTAACTGGGGCGCTTTGTAATTTGCAACCAAAGAAAGACAAACAAAAAAAAAAGAGCCTGCTAATCACAACGGCCGTGACGGTGAGCCAAATTGCATAATATTCCCCAGTATAATCAAATCAAATGCACCGCTGTTAGCCTGTTAGCCTTGCAGCCCAACGAGGTGTCCCAGATGCTCAGGCCCTCTCGGCCGAGATGTCAATGGACCACGCCCATTGTCATCAAAAAGCAAGTGCAGAAAAGCACCTACATACGTCCATCGGATTCAGCTCATGTAAGAACCAGGGTTGCACGCCTCCATCGTGCATGTGGCGGGTGAATAGCCGAGCCACAATGAGACATTCAGGCCCAGACTCGCTTCCTCCGCCATTCTCGAAGCCTGCAAAACCAACCGCCTCAAGACATGGACACACCGAACGCGGCACGCGCACACACACAACACAGAGCGAGGTTCGAGACTCTTGGGATTTAGGACATGTCATCTTGTCATCTTCAAACACAGTAATTTTTTTAACGGACCTTACTCCACCCCGAAGCAACCATGTCAACGGCCAAACCCAACAGGTTTCCCGGAAGCCTCCACTCCCACCTGGTCTACATTTCCGAGACAAAGACCAATAGTGAAATGATATGAACTAGTAAAACCACAGAATGGTGAAATGAAAAGAAGAAAAAGAAAAAGAGAAAAGAAAAAAAGGCTCGGCGTCGAAACCTGCCATGTCTCCTCCCTGCTTTGCGCGCACGCATGCCATTCATGTTCCGAAACGCCCAATCCTGCCTCCTGGCATGTTCCAACCCCAGGAGCAGTGATATGCTCCGATTGCATGGTTCCAGTGTATGCAAGTCCAGATAAAAACAGTAATACCAAAATCAGGGCTCCAGCAATGCCTCCTCCGCGTTCGATGCCGTCATGCAAGTCTGTTATCCGAAGATTCGTAATGCGTTAATATACAATCAATGTGCTTGTGCAGTGCCAACCACGCCCGACTCAAGGCTGTGGTGGTAAATGGAAGAAAAGGAGTTGCGCCAATAGCGCGGGTATCATGCCCTCTCTCTGGGGCCCCAAAAAGTGTGAATCCAAACGTGTGCTGCGGAATGCTTCCGAAAGGCTTCGAGTTCCAGTAGTGACCGAGTTTCGTCGCACAAATCAGCTCGCAAATCGGGCGGTGCAGCTCGTCGAGAGCTAGTCGAGGTCTTGGTCATGAGGTTGGCTTTATCAGTTGGTTGTTGCTCTTGAGGGCAACACTTTCCTGCTGAAATCCTATCCTCATTTCTTTCTCTGACTCCCAGAGGCGGTAATCTTGCTGGTACTCATAAGGTCACCAATATACTTCTGTAAAAATTTATTATTGTTGTCAAGCTTATCGTGCTCCTCACGAACAGCTTCGATGCGGTTAAAAATGGTTAGGAGAGAATCCTGGAGAGCCTTTGCGTGCCTAAAAACTGTCAGCGTCGGGCTCCGAGAGTATTCCGAACAATTAATCCTGCATGACTCACCTTCTCATCTCTTCTCGGGCCTCCTTGCCAATCTTGTCAAGGTCCTCACTTGTTCGTCGAGGACTCATGGCTCTGACATCATCAGGCCCAAAGTTAGACTCAATGGGGCCAACTGCCGAACTATCACGGGGAACAACTAAAGGGCCACTGCTCTTCCGCTGAGGCAACGGTGGCCGTTGTGGGATGGGTTGGTGGATAATGGGTTCGTTATGATCGGAGGGGCTGGTAGATGCCGAGGAATCGGAGCGCGCAATAGGGTGAGGTTGAGCAGAGTGACTGAGGGTATGAGTATCTGCTTCGTCTGACATGATGGCGGAAGGTGTGAAGGGTAACGGAGATGGGTGGAAGAGGGCGTGGGCGGTTTTAAATTTCGTGGGGGGCCAAACGGAGAGGATTGGACAGATCGAGCTATGTCGTCACCAGCGGGTTGTTTCGAGATGTTTGAAACATCCAAGAGTGGTCGTCGCCAGGACAGGTGACGAGAAGTAGTTGTGTAGATTGAGAATCGGAGGGTCGAGCTAGCGACGGAAGAGGAGGCGATGACGGCGCGAACCTGAACGAGGTCGCGTGCAGCGAAGAAATAGCGTGAAAGAGCTGAGGGGTGACACGAGGCGATTCCCAATGCCAACAGCTCCACGTGGTATCGAGGGTCTCGATCTCGAGGTGCGGCGCGGCCGAGGCTGATGGATGCTTTTGGGGGCTTTGCGGTCCAGGGTCCACACCGAGTCGAATGGCCGGGCTGTGAAGAGTGGAATTGGCAGCAAGGCGGAGAGCCCGAGGGGAGAAAGCGAGAGCAAGACGACCGGATCGTCTAGGCCGGATTGGAAAAAAAAAAAAACGTGGCTGCTCGAAAGTTTAGGCGTGGTTTACGGGTTTCGACGAGTTCAGACAGAGCTGACGAGCTGTGAGCGAAATGCAGGGACGGGGTCTGGGGTGCAATGTTTTCGTTTCGCAGGAGACAGAAGGGAAATGAATCAAAAGAGTGTCTTGTCTGCTTTGGGGGGGTCTGGTCGTTTTTGGAAGGGCGGGCGGTCAAGGAGGAAGCTCGTGAGTCGTGGGAGCGTGGGAAGTGGGCGGGAATCAGAGGGGCGACGGGGACCCAACTAAGTATGGCATGGCAAGTGCGAAGGTGCGTGTGAAGGTGCGAGGGGCTTGACTATTTGGCTGGTAGCACTTACCTGGACTAGTTCTGGCTGGCTGGTTGGCTGACAGGGTGCCGGGTGCGTGCAGGTGCGGGTGCGGGTGCAAGTGTGCAGGCGCGGTGCGGTGCAGTCGGGTACTGGTACTGGTACTGGTACCAGCCTGGGTCTGGTGCTGAGGCAGGTACGGACGGGTATGGTACCGCTGCTGCGTTACAAGGGAGGAGCGACTAGAGCACTGGGCTGGCACTGGCACTGGGATATGGGGAGGCGTCTGCTATAATGTGGAGAGGGTGGTGACCCTGCAGCAACCAAGCGTCAGAATGGGGAAGAGAATGCCAAATGGAACAGGCAGGGAGCCGACGGGGGGGAAGCAAACCGAGCAACGGTTAAGGCAGAACGGGGCCGGCTAGACCAGATGCCCAAGACAAAGAAGGGTAGCACGAGAAACAGAGCAGAGCGGCGACGCGGGAAGGGAGAAGAGGGGAGATTACTGACAGATGGACAATTTGACAGGACAGGAGTCGAACAAGTTTGTGGGTGAGGAAGTTGATGGGCGAGGTCGGATGTGTGAAAAATGAAAAAGAAAGAAAAGAGAAAGAAAATCGAATCAAAGGGATGGGACGACGGGGTTTGTGATTATGATTGCCGGCAGGTTCGACAGGCAAACAAGAGGATTTGACGTCTGAGGTCACTGTGGGGAAGATGAGGCAAGCGGGTGAGGAAAATAGGTGGCAAGAGCAACCTTGAGTAACCTTGAGCTTTGGCGGCCGAGAGGCGAACAACAAAGTCCGAATGTCACCAAGAGAAGGGCGGGGCCAGCAGAAGCGTAGAAGGGGATGGGGAAACGAGCGTCTGTCTAGCCTGTAGACCAGCGGCCAAGGGAAGGGAATGCAACAATTAGCTGCCGTGGCTAATAATTAATTACCACTCTGCTGCTCGCTCAGGAGTACACGAGGTAGATTTGCTGTACGGCAGATGCTACCGAGCACCCATGTCGGTGCATTGGTTCGGGTCTCTTACGCTGGGCGCCCGGCCTGTGCAATCCCCCTTGTACTGTACATGGCATGAACATCAAAATGTCGTCGTTCGGCAGTCAAAATAAGAAGCACCAGCACGAGGACCAGAGTTAAAAAGAGACGTCGGCCAAAGATTGAGGGAGGACCCTGGAACCCTGGGACAAGGCTCGACGGGCGTAGCCTGATGGGGAAAGTGTCGACACTGCAGGAGTCATGTGGACGTTGGTCCCTCGTCTGTCAGACCCGGTACCTGAGGAGCTATGCCCCGGTGGGTACCACTGCTCATTGGCAGAGCGGCGCTATACCTGTTTGCACATGTCGATCCTGGTATCGGGTACGAATGAGGGGGGCAGCTTGCAATTCCGTCTAATGTCGCGCTCCGGCGCCTATCGCTATCGCCTGGGTACCAATACCGCGAATCCTTCCACCACACACACAACCTAGGACCTACGTTGTGCAACAGCGAGAGGCAGGGCCAGGTTGCGAATGAAAGGTGCCGGCGCTAGCGCCCACGCGACCTGGTGCAGCAGCAAGCAGTCGTTGCCCAGCTCTTCATCAGGCCGTAATTCGCTACCAGGTGCTCGCCAAACAAGCGCTATTTGGTCCCCAGTACAGTGTCGGGCTTAACCGCACGGTACGGGGCAAAAGAGGGCCTGGGAGCCTCCTAAGAAACAGTGGACTGACGTCGTCAGACGCACTGTCGCCCATCCTTATCCCACGTTGATTGCTCGCACCCTCGTTTATTTTGCGTCAACGTCGACCCTCCCCTTGCGAGAGAAAAAAAAAATTCCCACGATGATCATCACCACAACTACCACCAACCACCGACTACCGGCCACCACATCAGCTTCCAACTGATACGTCGCGTTGCTATAGCCCAGGCTGCAAGGCATAAAAAAAACAGTAATTCCGTAAGGGCCCCTCAACCAAGGGTCTCCTCGACAACCGGGTCCCTCAAATGGCCTCCCGCCCCCCCGAGCGGGAGTTGTCTGGGACGGGTTTGGGAGGCATTGCAGTGGCACAGCATGCCAGGAGCCAAGAGAGATCCGTGAGAAATCCTGCAAATTTTTTGGAACGATCAGCGCAAGTGACGCAATAGCTTGGTCCTTGCAGCCCACCACGCTGACCACATGCTGAAGTTGTCTGGGGGGCACGACAGACCCGCCTCAGTGGGGACGCCGCCCATCACCCGTGAAGCTTGCCTGTTGAGGAGCAGGCAGAACGAACGCACGTCTCCATTGGCCTTCTTGGGCCATTCCGCCTGAACCACACCCCCAAAGCCCCCCTAAGTCCCATTGCTCAGGGGGGCTTTCTAGTGCTTCTCAGCGCCCCGGAGCCGCTGAAGCTGTGGGCAGCCAAGAGCTCTCGAGTGAGGCGAGACGGAAGCTGGGCATTTGGCAGCCTGGGCTAATGAGCTAGTGGGCTCTTCATCCCGCTGTCACCTCCGTCTAATCATCATCATTGTCGTCATCCCCTTCCTCACCACATGAGACGACGAGGTTCGTGCTTCAAACCGTACGTACCCGCTCCTCCACCCATGACCTTCAATCATTTCCCCTCATGGGATGGGATGGGATGGGGGTCCAAGGCCCATGGGCCGTGTAGCTGCTCGTCTTGCCTGCGGCCGTTGTGTGCTCCTCAATGACCCGCTCACTGATTGGGCTTCATTGAGCCTCCAACATGCTGCTGCACTGGCCTACTCCGTATGTCTTTCGGAGTCACTGCTCCCTCGCTTCAGAATCTGTCTTTTTTTTTTCTGGGTCTGTGTCCCGCGGCTTCTTCTGCTCTTCTCCGCGCGCTCAGGCCATTCACTCATTCACTGGCTGTTTTGGATGTGCTGGTGTAAGCAAAATGCACGCCTTGACGCGAGCATCGGTCAACCTCCAAGTCGGGTCAAGATTGACGCTACCCACCACAGGCTCGTGGATCTAGATATTACCAAAGCTTCCAATGCCCCGACCCGAATTCTGCGAGGTGGGAGAAAAAAAAATGTCCATGCTCCCCGAACAGGAATTCCATGGTCCCTCTGCACAGCTCCTAGACGCATCGCGCGGTGTATTCGGTGCATTATAGATGCATCCAGGGTCGCATCTGCTCGGGATTGGACCCCAACAACATGCCCTCCGCTATTCAGTCATCTTCTTCGACGCATGGTGATGAGGTGGTGATGCGCATCGCTGTCTTATCTCGACGCCATTACCACCTGATTCATTCTTCTTTTCAGGGGGACCAAGGGACAAGGGCCCGGTCGCTACAACTTCAGAGTTTGCGCCTTTCTTTCAAAGCAAAGATCACCGCAACAAACTCTGCCCAAGGGACGAACACACTGTGCCTAGGTGGACCAACGACCATCCGCTCATTCACTGCGGGTTACAGATTTTGGTGCCATCCCCCAGGCGCTCCATCAGCACACCAAAACCAGGGTCCCCTCAACGGATGCCCTCGGCCGAACTGATGTCATGGATCGACAATCCTCCGCGTCAACCAGGTTAAGACTGGCCCCAAACAGGGGCCCACACCAATTGCTTCGAGGGCTTCGAAACGGTGGCCGATGCCAAGCACCAATCAGCACCTCCTCAACCCACGGCACAGTCCAATACGGTGACCGTCTCGTGCAACCTAATGAGCCAGGACGGTGATCATCGCATTTCCGCAACACAATAACCAACCAGGCCCGCAAATCCCAATTCCCTCATCATTCCTCGTTCCCGCCGAGAAAACCATGTCCAGCTCTGTACTGTACTGCCGTACTGTACTCGGGAGGACAAGCCGTCAAAAGTGGCCCGCTCAACGAGACCCAGTCGATGGGCACTTTCTGCAGAAGTCATCAGGATCGTCGGGAACACGCCTTTGGTTCGTCGCCAATCTGCCCCTCGCTATTTTCCTCATCACCCCCGGCAAGGAGTCACGCCCTGATGGAGCCCAGCGTGAAGTCATCGTGGGCTTCTCAGTCACGCTCGACACCCGGACAGTACCACAATGATCAAAAATGACGAGATACTGACTGTCAGAAAAAGGCAAACACCATATCGGTGCATTGACGCAAGGCTCCGTCCGATATTCCAAGCAAGCACGCTAGACACTTCGACGTCATTCTTCTGTTGGCTCTTGCGCCGCCCCTTGTTTTGCCATCAGTTTTGCCATCCACACACACACACACGGGTGGCTAATGTCTCTCTCTGTTTTGCCTTGCCGCAGTGACCAGGCAAATCCTTGCTCCCCCAGTCGCCCGCGTATGGATTCGCCAATGCTTTCCACGGAACAGGAATTCTGGGGTCAAGGTCTCAGTTTACATGACCAATTTTCCACTGTTCATCTCGGGTCTCACTCAGACAAGGCGTAAACCCACCCGTCTTCTTTTGTCTTTTAGATCCTGGAATCGGGGTCTCATCGTCGAAATGAAAATCGACTCCGCTTCCTTGTCTGGCATTCCGTTGTCACAGCTCCCATCTCACCGTCCGTCAAAGGCATAGGAGAAGATCCGCGTGCATGGAGACTTTTGTTGACGCTACGGCTGCTGATTGGTCGCATCCAGCAACATTTTTCCACTTGCCATCATCACGCTCTACAGTATCCGACAAATACCGTCTCAGTGATCGGCTTCGTACATTTGATCCCCCCCTCCAAGTCCCTGCTTTAACCGTTGCCGATCCCCTTCTCTCCTCTGCATTTCACAGCCTTCTTCCAGTCCACATGGGAGTTGCAAATGCCTCGATTAGGCGGACACCATGCAATTCCAACTTCACTCCGGGGCATCTGGGCGAATCCACGTCGCGCCCGGCACACACCCTCTTCCAAATCCCCGTGATAACAACGTCAATATGGCGGTGGACCAAAGTTCTGCCCTGTTGAAACCCCCACGACAAGTACTGGAACTTGGTCCATCCAAAGTTGGGCCTCGTCCCATGTCGGCGTGGCTTGGGCCCGACCCTCTGGTTGCCAGCCGAAGCTCCTCTCGCATACCATGTATCACCAGTCTCCTCACCTCAGAGTTCAGCACTGCGATATTGTGCACGTGCATGAACCTTGCAAAGGCCTCGTACTTTCGCAAGCTGCAAGAAGCTCAAAGTGCTACACTCTAGCCGACACCGAATACTCGATTCTTAGACCGGTCAGATTTTTTCCCGCACCCATCCCACCCTCAACCCCGCCAGACACGTGTAACCCCTAGACCTCACACTATTACACTATAATGGCACTTTGCACCCGTCGACGTGTCTGGTTTGTTCACGAGCCATCTATCTGCAACTAACATCTATTTTGGACACCCGCGAGCTGCCTCAACTGTGATGTGTTCGATATTCTCAGGGTCCAAACCCTGTCTCCGAGTCCAAAACACAGCACTGTGCTGGTCCTGAAGCCTGCCGGAGTCTGCCATGCCCCAATTTCTAGGCCTGGCTTCGCTTCTCGCGCATTTCCGGGACGCCCCGTCTCACTTGACTGCTGTGACGCAGTCTGTGTAACGCTCCATCAACGTTGGACGTACTTTAGTCGTCGGCCTCCTTCCTCCCTTCGCAGTACCAGGATTGTCACACAGGCCTATTTGTTGTCCCATCTCTAGTCGAGTCAGTGCTTCCCGGTGGTTGGCGAAACTGAACAAGTCGAGTGACTTTGGTCTCCCCAACCGCGCCTGATCGGCAGCCTACATACGCCGTTCCACGGCAGAGTTCCGAGGGCTCGACGATGCGCCTGAGATGGTGTGAGCTTGCACAATGTGACCACAACAAAAATCCTCGCTCCCGCTACCCAGTGGCATCCGCCTCTGCATGTTTGTCCTTCACTACTTGATCCGGAACACGATAGGTCGTCCCGCGGTTACGAGCTGAGACAAAACCTTCACCTGGCCGACGTCGACTTTCTTTTTCGCCAAGGCAACAACCTTGGAACTCTGGACGACCATCAACGGCCGGATTATCGGCCTGAATGTTACCAGTGGCAAACAAGTCGGTGCAAGTGCGACTTGATCTCCTCTACGTATCCCGTGTGATGTTGATCGCGTACTGCCACACTCATTTCTGTCTGACCCGAATGTGTAAGAATCGACTGATGTCGCCTGCTCTTTCCTTGATAAACTTGATCAAAGCTTACAAGTGACGACGCCGATTAGAGAAAGCAAGGCGGCGAAGAGGCAGATCTCAGCCTCTCAAACGGCCTAACCGGCTAAACTTACACACCTTTCCGAGGCATCCGTAAGGCTCGGGCGTAAGTCATTCGTGTGGGATTCTGCAATGCCCTTTCGCCGCCTTGCAGATGACTGAATGAAGCTTTCTCTATGATGTCTGGTGACGATTGCATGGACGTCATGCCAAATCCCTCGATGTCCGATCGACAAGCGGCAGAGATGTGGCCTATATTAAAAATACGTAGCCCTATAGCGCTTTGCCAACCTTGCTGGCTTTCTCTTCCGAAAGAAGTCTCTTGCACAGGTTAGATTCAGTCGCGATGTAGGACCAGCTCTTGAATGACTTGCTGTTCTGCCAGAGAAATTCCCGTGCTGTTTTGACACTAAAAAAACCTCGACCCAATTATGCGCTCATTCATTGTGATCTACAGTCAGAGGGTGATTGGTAATACGTATTAATCAGATAGGTGTTGTAAAGGGAGCAGATCTTTCACTACTGTAGAAATGTAGGCTTTTGGCTCCACGTTTCTTTAAATGAGGTTAGTGGAATAGATGTTGGTCACTATGTGCTGCTTTCTCATTGATAGCGAAAACAATTTTACTGGAGACCCTTATGCTGGTCGCATGGTGTTGAATATCCACCACCAAAAAACTAGACTCAGATTTGCCTGTTTCCCTAGGCTCAAGCGCACGCGAGGTCTTTAACGGCACAGGGAACATTGTCATAGTACATAAGTATACATTTTATCTTGTAGGAAAAGAATTCACACCATAATTATCAAATCATGTGCCGATGGTAATTGATAGCATGGGAGAAAGTTTTTAACGTATTTTCAACTGATTGTGCGGGGATGAGTCTAGGGTAAGGCGGCGGAATGGTAACCTCAATGGACGTGACAAAGGCATACATAATAAGAAAGAAGAATAAGAGAGTGGGGGTAAAATGTAACCATGGCTTAAAAAAAACGCATGTACGGAGTATCATGAATGGATATATGCTAGTCATAACGCTAGTTTGGCCCGGCTTCCTCCTTCTAGTAACCGTCGGGCCCGAAACTTGCAGCCGGTGAGAACCACAGGTGTGTTTCAACGGCTTATCTCACTCTGTCACATGGACTCCAGAGGTGTAAGCGAGGCCTTCTCGGTGAATT
Source organism: Calonectria montana (assembly GCA_022606435.1). NCBI lineage: Eukaryota > Fungi > Ascomycota > Sordariomycetes > Hypocreales > Nectriaceae > Calonectria > Calonectria montana. Next base: position 6,560,391 of record JAIZZI010000003.1, read on the forward strand.
GGTGGCTTTTTTTTCTTTCTGTTTTTTCATTATCACCAATTCATTATGGATGTCAGGTTGCCCATTTTCGTGGGTTGAAATAACATCGGGCCTTGAAGATGCAGAATATCGGACCTCCGAGCGTGGCTCGCCGACCCCGAGAAGATACATTTGTGCCGCCCGATCCGCTCCTGAGGTCGCATTCCAGCATGCGAGTGCCTCTATTCGCATTTGTGGCTTGCCTTAGGAAGACGTTCGCAAGGTCGTTTCCCCCCCACTTGACGTGCCCGCGAGTCACGCTCGCAGAGCATTGCGTAAATACTCCGGAGTGTCGCTGGAGGATGCCGAGAATCGCGGGGTTTGGTGCCTGAAGGTCGGCCATTCTTTCAGCTCCGAGGTGCGAAACCGGCCGAGGACGGTGCGCAAGTGTTGGAGATGAGTGCATCTATTGGTATTTAGCCTGTGTACGTCCAATTGTACAATGTGTTGCCAATGACCAAGGAGGGTTTGTTCGAGATTCGACTACTAGGAAATAGATCACGATATATCGTCTGCTAACAATGGCACTACAAGAGACGGCCTTTCAATCTGTAGTGGCCAGCCCTCGCATCCATGAGCTTCTTCAGCGACTTCATTCTGAATCGGAGTCACAGGAAAAATCCATTTCCCAGACCCTATGGTACCTGAACCGTTTCGTCAGCTACTACATCTGGGGCACCGACTGGAGCGCTTCCTCGGATGACCACATGCGCGACAAGTTTGTCAGCCTCGAGCAGGACAAGTGCCAGTTCATGTACCTCCTGGCGCGTAGCATCGGCGCACGCAACATTGTCGAGGCTGGCACCAGCTTCGGTGTTTCGACCATCTACCTCGCGCTCGCCGTGGGGCAGAATGTGGCAGTTGAGAGAGCAGCAGGCAGAGCGGTAACGGGCAAAGTCATTGGGACTGAGAAGGAGCCGACAAAGGCGGCGAGGGCGAGAGAACACTGGAAGCAGGCTGGAGACGAGGTTGAGCCGTGGATCGAGTTGCGCGAGGGTGATTTGAGAGAGACGCTCAAAGCCGAGGAGGGAATGCCCGAAGAGATTGACATGTTGCTGCTGGATAGTATGCGGTTTTCGAAACCCCCTTCCCTTGAAGTAATGTTTGCGGTTCAACTAACGACCAATGATAGTCTGGACACCACTGGCGCTGCCGGCCTTGGAAATAGTCAAGCCACGACTTAGACGGGGCGCAATCGTGCTGACCGACAACACTACCATGGCCAAGCCAATGTACAAGGATCTTCTGGGGTACCTGCATGACCCCAAGAACGGGTTCAAGACGACTACGACTCCGTATTCAGGCGGCTTGGAGATGGCTGTATATCTACCCTCGGCTTGAAGAGCTTGTTTAGGAGAGAGAGAGAGAGAGGGAGAGAGAGAGAGAGAGGGAGAGAGAGAGAGAGAGGGAGAGAGAGAGAGAGAGAAAGAGAGAGAGAAAGAGAGAGAGAAAGAGAGAGAGAAAGAGAGAGAGAAAGAGAGAGAGAAAGAGAGAGAGCAATGAGACAAAAGGCTAATGCGTTGTCGTGTTATAATTGTACAAAAACATTGAAGAGAGAACTGGTATCTAGGTTGAGATATACATAACATTGAGTGATTCTTTGCCTTCCTTAAAGATGCAAATCCTTTGAGCCACATGCTTCGTTGTCCCATGAAAGCGTCATAATATCCACGTATCCGAGCTAATGTCAATCAATATTGCAGGTGAGAAGCAAACCGCCAGGTATACCACAGGAGAGCACCCATTGACACTAGGTTTAGGTGGATGCACATGGCATGTGCCCTGGAAAACTTCCTTTTCAGTAGGGCCATTTCCGGGCTGGGTCCCTCCAGCCCTGTGGCCTTGGCGTCGGCTCTGCCTGTGTTTCGTCAGTCATGTTAGCAGCAAAGCCTCTGATTGTTGCTGTTGTTGTTGTTGTGTGCTTCAAACGTACCCTGCTCAACTCGGTCGAGCATCAGCTGCCGGGTCCTTGGCCCGTAGACGGCAAAGTTGAGGCCCGCACAGACGCCGGACAGGGCAAAAGGGATCCAGTCTCGCTTGTCCTGCACTAATGACACGGGGCCATGTGGCGGGAATGTCACGGCTGTGAGCAGGAGCAGCAGGGATTGGCCATGGAAGTAGATGGGGAAGATGCGCTTCTGGAAGTTCGTGTAGGCGGAGGCGGGGAGCGTGGTGAAGGCCACCTTTGTGACGACAAAGGACTGGTACAGCTGCGAGCCCAGCAGCGCCGAGAAGGAGAGCAGGTGGAAGGGGGCGAGGCTCGCGAAGACGGACTTGAGGATGCTGATGATGGCCATTGTGACAAAGACGTCGAAGGCGAAGCCTCTGTATCGCTTGTAGTTGCACTGACGAGGAGAAATCATCTGTGACAAAGAGCCGCTTTTTGTTGCGGGCGGTTTTATAGATGTCTTTTTTGTCTTGGCAGAGAGCTGGGCCGCTGACTTATTTAAGAGCCGAAGGCATTCGGATGCTACTTGGCGGGGAGTGGGCCAGGGCTGATCACGACCGGGTTGCCGGGGCTTCTCAAGACCCCGCCAGTTGAGGAGGGTAAACGAGGCATACATGTTTTAAGCAGGGCACCCATTGGTTTATCGTTTAGGCTAATGTATTATCATTTCTTTTAGAGACTTGGGGGAAGACTAAGTTATGTATGTATAAGGTGCGTAGTTGCTGCTCGTTTGTTTCGGATGGACGTCCCGCTCTGAGAGGGGGTGGAATTGAATTCCATATTTGGTGCTTCGCGGCGCTCTTCCGCGTAGGGCGGAAAGAAAATAGCAAGAAGAAAGCGAAGGAAGGAGAAAAAAAAAAGCCATTTGTTCAAGGCGGTTGCAGGCGCGCACGCGCGCTAGCCTTGCCATGATCGACGATCAGAAACTCCCCGAGCTGAGGGGTTGGAGGATCCCCCCTAGTGCAACGTCGGTACCTTTTTTTTTCTCTAATTTTCGCGAGAGAACCCATCTTTTCACCGAAAACTACCATTATTGCCGCGCAGGATCGGGATATACAGTAGTGTGCACGTGAGCTAAACGAGCGGTGGAGATGCTTGAACGAGCTGAGAGGGGGCCTTCCCGTCATCCAACCATTCGTGGCTTGACGATGGTATATGATGCGTATATTGTACGCAGTCAAATTGTGCGGGATGCTAGGTATTATGAGGAAGGAGGTGTAGTAGGATTGGCCCATTTCGGTATCTCATCGCCTCTTGTTTCCGAGTGAATTCGCTTATAACCCAGCGGGCTGCTGCCCTCAGACTCGCTGTCGGCCGCATCAGCATCATTCGACGACGCTGAAGCGCCGGTCCTGGGCGTAGTCGGCGAGGCGCAGCTCCTCTGCGGACCAATCCTTGTACTCATCCTGACCGCAAATGTTCTGGATGTTCTGGATCATGTTGGACGACGTGCAGTCCTGTTCCGTGAGGGCGAAGAAGGGAGGGAACGCGGTACCGGGACACTCACCGCCATCCTTGTCCGTGCTGCCGCTGGAAGGCGTGTTGGGCGAGGTTTTTGAGCTGGACTGGTCCGACGGGGACGGGGACGAAGACAGTAGGTCGAAGAGACCCTGCGACAGGCTCAACTGTGATTCCCCGACAAGGTCCTTGGCTGACGAGGAGGACGGATACGCCGAGGACGAGGAGGCTTCCGGGAAGCTCCAGGTAAACGCCTGGCTGCTCACGGGCGTCGTTGCGGCGTCTGCGATGGCGATGAGCACGGATCCTTCTGACGGGGAAAAAGAAAAAAAAAAGAGGGTTAGTGGCGCGCACCTGGAGTGCAAGGCTGCCTTTCTGCATGTGGAGACGAAGACGAAGATGAAGAGGAGAAGGAGGAGGAGGAGGAGGAGGGGCCGGATCGAGAGGGAGGGAAAACTATTCAAGCTTGTCAGAAACAATCTATTTCTAAGAATTATATTTTGTTGTTGATGTTGATGTTATTATTGAAAACCCCCGGCAATAATACCTGATTTCATCCGAGCCCGACACCGCTGACACTTCCGAAGCCCTTCGCCGAGTGCCCTGATCTGGCTCTCGAGCCGTTTTCTATCTGCCTGAACATCCTCCGACTCTGCGGCCAATTCCCTGACTGTCTCCTCGTCCATCCGGTATATCGCCCTGGGCGTCAAGATGTCGGGGATGTCGGAGAGCAGGCAGCTCTCGATGGCCAGGTTGATGACGTTTTCTGTAAACGTGCGTCGCGACATCTGTGTAACGGGTTAGCGGCTATGATGGGGGGGGGATTTTGCACATCAGGATTTGTTCGTGCTGCCTCACCTCGTAGTATGACATGGTCATGTCAATGACCTTTTCGGCGCCAAACTTGTTGCTCGTCGACGTCTCGTCGTCGACTATCGACTTGAGCAGCCTGATGCGGTTCGCCTTGTTACCGTCGGCTGTTTCGTCGAGCGTGGGCGCCTCGTTCAAGAGGTCGGATATCTTGTCGATGATGCGGTGGATCGCCCTCTTGGATAGCCTGTCGTGGAACTCTGCCTCGAGCGGCAGTGCGTATCCATCAACATACGGGCGGATGATTTCCTTGAGCTTGTCCTTCAACAGGACTTCCTTTCCGTCAAAGAATGGGTCGACGAAAGTGTACAGGACGGATGAGAGGGTTGTTTGGTCGGGGCCAACGACGTGGCTGAGGAGCTGCTCGACAAATATCTTGGAGTGCTCGACGACGACGTCGAGGTGGAAGGAGGCAATTTCCTCCCAGGGTTTTGAGTGCATCTTGAAGAATCCCAGGACGAGGTCCGGATTTGGGAGACCAGGAAACTCCTTGCCCTGGTTATCGGATGCGAGCTTCTCGAGCTCCTCCTTGATGTCCCTCTCGGAGACGGGTTCAGGGTCGGGGAATTTGTAAAGGGTGAGGTATGGTCTCAGATACTCTGGGATCTGATCGTCTTTCCTCTCAAACTCTCTGATGGAGTATTCTATTTGCTTGGCCTTTGTGTTGACCATTTCTGCATGCGAGTCGTCTGGTGTGTTGTCCTCGGCATCTTGTGCCCACACGATTTGTCGGCTGGCTCCTTTCGTCGTCATGGTGTGGTCAAAGGCACGGTTCAGGTTGCGGAGCTTTGCCCTGAGCTTGTTCTCGTCGTCGTATAATGTCCCGAAAAACGAATCGTTGTATCTTCCGTGGATCGCATCGCGCGCCAGGCGCTGGAACTCGTATGTGATGTCGGCCAGGTACTCACGGATGTCGTCCGTGTTGGAGCGCGACTTTCCTAATCGGCCAAGCTCGTCCTCCCTGCTCTTCAGGTTCGCCTCGATCTCTTCGATGAGGCCTGGCAGGTTCTTTTGAATGTGCAAAAGGAGCACCTTGCTGAGCTTCTTGCGGAGGCTGTCGATTCCTCGGTTCTTCACGGGCAGGCTTGACCATTTCCCTGAGGCAAAAAATGCCTTTTCATTAGCGTCTCTGCTATGGCCCTTGTCCTCGAGGTCCTCTTCTGAGCTGTTTCTTAAAACATGCCACTCGAGGGCAAGCTTGTGGGTGGCTTCTTCGTTCCGAGCCAGCTGGAGGAATGTGTGTTCTTGAGATGCTCCCTGGACACGATCGGGCTTTGTAATGATTCCCAGGGTGCGCTCTCTGTTGGGGTCGTGCTTGGCCACTTCGGTGAGGACCTTTTGATTAGCGTGGTTGTATGATGCTGAAACCACGGCCAGGATGATGCAGTTCTTCTGCTTCATGTAGCTCTCGGCTAGTTGGTTGACAATGACCATGTCTGGCAACTGAGTGGCCGTGGCGCTGTGGAAGAAGCCGGGAAGATCAACCAGGGTTAAAGGGTAGACGTCGGGACCGGTAATCTCGACGCGCAAAACATCCTTGGAGAACTTTCCGGCGGGAAGGCCCATGTGGCTCGTGGCCTGCTCAATGATGGCGGGGAGCGCATCTCGGTCGAAGCCAGTCCATCGAAAGTCCTTTGGCAAGGACGTCGAGTCTCGTACGGTGTCGGAAGAGTACTGTATGGAGACGGAAATTGAAGTATGCGGTGTTCGTCTCAGGACCAGCTCAGTAGCAAATCGAGTACAGACGTCGCCCTTGACGGGGAAGCGCACGCGGGAGATGGCTTCGAGCACGGAGCTCTTGCCGGATGATTGGTCGCCAACGACGATGATCTGCGGAAGGTTGACAATTTCTCCAACCTGAATCTCTCGGAGACTGTCAATAGTGTCGAGAAGGTATCTCGCCTCGCCTTGGCTGAGCTGGTCGAAGACGGCCGTGTCCAGTTCAATGGTTTCTGCCATTCTCATGGCGGCCGATGCGGATCGAGGCGTGTTGATGAAAACTGGTTAAAAGTGAACTGCCAATGAGGATGGTTAATAAAGAGCGTGTCGATGTGGTGGTGAAGAATTTCAAGCGATGGACTCCCAGTGTAGCACCAAGGCAGCTCCTCGCATAGCTTCTTCAGCTACCGGTAGTGAAGCCGTCGTCTTCTCCGGTAAATTGGTGTTGATGAGTGAAGATGCGGCCAGCTCCCAAAAAAACACTCGGCGCTCGAGAGGTCTCCGGGCGCCAGAACGAGGAGAAATGAGTGAATTGGGCAAAATCAACCAACAAATACGGACCTTGGGTATAGCACGAAAGGAAGGATAAAGTGTCATGACAGCTGAGGTGTTGCACATGGCCGCTTTATTTGAGAGGACGTGGGTCGGCAACCCTAGCCCAACTTCCTTGCTCGCCCAACGACAGGGTCCAATCAGATGGATACGCAATGCAAGCTTCGTTCAGCTCACATTAACCACCTGCAAGAGCGCCTCCTGCATTCTATTGCCGTTTCAGCCATGGGGCCAGCTACAAGAGTGTTTTCTAGCAATTGCCCGGCCTCGCCATGACATGACGGGAGCGGCCGAGTTGGTTGTCGACGAGGGTTTAATACTGGCCATGAAAGCGATACTTGAAGGAGCAGTCATGATAGTCTATCCCGGCTAGTCTGTAGCCAGCCAGCCAGCCTATTCAGCCCGTACTTTTCTTTTTTCATGGGACAGTCTTGGTCATGCTAGTCAGTCAGTATTGGGCAGCGACGGCGGCCGGCTCAGCCAGGACCAACATATCATCATCCTCTTCCATCGCAACCAACTCAACCGCCAGGCCAGTGATGCGAGGCCACCTCTTCAGATGAAGGGCCTGACCCTATCAGCGAGTAGATTGCAGACAGCCGCCTTGGCGCAAGTGTCTTCGCTGACAAAGCTCGTCCCCTTCCGGCGTCCTCTCTCGGCGACCCATGCGCGCAGTGGCGCATAGACGCTTGAGTCTGGAATTGTGATTTGCTCGGCGTAGCCAGACAGCGTGCTGCGAGTGCTCGCGCCGAGGGGCCCCAGCTCACGCCTCATTGTGCAGCCCGGAGCCTGGACGGAGGCCTTGGAGGCGCTGTAGGCGGCGAAGAAGGACAAGGACGGGGCATAGGCCGGGGTTGACGCTGCCCACGTTTGCCACCAAGCCCTTGGTCTCGAGAAGCAGCGGCACGAACGCCTGCGAGACGGTCCATACGATAAAAAGGTTGATGTCAAACAGGCGCCGCACCTCGGCCACGGGCATGTCGGCAACATGCATGATGTGGATGATGTCGAGCGTCCCGTCCATCTTGACGCCGACAGCCTTCACCGCCGCCTCAATTAAGTTGGTCGACGTGAAATCCAGAACCAGTGCCTCGATCCCCAGCGCCGCAGGCACAGAGTCAATCTCGTTCGGCTGAGCGGCTGGTTGCAAAGACTCAATGGCTGGCCGCGCGCGCTGGCGAAGCTCCCTGGCCAGTGCTGCCCCGATTCCACCCGCCCCACAGCCGGAAGAAGACAGACGTTTGAACCATGTTCCTTGCAGCAAAGAAAAAAAAATGGACGAAAAAGAAAAGAAAGAAAAAATCTCAACAACTTTTACGAAAAGGCCACGTCGGGGCTCGTGAAAAAGCCAGGCGTCTTTTACTTCATGACGAGATGTCGTCGCATCATGTCACGGGTGGGGTACGCGCTATGTGGGATGCGGCGGCAAAGGTAGCTTGGCCACTTGTTAAGCGAGACAGGCCTGCGCAAGCCATGATCGGATTCTATCCGTTATATTAGCGCAACCTGCCATCGAGTACCCGTCATTGAGTCATTCGTCGTCGATTTGGAATCAACTGCAACCTTGGTTCAACTCTGCAATTGGTCGTGAAGCTGTTTCGAACGACTCGAGCATGCTGCGCTTGCCACCGGCCCGGTTCGACTAACAACGGCACGGGAGCCAATGGCAGCTTGTAACAGAGCTTACAACGAATTGCGTCGCAAAGGGGTTATATATCTTCCATCGCCAATCAAAGGCTCGCAAACCAGAAGTCTAGCCCAATGGTCTGTTCGTGGCGAGGGCCAGAAACGCCGAGCTATCACTTTCGCGCACGCAAGATGAATGAGTTGCATGCACCATCATGACCTTGGCCAGTAGGAAGCACAACAACCAGGGTTCAAAAGTATGTAGACTGGCTGGAACTCAGGGGCGGAGTATCTATCCGCTGTCCCCGTCGCGCATCGCATCTGATGCACGGATTCTTACACAACATCTTGTCCAGATCAACCTGTCCACAAAGAACGATGGGTAAGCCCATGTTGCCATTTATTTCGAAACCACCTCAGCCCTGTAAACAGCGGAAGAAATGCTTACGGACACATCATCTACCAGGTCCTGGCTGGACCCCAGTTACTGGGGTTATGTGGATAAGCTTGGTTGAGCCCCCTGTTCCCCTGGTTGGCAGATCACGCTACATCGTTTTCGTGCGCTACTGCGAGATCAACATAATTCTTTTTACTACGTAATATTTCATGCACAAAATCCTTTTTAAATCCGCATGAGTAACTCGAGGCAGGATTCGGAAGATTCAGGTCTGCAGCTTGAATGAAGAACGTATGCTTTGAAGAGGCTGTTCACCGCGGATGCGGAAGGAGTCGCGATGTCCATCTCCAACCTCATTGAGCGCAGTAAGCAATCATAGGATCGCTTCTATGAGAAAATCCTTGCTATTTTAGGATTATATGCCAAGATGAAACGACCCCCCACCCTTCACTCCATGTCACAATTGCGGCTAGGTACGGAGTAGAATTCTACCTATTTGCACTAGCACTGGTGTCTTTCTGCGACATAACTGCCATCCAAACATGTGCACGACTCATTTATGTATGAGCAATTAAGAAACTAATAATTGCACTAGAAAAGAATGGCAAAGGTCGGGTGGGATCTTGAAGAGAAAGCGACTCAATATTCAGTAAAGAATAAAACCATGTTTTACAAGTTAAACTCCAAAGCAATGCTAAAAAAAAATATAAAAAAAAGACCTATTGTACACTTGACAAATCACTATACTTCTTTAAAAACGCATTAATACCGTCAAACGAATCTAGCCCAACACCAGTCATGTATTCGGTCGACAAATCTCCCATTTGGTCCACTTTGGTGACAATTACGGAAAGCCACCACATTTCCATAGAGTACTTTGTGAACCCAGGCAGTTCTATCGCATTGGCGTCCTTCTTCTTCATATCCCATAGTATCCTCCATCGCATGCAAGCACGCAGAAGGCCCCTGCATGTTAACGGGAAAAGGCAATTGGTTCGCGCCACGGTGATTTCAGTTCCAATGGCTCGTACATGTTAGCTCGGCCACACTAGGAAGTGTCATCATTCTGCTACTCACCACTAATTATGAGCCCGAGATCCTCCAATGCTGTTCGTTTATACAATTCGTCATGTGGCCCAGGCCACGAGTCCTGGAGAAGTAGAGACACAGATTTTGCCAAGGACGGCACCCGTGGGCCAGCGGGTTCCTGCGATGCCAGCTGGGCAAAAGCCTCTGCAGTTTCTGCCTCGAATAGATCTACTCGGCACGGCAGGTCGCCGGCCATTTCACACATGTATATCTGTGTGTGACTCATGAAGCATCCAATCATGAAATTGTTATTGAGCTGTGTCCAATGTCCAAGTCTGTATTTTCGTGTTAATTTGTGGGTGAATCAACAGAATTGGAAACTGCAATTACTGGCTTACCGAATTTTTATCTCACTCTCGATGAATTGGTCCCAGGTCTCGGCCGTATACTCTGACATGTCCCTGTGGTGCTTCGCCCCCAGAGCGCCTGTGAACCGGACAGCTGCGTTGAGAGCCGGATATCGTTCTATCCTGATGCGTCGACGGCTGGCAGCATCATTTCTGCTATTTTGTATAATCTGGATGCTTAGAGCTGCCTGAAGGATCTCGATATCCTCCCTCGTTACATTGGTGCTGTAGCCCTGCTGGAGCAGTTTGGAAATTGCAGGCTGGCCGAAAATGTATTCTTCAGCGTCCCGAAAAAATGTACGGGCCGAGATGGCATCGTCTGTGGGGGTGGAGAATAAGGAGCCAAACAGGAAGACCGAAAGCAAGAGCGGCAATGTGACCTTCTCACAATTGAATGTCGGTAGATGAAGAATGGGGTGATAGGGGTGGACGCCACGAAAGTAAACCCATAGGTAGTGTTCCAGATTCTGTATCGTAAAGACGCTTCGTGCAAGGTTGTATTCAAACTCTTCGATGGATGTGTCGGTTTGCCGTAGATGTTCACGGGTGTGGGCTAGGTGGCCAATTATTTCTTCCATCCGGGAGGCCAATATTTCTGATTGAATGGAGGAAAGATCAATGGTATGCTGGTTTTCAAGGTCTTGAGGATCCAGATCGAACTCAAAGTCCATCAACCACGAAGGGCCCCAAGTGAAATCATCGTCGGTCATGGTGGCGGTCCAGGGCCGTGGTGCGACTGGTGGAGGAGGGGCTTTCCAAAACTCTTCACCCAGGTCATGTTTAATCAGTTCCCTGCTGGTGGCATCCATCGTGCCTGTGGCGTTAGGGTTGGTCATGCTCAGCAGCCAGGGGAACTCTGTCTTGGCTGGGGCGCCTGATGAGACTGTAGAAGCGACGCGGGCGTCAACTCGCATGTACGAGCAGGGCACGCCAGCAGACTGGCATCGAGCACATGGCGTCTCCAAGTTGCATGACAGCTTATTCTGCGAACACCTGTCGCAAGCTTTTGGTTTCCTGCCTCGCTTTGCAATGGGGAGGTTGATCTGAGTGTCATCATCAACGCAACTTCGCATGTGCCGACGAGCAGTGTCTCTGCGTAGGATCCAGTCAGTAGGCAAAACGGGAAACCGATAAGATGCAGCGGGGGGGTTGAGTTACATTCTCGTAAAGCTCTTAGAGCAAGCCGGGCAAGTGATTTGGTGAAGATTGTTGTCTGTTTCCCATTAGTAAATGCACCAATGGCACATGATGGAAGAGGCAAGGGGGTCCGACGGGTGGCCTCATGGCGACGAAGGTGGCTGACTCTCGAGTACGTCTTGTCACAGGTCGAGCACTTCAGCCGAGAACCAGCAGCGTTCGTTGGTGAGCAGGACATGCTATGCTGTATTGATGATGTGGGTTTTTTGCCGATTGCCCAGATGGGCTGGGCTTACGCTGATTTAATGGGGGGCGTTGCATGGGCCGCCAGGTTCCGAGGCGCTTGTGTGGCGCATGCGACGGGCGAGACGATGCGAAAGGCTAAATAAGCACGCTGGTCTTGGCCCAGCACTTTTTTTTACCGGCTACCCTGTCTCCAAGGCTAGCTTTATCCTAGAATTGTCCATGCCTAAAACAACAACTTCTACCGATATGAAAATGATTCTATCCAACAAGTGGTGGCCTTTTGCCCTGGGAAAATCACCACTGTGGCCTTGGCTAACCCGCCGTCCCGTCTCCTTCCAACCTCTGCGTAAGTAATAAATATTATAATAATCCTAATACTAAATATAGAGTTTCATTTATAAAATAAAAATAAAAGCACTAAAGTTTATTATTATTAGAAGCGGCGGGATTTTTATGTCTAGTCAAAATACTAGGAACTCCAGAGCCACAAAGGTGGCGGTGAGAAACAACGTTCAACAACTCTTTGGTCTTGATGATTTGCCCGACCAAGAAGAAATCAATCGGCGGGATGTAATTCCAAATTCAGATGGCTCCTTTTATGTAGATACGAACAACTGGATTTAAACTTGTTGCCCCCCCGAGAAGGTTGCCCGGGAGCTTCGCCGAGAACTGATGCGATGAAGTTGATCTGGCACCTGGACTGTATAAAAACGCCATCAAGGCTCCCAAGTCACCCGGATTGAATGGAACATCAGTTAAAGTGTCTGTAATATCTTCCCAGTCTTCACTCTGAGCTTTACCTGTGACTTGACTAATGGTTAGTGAATGACTTGAAATGGCAGATAAAGTGTGAGTATTCGTGCGTAAGATGGGGACTTTCTGAATTTAATCGCTTTATGAGGCGCATTTTCCCATCCTTTGAGCTTATATGCCGTCTGTCGGCATCACGCATGGGTCGGAAAATCCATATCCGAATGCCCTCCAGTTGATCCAAAGGCGCCACCATGCAGAATGGGAGAAAAGAAGCATTCAAATCGTTGTGAGATTGAACTTTCTATTCATAGAAAAAGGTGTGTCTTTAGATCGGGTTTTCGGTTCAGTCAGGCGGCTCTTGTGGGAGGCATGTCTCTGATCATTCCGACAACTGTATTCTGGTCATGTCTGCTCAGCTTTCGCCACATCTCCATTCCAGATGGAACTTCTCGATTTCACAAGAATAGTCGGATGGCGTGTTCACGCCGCTGGAGACGTTCGAGAAGACATATGGAAATGACCGGATGTGAAAAGGTTCATGTCTTAAAAAACAAGTAGCAGGCTCAACCAAAATTTCTCTCAGAAGCTCCAGATTCATAAGGGTGGTAGACAGAAACCGCATTCAACAAACTTACTTGATCTTCATGATTTGCGTGAAAAGATTTAAGTGATGAACTCGCACGAATGAGTGTTTGTGTGCGAAATCATGGCCTTTTGAGTTACGGTCACGTGAGTACTGCAGAACATTGCGTACACGCGTGACTAACAGAAGTTTTCTTTGCAAGCCAGCATGCTGGTGCAGAGAAGAATGCTTAAAGGCTGTGCTGTTATCTAGTCTTGTCGTTCCTTGGTAACTTGCTGTTGAATCAAGAAGCGAAATCGAAACCGAGCCTTGTCTGCAGCCAGCAACATTAGACGGTGGGGAATATCAATTTATATTACTCACATGCAAGAATAAAAAGTTATACTTCTCAACGGTAATGAAAAAATAATATGGTTATGCATCCTAAGTTCACATACATTTGAAGTATTTTAAGAGCCTCTCGATTTACAGGGGTTGAGTGCCCCGCCCGCTAGTTAAGTAGTGGGTCACTCAAAACTGTGATACTGGACGGCTCCTCCTTGCTCGGGGTAGTTGCCAGACGGAAGCATTGGAACATTAAAGATTACACTGAAAACTCAATGGTGCGTAGGGTACCAAGCTAGAAGCAATAACCTCTCTCGTATGGGCGTCGGCATATTCCCACATCTGGGTCTCCCCACTGATTAGGCTTGATCTAGCGTCTCTAGTGCTGCCAGTTCCCTGGTGACGTATTTCTGAAAGAGGAAGCGGTGTTGAAGGTAAATCCTGTCTTTGGCCAGTAATATCAGGCAACAGACCAAAGATATTGAACTAGAAGATTTTAAACAATAGCGCAACCATATAAGCAGATGCATCCTGAAATTTACCTGCAGATTGCCCTCCTGTCAAGACATTTCCAGAGCCTCTTGATTCTTCAGGGTAAGCTACTCGCTAAGTGGATCTGTCGGCCTGGCGGGGCTGGACCAACCGGACCAGCGCTAATTCATGCTAGCTGGGGATCTGTGAGCTATGGTAGACGGGCATTGGTCCACCATCGTGGGTTTTAAGCCGACTCAAGGAGGGTGATTCTCCGAGAGGGGACCAACACAGCCCCTGATTGTTCCGTCATTTGCACAGTTATTATCGCTGCGTCGATAATAAAGTGTGTACAGTACATGGGCCATTTGTGTAATTTGGAATTATTTGCAATTGATTGGTCTGTTTTCCCCGAATTGCATCATCACGTGTCCCCCTCGGGAGCTGTGTCGAACCCGATGTATATATTTGTTTTCCCGTACATGCCGACTTTCATCATGTCTTGTCGGTAGTGGAACTGCCATTCACAGATCCCAAGAAAGGAAAGATGAGTGGCAAGATTGCTAGCAGACTGGCCCGGGGTAAGTCTTGATCAGTCCATCATGGCCTTTGCAATTGCTACTTACACGGCGCTGTAGCTGTCTCAGCTGTCCCGGCATGCCGGACAGCGGCTCCTTGTACATCACTCATCGGCCATCCTAAATACACGCGGCGTCACTCTTCCTCGTCTATCCTTAAGCCTCCTAGGAAGGAGCTTGCCCTCGACCACCATGAGAAGAACGGAGCGTTAGGATATGTCTTGTGCGAGACAATGTATTGAGCATATATGTTCTTGAGCTAATTTACTTCACAGCACCAAACTTGATCAGGTCGTCGCCTGGGCGCGACAAGGCTCGTTCTGGCCATTGACCTTCGGTTTGGCATGCTGCGGTGTTGAGATGATGCACGTATCCATGCCCCGCTACGACCAGGACAGACTGGGCATCATTTTCCGAGCCTCACCCAGACAGTCAGACATTATGATTGTAGCCGGAACCGTGACAAAAAAAATGGCACCGGCAGTCAGACAATGCTACGACCAAATGCCGGATCCGAAATGGGTGATTAGCATGGGGAGCTGCGCCAACGGAGGCGGGTACTATCACTACAGCTACAGCGTGGTACGAGGCGTGGACCGCATCATTCCGGTCGACGTGTACGTGCCTGGATGCCCACCAACCCCCGAGGCGCTCATGTACGGCGTCTTCATGCTGCAGAGGAAGATGAGGAACACAAAGGTCACTCGAATGTGGTATCGTCGCTAAGAGGCTCTTCTTCGACCCTCGATTGCGAATGGATGTTTCATTTTGCATCGGGTGGACAGAATATACATCTTTTTAGAAAAAAAGGTCTGTTGAATATAAAGAGACTTGAAAAAGATGATATTTGGAAATAGGCGCATTGGGCCGAAATACAATACGAAAGCAATTTCATTGTCAGTGCAGCATTGTTGATGAGGGTGAAAAGGAAAGAAAACGTATGAAAAAAAAAGAGATATATATACCATGACGGCAATCAGTTAGAATTCACAAATCATCAATCATCATACACATGTTTCAAATATCCTCAATCTCAAAGCGCACTAGAATGCTGCATCGCGTTTGGTGGCCTTGCATGTCCAACATCCTGATGAAGCTCCATCCTGGCACAACATACATCAGACGCACCGCCGCAACAGCAAACATGGGGTTCTTGGACCAGCTCTCGTCACTCTTTATAAGCATCCTGACAAATATCAGCTCATTGTCGTTGTACTCCCACTCCAGGGTCTCATCCCAGATCGGATCCGTCGGGGGTGGGTTCTCCCCGCGATGCAAAAAGCCCAGCCTGTGTTGCTTGTAGGGAGCAGTCTTGCGCTTGGGTGGCTCGCCGGCCAGATCATCGGGGTGGTACAGGGTGCAGGTCAAGTACGGCCTGATGCCGTCGGATTCTGCATCCTCATGGAGGGGGATGGCGGTGGCTCCCGCAACGTGAAGGGTGAGCTTCTTCTTCCTACCAGTGTTGAGGACCCCGCTGCCACCGCCGCGAAGAGCCGCAGGCTTCAGGACGTAACCATCAGTGCCGCTAAAAAGTGCTTCATTGAGCTGGTTGCTGGTGCCAAAGTTTTGCATGTTCAGAGCACAGACTTGAGCACCAATGCCCCAGAAAGGCACAGGCTTGAGGTTGTCAGAATTAATGCGCGTTCCCTTGGGGAACACGCGCATCAGATGGTGAGCATTGTGCCTTGAAATAGCCTCGCGGTGATCCGAGATTAGACCACTAACGCCTGTCTCGGAAACGTTGATCAAGTGGTTATGAGGGCTGTTTATGAGCTGCGCTGTGTACCATGAATCGTCGCTGGGTTTGACAGACTGGGCGTAGACTCCCAAATCAGCTAGCTCTGGGACGATGATTGCGCATGCCTGCTGCTTCCTTTCCTTGTATTCTTGGCGCGCCCTCTTTGACTCCTCATCCTCCTCGTCGCTGGTATCTGTATTTTCGGAAGAAGAGTCGTCGCTGTGTACCTCGCCGGGGATATGATACTCGACCATGACTGAGATTTTAGAGCCCAACTCCTCCAGAGAGACATGGTTATCTGCCTGGCCAGCTTGTTCTCTATGGCCGTGTTCCCTCACGGGCCTGCTGAGTAGTCGATCGCCCCAGATCTCGTTCATGATTTGCACCAGTCGCAGCTGACCCTCTGGACCGCAGTGATTCTCTAGTGACAACAGAATGGGCGCCGGGCGAAATGCGGAGGCGGCGGCTACCGCAGCCTCTCTGTCGACTACATCGCAGATGGCCTCGCAGACGGAGCGGAACGAGATGTTGGAGACCAAGGTGTAGCCGTGGGTTACCTTGGGCTCCATGATATCGTCGGGATTATCCCAAGCGTCGATCTCGACGCACCGCGCGCCATTGTCCAGGGCCAGGGTGTAGGCCAGCGCATTGGATTCGCCGTAGAGTTGATGGGCCATCAAGTAGGTGTTGTGGCTGGAGCTGATAAAATACTCGGGCAAGGGATGCGATCGATCGAGAAGCTCCTGAGGGACTTGGATGTGAGGTTTACTGAGGAGAGCGAGAAGGGCTCGTGTGGGCGCGGCTCCCTCTTCGAGTCCAGCATCAAGATCGGACAGGATGCCTTTGTCAACCATGAGCGATCGCAGCGCATGGCTGACTCTGAGATCTGTCGTGGTGGGCACGTTGCGGCCGCCACCAGCAACGGTGGCATTGTCAATCATGCCGCCGAAATCCTCATTCTCGATGCGACGCCGGCTCTTGGAGAAAGGGTTTAGGTTCCCCAGGCGCTCTGTGAGTTCTGCGAATTCTGCCATGGCTGAAGGGTGCGATTATAAGCGGCAGGGCTGAGGCAGATGTCAAAGGGAAGATGACGTGAGGAGGGGCAATTCAGCCTGTCCAGGTCTGGGGCGGGGTGATTCACGCTGAGACAGGTGACAAGGCGAGCGTGATGTTGTTACGGTGAGTCGGGACTCGGAAGGGCAGCAATGCGAAAACTTGGCCAAAAGATGCCGCGTCGTGGCGGGAATACTCTTGGCGATGGAGGCGTAAACCGCCAAGCTGAGCAACCATGGAAAACCGGCACGACGCAGCTCGCGGTCCAGCGCGGTTAAGACCCTGTCATGCGAGTCAGTGGAGTCTCTCGGAGCATCGCCACGGATCCAAGCTCCCTGGAGCTAGCAGTCCTAGCCTGGGGGCTTGCGTTGTATTGGGGTTGGCGCCAAATATTTTGGGACTTTGGCCATTCAACTGCCGCCTCTCTCTCATATCAGCCCGGCTGGTACCGTACCGTGGGGTGAAGCCGTTCAAAACCCCCGTAGCCTTGTTCCAGTTGCTTCCTCGGGAGGCTGTGAAGGCAGCGCGACAGATTTATTGCCATGTGACAAATTAGCGAGTAGCCTAGATTCCAGATCCCTCTAGTCCTCTTCGTCGATGTAAACTTCTTCTCGTTCCCCCATGGCAAATACAGCCAGCCTTGACAAGTCTTTTTGGCCCAGAGGCACCCAATAGCCCGAACGGAACTCGCAATCTGTCAATGGCCTCCAGTGTCTTTCTATGTGACCTCCCAGGTGCTTTTGCTCAACTCTCCAGCCTCGCCTTTGAGCGCGCTTGCGATAATAACAGTAGAGACTGGTGGGAATTGCAATGGATACGGACTGGACTTGAGGTCCTAGTTTTCTCACCATATTGTCGACTGGTGCCATGATTGCCTTTTCAGGATTAAGAAAGTCGTCTGGCTCTGGGCCAGCATCAGAGTTGTTTAGTTTCCCTTGCAAAGAAATGTACAGCGATTGCAGTCTGGGAAAAGCGGTCGGGACGAGATCCAGGAATTCTTGGAATGCTTTACGGTCTGAGAGGGGGCCAAAAGTCGATATTCTGCCCCGTGGGAGAAACGGTTCAAAATCCCATAGTATCTCGATGGAATTGATCAATTCTAGTCTTTGGGGAACGATCAAACGGGGCAAATTCATAATCATCTGGCGACTCGCAGTATTAATGGTGTTTCCCGCATAGAGCACGTGCAGCCCCTCGACATATCTAAGCCTATTAGCCAACGACGACTTTGGTTCAGCGCATGCGGGGCAGCCTACGCCTGGCGGCAGGTGAGCAACCATCCGATGATGCCAATGAAGCAGTGTCCGGGCCATATACCGGGCCAAGATTCGCAATGTACCCATTTTGTGCCGCCAGAGCGGCATTTGTCCTGGGCCGGCTGAACTCTATGGCCCGGGGGTCGTGTCTCCGCATCGGGAGTATCTCGGTGACAGACGGAGCTCCGCCATCTCCATTTTTTCGGTTGCTTGGTGTCCACGACCAGGCGCGATTCATGGGGAGATGGAAACAACCTCACATTGAGCCCACAGTGTATCGGCAGCGCCGTCACCGGCGATTTCACATCAGTGACGTCAACGATGTATTGAGGGGGGTGATCGAAGAAGAGATCCATGTGAATTACTCGATTCCCAAAGGCCTCGACCAGGATCCTGTATCGAAGCTCAGCAGGCAACTTTCCAAAAAACAGGCCGTTATTAGGTATCATATTTTTGTGGTCATGGTGGTT
Source organism: Calonectria montana (assembly GCA_022606435.1). Taxonomy (NCBI): domain Eukaryota; kingdom Fungi; phylum Ascomycota; class Sordariomycetes; order Hypocreales; family Nectriaceae; genus Calonectria; species Calonectria montana. The sequence continues at coordinate 6,579,024 of JAIZZI010000003.1, forward strand.
ATCACTCGAGGCTTGAGGGGTGACGGGACGGGGCCGGTTCTGGGGGAGAGTAGGGATTGTGTGGTTCGCCCACATGTGTGTGTATTTGGAACCGAGCCATGCTATTAGAGAGCATGCCATTTTGGAATTACAGAGTATGAGGATTGGCTCCTCTTTGAGTGGTGAATGCGATTAGCTTTATGCCATTGACGGTGGTTCTTGCATTGTTGTGATGGCGGTAGGCAGCAGAGTCAAAAACGAGCCTTGGGGATAAGGCAGCAAGTGACCCTCAAATCAGGCATCGAACAACTACCAGCCCCACCAGCCCACTTCTGCGCAAACAAAACCAGCGAAAGAAATTTCGTAGGCGATTTTCTTTTTCTTTTCTCTTCATTCAAAATTGAACAACGCAAATAACAACCTTCAGGTTTCTCTAGTAAATTGATGCGAGGTGCGCCGCAAGGCTTGCGCCCAGGACCACCGATAGCGAGGAACACAGAATGGAGAGAAAAGCGAACAATCTTGGGTGCGGTGCTTCCCTCGCCAGTGGGGAGGATCGCAATGATTGAACGTACATGACTATGTCTTCGAAGACGAGTGAGTGAGTGCATTGGTGTGTGATGTGGTGTGTGGATGTGGATGTACAGTGCAGATTGTGGATGTGTGCAGATGTGTCAAAAGAGTCGGCTCCAAACCACGTCTCTCGTGGCCGTAGTAGCGCTGTGCCCGGTGCGGCGGCGTAAGAGCGCCTGTGCAATCAATGTGCTGCTGCCGATCTCATATGTTCGCATGCATCAAGTCGCTCCACGTCACGGCCGCAGGTGGCCTGCACGCAGCGTGACAGCCACAGGAAACAATTAAAGAAACATGGTGTTTCTGCCTAATGGGGAAGACAATGCTTGCGTCTGCAGGCGTGTACAGTCTTCAATGCGGCGACGAGGGGCTTGCAGAGCTTGCAGAGCAGCCGAATAGGAATAGGGGACCGGCTACTCAGACTGTGGCAGCCAAGAATACAATACAATACACACACCCGTCGGAGCCGGAACAGGAGTCCCCACGGCGTTTTGATTAAAGGCCCAGGTCCCTGGGCGAAGCGACGAACCTTTTGGGCCCCTGGTGGGCTCCTGGGTGGTGCATGCAGGCTATGTCACTCTGTGTTCCACCTTGTGGGCTTGCCTCCTTGGTGGTCTTGGACTTTGTCGCGCCACCACCAACGGCTGCGGACGCCGGTGATGACATGGCCATCAAGTCTCGACGTGTAGAACTGGGGACGGAAGCCCTTTGGCGTAGTGCATGCCCTGCCGTCTCAACCTGTGACAGAAGACACGACGCAGTTTAAATGCGTGCCGCCGGAGCTGTGCTGTTGGACCCTGTTCGTTTGCAGAGAGCTCCCTTTCCCATGGCCCATTACATCAAGACTACAAAGCAGGATACTCCCAGCCCAGGTACCCATCCCGCGCTAGCCCACCGGAACGCTACACCAGCCACTCGTACCTTTGTAAGGTATCCCAGATCCCAATTTCATCCTATGCCTTCCTGAGCCATCCCATCCTCCCCCATGTCCAAACCTTGACTCCTGCTCCTGCTCCTACGCTGTACATCCAACCTCGTCCCGCCGCCGCGCCGCCGCCTCTGTACCGCTGTGTGTCTCTTGTTCTTGTTCTTCTTATTCTTTCACTCCCTCGCGGCACGCCGTGCTTTTTCCTTAGACTTGCATCGTCCCGCCGACGAATCCCCAGATTATCCCGGACTAGCCATTCCATCTTTGGGACGACGGCTTCGCTGACAACGCGTGCGTGTCCCCGGTGACGAACCAACCGACCAGTTTTTCCTTGCCTCTCTCTCCGACCCGACAATATCGGCCGACCCGTGCTCAATCTCCATTCCCTCTCGTTTTTTTCGCTTCTCAAAAAGGCCATCCCGCGGATGTGCCGCCACCGATTTATAGCCGTGCGACACTGCCACTGGAGACGATCCCGACCTCATCACGACGCCGCCGTTTGAACGTGTTCCGCACCCGCCGCCTCGCAGATCACGCCGAATTTTCCGTTTGCCTCTCCAGGGCCTAACTGCCCACCACTGGCCTAGGAGGGATGCCGGCTGCAAAGGGGCAGGCCGAGTTGGAACGCAGGGCCAAGGTGCGTTGTACATGGGCTTGGAGGACGCGCGTGCGCATACTGACTGTAATTGTGCCCACAGCTTGCCCGCTCATACCAAGAACTCCTCGAGTAAGTCACACTGGCCCCTTACCAACAAGCCTGTCAAGATTCGCAGACTGCTAACTTTTCCCGCCTTCTCCTGCAGTGAGTTTGCGAGTAAGGACTTGAAGACCGTTGGCAGCTACCAACTCGGCCGATTAATTGGGAAGGGATCCTTTGGAAAGGTTTACTTGGCCAGCCACAAACTCACCAATGGCTCAAAGGTCAGCCGCGCTCCTTGAAAAATCCCACCGCATGGGCTGACTTTTCACCAGGTAGTTCTCAAGTCGGCCAACAAGGCCGACTCCAACCTCGCCCGAGAGATCCACCACCATCGGCAATTCGTACACCCACATATCGCCAGATTATATGAGGTTATTGTGACGGAGAATATGGTCTGGATGGTCCTAGAATACTGTGCCGGTACTGTTGCGCTGCCCCCGCGATCGGTTGTCCATTGCTGACGTGACATAGGTGACGAGTTATACAATCATCTTCTCGAGCACGGTCCCCTGCCAGTCGCCAAAGTCCAAAAGATTTTTGCTCAGCTTGTTGGTGCTGTCAGCTACGTTCACAACCACTCCTGCGTCCATCGCGATTTGAAGCTCGAGAATATTCTCTTCGACAAGCACGAAAATGTCAAATTGGTTGATTTTGGGTTTACACGAGAGTATGAGGGCAGGACCAACCATCTCCAAACATTTTGTGGTACCATCTGCTATTCGGCGCCCGAAATGCTCAAGGGAGAAAAGTATGCTGGTGAAAAGGTGGATGTGTGGAGCTTGGGTATTATTCTCTATGCGCTCCTCTGCGGCGAGCTTCCGTTCGACGATGACGACGACAATGTGACTCGAACCAGGATTTTGTCCGAGGAGCCAAAATTCCCCAACCATGTCCCCGAGGAAGCAATCCCATTGATCAAATTGCTACTATCGAAACGACCCTTGTTGCGACCAAGCCTTCCCGAAATCCTCGCGAATCCTTTCTTGGCCGAGCACGCACCGACACAACAGGCAATCCTCGATATTAAGCCACCACGCCCATTTTCGACAGCGATAGAGAGGGATTGTCTTCAACGAATGCGCAGCGCTGGAGTCAACACGGATGCCGTTGTGGAAAGCGTGGTGGCGCAAAAGTGCGATGCCTTGGCTGGATGGTGGGCGCTTCTTTTGGAGAAGGAAGAGCGCAAGGCTGTACGGAGGGAAAAGAAGCGAAAAGAAAAAGAGATTGAGAATCGCAGTCTTCGTCGTCTTTCGGCCGCATCGAGTCGTCTGGAGCGGATGGCGCCAGTTCTGCATGATGTCGACGAGGATGGTGGCCTCACAAGACAGTTTATCAGATTGGAGCATTCTGGATCGCATGGACGGGGAAGGAGTAAGAGGAGGAGCGCTCATTACACCGAATATCTCGTGGACCTCCCCCAGCTTGTTGAAGTTGGCAAGGAACCGGGTGGTGCCAACAAGGATGGTGATCACCCGCCCCCTCCTATAGACAAGGACTCGATACGATCTGTTTCAACATCTAGACAGCGAAGACCTATTCCACCACCCAAGGAAGGAGTAATACGCAGTGCTCGGTCTCGAGGGTCGACGCTTCATCTGGTCACCACCAACTTGGATGCCAGCAGCTCAAACCCGCCGCCGCAGCAGAACGAGCAGAAGCCGAGGAGGAAACCAAGCCAAGCCATCATCTCCCACTGGAAAAATTGGACACATTGGTTCATTGAGAATACGACGAGGAGAAGGAAGGGACATGAACGACGCACAAGCCGCAGCGCACCAGATTTGCACACCAAGGATAGCAATGCCAGCAGCAAGGATGGAGGTTCGCGACCGCAGACGAGCAAGTATCCAGCCTCGATTTCACCCAGAATACAGCCTACTGCAGGTCTTCCTAAGGGTGTGGTGGCTAACGGCCATGTTGGCAAGGGTCATTCCCCAGCCAGGAGCAGCGGAAACGGCCATGCTGCCCCTTCACCTGCTGCGCTGATATCGCCAACATATCCACAATCCCGTGTTTCCACACAGTCTTATAAGCGACAATCGCTATCCCCTTCGCCTCTGACGCCTCGGTCTACTATGAGACGGACCTCGACAGGATTACGGGGACGCAAGTCTACGTCTTCGTCGGTATCATCGGTTCGGTCGATCCACCACCACCACCACTCCCACTCGAAAGCCTCCTCGACGAGTTCGGCTGGATCCTTCTCGGCGTCCATGTCAAAGTCGCAAATGCAACGCGGGCAGTCCCCCCATCATTCGGTGAAGGTGCTTCCAGCGACACCCACGGCAGTATCGTTTCCATCAAATATTCGCTTGGTTCGCGCAACGCCGCCACCACTCACTATTTTCAACGAGGGAATGCCATCTGACGGGGGAAGTGCTCCCCAAGCACCGGGTTCCCCTAACCCATTTGCTTCGGGTGTACTCTTTGCCAAGCGCAAGAGAAATCTTTTCAAAGGCCCAACGCTCAACTTTGGTGGACCGTCGAGCAGCTCTCGAAACAGTTCATCTGGGTCACACTCTCGAAGCGCGAGTGCCTCAGGTTTGGGGCGACGCTCTGGAGAGGTGACTATTCAAGAAGAGGACGAGTGCCTCCAGGAGGGTGACGAAGATGTGGAAGAGGTAGAGATATTTTCTCCAGTGATTGGTGGGCCTGGGGAAAAGATTGAGGAGCAAATCTTTGAAGAGGACGAAACGGCATCGATTATTGCGAAGGATTTGCCAGCGCCCCCCGTGCCTGCAAAGGGCCCATAAGAGGGCAACGCATAAAAAAAAGCTAATGCTAATACATGAGTACCCGCGGGTGTCAAAAAGGGGGCAGCCTGGGATGAATCTCAATCATTCTTTGCTCAGCTGAGAGAAGACGGGTGGAAGCTCAACGACTTGACGACAGAAAAAACGTATTCTTAGCAATCTGGGCACTCGTTTGGGATGTTCATATTTTATTTTCTTTCTTCTTTTCCTTTCTTTCTTTATTTGCTTTCTGGCGGTTGGCGGTTCTTGACAGCATTTTTGGCGCAAGCCGTCGAGGGCATTTTTATTTGCTATGTGTGTTTCTCTTCTTATATTTCACCTTTTGTTTATGAGATTCCCGACGCTTTTCTTTTGCCGCCCGACAGATGCTGCGGGTGGCTGTATAGTACCGAAGGATACCAACTTTGCATTCAGTTTTTTTTTTGTTACATTCATGATAGAGGGCCTCATAAGCCTTGTTTTTTTTGCGTGTTGTAGAACATTGTTTCGCTGTTTGGTGTGGTTGTTTTTTACAAACAAGACTGAGCAGCGGTTGGTTTATTACCCAACATGATATTTTGCAATGGGGCTGTGGTAAAATAATATAGACTGAAGGCGTCCATGTTGGCAAAATCAAATGGTTCCTAGATGTCTGACTAGCCTAGCGCAACTAGATTGTGTGCTGGTGCCAAGTTTAAACTGGGTCAGCACTTTATCTAATCTGGATCAATAACAGATGCCAAGAATACTTTAAAACGCTACATCAAAGACAAGCTGATACAAGTGATGAGTAAATCTCCGAGTTTATACTAAATGACAGCGCTCCATTAATACCGTATGCATTCTAATGTTCTACTCCAATCATACTCCGTAGCATCTCTCATCATGGGTCGATCCAGGCCAGCTCTTACATGGAGCGGGAGATGGAGTCTCTGCGCCTCCGCGACTTCTTTTCGAGGATGGCATTGCGCTCCTCGCGCAGAGTGATCCAGATCCAGAACCAGGTCATCATTTCGACAAACATGAAGGTGAAGAACAGGCGGTTCTTGAGGCCGTCGCCGCCCCAGCCAGCGGGGCGGTACGAAGGGTTGTGCGAGCTCGGCGCGGAAAAGTGGCCGCGCGAGGTGGATTGGTAGACGGGCGATGAAGGGCCGAAGAAGAAGACGTAGAGGACGAAGGCGAGCGAGAGGAGAAATCGGAGGGGTGCTGGATGATGGATGATGGTTAGTCCGGACCACGTTGCGCCGGGAGAAGGGCGCAAGGGAGAGGGCGAGAGAGAAATGGACCGACCTTGGGTTCCCCAGTGGAAGATTAGACAGACCTCATCAGGCATGGACAGCGAAACAAGGTCGCTGAAGCCGATCAGGAGGAAGACGGCGGCCAGGAAGGCTAGCGGAGCGCTCTGTGTATCGAAGCCTCGGGCATAGGGCTACAGTCGCAAAGGGAGAAATATTAGCCTGGAGTCGTCGCGCAAGTTGGGGATGCGAAGCTGCGCGCGAGAGAGGGTGGGGGGAGACTGACCATGCCCATGCTCTCGCCCAGGATGTAGACGAGAGCCTGGCTGTCGACGGAGCTTGGGTTGGTGAGGAAGAAGTAGGCGAGGGTGACGTGGAAGAGCGACACCGAGGTGATGATGGTTTTGGCGGATATGAGCGCCATGGTTGCGGGTGCGTCGTTCGATGCTCGTCGATTCGGAGGGAGTGGGCTGGTCGGGAGGGGAAGCGAGAGAGAGAGATCTAGGTGGACGCCGTCGCGGAGGAGGATCAGCAGCCAACCGTCAGGTCGAAACTAGTCGGTCGGTCTCCTCTTAGATGCTTGATCCGTGCTGTCGCGTGAGGACGTGGCTCGGGCAGAAATGGTAGCCAAGGGTGGAGAAAGGAGGGTGAAAGGAGTGTGGCGTGGGAAATATGTGTTCTCAATAATGAAAGAAAGGATGCAGCAACATTAATGCAGCGAAAGAGGAAAAAAAAAAAAGAAAGAAAAAAAAGAGGGAGAGACAGGCTGCGGAAAAGCAGTTGGAGACACTGTCGCAAATCAACAAAGCAGCGATTTCGGTTGGTCACACTGACACTGCAGACGACATGCACCTTTTCTACCAAGTGACCCAACAATGCATTTGGCCTATCATCCACGTTGGCCTTGCGTCACGTCACATGTCTGTTGCTTTTTCGAGGGTCCGCCCCTCCCTCTTCTTTCTTATCGCCAGGGCTTATCATGCGTGGCCTGGCGGCTCGGGCTGTGTGGCTGGACCATGGTGCAACGGTTTGTAGGTGTGGCGCACCAGCTTGGTGAAAATGATGCGCTGAGGCTGGAGCTAGAACGTGGGGTCGTTTTGCTAGTAGTCCTTTCTAGGACCTCTGGTCCATGGAGCTTGGTCCGTCAGCCTGCTTGTAAACATGCCATGTTGAGACCCAATTCAGCCGCATATAGCATCTATTTCTTGCATTCGTGATCCTACATGCTCATTTATCCCTTTCTCTCACAGCCAAACCGCTTCCGCATTTCCCAAATCCAGCCAATACCCCAAAGAATTGCCCATCATGACCGACTCGGCCGAAGACCAAAATGCCCCTCCTCAGCTAAACAAGGCCAAGCACATCAAGTACTGGCAGCGATGCCACACCAACTTTCTCCCATCCCCATACACTGCCTATGACTCTACGCGTCTCACGTTTGCTTGCTTCAATATTGCCGCTCTGGATCTGCTCTCGGCGCCACTCACCTCGGCCGATCGCAGCGCCATCCGTCGCTGGGTTCTCAGTCTTCAACACCCAGACGGTGGCTTCTGTGGTAGCTCCACGCACGCCTTGAATGGACAAGATGCTCCCAAGGGAACCGCAAACTTGGCCGCATCTTTCTTTGCATTAGTACTCCTGGGCCTGGCCGCCAATGGAGAGGAAGAGGCCAAGGCGGCCTTTGCTGGCGTTGACCGGACAAAACTGCTTCGATGGCTGAAGAGCCTGCAAAGAAAAGATGGAAGTTTTGGTCAAATGATCTGGGACGGAGAGTCAGTGGGCGGGAGCGATACACGCCACAGCTATCTGGCGAGCTGCATCCGGTGGATGCTAAGGGGGGATGTGAAAGAGGGGGATGAGGGTTGGGTGGAAGATGTCGACGTTGATGAGTTGGTCGCTCATATCCGAAGAGGACAGGTCCGTTCACACTGAACCCTAGACGATCAAGTGAACTAATATTCGCAGACATATGACGGAGGAGTTGCAGAATCATCACAGCACGAATCTCATGGTATGGTTATCCATCCAATTACAAATGCTCTGATTAACTAACCGGTTTTTCTAGCGGGATATGCATACTGCGCAATTGGTGCTCTTTCCCTCCTTGATCGACCACTGGATTCTACAGCTCCACAGACAGAGAAGGCTCTAAAAGATGGCATCCCCAATCGCGAGGGACTACTGCAATTCTTGGCTTCGCGTCAATTCGTATACCTCGCCAAGGAGGAGGAAGATGATGAAGTCGAAGAAAATTTTATCGAGGCCAAGGTGGGAGAAGGGGAGCTGGGACATATAGGATTCAATGGACGATGGAACAAAAAGGCCGACACCTGCTACTGCTGGTGGGTAGCCGGAACTCTCAAGGTAAGCCCAAGATTCAAATTTAAAATGCCTAAGAAAATCTGACAAAAGACCATCCAGATGCTGGGTAATGACACGGTGATCAACGTGGCACCCTCACGACGTTACATTCTCGATATAACCCAGCATCAAATCGGCGGCTTCTCCAAAGCTGTAGGAGGCCCCCCGGATATGTACCACTCATACCTCGGTTTGGCCGCGCTAGCGACCATGGGAGATGCCGACTTGAAGGAATTGGATGTCGGCCTCTGCTGTAGCAAGGAAACGACCCGAAAGATTGAGTTGGCCAGAAATGGATTATTGGAAAAAGTGCGGGCAGGCAAGAAGAGGTGGGAAGATGATGGGTTTTGGTGAGGGCCTCACGGTGTCACGGTGTGATGTGGGCATGTCGTGCCCAATTCCATCAAAAGTAAATTCATCATTACTACCCAAAGCACAGTGAGAATAAGAAAAGCCACGATCCGATCCTGCAGTGATGGTTACCCAGTAGAGCTGAGGTGACGTTTATATCCGACATTCTACCGATCATGACTTCACCTGGAGTTCGCTCTTTGACGCAATCTTGGTCTGTCAGAATCACCACCGTCCGCCACCATGTCGTCGCAAGAGTCAAACGCACCAACGGAAACCAAGGCTCCTGGATCTGCCTCGGGTATCGCTTCCGATCCCGGTGAGATCGCTGCCGCTTGGTCCAAGGACAAGCGTCGCAAGTTTGAGAGGTGAGCCCGTCTCGTGGGGGGAGTTTCCAAGGGCCGCCGGAAGCTGACCTCCATAACCCCCTCCCGATAGCAAATCTCAGTCCGAGTTTTACGATCCGTGCCAAGAAGCTGCGCAGCGAAGTTATCGATGCCTGTACCGAAATGGTGGCGACAAGAACATGTGCGGCGATTACTTCCAGTCAGTAGCCCCCCACCCCTCCCCCCAAATGGTGGGATTGGTGATGTGAATAAGGCGCTAACTCTGCGGGTAGGGCCTATCGCGATTGCAAGCAGGCATGGGTAGGTTACTATGGACTTCTGACGACAGGCTTAGGCGATTATGGACTAATCAGTGGACAGACTGAGAAGCGCAAGAAGGAGACAAGTTCCTGGTTGTAAAGCGCACCGAATCGGGACGACACAAACGGCGCGGGGCAGCAATTGGAATCTACTACGACTACAGGAGATGAAGCGCTATAGTTTAGGCGCGTGTATAATGCCAAAAACAACTGTACAATATTGTGTATACAGAACATCATGGGCAGGGAGTGGGATGACGGGATGATGACCTGACGGCTTTGCAGAAACCCTGGTTACCTTGATGCCGCAGGTCACACCCAATCATACCATAGGCTGTATTCTCTGCATCCTAAACAATTCTCAATTCGAAATCACCACTCGTAGCACAACTCAAGGCCAAATTCATGGTCCTAGTCCCCGTAGATGCTCTTCGCCAAAATGAGCCCACCTTGCACTGGGCTCGCATTTGAATTGACTTGTGGCTCAGCCACTAGCCACAAAAACCTGCGACAGCCCCGCCAAAGCTCCGGCAACACCCCACGTCACACTTTGAACCCCTCCAAATATTCGCTGGCGGCAAACGCATGTTATTATACAATTGCCCGCTCAACTCGCCGGACAAATGAGTCGCCAACGGCCAACCCTGCGGAACGGCGTCGACCTCCAGCTTCAGTCGGCCTTCAACGACGGCAACTGGTCTGCCGTCATCCGCCTGGCCGAGAAGCGAGCGCGCACCACCAATGACCAGTACTTTGAGGTTCGTCAGCAGTTTCATCCCTTGCTTCCTGTGTTTTTTATTAGTGGACATTTTATTATAAAAGAGAAATTTTCGTGGAATATTCATTAACGATGGTTTAGATTGTCAAAATATGCGCAGAGAGTCAGCTGGATGATCCGGTGGCAAAGTTTGCGGCCATAGGCGCCATTGCGCAGTTTGTCAAGGACGGAACTGTCGTCAAGGATGCAGACGCCATTGACCTGCTCGAGTGGGCGACCCAAGGTCTGGCCTCGGAAGAGGATTTTCCAGAGACCCTGGGGCCGCTGAGGGTGCGCCTCGTCAAGGGAGCGCCCAAGGACAAGATCGCCGGATCGCGATGTCTAGAGTCATGCTTGTTGCATTGGGATCTAAACAGCGCGCAGCAGGTATGATAATCCGGTTGCAGGGCGACACGGCGCACTAATATCGTCACCAGATTGCTGCGATACTTGACAGGTCTTTCCCGCAGGAGAGGTCTTTTATGTTTTGGAACATTGTCATTACCCACTTGCTAGCGGTATGAATACTTACCCTCATAACCAAAAACTCAAACTCATAATTCTCAGACCAGCCCTCAATCAGCACCCGAAAAGAAGAAACTCTACGGGATGCTTGCGCTTAAGCAGATCCAGAGGGCCGCGCAATTGGCAGAGCAGGTAATTGCGCCACAATTGACTAAGCGAAACCGTCTGACCTTTGGTACTAGGCTGAGACCGCTGAAGGAGATGCACCTGCGAAACCCCAACCGCGAAGCATCCAGACGGAAGAAGAGATCCTGCTTCTTTATGAGATTGTTCAAAAGCATGGAACCAACGATGACTTTGAGAAGCTCATATCCAGTCCCATCTTTTGCCCTCTAGTCCAGTTCAAAAAAGGGCGAAAGGAATTGTTTACGAGAGTCATCGCCAAACATGCGCGCGACAAGGACTGGGAGGGAATCTACCAGCTCTCTAAGGATTGTCTATCGACCACTGATGAGAGCGGCGAGCCCAACCTCATGGCTTCAGACTGGACCATTTGGCGCCAGTTTATCGAAGCTGCAGCTCAGCTGAAAACTGTCAAGACAGAGTATGTCCTTCCTTATGATATCAGCTTCGCTCAACTTACACTTCATTAGTGCCGACTCAACTGTCAAAGAGCTATTGCTCAAGTTTGCTAAGAGATCTAACCTTCCACCCATTTTCAAGCGCGTCATCTTCCTCGCTCGTGTATCAGCGGCGTTCAATCTAGCTTCAAATGATGAGGACGATATTACCGACGGCCAACCTGCATCTACAAGACTAAAGGAACTCATCCACTATATCAACGACCAGGCAACTAGCCCTGCTTGCTTTGATGATATTAAAGGATTTGTTGAAAAGCTTACCCCATCCGCTATCCAGCACATTAGTTACGACTACACACCTCAATTGGCCAAGTCCAACGAGGATAAACTCAACTCTGCCAGGATACAAACGTTGGCCCTCAAGCTGCAATATTTTGCTGCCACATGCCCTTCCATGTACACCAGTATCCCTAGCGAGAAACCTCTAAGGAAGTGTATTGTTTCCAATACCGAAGTCGACTGGAGCTCTCCAGGACCATGTTTTGCCACTGTTGCTCAAGCAACACTCGAGCTCTACAACTCCCTAACAGAGCTTGCATCCGATCACTCTGCCATCGAGGCTGAGATCAAGCCAGAACTCGCCGTTCTTATCGCTCTCTGTAACATTCAGTCTGCATTTCCCCCTTCTACCGACAACTCCGAAACTCCCGTCACGCTTGCGCCGCTCTTGCGTGCCACACTGCTCCTAGAGCATCAACTCGACCTCACCCCGAAGCACAGCATCATCTCCCTCCTCCTCGTCCAACTTCATCTTCGACTAGGCTTGCCCCATCGTGCACGCGATATTTGGGAAACACTGGGCGTGAAGCGTACCATTATGGACTCTCTCGCCCCAATCTTCTACGACCGCCTATCAACCATTTCCCCAGCTCTCATTTCACCAAACGACAATGACGGCTGGGATCTCATGGAACTGCTCCATTCTCACTATAGCGTCACATTGAAGCTTCGCATGCCTAGGCGGCTGATTGACGCTTTCGAGACGGGTAGCTACGGCAGTGTGATTGACATTCCAGAATACATGGAATCTCTGCGATGGAGCTGCACCAGAGCAATGAGCCTAGTCGAGGAAACAAGAACAGAGCGTCTTTTAGGTCTCAGCTTTGCTGAGGTGCTTGAAGACGATCGATTTGGTAGGAAATTCCTCTCCGTGCCTGTATTTGTTCTTACTAATAGAGGCTGCAGCTGAGGTGACTGATGACACTCAACTGAATGAAGTTATTGACTACGGGTCATTCCCCTCGTGGGACTGCAGCTCTCAGCCAACAGTCTATGCTCGACTCCGAATTGGCCCTACAACTACAGTACGCGCCCGTCATTCATTTCCATGGCCCAGTAGCTAATTTCCGTCTAGAACCGCCGAGCACACCTCTCTCTCTTATCCGAGGCATTCCATGAAGTGCTGTCATACAAGCCCCCGGCAAGTTACAAGGCCTCTGCAGCCGCGGCGGTTCCAGACCAGGCGTTTGTTCTGGAAATGCTCAACCAATTAAGCAACTCATTTACAAAGTTCCTCCACGGGCCCAAGTCAGACTTGACGCAGCCGGAAGCCAACTACTTTGACATAATCAGCTTGCTCACCACCCTTATTCCTTTCTCTATCAGCATCAGCCGAACAGGCCCCTTCCCCGAGGTGTTTACCCATATTGTAGATGGAATCAAGGCTGGAATCGAGACCCTCGCAGCCAGCGCTGCTCCAGGAAGCTCTGGAGCTGCAAGCCAATTGACCACTCTCAGCTCAATGCACGGGATCGCTATCCTCAGAGACGCGGCGTGGGCAGCCAAGCAAACGGCGCAGTGGATTCTTAGCTTTAACGAGCGTCAGAAAGAGCGAGACAGGTCAGGGAACAGCAACCTTCCAAAGGAAGTTGTCAACCAGACGAAGACTCTACTCACCACCACCGAGGGGGTGCTCAAGGATGGCAAGGACTGGATATCCAAGCTAAAGGGGCAGGTCAACGGCAGAGACTTTGAGCCTGCGGTCCGACGATGGATTTTCGAGAGCGACGGAGAAATCCAGGCCGTGGTTGGTGAGGATGCGGTGGGCAGACTTGTGAAGAACTGGGAGGTAAACGTCAAGGGATGGACCGAGGTGAAATGGGCTTAGATGGTGGAAGTCGCTAAAAATTTTATTTACATATATATTCTACGTCAAGTAGTGCACAAAGTCTAGCGAGAAGACGTTTGGACTAGTGGTATGATATTTTGATTCTGAACGAGATTTTGGGATCCCCATCGGTCTGTAAAGCCTACATAACACCGAGTACCGTTTGCTCGGGCAAGAAAGTACCTCCTCTGCTTTTGCCGAAACGGGTCCTTACGGTCTTGGACATACCCTACATCTAGAATCGACCAAGAGTATTTTATAATGTGTATCATTAGACTCTAGGTAACATTTATGTTGGGAAATCTAAATAAATTTAAATATTATGGCTTGTATAACACAATAGTATGTTAATAATTATGCAAGCTTCTGAATATAGAGGATCGAGTTAATGATTGTAACAAACAAAACTTTCAAGGCAAAAGAAAAGCTTTACCACCATGCTCACAATTGTGCTTAATCTATCAATATTACAATAAAAAACATAACCTGAAAAAAAGACAGACAACCAAAATACTGTTTGCAATTAATTATATCTTGAGATCTTATTAGGTCAAAAAGATGAAAAAAAAAATACAAAAAATCAAAGCAATCTCCCCCGGGTGGGCTCGAACCACCGATCTTATGATGTGCCATTAGGTAACAGTCATACGCCTTAACCAACTGGGCCACAGGGGATATCAGCTGCCTGATTGATGACTTAGGCAACAAGTTTGGTCGAATATAAAGGCATGGCACATTATAATTACAGGATGAAGACTCCCAGCCAAACTCCGATACCCCCCCCTTCGGTGTTGAAAGTAGGCGTTTCAAACATGTGGAATTTTTGAGAGGTGGTTACATTACACTCTCGTGAAAATTTGGCAAAATGTTCATGCGTCTTAAGTTCAGAACATTGCGCTCTATACTGGCATCATGAAACATGTGCAATTCTGGGTGTCATTACACTCATCGCACCCCCCCCCAGGGCCTAAGCCACGACGGAAAGTAATGCTTTAATTGTATTTGGAGTATAAGTGCAAGTGTTGAAGTCTATTTGAAATATTTTCATCTTCCTTTGAGCATGAAAAGTGAGCATTCATCAAAGCGCTGCACACATCGGAAGCCGCGCGCTCCGTCTGGCGGGTGGTGATAGGCCCCGACCACTGCAGAGCATTTCCGCTAGCTCTCCGGCTCATTTCAGTCCGCATGGCGCCAGCACCAGCAGATGCACCAAGAAAGTAGTTGCCATGCTGTTTTCGTCTATTTCACGTGTATGAACGTTCGTATCAAGGGGTTGATCAGCTCGTCATTAACATTAAGGATATAACCTTTTTTTTTTTTTTTTGGCTTCACCGTGCTCGCGTCATAAAATACAGCCCTTGCGCCTTGGCCCGTCCAGTCCAGTCTATTGTTCGGTCCGCCCGATCATCAAAGTTCAGGCACACCATACTCTCCCGATATTCTGCTCATACACACCGAACCATCTTGATCCGTTAGCTTTCGGATTTGCCCGTTCAGACCGTTCAACGCCCGAGCCAACGGGATGAAGTCCTGCTGATCCTTGCTCAGAAATGTGACCCTCTCAGCGATCTGCTCGAGCAGCTCCAAGTCAGACAGCAGAACACCCAGGTTGGTTGACCGGAGAATGTTGTTGGCCAAACAGCCATATGGCACAAACGCCTGGAAGAACCCTACAATGAGTGACAATATCTCCGCAAGAGGATACATGGATAGCAGGCGGTAAATCATTCTGAGAATGTTTCGTGAGGCTTCAATCGCGTGCGGCGACCGGGGTAGTTCGCTGTCTGTCACCGTTGGGCTGGGCGA
Organism: Calonectria montana; assembly: GCA_022606435.1. Classification (NCBI taxonomy): domain Eukaryota; kingdom Fungi; phylum Ascomycota; class Sordariomycetes; order Hypocreales; family Nectriaceae; genus Calonectria; species Calonectria montana. The sequence continues at coordinate 6,594,305 of JAIZZI010000003.1, forward strand.
GCTGGAATCGAGTATGTTGCATTTGCGAAGCATAAAGACGACGATCGTATAACCCGTGAGGTATACGTCACTGAGCAACCATGCGTGGATGCTATTTGAGTCATCTTCTGCTTGTTTGATCCAGTCAAGCTGTGAATTGTCAGCAATGCTCACCACAGGACAACTCCGACGTTAAACATACAACTTGCCACTCACGAAACAGCTCGTCCACTTGTTCGCATAAATTTTCAACCTTGGCCAGTAGTGTTCCATCGTGCGGACCCTCTTCTAGCAACTGGAAGAAGTCGATGAGAATGAGTGTAATTCTGGAGCTGATCAGGAACGTTATGGTTGGTACAGCGTGCATGTCAGGCTGCGATTCAGGCGTCAGCCACGGCAGGTTGACGCGCCAGTTGTTCATGTTGCCAGTTAATGTTGGAGCCTTGTTATAAATGAGGCGGAAGAAGAGATCAATCTGCATCATCTCCCAGAAGCCCTTGCGATCGGCATCAATTTTAGAAGGGTCCGCGTAGTTGCAGCCGTCGTCAATGTCAAGAATGTGCATATTGAGGCCTGTGGCATACTCGCAGGCGAGCTTGTACATTTTCCAGCCAAGCTCATAGTCGAAGCATTCCGCAGCTGCTCGCGCCTGAAAAGTTGTAAATATATACGCTTCATTATATATGGGACTCAAGGGTACCGACCATGAACATGGAGGCCATAAAGTCTGTCGTTGTACCGGTTGCCTCTCGCTGCCAGTTTGGCAGCGCACGCAAACAACACAGGTATATTTTGCTGGAGAGACCGTGTGGAGGCGCAAAGCTGTTCATGCTTGTGGGTAGGGAGCATCCATGGTAGAGAATTCCGTAGTAGACGACAAGGATGCTTGCGTCGAGATGTACTTGCGGCATGTCGATGATATCAGGGATGATCTTAATTAACTTTGGATCTGCCAGACTGAGGAATGCCTCGGTGTGCATGTGTGTAAAATATGCTAGAAGGGTCAAGGTCTTAGTACACGAACTGGAAATAGAGGGAACAAAGTGGCCATACTCTCAATCCATTCCTTTGCCAGCTCGGGTGGGATGGTGATCCCTTCTGTCACGGTTTCCTTGGCAATTTGTTGTAATCTCAACTTCTGGACCTGGTTAACAGCATCCGTGAGTATACCAGTGATATCCAGATCGGAAAAGCCAAATGTCGAATCGCTTGTTCGAGGAGTGTCAACTGGAGCACTTCGTATACTATGGGCTGTAGGAGAAGCGGGGTTGGAGCCATTGATGGCGTTTTGGATTCGGACCTGGTTTATACTGTTCCTCAACGGCAGTGGTTCATCACCGTTTCCAGAACTAGGGCTTGCATTTAAACCAGTAGTCGGATTTAAACAGGTGACATGTTCTTCAACTTTTTCGAGTCGTTCAAGAATAGCTGACAATGGGCTGTTGGGTGCAATGAGGCCGCTTTTTTTTTTCTTTTGTTAACATCCCTGTATGAGATCGTTGGGATGAAATCGCAAACCCACCTGAGCCGTGATACAGCGCGATCCTTTCGCGACTTTCTCTTTACTCTCTCAGGATAGGTGCACTCGATTTCATGGGAGATACATCGACCACAGCTCGGCATTACCCGACTGCAACGGACCTAGAACAGAACAAGAGTGTGAGCCGAGATACATAGTGCGATGAAGTCCCAAAAGGGAGCCACATGACGTACCTTTTTCATCTTGCATGTCCTGCACTGTCCACATCAAGAAGAGAGGGTTGTTAGTCGTAGTACTTGGATACCAGCAGGACGGCAACCCATGTCTTGGGATTACCGATTTAGGGCATCCAACTTACGGAGAGAGGATTTAGCGTCTGGCTCAGATGCGATGCCATGCTGACTGATGTGGACATTGGACTTTCGGGCTTTGGGACTCAGTGTAGTCGGTGGATATGCGGTGGAACAACGGGCCTAAATGTCGACTTGGGGAGTCCGGAGTCTTGTACTCGCCATTTGGCATAGCAAATCGACGATGAAGACCCCGTAGCTTCAAGCAGCATCCCGGTAATCCCCACGCCTCTGCTACCGTTGGTCTGTGTGGACGGCTCGGACCAGGGGCGTGCAATTATTCGCCGGACCCCCAGAGGCCCGAAAGTCCGGCGATGGCTGCCACACTCAGTCTGCACGCGAACCAAGTCTTGGCAAAGTCCGTTCGCCTTGTAAGGAGGCTGAGACCTGGCGCCCGCCAGTGCATTTTTTTTTTATTCGAGTGAACGGACAAGGTGTTGCTTGTCTGCACTTGCAAAGAAAATACGTGAATCTCACAGGACAAAAGGTGGGCACAAGAAAATGAAGCTGCTTTTCACAGTAAAGAACATGTCAAATTTGGGAAGACAAAATAAAATATCTTCCGTATTATTAAAATTCATCCTAAATTTATTCGCAAATTGCTGTATAATATTTTGATATGCTGCAATCCAGAGCAACGTAGTTGGATGTGACCCACCGGCCCATCCCTGACCCATAGGGCCTTGCCAACATCTCTCCGAAGGTGTCGGACTCGGATATTAGTGAGATTTTGGACAGTCCGAGTATGCGTAGCTAGGCGGCAAAACAGAATAATTGTTTCATTGATTACGACGAAATTGTTGAAATGGTTATATAAAGGCAGGCGCCTGGCTTGCTTGGAAATCAGATCTCGATTGTTAATTCAGCCTAGATTTGAACCTGGTTCAAACACAATCCACCCAAATTTTTAATAATTTCTTACTTCCTTATTTCCTATTGTTTGGCGCGACTTACACACTCCTTTGATTTTTCTTGTTGTTGGCGATCCGCCGAAACCACTTCGCTATGGCAGCTGACAACTTGGGCGGGAGCTCTGAGCTGTCTGGTGATCCAGAGAAGCATAGTCAGAAGCCCCAATCGTCTTCCAACTCCGACTCAAACTTGACTATCTACACCCCCGGAAAAGAATGGATCAACAAAGAAGTCGACGAGGCCGAGGCTCGCATGAATGATGAGGTTCACGAACTTGCTCGACGACTGACTACCCGATCCCAAGGTGCTCCTGGTTCGCTCTTCCCAGTTCCCGCTTCAGGACCTCTCAACCCGGCCAGCTCCGAGTTCAATGCTCGCAAATGGGCCAAGGCGTTCTACAACATTCGCACTGATACTTCGGAGGGAAACCCACCAAAGACGACTGGTATTGCTTTTCGAGACTTGAACGTCTATGGATTCGGTTCCGCGACTGATTTCCAAAAGACGGTCGGCAACTATGCCTTGGGAGGTGCAACTCTGTTCAAGAAGCTCGCAGGCCAGAAACAGGACCGCGTTGATATTCTCCACAACTTGGAGGGTGTGATCCACGCCGGCGAGATGTGCGCTGTGCTGGGACCGCCTGGTTCTGGTTGTTCTACCTTCCTACGAACCGTCGCCGGTGACACTCACGGATTTCACGTGGACGATGCTGCCACCATCAATTACCAGGGTATTCGACCCGAGGAAATGAGCACTGCTTTCCGAGGCGAGGCTATTTACACTGCCGAAGTCGACCACCATTTCCCCCACATGACAGTTGGTGATACTCTGTACTTCGCTGCCCGTGCTCGCTGCCCGAAGAACATTCCTCAGGGCGTGACGAGAAGAGAATATGCTGAGCATCTTCGTGATGTGACCATGGCGATGTTTGGCATTTCCCATACTATCAACACCCGGGTTGGCAATGACTTTGTCCGTGGTGTCAGTGGTGGTGAGCGAAAGCGCGTGACTATCGCTGAAGCTGCGCTGAGTTACTCTCCTCTCCAGTGTTGGGACAACAGTACTCGTGGTCTGGACAGTGCCAACGCTCTTGAGTTCTGTCGAACCCTCCGCACTCAGGCTGATACTATGGGCTGCACCTCTTGCGTTGCCATTTATCAGGCTTCTCAGGATGCGTACGACGTAAGTTAAGAATGAGCAATATACTGAGACATGTTTCTAATTTCGAATAGGTTTTCGACAAGGTACTTGTCCTCTACGAGGGTCGCCAGATTTTCTTTGGAAAGACGACCGAAGCTAGGGCTTACTTCGAAAGGCTTGGCTTCGTCTGCCCTGAGCAACAAACCACCGCCGATTTCCTTACATCGATGACTAGCCACCAAGAACGCATTGTCCGACCTGGCTGGGAAGGAAAAACTCCGAGAAGCTCAGATGAGTTTGCACAGGCTTGGAAGGCCAGCGAGACTCGTGCCCGCTTGATGGAGGAAATTGAGGATTACGTGCAACGACACCCGTTCGGCGGGGAGCACTACGATCGCTTCCTCCAGTCTCACAAGATCAACCAATCCGAAATGCAGCGCTCCAAGTCTCCATTTACCCTGTCGTATATTGATCAGGTAAAACTCACGCTCTGGAGATGCTGGGTTCTGTTCAAGGGCGATCCATCCATTACACTAACTATGCTGGTTTCCAACGTTTTCGAAGGTCTGATTGTTGCAAGTATCTTCTACGGCACACCTGCCAACACTGGTGCCTTCTTTAAGCGTGGTATTCTTCTCTTCTTCGTCGTCATTGTCAACGCGTTTGGTAGTATTCTTGAAATCTTGACCTTGTACGCAAAGCGAAAGATTGTCGAAAAACACGCTCGTTACGCATTGTATCACCCTGGCGCCGAGGCTCTGGCAGCAATGATCATGGACTTGCCCTACAAGATCGTCAATGCAATCATTCTCAACACCACGTTGTACTTTTTGGGTAGTCTTCGTCTCGAGGCCGGTGCCTACTTCTTTTTCCTTCTGATCAGCTTTTCGATGACTTTGGTAATGTCTATGATGTTCCGACTCATTGGATCCGTTACAAAGTCAGTCTCACAAGCTCTCGCTCCAGCTTCCCTCATTCTGCTTGCCATCGCCTTGTATACCGGATTTGCTATCCCCCCCAACGAGATGAAGGACTGGCTTGGATGGATCCGCTGGATCAACCCCATCTTTTACGGTTTGGAATCCCTGTTACTGAACGAGTTTGGCGGACGCAAGTTCACATGTTCGACTTTTGTCCCATCAGGCGCTGGCTATGAGTCAGTAAGGGCTTCTGAAAGGGTCTGCAACACTGTGGGAGCGGTTCCTGGTCAAGACTTTGTCAATGGTTCAGACTACCTCCGTATTTCATTTGGTTTCATCGAAAAGCACCGCTGGCGCAACTTTGGTGTTCTCATTGCTTTTACTATTCTCTTCATGGTCTGCCATCTGGTGGCGACGGAGTATGTTTCTTCTGAGCGTTCAAAGGGAGAAGTGTTGGTCTTCACTCGCAAGAGTCTCAAAAACGCACGAAAGCGACCAAATGACTCAGAAGTTGGTGGGAACAACCGACCAGTGCAACAGACAAGCGATGAATCGGATGGAGCGGGTGACATGGAAAGACAGGCCTCCGTGTTCCATTGGAAGGATGTTTGCTACGAAGTTCAAATTAAGACAGAGACTCGCCAGATTTTGAACCATGTTGATGGTTGGGTTAAGCCTGGAACTCTCACCGCTCTCATGGTAAGGATTCGACTTAAAGACGGTGCGGGACAAATGCTAACGTGGAAATTTAGGGTGTATCTGGAGCCGGTAAAACGACTTTGCTCGATGTGCTTGCTACTCGTGTGACGATGGGTGTTGTAACTGGAGAAATGCTCGTCGACGGAAAACCTCGCGATTCGTCGTTCCAACGCAAGACCGGATATGTACAGCAGCAGGATCTCCATTTGGCAACGT